>OX596030.1:1273582-2523582 GCA_951394125.1 Epistrophe eligans | reverse complement strand
TCAAAATGGCAACACTGCTAATTAAATTTTATTATTTGGTTTAATGGATTTATTTTTTTTTGCGGTTATTTTTCTTCCTCCATTTTTAAAACTTGAATTTGAATACACAATATAAATAGATTAACAGATAACAAATATAGAATTTTCAATTCATTTACGAAATTTTAGACATACATATGTACATATAAAACAGGAACTTTCAAAAAAATTCATTACATATTTTGTTGAAAACTCAATATTTCGAAAATGATCTTCCTCAAATTCTTTTATTCTCGTGTTCTATATCTAAATATTTGTTGCCTTTAGGTAAGCCATGTTTTTTTCTATTCGTTGTATACGGTAAACGTTATTGTATTGATTCATCAATACAAACATCAAAACAAACTTATGTCAAATCTTATTTTCTTATTAGTTTTTCTCATAAAAATATTTTTTTTAATTTTTCCTTTGCGCAAAAGTAATTGAGGTTCATAAATAATTTATTAATTTTTTTTTTATTTCACTAGCAACACTGTGATGGACATTTTACTGTTCAAAATTCACCACTTCTAATGGTGTGACAAATTATATTTATCAATTCATCACCAACAAAAATGAGGGTGTATTAATGTCCTTGCCATTATAAAATCCCGGTACCGCTGGATTAGAATAGAAAAAAAAATATGTATATCGAATTTCCTTTAGATAGCTCTTAACCCCATTTAAAATAGAACACCAATCTTATACCATCACCGACTTATCTGCAAAACTACCCCAAGATATTTCGCCATATGGGCTTGCGTATTCTTTTAGCATATGGCAAACTATTTTAAACATTTGTTCTTTATGGATTCATGTCTTTTATAAAAATGAAGGAACTCAAATTGTTTTTTTTTTTTTTTTTACATATTCGTTTCTGATTCTTCTCCATTCACCGAATGCGAATGCTTATAATTCAAAAACTGTTCATGAAAGAGTTTTCTGCTACGGGATGGGACGATCGCGGTATTATATAGGAATACCATGTATTTGGGGTCATCGGGTGAAATGTGCAGTAATGTAGTAACATCATCGTATGATGGAAGGCTAGTTATAATGATAGCTAGGAAGCCGAATCTAACAATGATCGAGGCTTCTGAACTCCCATGCAAAACTGTCAAAGGTCCAGGTTCAACTGATTTGAATTAAAAAAAATTAATTAGAAAATGCGCAAGTATAATACCCCTACTCGGTCCTTCTTTTTCTTTGGTGCATGCGAACCTATGATTGCATTATAGAAGTTGCGCATGAGTTTGCAATTGTTATTCTTCGTTTGTTCAAGCTACAATTTCTATCTAGAAGTCATATTATGAACATATAAGGGACAAATGAATGACAAAGAAGTATTGACTTCAAATAAAGTTATCTTTCGATGGGACTCTGAATGTTTATAAAAATGTTTATATACATAGGAATCAGATCAAAAATGTTGGTTTTAATTTGGTTGGTTTTATATGTATTATACTTTAGATTTTTTAAATTTGTCTTACAAATCTCTATTGATTGCTTTTTTGACTAGGTGTGTTATCATATTCAATTCATTGGCTACACAATATTTTGTTAAATGTCAAAATTTATTTTTTATTAATATTTATAAGAAAATTCAAAATTTAAAATGAAAACATGTGTTTTTGAAGTATAAAATTATTCTTCCGTTCTGATTTTTATTTCGAATAGATTTTGCGGATGTCTATTCAAAATAAAAATAGATTAGGCGCGTTCATTATTTAGAAAGTCTGGTAAAGGGCCGCAGATTACCTTCTGTGAAGAAATACAGGGTGTGCACGCATCAGTTTTTTTGATATAATTTTGCATGACTTGAGGTTTCCTGTGTAATTTGCGGGATTTCCATTCGAATATTGACTTTTAGCATCTCTTAAGTATGTGGCTTGTTGATAAAGGCATTTTAACGGCTGACCTGTTACACACAAATATTGTTTGTTGTGGAGCAGAAGTTGTCATCCTATTCAAAGATGCTATAATTTTTCCAAATTAGATCTCAGCAATCTCAATTACACAGCAGCTTTTCTGAGGAAAAAAAATCTTGAATTTTTCTGAACGCGCCAATTTATTTTGCGTTTTCTATAGGAGAAAAGTGATTCATGTCTTGTTGACGTGTATTTTTTATCTGTTTACTTCACAAATGTCAAAGTAAAATTGACATTTGCCGCCATTTGCAACCGGACACAACTTTGTTGGTGAATATCTCGCCCCCTCGCTAAACGTACAAGATCTATTCCGTTGTACAAAATAACAAGAAGTGAAGTGGTCCATATTTTTGATGATCTGTCAGTCTGTGAGGCAGTCATTTACGGTTTTCGTGAATTTTGAAGTAGGTACCTACATTAAACCGTTAATATTAAGAAGTTAAAATTTGATGAGGCGTCTGTACCTACTGGCTTAGCATAGCAAATGTTGTGAATTAGAAGTTTCCCGACTTTATTGCTACTGAAGTTAGGGGGGGGGGTTGAAAATCGCTTGCGTTTGTTCCCGTAAAAAGAGTTAGGGCCGTGTGCGAAATTTCGTCCGAACACCCAAATAACTGCAAACTTCAAATGTATAAAATTAAAGAATTCTTCAAGTCCTTAAAGAAATTTAAGATTAATCAATTTTTTTTTATCAGAAAATATTCCCATTTCTCTTCTATTCAAACTGAAACCAATATTTTCTCTCATCTATGTATGCATCTATATTTGTCCGTATCTCCGTTATGACTCCATAGTTAGCATATCAATAACATTAATAGTTGATCCTACAACGAAAGCACGTATAAGCATGCATCTCCGTTACGTTTCCATTTTACAAGATATATACAACAACTGCGAACAATATATTCAAGATTGAATGAACTGAAATTATCTAACTGTATAACTTACTGCCAATTGTTAAGAACAGATATTTTGATTCAATATGCAACCTAGAGAAGACCAGAGTCATGATATCTATAATACATAACCACAGCAAGTGATTATCCCTCTGGACCATCATCATTTATGAATGCGCGCCTATAGCGCCAACTCAAACTCTCACATGGGATTTGTGCGCACGGCAGCTGTAAAAGATGCGAATCTCATTTGCGCCGCTACCAGAGACAGAGACCCCAGTTGCACTCCCAACTCCTCCAGTCAAAGTGTAATATATGCCGTAACTATAGTGACTTATGAAAAACTTATGGAGAAACGGAAAATCGAGAAAATAGAAATACAAAAAAATCTGATCGATACTCATGGCATGGCGCATATGGGTGTCCCCTCGAAAAGATGTACTAAGTTATACATATATAGGTATAGTAGAGATAGACCTCTGCAAAGCGGCCTGTACCAGATGAAGCCGTAAATCCAATGAGGAAAAGCGGCATAAAACTTCCACTTGACGGCATTACTGACCCTCATTCCATTGTTCGTTGGGCGGTCGATCCGATGGTGTTGTGGGAAAATTGGTTTACGGCCAACCACCAGTATATGGCAGCATTGTTGTATATAGCAAGGAAGGAAAGTACTCGGAAATTGATAGCGTGCTAAGCTTTCAAAAGCGTATAGCTATCTTTAAAAGTGCACTCAACAGGTTGTCATATGTATGTCCGCAATCGAAGTCTCTATACATCGTCGTCGTGGGGGTGTTGTTGAATGGAAGGCGCATTGCGGGTATTAAATCAACACGACACACTATAGGTCTGATTGCGGTAAATTCATTTCTCTTCCTTCCTCATAACAATAAGCGACTGTTCTGAATATATCAATCAAAATCACTTAAATTCATCGCACAATGGACGTAATTTTCTTGAAGACATTTCTCTTTGCTGTTTCCGTTTTGTCATCCAACGACGCGACGTCGCGGTTGCTCGGTACTGCCCGTTGAAGTCGTCGTCGTCGTTGCTCTGTCGTCGTCATGTCAGTTCTAAGCAGATCACACATCTCAGATGTGGAGCTTCTAAATGGCAGTAGAAGTCAGATCTAACTTAGCATAGTTGATAGTACCTATATTCTTGATGTTGGGGCTTGATGTTGTGTATCTAATATGATAATTTTGAATTCGGAGTATAGCAGGCACTTGTGTCGTGCCCGCCGCCGCCGCCGCGTTGACACACCACAATTGGAATCTTTAGAAGCAATTGTTTCTTGATCCAAAGTCATTACAATTCCAAATGCTGAAGCTCTCCACCACCATTTGCCACCCTAACCACTGGGGCGGAGCAGCTTTGGGGGTACTCGCCAATTTATATACTCACTCACACATGATGATGATGGTGTACTATCCAAGATGTTGTGATAAAAAAAAAACTGTCGTGTGCGACGAGCCGGATCGACATGGATTCATGTAGTCGTCGCCCAGCGAGTGCATTAATGCGACGACGACGACCGAAGTAGAATAAAGGGGAGCACACATCAAGAAACAATTCTGTTGATTCCATCTTGATTGGCTCAATTGACGGTATTTGAACTCTGACCACGGTTTTTTTATATATTTTTTTCTTTTGCTTTTGCTTAATCGAGAATAATCGTCACAGAAGTATTCGTCGATGACATACAATAATAAAGTTTATAGTGTACCTAGTGACTATACTGAGACAGAAGGGGCGTTGGGGATAAAATGAATATTTTTCAGTTCAATCTTGTTTTATAGGACATTCTAATATAATTTTAAAAGAAATTTGATTTGTGATTCATTTTTGTTATAGTTTTGATTAAGATGTAAATAGGAGCGAAAACGGGTGTCAATTTCTCGGGGATGTTAAAAAAGTTATTTTACTGCCGAAAATGCTAATATTGATTAGATGTTTTCAAAAGATAAACAAGTATCAGTTTGGCAATTACAGATGTGAAAATGGTATGTTTGCTTACTTTTTTGAATGAACTGTCACCGTTTTAATCGTATTCTAATAAAAACTTATATAATAACATTTTAGGAAAGAGGTTTAAAGTTAAACAATTGTTTAAAATGTTGCCCCTTTATCTTCATATAAGGTTTACTTACTACGAGCTAAAACAAATTACCGAATAGTCTCAGCAAAAGTCAAGCACAGAAAAATTTACACTAAAAGAATAGGAAATTTTGAGAAACAAATAAAAACAAATTGAAATGAAGGACAAGTTTTTTAAACAGCTCAGAATCAGAACTATTTAAACACAGTTGGCGAAAAATTAACAAAATTAATAAACAAGGTTTATTTTTTTGTTGTTGCTTGTTTCAAACTAATGTATGCTGAAACTTCAGAATTGAAATTAATTGCCAGATATTTACTAAAACTAAAAATTGCAATCTTTCCAATTTTAAGGAGTAAGGATGAAATTATCTTAGAGACAAGTGAAAGTGTTCAGAATTACACAAACGCTTTGAACGCTAAAATTAGGACTGTTCGTTTACTTCCCAAATTGGAAACTGCTACCATGTTTCAGTCCAATTTATCTTTTGTTGTATATGACAGAACTTTAGATTAAAATTGATAGAAAAATCAAAATAGCAGTTTTGGGAAGTAAACGAACAGAAGTAATGTTTCCACTTCCTAAACGTTAAAAACCTTAATAGCAAACAACTAAAAAAAAGATACAATTTGAATTCTTATTTCAATTTTAATAATTTTTATCAAATTCTTGTAGATTTGTTTTTTTTTTAATCCCGCATTACAAGAGATATACAATATTCTTTCTTCTTTAAAACTTATTTTTTATTAAAATGATTTCATTGGCAAGGTTCATAAACAAGAAAATAGTTTCCTTTCCTAGATCAAAAAAAAACTTAAGGTAAACAAAGGCCATTTTATTTGTTTTTGTTTGATGTCAAAACAAACTTTTGACAACAGTTCTCGCCCGAAGAAATTTCTCTTGTAGAAATTTGTACCAAGGGGAAATAATTTAGTCTTTCTTCTGTCATAAAGTACTCAAAATGAATATACGTGACAGGATTGGTCTTAAAAAGGTAGGAAAAAAGTAGTTTTGGACAAGAACACAAACAGGCGTATTATATGTCAATAAAATAAACGAAGTATGACACACATTTGACAGTTAACTCTTTTGTAAAATCTGCCTTAGCTAAATAAGAGCCCTGAATAAACTAAAAGCTAATATTTATTTTCTTCATTTTCGTTATAAGTATTGTTAATATTTATTCGCTGCTAGCTAAAGTAAAAAATCAAAAGGACATTTTACTTTATAAATTGTCAATATGTCACATTAGAAATAGTTTCCTGTCACTTTTATCTATCAATTTTTGCCCTAAAATTTATAAATACAGAAATTCTACTACATACATTCTTTAACTAAGCTACATCATAAAGTTTTATAATATTAAGAAATACTTAAACAATTAAGTTTGTTTTTTTTGTAATCCTTTTCAAAAATACATTTTTTACATAATGCATGTATATATACATACATATGTATAGATATGTAGTTATTCCTTAGTTTATATCAGGCTAAAATTTAAACTATCAAGTTATTTTGATGTGCATTTGTCACACATCCGGAACGTGGCGACAGCCAGCATACATTATGGAATAACCATTTCAAATCGTTTAACCACACTCACCTAGATTCGGTTCCACGGGAAACGAACGTAACCAATCCAATATAAAAATGTCCCACAATCTAAGGCTCATAACTGCAATTCTTCTCAAACCATATTTTACTACAAAGGCATGCGTATAAAATGAAGCAGAAAAAAAAGTAGTTTTACGGTTGTTCATCTGAAAAAAAAAAAACATTGTAAAGTCTGTGTGTCAGAGAGGCGGATATTAAGTTGGACTTCACAATCATGATGATGATGGCTATCGCGTCCGTCGCTAGCCATCATCAACACTTTACCTAGACCACTTATACATTATATCCTTATGGAAGCAAGTTAGGTATACCTCAGATGACGAGTGTCGTCTTGGATATAATTCTGCACTCGTCTGACCGTATTTGGCAAAAATGTACCAACATACGGTAGCGGTCGTTGTGGGAATCTTCAGATCCGGTATCATACCATTTTTATCACTCCCAGTCCCAATGCCAGCACATCTCATCCACGACGACGACGACGACGACGATGAAGCACGGGTCAGTATAGTCAGCCAAAGCACAATAAACCAACCTGTTTCCTCGATATAGCATCACCTACATACGGCGAGTTTTTTTGTTGTTTTTTATTTTTTTTGTTGTCACTATCAATGGTATTTTAATGCTTGTTGTTCTTGTTGTTATTGATGAGCAATTCGTTGAATTGACTTAAGATTTGATCTGACGGACGAAAGGTGAGCAAAATATATAAGTTGGACTGTGTCATGACTACAGCTTAACATACCTATTAGAAAAATGGATACAAAATTAAACAATGTAATTCAGCTTTAATTTGATGCTGATTCGTGGAAAGTTTTCAAATCACAGGATGCTTGGTTTTTCTGAGAGAAATAGATATGTATGTTCCAATAACTTTTTGGTCCTGTTTATGGTAATTAAGTAATTTCATATATTAATTCTTCAAATTTGCATTGGAACTACGTTGGGCGCCACTTTGAAATACATGACTAGGCTTGGCCTTCAAAATCACTACTCATGTCGAACTAAATAAAGTATTATGTGGGAATAGGACGTAAACTTAGCTTTGATATTTTATTTTGTATTCGCTCTATAACTAATGGATCGAGCTCACGTTGGGCGCCACGTTAAAACACAGTATAGTATTTTGTTAGCACCACCACCGGGGATTCCAACCCACGTTGTGTGCCACCTAGAATAATACTGGAGTCTGCAATGCAATTTTCATTTCCAGTATGTGTCATGTACCTATAAGGGTTCGTAATGCTGACATCAAAAGTGCAAAGCTATACAATTTTTACATTTTATACATCACCAAATACTTTAATGTCTTATAGAGGTTTAACTCTAAAAATAAGATAAATTAAAATAAGATGAATAAAAACAAGCATTAAAACAAAAAGTTTATTTTTACTTTGATTAAAAAAAAAAAAACAAATTCTCGGAACAAAATCTGTTCCCAAAAACAATAATTATTAGATTTTCCACAACTTGTTGTGCGAGATCAACAATCTGTCTATAGTTTTGTAGACACATAAAATCTTTGTGATAAATTATAACCTCTTCTATACGGAAGAGTTTCCAGAATAATTGTTGGTAACTTGCCAATAACGACACATTACACATCCATGGGCCGCACATTGCACAGGTCCCTGCGTGCATATATGCATTATACATTTGCATATACTATTGCATTAATTGTAAAATCTATTTGCATGGCAATAGCTTTGTTTTGAAAGGGACTTCACATCGCAAATCCCTTCCTCAAGAACACGGCATCGCCTGGTATTATATACAACTACACTATATATGTAATTATAATAAATAGATTCAAAGATTTTACTCATCCAATAAGTAATATGAACAAATAGACATAAACTAAACATATATTATATGGCAGATGCATGCAAGAGGGAAACCATCTTTATATGACGGAATTTGTAGTTTGCCATTTTTCTTGTGCGATGATTTCTAAAAATATCCTAGAAAAATATATCTTTTGCATTTGTTTCAATACTTTCTTTATGATGAAGATTTGGATGGAATTTTTTTTGTTTGTTTTATTAAATTCTGGAGTGGTTGATGAAAACAACGAATTCTTCATCGTTTTCTGTTCTTTTTGTTCAAATTTTTATTTTGAGTTGATTGTTGACAGCTGGGAATACTCGTAAGTGATCTACCTATACTTTAAATAATAAAGTTTTGTTCCCATCTTTATTTGATCATGTTTATTTTAACAAAAACGTGAAGTTTGTTATTTTACAGATCGTTTGAAGTAAATCCTATATCTTACCAAAAATTGTCCCATTTATGGAAAATATTTAACATTTTCTTTAAAAAATAGGTTATGATCATATTTTTGGTTTTTATATTTTCGAGTATTTTTGACTTACTTTCCCCGAAATAAACATAATTGTACTTTGAACGTGCAGTGCCACCGAATAAGCCAAAGGTGAAAAAGCTCAATGACTGAAGTGAATGGGTCATTTCTAATATTTGGGCACCAACGCTAAAGCAAATCTTTGAATTGACATTGATAAAATTTAGTTTACCAAACATAAAGGGTTTTCCAATAGAGTTGATTTTGACAGCTCGTGGCGGCCATATTGTTTCTTTTACTTTCTGTCAAAATATCGTCTTTTAATCAGTTACTTAAGACAAATCATCATGGCAAGTTACAGCGTCGAGCAACACGTCGGTCGTGTGTTCGCTAATTGGGTTTTGGAGCAGTTGGAAGTTGATCCCAATTTTGGTCGAAAAATTATCTTTAGCGATGAGGCCCATTTTTGAATGAATGGGTACGTGAATAAGCAAAATTGCCGGATTTTAGACGACGCCAATCCACGCGAGATTCACGAAGTGTCAATGCATCTGAATAAAATGGGCTGGAGGCGTCAACGGTCCGTACTTCTTCGAAAATGATGCTGGCCAGGCCATCACCGTCAACGGCGATCGCTATAGGTCGATGGTCACCAACTTCAACAACAAAAGTGGCGCCCAACGTTAATTTAAACAAACACATTTTTACTTACAAAATATATTAGCTGTGTATTACTTAGAGAAATAACTTCAGTATTGTAAAAATTCAAAGCCTATAGCTTTAATGTTAATCAACAATAAATACATGTATTAATAAAATACTACCATACAGTTCTTTTCCTATTATGAGATAAACAAAGTCATTTATAAATCACTTCCTTTTCTCAGAAGAACATCATCGCCAACTGTTAGCAATTAATAATATTGAGACCAAAAAAAAAAAAAAACTCTTAACAATATTTCAAAATTCGTATTCTTATTCGAAAGATCTTATGTCATATCTCATATACCATACAAATTATACATAAAAGAACAAGAACAACATCAAAAATAACTCAATAGATGTTAATTAGTCACGATTTATATTGGATCAATTAAATATCGTGTAGCAAATCGAAAGTGCACACAATATCTTATGTATATTATATATGAACACTTGCCTATATGAGTCTAACCTTTTCTAAGGAAAAGAGATGAAATGAGAGTTTTGCGATGCGACTTCCTTGTAGCATTTTGTCATATTGTTGTTGTAACATTAATTGAATCTGTCACAAACGCACAACAAATTTAAACTCCATGAAGTCTATGAGCTTTTTATTTGTCACATATACTCGTACTCGGCCAAATGGCGGAAGCCGAATGCTGCCATGTCTATGTCGCCACATTTAATTCCTTACGTCCATTAGGACGCTTCCATATATCCAAAGGAATGCTCCTACTAAGACATAACATCATAGGGCCTCTCTTTGGGGTGTCTGTCGTTGTTGATATGAAACGAAAATATGCCGGGTGTGCAAAGTGCAAGGTGTGTGGAGGACTGGCATCCTTTCACATGCCAAGAGTTGCAACCAGCCGCCACAACACAAGTCGAGCCGGTGGTGGTGGTAGGGGAAGTGGTGGCGTAAGATGAGCTATTGCTATCTCTGGTTAGGTGCATCGACAGCACTTCAACCAGCAGACACTTAGTCTGTAGAGATGGGCAGAGCATTAAGATTACAGGAGATTTGGCGATTATTAAGATGAATTTGCGCGTTGGTTTCGGCTGGCCGCGTCTTACTTCTCTCTTCCTGGGACAATCATCATCCGTCATACTATATTTAACGCGTCCAGACGATGTTCTTGTTCCTTTTTGGTTGTCCTATATCTATACAGTACATATCTAGCTAAACAACCCCATAAGATTAAGAATTTCGTGCATTTCTCAGAATAGACCATGATTTCGTAACGCATCCGATTCGATTATGGCAAATGCAACTTCAGTGATGGCAGTGAAAACGGCTAAAATCATGTTCTCTGTCGCAGATCGTAGACAGAATGTGCATATGTCCCCATAAATTGACGTTAAATTAGCATCAATTGCCAATATCTGTCTACGCGGAGCGGTGGCAGCGGCAGCATGGCGGTGGCAATTTCTTCGCTATATATGTACGTCTCATACCCTCTTTGACAAATACGGACGCATCACAAATCGGAAGTCCTTCATTAAAGACAATAATTGAACAAACAATATTGATTTGTAATTTAGCTTGCCTCTCTCATGATGTCTAATTAAATTACGATCGAGTTGAGATTTTCTCTCTGATTTCTCGATCCGATATCTTAAAATCGGAATATCAATTGCTCGACCAACATTTCGATCAATTGACAACAATCAAAAGTTAAATTTGTCTTAATTGCTGATGCCTATTGCCTGGTAAATACTTAACAACTCGACTCGTATATGGTACACTTTCCATATTTGATCCGGCAATTGATTTAAGCCTGGTGTAGAAGAAAGACTACTTACATACACCCCTTTGATTGGCGCGAAGACATTTATGCATCGAATTGCTGACATACTGCGATCTGCTGCCGGCAGCAACGACAGCGACGGCGGCGCACGCTAATAACCCGCAGCTGAAGGCGTCGTCATCGTCGCTTCGTTCTTTGGTCGTTATAATAATATATTAAATGTCTACCACCCGCCTTCCCACCGCCTCGCCACGCCACCACCCATCATCATAAAAAAAAATTCTACTCATACTGGTGGGTCACCTAAACCGGGTGATTTCCTCATTGTTTGTCATAATGTCACTTCTCGAAAAATTATTAGAAGTGGAACGGAATTTTCTCAGATAGTAATCTTCTTATGTGCGGTATAATAATAATTCTACGATGTTTGTATTTCGGAAGGGTGATCTAGATCTATAGATATGCACTTTACACGACCCGATACAGAGCTGTCGAAATTGCTACTTTACCTACATATTTATAAGGATTATAGAGTGCACTTTTTAATCGATTAGCACTATGCAGTAGGGCACCATTTTGAATTTAAGATACATTGGTTTTCTTAAGTTAATCTGAAAATAAAAAAGAAGGCAATTAAGTATAACAAAGTCCTCTCTCAAGCAACTGAAAAGTGTATAAGACGCCAATCATCCTGGTCCTCCTATATGGTGGAGACTGGAAAGGAATGTGGTCCTTATCAAAGGGGAACAGGAACGCTTAAGGTTGTTTTGAGAGAGTAAGATTCTCAGGGTGATCAAGTGACATATAGATGCCCAGAACTAGCTAAAGTTCAAAGATACTTTGTGTTCTTTATACCAGCATCAGAATTTTTTGCAGTGATCATACGCCTCATTTAAAATTTCTTCCAGTCTTTTTTTGGGCATTATGGCATTTTTGGAGTAGGTATGTCACATTTTTTATCTTATTATTATTATCTTCTACGAAAAAAGTTTTGCAAAGGTTAAACGAAAAATAAATGTTATAAACAAAAATTCATTAATTATTGAATTGATGAAATAATTAAAAATTGCACATTTAACAAAACTAAAATAAAAAATAAAAGTAACACTTGGGCAACCCTTAACCAACAGCTTTACTTGAATTCAAATTGACATTTTTGACAGAACTCAAATCTGACGTAACTATTTGGTTCTCTCGTGAGCGCTCACTACTGCCCACATCTACATATATTTTGGGAAGTTTAGAACAGAATTTGGTAAAAATGTATGGCAATTTTATTACTATTAGAATCAATATGTAAAAGAAAAGATTGCAATATTCATATTTCTAATATTTATTTTTCTAATTTGTATTCCTTTTCCTTTGAAAAACAAGACAGTTACATATTATATCATGTGCGACAGCACTGATCCAATATCTCCCGTTTCAGTTTTTGACGAAATGCCCGCGCTTCTTGGCAGTTGTCGCCTCGTAAGATTCGAAGAAGAAATTAAAAGTAATCATATAAATGTTGGTGGTGGCGTCGGAAGCAGCACAATTAATTAATTCAAACAATGTACGTTTCTTCTTAATTGAGGTTGTTTCATATGACGATGGAAGGCTGTGTGTGTGTGTGTGTATATAAGCTTTTCAAAGGGTCAAAGTGCAACATGATGAAAAACATACAGAAAGCAGCTATTATTTGCTTTGAAAATATTTTTTTTTTAAATTGAAAACAGACTTGAATATTTTTCGTTATTATAAATGTACATAATATGTAAGAACAAATGATGACACCTTATATTATGCTCAATGAAGTATGTGCATTAAGAAAATTAAAAAAAAATCTTAATAAACTTTCTCTTTTCAAATAAATATGTTGTTTCCTATATTAAAGTCCGAGGGACAAAGCTAAAATAAGAAAAATGGAAAGATATATGATGTTTCCGTGGTAAGGCTTTTTTGTGTCATCATCCTCATTCATGAGTATGTTATTCAAAGTTTCCGTTTTTTGTTTTTAATATATTAGTGCAAGGGTTGCATTATCAATTTGGTTTTTTTTTTTTTTGTTTTTTTTTTTTTTTTTTAGGAGGAAAATTTCTTTAGACTTTAGACAAAGGGTCTTCCTGATAAATTTTGAATTTCACCATTGCGTAGATATTTTTACAATAACAAAAGTGATTTCAGAGAATTTTCCATAACTACGTATACATTTTCTTTAAGTTAAAACATTCTTCAGTACTTATGTATATACTTTAAGAGCTACTAAAGAAAGGATTGTTGCAACTATTCAACAAACTGCCTGGGTCTTTAGGTTTTCTCACACTTAATATATAGGCAAAAGCTACGAACAATGCCAAATCCCCACATTTTTTTTTGATTAGGGGTGATTTCCAATAAATTAGTAAACACACACCCTTTACAAAACAAATGAAGTAAATCCAATCTTTTACAAAAAAAAAAAAAAAAAAATCAAGTGCAACAATGAGAACAGGAAAATGATGCAAAAGTTATTACATTTTGTGTGTATATGACCTCTCTCACTCCGTCATCCTTTTCTATATTATATTAATCGCTCTTTGGTACAAACAAATACAGAAAACTAAACATCACGAAGGAGGATGTACAAATTTTGAAAACTGATCCTCATATCCTAGTCACCTGCGTATTGTTAGAAAATCAAGATCCTTTTTTTTTTTTTTTTTGATGCACATTGTTGAAGACTCTTAAATATCCCGAATGTAGGTTATCCTCGGTGCTCTGATCAGACCGTGGGAAAACATCTTTGGAGCGCGATGTTCAGGAATGCATCAGATGCATTGAATTTATATTTCCATTTTGGATTTTCCTCTCCTATGTGTGTTGATTAGGGATAATGGTTTTTACCGTCCTAGGGGCCTTTCCAACTGTCATTTTCCTTTGTTTTGTATACAAAAAAATAAAAAGGAAAGGAAAAAAAAAATAATCTATAAACTCCAACACACATTACTTGCATTGTCGACTCTTCGAGGAAGGTTTCGAATTTCATATATAAGTTGTGCACCGTTAGTGTAGTCTAAATAAATCTTTTAATGGATTTTCCTATATTTATGCGTAGGAGAAAAGGAAAATGTCGTTTTCGAGAGTTCATAGTTTTGTCGTCCTGTGCACTCATAATCTTGTTAATGGCGAGTTATATGTAGATATGGTTTTATACAGTCAAACCAAAAAAGTAAAACAGGTCTTGAAATGAAGGTGTGGTGTAAAGAGAATATACATAAGTTGAAGTTTTGAGCTGCATCATCATCTGGTGCAATTGGGTTTGACTTGATTAGGTCAATAAATTATGAGATATGAAATTCAGATAAAAAAACATATATTTTAGAAATGGAAACGTACGTACGTAACGAGTAGATATATTAAATGTTTACATTTTTTGGAAAGCCAAATTTAGTAGATCATGTCAACGTGACATGGTAATACTTTGAGTGTCCCAGAATTAAATTACAGGAAAGGAAACAAAAATAACTAAATATTTAGATTAAGAAAAGTGTTATTTTCAGAATCCTAAATTCGAACATCTGGTTACAACCGTTGACAGAGTTTATATAACAATATAACGGTAAGATCGGTTAGTGCTGACAAAAAGATATTATGCTAGAAAAAATAAAAAAGCATATATACATATGTAAATGTGTCGCTCAATATAATAGTGGTATATCTTTCTTCAAAAATTTGTAAAGGCCTGTGTTTCGAAATAATAAGGTGAATTTTGAATAACATCTTCTTTGTTTTAACCCTGAAAACTAAATAGTCGAAATAATCGCTTCAAGTAAAAATAGACTTAGATCACTATTATAATAAATGATAAATAATACGTTTACGTTGAAATAAAGTTTCGAATTCATTTGACACTCAATTGGGTTGGGTTGCAGAAATATTTCTTATTTAATTTTGGTAGGCTTCGAAAATTTGAGGACGTGTTGGTTGATACTTTGATATATAGAATCAAAATGTGGTGGTTTAGAAAATTAAGCTGCGTTTAGACGGTCAATATAAATAATCGAAAAATAATCATTTACCTACTACAAACAATGTTTTCCTAGACGCGTTGACATGTAATCTTTTGTCAACAGGCGTGTTTTTTTGTAAGCCCAGAGGGAATTGGTCGAAAAAAACAACGTCGGTGCTAAACAATCCAATCACCATGTTAAATACAACAACAACTAATCCCCTACGGGCTAAGCTAAACCCACATAATTCTCCGGGCTTAACTTAAGCACACAGAAAAACTGTGTTACCGGCATAAATTATATACTTGCTATCGATAGTTTGTATGAAAACTCCATTTTGTTTCTGTGTTGCTGTCACTAATCCCTGTTGTCGTTTTTTTCCTGCAATTCCCACCGGGCTTGCAAAAAAACACGCCTAACATTTGAACGCTTCTGGCTTCGATTCTGAAATCCAGATCACATCATACACCTTCTATTCTTTTTATAAAGGGGTGTTATTCTATTGATCTTTTTCAAAAAAAAACTATCGTTGTCTTTTCTCTTTCTAATTTGACAGTTTTAATTGGCGGGAAAACAATGCAATTCAAACAAATAAATATATATTTACATATACAATAACAAATCCCTCCAACAAGGGCTTTTTTTCTGTTGCTTCCGTCACACTGACGTATTGTGGAACTTAAGAATCAATTTCTGATGTAGTCTCCATGTTGTGTTTGTAATTTTTGGAAGAAATCAGAAAATTAGCGTTGTCAAAACTGCCAAATCAGCAATGAAAACAATCAGATCAAAAACTGAAGTAAGGTTCATTTTAGAACCGATGGATGTACATGAATTTCCTCCGTTTAACCAATCACGATCTCTAATTAAATAATTACAGAATATATTATGAGATAAATACTAGCGACGAGGCGTCAAAATGAACTCCGTTAAATCTAAACTTTTCGGTTTCAGATGGCTTGGAAATGGTATGTACGTTGAGATGAACGTCAAAACCAAAAATAAGAAAGCCCAGAAATAAATTTTTTCATTTTATATATATAATTTTGTCGAGATTACGGTTTTCGGGATTTTGGGTTTACGGGGTTTTCTGTATTCTGAACCCATAAATAAAATAGAATGAAAATTCTTTAAATTTACTATTTTATAGAACGACACAAAGGGCATATCCTAACCCTTCTATGGCTGAATATAACGAGCAAAGCTGCAAAGCACCAAGTTAACTTACAACTTACTTATCTATGTTTATTTTGTAAAAAGTTTAAAAAGTTATCTCTTATGTCTGATTATCTATAAACTCGATCTGATGACCTTAATTAATTTATAACCTTCCTTGTAAGACAAGAAAATATTTATTTCCTTAACGCAATTATGTACGTATCGGACAATATAAAACGTCATTTCTAAAATTCCAAAGAAATTGATGCATCCAAGGGCATCAAGCAATCATCATGATGCAAGAAAGAATGCTGATGGCTCACGCATATAAAGAAGAATATCACGTCACATTTTGCTTCTTGGTTCTTCCAAGAATCCAAGTTCAATCGAAAGAATATCACGAAACATATAATTTTCTATTTCTCTATTCCAGATCTATCTCGATGTGTTCACCCGCCCACCTTCTTAATTTCTTTCTACATTTAGGTATCTACCCTATTTATATACACCATTATTTTTACCAATGGTCATTTTTGAAAAAGGAATTTAAACTGGACAAGGGTCCCAAGATCCCAAGTCAGGTGGAGGAAATCAATCAGTTTGGCCGTAAATTACAGGTTGAATATTCCAGAAACTCACACTCCATCCACACGACTTGAATACACAAATAGAATTTCCTATATCAGCGAAGCGCGCACTTAATTACCTAGAAAGTACCTATACTGATAAATCTGATGGCTTATAGAATTTCAACATAATTCGTCTTTCTATAAATATGTATGTATGTATAGGTACTATATAAAATCCCTTGAGACATTTGGGTTAGGTGCTGCTTGCGCACTTTGATGATGCTCGAATGTGATTTATATTCACATTGGACAGCGGAATCAGATGCCCCGTTGGCATCAAATCAACGGAAAACTAATTTATCACCAGTGAAATCTCGATCGGGAAATAACTTCATGGCCACAAACTCAAATATACTCACAGCTTCACACTATACTTAAGTTCCTTAGTCCTCCTCATCGGCAATATCGGAATCGGAAGATTATTTTACGAGTGCCAGGTGGGTGCAGATTTTTTGAATTGAAGAGGACACCACACCACATCTATGAGTAATTTATGTGTTTTTAATTGGAGATATTAATTTTGCCTTGTACTGGGTAAGTAGGTATAAAAATATGTTGAAAATTCGTTAATCATATACTTATTCCTTTTTTTTTTACTCAAATTAAACTTAAAAAAAAAATGAACATCGAATCGAAATAAAAAAGATTTTCTATACATCAGATCTCAAACTTTCAGGTTATTTCCAATAAAAATAATCTCCCGCCAAGCATGAGTGCCTTCTCAAAATAAATAAATAACATTAATCTTTCATTTTGAAAACACAGTTCAACCATCAGGTTTCCTGTTTACCCATCCCGCAAATCTCACAGATCTTTATTTCACTATATTTCCAAATAATCCAAAACCAAATCCAAATCCAATGGCAAAAAAACAATTATTATATAAAGTATCTATCGATTTAGGAATTTGCATGCCTCCCACAGCGGCTGGCAATTATTATTGAAATTAATTTTCGAAATTTCTAAGCATATAATAGGAGCGCGAAAGGTTGAGTTCAAGCGTTTAAACATTCACCAGCCATTAGCAAGTCGATCTGAAAATAGAAAAACTCGTCACCGGCATCATCAGCGGCTGGGATCCATTCCAGCAACCCAGCATCTATAGAGCTAGACAAGCCCCAACTTCCACCAGAAGTAAGAGTTTCCTTCTTCGCCTATAATTAGACTCCAAGAGATAACATTCAAATCGGAGAGGGGTGAGAACGGGTGTTGGCGGTCGGTGGCAACGACGACGAAGACGACGACGATGCGGTAAGCTGTGAGCGATTAATGAAACAAACGCGTGTAAACACTAAGTAGGTATAAATTATTTTACTTTCCCCGCGTTGTCTTTGGAATGAATTTCTATAGCTCTATGGCCTAATGCACCTGTAGAACTTAATAATAGTCCAATCCCCATGTCGAGATTTTTTTTCTTCTTTTTTGTTTTGTGTATTCGCGTCTCGAAAGAATATTGTTTTTCTAATGTGTTGGATGTTACCTAAATGAATTCGAAAAAAATGTGGAAAAATGTTATTTTAGTTTGGGCTGCTGTCTCTATATATTGGAAACAGATTTTCCTGCTCGTTTATATATACGATGTTTTAAGTTATTGAATGGGGAAATGATCACCTTTGTGGAGGTATGAAAAGGAAGGAAAAAGAAAAATGCATTTCAAAAATAGGTTACAGGCTATTTGGTTGTGATTTTGGATTTTTTAAATTTTTGTAGAACCAATATTATTTGAACTTTTAATATTTTTATTTAGTGTTTGTTTTTAATTATTGCGATATAGGTTTTGTCGTCGGGTCCGTCGTTTTGCGAACATCCGTATAACGAGATTCAGCTTAAGCGATGGACGCTTTTGCTTTGAATTTGGTAGACAGCATTTTATATTATTCTCAAAATTTCCCAAAACTTATTTTTTTTCCTAAGGGTCTTGACAGGAAATTGTGAGAATTCGCGAGGAATTTCACGTTACCAAACGACCTATAATTGAAACAGTTTCACTATCAGTTACATTGTCGGATCGTTTCTTTACATTATCGGATAGAATACTGCATATTTGATGTATACGTAACGATCAGTGCTACCACTTTAAATTTCAAATCTAGTCAAATCTGACTTCTTGACTGGATTTGTGTCTTTCTAATGCAGAAAAAAATAGTCAAACGCAATGACTAGTTAAAAAAAGTTAAATACCCAACACTAAATATTAATGAAAACAAAATTATACATATGTACATACATATGTATATAGAGAAACAGCACAGTTTAAAGCAAAATTGGTGAATTATCAGACTGTCAACTGTCCTTGTTAGAGAAATTTAAAAATGCATGTGGTCGTTGATTGCAGTATAACAGTTAACACTTGGTTTACACTGAAGTTGAAATGTATTTTAAAATTAATAAATATTGAATTTAGTAAAGAAAAAACAAATGGGCTGAATTTGTATTAAATTTTCAGCTAAAGGCGATGAAATCAGTCAAATCTGATTATAAACAAGTCAAAATGGCAACACTGGTTGCGATTTAGTGGCATTATTTATATACATATATTAAAAATAAAAATATTATTAGTAAAAATAATAAACCGTTAGTCACGGCACTCAAATATATTTCTGTTTCGGCAGACAAAGCATAGGTATGAATCCCGTAAAGCGCTTTGCATGATCCAGCTTGAGGGTCTTCATCCACAGTCCTTTAAAGTAATTTTTTTTTATTGTTTTGCAGGTTTACCTATTTTTAAAAAATGACAATTATGTCGGCTCTTGTTTGTCACAGCTCAGTGCATCTATTTTGTTTTTAGCTTTGTAGGTAAAAATATTCCCTAAAACTTAAGCTGTAAAAAAATATTTGGTACTCTCTTTTCACTAAAAGTTATTGTTATTGTTTTAAAAATTTTGGGAGTTACTTCTTAGTTCTTAGAGCTCTCTTACATTTCTTTTGATTTTGTTCTCTTTTTAATTTTTATAGGATTTCTTATATTTTTAAAGATACTAAATTTTTTTAATATAAAAAATGCCATGAAATCTACTTTTCAATCAAAATCATTTTTATGTTTTCAAACCAGAATATTTTCAAGTTGGTAACCTGCCGGTGTGAAACCAACAAGCACATGCAGTTATACACTGCAATTGGTTGTCCAAACCTATTCTAAATGTGGGTATGTTCAATAAGCAAAGAATTGTCAAATTATCTTGAAATGAAATGTTTATTCAAAGTTTATTTAATGTATCCAAATGTTCACGAAATTGACAGATTATAGGGATGTCAGAAGGTATATGAGAATATATATTTAGATAACTGCTGGAATGCGTTTATAAATAAGGAGATGTCCAACTACTTAGACAGTGGCTAGCTGGACAGCTGTCCAAGAGTGTTCTAAGGAAATTTTATAACTACGACTGTAAGGGTTCGATTACAATTACAATTACAAACTGTTATAAATTGGTCCCTTTCGTTTATTGTCGAATTTCTTTCTGATGGCTTGTGGGTGACTTTGAACCAAAATAATAGCGTTTGCTCTTTTCATACATGTGTCATGAGTACATTACTCATTGAGTACTTATTAATTTTGTATACGTGTGTCAATTGATTTTCATGCATGTTTCTCGCGAACATCGGGCTAGTGGCCGATAACACAAGTTACAACTTACAACTTACTGTTTGATCAATAGAAATTGCTATGCTAAAAGTACAACGAAAGATTCTAGAAATAAAACTATTTTTAGAAGTTCTACAAATGGAATCTACCAACAAGATGAAACTTCTAAACATTATTCGGAACCAGGTGTTCGAGTATGAGAAACACTCATGGGAATACCGCCAATATCTTGACTTTCCAATAATCAGTTACAAAGCAAATTTTTTTTTCTGATTGACTTGGGTTATTTTGAGATATTTCCTGACGCAAGAGTTATGCCTTACGAACTCTACTACAAAAATAGTTTGAACTAGGAACACGTAAATTTGCATGCAAATCCATAATACGGCTCAAATCTAGGCGTTAATAAAATGCAGTTGGAACAATACATGTACTAACAATGCTCATTTTCTCATCAACATCGGTTACATGACAAATCAAAACAAGTTTGGTCAGTTTAGCCAAAGTCCATAAATAAAATAATAATTTAACGATCAAGACTTCAATTAATTACCAAACACCTTCATCGCATGAACTGTCTTCGGTCATAAAATTAAAATTCAATTTTTCAACAAAAAAAGTAGGTTCAACAATAACAATACTACATAATTAAAGTGGCATATTCATCGCCATCTTGCTGGCCGTTTCCCTCTTCCTCATTAAAAATAAAATTGAAAAAAAAAAAAAAATACGAAAGCAGGTTGCGCAGTGCGCCTTCAATGCATTTAACTGATTCCGATTCGGAAAGCATTTCCAATAATTGGCAGCATATAGCCGCGCCGCAGCAGCAGCAGCCACGGCAGCACTGATATAGGTGCATCGTGATTTATTTTATTACGTCAAAAAAACGACCGCATGCGAGAAACTGGAAACACCGCGAACGTTATGTCATCTGCAAATAGCAAAGAAACGCAACAAATATGGAACGAAATTGGTTCAATCGCATTGTGGCCAACGGCAAAATTCAGAGCCTGCCATATCAGAGCCAGACGACAGAGGCATCACAGTGTTGCTGGTGCTGGTGCTTGGTGCTAGTGCAGGGCATCAGACAGCTAGGTAGAGCACTAGGCTAGCATGTCAACAAAGCAACTACATACCACAAAACGACAACGACAACGTCGACTTCGACTTCAAATTCATCGCCGCAGCCGAAGACCTAACAAACAGGTCTGTGATGCAGTCTCAGATCCACAGAAACATACCTAGTCGCAGGTATGGTATAGTCGGTGGTGGCGGCGGCGGCGCGGCGGTAGCATGGTGGAGTACCTATAGACCTGGACCATATGCCCCACAAAAGTGGAGCTGTTCGCAATAATGTGTAATGAATGGTGGGTTTCGGTATTCGGTGCTTCTACCGGTTCGATTCAAACAAAACTTTCACCTTTCACGTAATCGTTCCGTGTATTGCAGCAATCGCTTTGCGTTGCAATTGCATTCGGTTGGTTGATGGCTGTTGCACCGTGTAGTGAAGTGCAGCAGCTTAACTAATACGCCAGCCAGCCAGCCTCAGCCGCACCAGAGCGATTATAGAGCTTAGGTTAGGAGGAAAGAGGAGCTAAAGACGGCGATTTCTGACGAAGAGTTTGTCGTATCTTTTAACTGAATTATCTGTCGTTAGCATCACAGCATAAAGTCTAGCGGTCTAGCGTGGAATCATGTCAAGACAAAACTTGTTGCTTCCAACACAATTAAGCGGTTACATGTTTCATGGACATTTGCATTTAGAAGGTATTGACATTTTATAATCTAATCTGTTAGGTGATGTTTTCGGGAAACTGGTGGTGTCTGATTTTTGATGGAGAGGCGTAGGCGTTAAGGTGCTAATAGATCTCCAGACTCTATTAGAGAGAAACATTTTCACAGGAAATGGCAATTATATAGGTATTTTGTTTTTGTTTTCAAATCAAATGCTGCAGCAGGTGACTTTTGTTTATTGTATAAAGTATGACATGATAGGTTGCTTAAATATATACCTAACTTGGAAGCCAAGCCCAAAAGATGATGGTGTGTGAAGTAATTATTTTTAATCAAAATTATCTACCTACATAATAAAGATCGACTGAATGGTGTTTAAGTTATACAAAAAAGGTAATGGGTTCTTTGTAAATATAAAAGCTTTAATATTATTCGAAGCAAATCGTATAGGTTTTTCTTAAATTAAAATAACTTTAGACCCATAAACACATAATGTAGCTGCTAGGAGAGCGGTGATGTGAGAGTCGAGAGCCGAGAAGAAAGGTGGAAACAAACACATGCTTTCTTATGACAGCTCACAATCCCGCATACTAAATAGAGCTTCTAGTTGCAAGGCGCGTTCAAACAAATTTGTTTTCTTCTCTTTTGAGGAGGAAAAATTTTCTTGAAGAAAACTGAATAAAGAAGAATGGGATTTATGGGATTTAATTTAAATAATTATAAAAAAAAATATAATTGAAATTAATAGAATTGTTTATGAACAGAATTACACATTTGTTTAAAAAAATCAAGTTTTTAATTAACCTAAAAGTGCTTATTTGGGTTACATTTCGTTTTGTTTTTCGTCTTGTTTTTCAAGAGGTTATATTTTTGTCTTGTATTTTCTCGAATATTAGGAAGTCGGCAGAAATTGAAGTTGGTAACTATTTCGTCTTCGAGTATTCAAAACATAATGGTGCTGTACTTCAGCCACCATTTAAAATAACTTTTGTTTGTGTTACTTCGAATCTGACATAAGAAATAAAAAAGGTGGAAACTGATTACTGAATTCAGGTTTGTCGTTAGTTGTCCCTACGTGTGGCATCACTGGCTTGCTTATTAAAAAGAGTCACATCTGCTCAGCTTTTTAGCTTCATTTAGAGCCGTTGGTTAATATCAATCAAGAATGTTGGTTAATATTAACCAAGTATCTTGATTTAAATCAACTAAGTACTTTGGGTGATATCAACCAAGTATGTAATTTACTGTCGACCGAATATACTATAACAATTCTTTAAAGATTATGAAATTTATTGTTCGAAAAAATGTATCACTACACGTACTCGTACAACAAACATGTTTTTTATGGATTATTTCTAACCTATGAGTTATATTGCAAGTTCATAACTTAAGCCGAGATAATTTTTTAAATATTAAATTTTAGATACTTTGAATTTCTATGAATTTAAGTTCAAAGTCGTTTGCGTAAATACATAGAAATTTTATTTTAGAACATACACGACCAATTACCACATTGGGGAAATGGTAGTTAATAAACGTTGCCATATGTCAAATACAGTTTTGGTTTGGTATTATGAGAAGTTTTTAAAAAATGAGAAATTTCAGTTTTCTTTCATAAATGCAGATCTTTGCTTTTCTATTGTTTAAAAAATTTTCATAATGCGATTTTATTTTTTATATAAAAAATCAGTTTTAAAGGTATAAAACAAAATGCATTACTTTATTTTTATAAAAAAAAAATGACTGACCTCATTTATCAGTTCTAGGAAAGGATTTCATATCATTATACGGATGTCTATATACGCATTACGATGGTTCCTCAAAAAAAAAAAAAAAACATTTCTCAAATTACATATCTACAAAGTACCTGCCCGCCTTCTTGCCTCCATCACAGGATAATCATCAAGACAAAAATCTCTGACAATGATCATTTTTCTTTTCCGTTCCATTTGAAAAAAAACAGAGATATGAACCATCTTTAAGGGTTCCATTAAGGACCCTATTTGAATCTACTTTTTATCTGTTCTTAAAACGAACTTGATGCCCATCACAAAGTCCCTATATATACTCGTAGCATAGCCATCATTGCCATTGAAAAGGTTGGTTTTATTTTTTGTTTTATTCTTGTGGTCTTTATCAATCTCAAGGAGGTAATACGCTGTGCAGCCAGTTATGCGGGCTCTGGAATTTGGATTATGTAGATTTTTTGATCATCGACCAACATGCTTGGGCTTCACTCCTTAATACACAGTGCGGTACGGTACGGTGTGGTGTGGTGTGGTTTTTTTTTTTTTTTTTTGAGGACAAAGTGATGATCTAAAATACTTGCGTAATTTGTTTGATATTCAAAACCATCTATCGGGAACACCTGCGATTATCTGATCTCTTGCGGATATATTTTTTTATATTCGCTGATTTTCGTATACACAAATATTAAATGAGTGGCAGGAATGCGAGCTTAAAAAAATGTTCATATATTTTTTTTAGGAATTGCATCTGCTTTGAAAAAAAACTCTATCAAGGTCTCGTCAGCTGAGATTTACTTTTGTTGTCTGGACTTTCTGTTCTATAATTGATTAGCTTATTTGGTTATTTACTACGCCTCAGTTCTACAGTGAACATTTGAACATTTACCTTAATAAGTGGCGTTGCTTCATAATATGGGCTCGGCCACGATTTGAGCGACAAGCGACCAAGCGAGATTGCGACTGAGCGACAAGCTTAAGCGACAACTGGCTCTTTATTGAGCAACAATACTCTTCAGAAGCTAGTTGTGAAAATTCCATTGCTTAAATTCATTGAAATAACGAATAAACTGATTTAACGAATTCAATTTTGGTAAAGGAATACAAAAAAGGAAATTGGTCTGTGATTCTCACAACGACAGAAAAATGCTTAAACCACTGTGAGAAAATATCCATTTAAATGTCGCCAATTGGAAAAAAAACGGAAATTCATATCATGCAGCGATGAAAAAAACAACAAATGCAAAGACGAATTAAACTCAAATGTCAATTTTCCGCATATAAATCTGCTCCAAATATAATTTGTCACAGTTGTCAATTTCGCTCGTCGAACTACCGAACGAAATTTATCGTTTATACATAGGTGTTTTTCGTTTTTCGCTTTGAGCGAAATCATATCGTTTTTGCATTTGGTATGTTTACACTTCGATGATTTTCAATTTGATTTTGTCAAAAATAACTTCATATTCTTAGTTTGTTGGTGCTTTTAATTTAACGTCGCACACAAAATTAAATAAGACTTCTCAAATGTAATTAGTCCTATCCTAATGTCAAAAATGTCAGTTGATTTTTCTTTTGAGAAGTCATTTGAGTTTTATGCGTACATATGACTTTTTTGACAGTTCATTTCATATGACTTCTTTTATCGTCTAAACTGTATGCTAGACAGCTGAAGCGAAACGAAAATTTCCTTAGGTCTCGAAATTAACAGCGAAAACGTAAACAAAAAGACTACGGACAAAAATATTAATGAAAAGGTTTAGGAGATGGTACGTTACAAAATTTGTTTGTGGTCTAACTTTTCCGCACATATAGTTCATGGATCATGCAAATAATTTAGTGCCAAAAAGCACCGGAGACTTCTCCAAATAATTTTCTATACTTATCGATTTCACTCATGGAACAGCGTACTGTAAAACCTAGAGCAGAACGAAATTTTTCGTTTATGATTTCGTTGTGTCATTTTTGTATGGAAATTAATGCATTAAGCAGAGTATGATAAGAGCTCTCCGATTATTAATTATGAAACACATTTCAGCACTGAATTGTCAATAGTAATCTCTCAAATTAGGCACATCAAAATTGCAGAATTTGGACGCTCTCAGTTTTATTGCTCGGTTTATTTTGACTGAGCTCAAAGAGTGAAAAAAACGTAAACAAATTTTTGACAACTCAGGCTCTGCCCTGAATTTAAAGAAAGATTAACACCTGATTTCGTTGCGTCATTTTTGTATGAGATTTTTTGTTTCGAATTAGCAGCGTACTATTAGAAGGATTTGTTTGGTCTTTTAATATGAAGGATACGAGGTACTTCCTCTTTTAATGCTTTCTTAAAATTAAAAAAAAATCGAGATCTTCAACATTCTTTATTTTAGTACGTTTTTCTCTCAACATGGTTTCGCGACTTTCGAAAAAAATAGGAGTGATATATTTCTTTTGTTTGGAAAAATGCACTTTCGCACAAACAGCTATCACAAAGTATAAAAAGTAATAAAAAAAATTAAGCAAACGTAATTTTTCTTGTTGTATCAAACCATCAAGAGCAATGACCCCTTTTACATCATCAACAACAACAACGATAACACCAAAACAAAAACTTTACCAATGCAAACCACCCTATACTACGTATACCGTACATATACCCTTGGCAGTTGAACTTTTCTTTGTTAGATCCGTGAAGACACCCTGCGGACGAGTCATATTTGCAACCAACAACCACCTTCTATTATATGCCTGCCATTCACTTCCGAGTTCCGTATTTACACAGATGCTACAATCAGAATTCTATAATCGGGTGACATATGCAGAAAATGGGATGCAAGTTATACCAACCTCCTCCGCCCGCCTTTGCATAGAGACACAAGGCTCTCGTTTTGGTTTAGGTTTTTGTTCTGATTCGTTTTCTTTTTTTATTTGTTTATTGCTGTTCGACGACGGGAATCCTCTCATTAATGAAACAAACGACTCAAGGCCACAGGGGTGCACTTTCTTTATATCCAATTCAGAAACACACGGTAGCATTCTATTTGGGGTTGTCTGTCTTTCGATCTTATAATATTATATTATATCTATGTATATGTATAGTCAGCCAGTCCCCTAATGGCATTAAAACCGCTTCCGTGATGGGTGTCATGTGGTATGAAAAGGCGAAAGTGGTGTAGCAAGTGCATATGATGTTAAGGAAGTTGTATATTTTCTATAATAGAAGTGTAATTTTAAAATTGATTTGCAAAGGGTATATTTTCGGATTGCCTTGATCAATATTGAAATAGTTTTCATTTAGAAAAAATTCAATATTTTAAGTGTTTTTGAATAAAAAAAGATAGGCGAAAATTCTCTTTCTACCGCTGCAATGATTTTGTAACAAATTATGTATTTTTTTTCTATAAAAAATCCAAATTTGTTGCTTTAGTTCAAGTTACATATTTGCAGTGAACGTAGTTTTTCGGGATTAATGTAAATATGTCACTTGACGAGTCATGATTTTTTAAGGTTAACGAATTATAGAAGGCTTAATTTTTGTATATCGTTATATACCTATAAGAAAAAGGTTATGTTCCAGGCTTCCGCCACGCCATCCATGACCCTGGCGAAGTCTGCCAAATATTCGCTAACTTGTGATAAAGTTAGCGAATATTTGGCAAAAGATACTCTAGAAGATTTTGTCAAGGCGGCGCGGCGGCGGCGGTGTAGGTATCTACACACTTAAAATAATAATCCCCATCATATCACAAATTGAAAATCTCCTATATTAGACCTTTCATCAAAGACAACATTTGCAGTTACAGGTTAATGTTAATCAAACTAATTTTAACGATTAAGTTCTACCTCTTATTTCTACAGTGGCATTTTTGGTAAATTTGTGTTGTGAGATAGCAAGGATTTAAGAGTTTTAAAATCAAATAAAGGATGAAGTAGTGACGAAAATTGTATGTTTATTTTTATTTATTTATTTTATTTATTTCGTAATTGCTAAATAACTGTAAGATACAATATCTTATAAGATAGTTATGAGCTAATTTTACAAAGAGCAAGCTAGAGTTAAGTTAATAAAAATCGAATAAATCAAGCAAATTTAAATTTTAATCAAATTTTTAATGTCAATGTTAAAACATTCACCACATTCTAATATTAATAATTGTACAAAAACAAAATTGATTACAAAAAAAATGTGAGTGCCGGGACTCACGGTTAAAATGTGTAAACTTCAAATTAAATATTCAAGTGCTGGTTTTACATCACAGAACGCGGTAAGTTCGAACTTTCAACCAAATTTCAACCCAAACTCAACTCGACCTTTTAATTTAGTTTGAGCTACGAAGGAACGTACCCAATATTGAACATATTCAGTACCTATATATCAACGTATCGTAACGTGTCAAAGCACAACGTAATGTGCTACAGAAATGTCCATGTTTTTAGTTAACCCTACCGCCGCCAGCATAGAGTTTACACATAAAAAGTTTTCGCACAGCTACTAGCCTAGCTCATAATCATAATCTATGTTTAAGAAATTTGGTTTCGTGGATTTAAGTTTTGTTGGTAATGATTTTGGAGCTAGGGTCCCCAACTCACCTTTCTTCACTTTCAAAGAAACCTACTAACGTATATGCCAACAGATTCTCCAATATATTAATAAATAATTATTTTTCCAATCAGAAAAGAATTTTGTTGCCTTGCGTTAGGTTCAACTTTGTATATTTTACAAAATTACATGAATTCGTTTGTACGATAGGAACATAACTACTTACCTAATGTTATGGTTGAAAATAATGCTTAAAATTGGTCACGCTCTAAGATTTTTTAACAATTCAAAATAATTGTTTAACTTAAGTTTTGATGACGGAACAGGGGAAGATAAAGAAGGTTAATTCATGAAGGGGAGTTGGTTTTGAAACTTGTCAGTTTCAACAGAAAAGTGTGTGTGGACCTTTACCGTGAGAAAAATATTAAATCTTATGTTTTGTATAGGTATTAAATTTCAAGAAATTTAGGACTGAACTTTAGGAATTACGATACTGTTAAATGGTACCACTAAAAACAACATTTTCAATGGTTAAGACTGTAGGTATAATTACATAAGTCAGGTTTGATTTAAAGTATAATGTCGAAAACTATCCAAAATTAAGAATCAGCTTAAAGTAGAATTAAAAATGTACGCCAATTATTGATATTGATACCATTATCTATAGTTTGTCAATTTTTTAGCTCATTTCCCAGGAAAAAAATGTACAAAAAAAGGCCACTCCGCGGAAAAAATTCAAGTTTTTTAACGCAATTTTGTATGTACCTTTATTTTGAAAGATAGAATATTTGCTAAAAAGTACATTACCAAAATTGGCTTGCAATAAAAGTTATTCAAGGCCTCTTGTCGAAAATACCTTCTAACTTGTTCGTAAATTAATGGTTCCTTAAATAAAAAACATATTCTTTCGTAAGTTTATTAGACTTTTCATTGACCTGTATGTAAAAGCAGTGAGTAGTACATTTTGTGTTATTTTACTACTCTTCTTTGAACATTTTCTTAACCCTTTTGACTTGATGGGTTTGAAATCATCTAGTATTGATGTTTTATGTAAATTTGGTTCAAATATAGTATGAAGCAACAAACGCCAAGCTGTAATACATATATGCAAGTGCACAAAAGCGTTTGCAAGAAATTGGTTGATACGCAACCAATTATTTGTGTTCATTTCATTTGGAAAGAGTCTGTATAGAAAATACACAAGAATTCTCGAAAATCACATCACAAAATTTACTTCAATGCTGAATCATAGTTCTCTCATTTCCCGACCGTCGACCCTATATGTATGTATATGATCCTCAATGTTCTCTCGATTCAGAGTCTATTAACAAAAGGAAGCAACATTTCATTACCAAGTCGCATCCGGGCGGAAGCTAGGTAGTTTCTAGCTTAGGATATTAAACTCATCTCCCTGGTTTCAGATAGTATTGTGGACTTGTGGTTATAACCGGGAGTTTTACTGATGTCTTCAACTTTTACCCACATTTCGCTTTTGTATTACAACACAAGGGATGGCATACAATACATGCACATACATACACTTTCACACACAAAATTTTCTAAATGCAGAATCATCATCCTTGTGACTTCCTCATTATTCCACAGTTGGTCCATCCACTATCGTCGTTGTCCTCATCGTCGTCGTTCTCATCCTCATAGCATATAAAACCAACAACAACAAAGTTCAGAATGAAAATGTCTACAAATCATCTTCTGAAGGCTTTTGAAATTTCTCTTCCTTGAAAATGTTCATCTTCCTGCTTCCGGGATAAAATGTTCATATTTCGAGGACATTTTCAGGAAATAAAATACGATGCCATCCCCAACTTCCTGTATGTGATATCCCGGCGTATCACCGCCGCCACCCACTGCCAATAGGACATCCCACAGAACAACCGGGGATTTTGCACTGCCAAGCCCACCCTTATACTCCCATTTCCCATTTTCCCATTTTCCCGTTTCCCTTGTAGGTACACAGACAACGACGAAGTATCTCGTTATATGGGTTTTGCATAGGGAAATGTACGGCAAGGCAACCAACCCTCCAGCAGTCTTACCGGCTTGTGAATCTAAATCGGAGACGATGCAAGGGGTGCTGTCGGTTATTACGGAAGGACATTTTGTGCACAGAATCAGAACGAGAGAGTAATGTGCTGATGTGGGTCCCCTGCAAAGAAAAGAAGTGATGCCATCGCACGCTTTAGCTATAATCGCACTCTTGGATGCTCATCCAAGGACGACTCGCACTCTTTTTTATTGAAAAGCATTGCTCGAGTATTATAGTTTAACCCCAGTGAGTGGTCCTTGATTGCAAAAAGCACGAGTTTGCAACACATTTTAAAATGTTCAACTTTCTTGCCACTTGCTCCGTCTTGAGTCGAGACTGTGGGATTTATAAAAAAATATATAAAAAAAAAAAAACATCCTCATCCAACTACGAAGGATAGAGGAGGTATCCTGATTATCAGACGTTATATTGTGGGTTGGCTGATGGTTCTGGTTCGGGCGGCGGCATGGCGTAGTTTTTCCGGAGCGAAGGATTGTTTGTCCTTGTGCAGTGCATATATTTATGTGCGCCGGGATATGTGCTGGCTTTGCGGAAGCGTATGAGCGGATGAACGGAAACTAGTGTGGTAGGTAGGCTATGAGGTCGCACTGCTTCCTTTTCCTTGCAGAAACAACATACACAACAAAAACAGAAGAAGAAAAAAAAAAAACAATATTGCAAAGCGCAATGGATGGGGGAAGAAACTATACCCATAGAAGTGTCCTGGATGCATTCACTGGCATGATTGAAAGGAAAATTGTCTTCAATGTTCGTGCGTTGCAGGAAGCTATAACACAATGCCTTTATTATCAGTTTAAGGGTCTAACTTGTAATATCTAAATATTAAAAGTATACTATAGGAAAACATTTCTGGAAATTCTATGTCATGTCATATAAAGCTGGGTATTGTAAAAACACCCTCAAGTTTCTACCAAAAGTCTTAATTAGTTCTTGAAAATTGGGGGAGTGCCAAAGTTGCAATGATTTTCCTCTTGAATTTGAATTTGCACAATATTTAGCATGTAATAGAAATTTTAGTTTAGTTTTGTTCAAAATGTCGACACAAATTTGTCAGTGGGAACATTTTTACATCTTCTGTATAAATAAATATGGCTTGTTATTGTTCTTTTATCTTTCTGTTTCCGTTTTTTATACATCAAATTTTGACATTTTTAATGGAAAAAAAGAAAAAGAGGGTGATTTCTCTTTAATCGTGGTACAAATTATCGATCATGACTGACAGTTTAACTCACGACCGCTGGTGCGTACACCTGGCTGATGTTTTGTCAGTCAATACTGATGTTAACAATAAATTTTGATATGAACTGACAGTCAGCAGCCTGGTGGTGTATTTCGTCATTTATCAGTCATTTTGTTCAGTTTTGTTTGTTTATTTAATTGTTTATAATATTGACACTTGGATCTTGATCTGAGATGAGATTTTATATTTGACTGACGGCTAACAAAACTTATATATTTTCACCCAAGACTGATGTTAGTCAAAACTGTCAGTCATGATCATGTGTAGTGTGTACCAAAGTTTGAAAATAAAAAAAAAAACAGAAATACAAACAACAGATAAAACAAAATGGCCACCATAAACTGTCAAAATCTATCCCTATTGGAATACTCTTTATATTGTTCATCTTGGTTGCGGGATTTGAAATTGAAAACATGGCTTGAAAAATGCCGTGGGTCGTGAGTGGACTGCTGAGTCATATACACAGATTATATAGAGCAAACAAAATTGTGAGATGTATTAATTTTTAATTATTCTAATGCAAAATGAAAATAATTATAGGCCATATTCCTCATATTTATTTGGGTATGGATTTGAATAGCAGGGGAAAAAAACCTTGATGTACAAATTCCACGCTGAATCGGTTTATATTATAGGTTAAGTCTGGTCCTCATCTGTGGTGGAATGAAAAATTAATACGTTCCCCAGTCTTTCTTAATCTTTAAAGGGGAAAATAGTTTGACATTTTTAAATGAAAAAGTTTCATACAAGTTGTGAAAAGTGAAGTCTATATGTATGTATGTACGTTCAAGCGGAAATGAAATATCCATACAAAAGAAGATCAAGGTGAATTTAAGAATTTAAAAATTTTTTAATGTAAAGTGAATTGATCGATTTTTTACTTGCGATATATATGTAGGTGCTACAGCTACATATATGGCAAGTTATGGACTCGTCAAAAAAAATCTAAATCGAGATTATAATCAAAGTTGACATTTACGAAAAATTGGGTCTCGCAATTCTGACTGTCCTTTCAGCTGCAGCCTTAACGGGTGGGTCGATTTTCTTTAAACTTGATGCCTAGCGTTTTTTGAACATTTCCCCCACATGTTTTTTTAAATTTTTTAGGACTAAAAATAACGATACCTGCTGTACAATTTTTTTTAGCAAATAATGAAAATCTCATTATTCTCAAAAACTTAAAAAAAAAATTTGTAATTTTTTGTTTTTACAAAATGCTACCATTTTATAATTTTTTTCGGAAAAATGGTTTTAAATGGTACATCCCATTTTTTTATTTCGTTTTTCTCATAAACGACCCAATCATTATTAGAGAAAATCTTGCAAAAAGATTCAAAAGTATCGTATACAAAAATTTTCATTTTTTTTAATGTTTAAACAAAGTTTCAAAATTTAATTCGAAAACGACTTTGTCGATTTTTAATAAACTTAGCAGTTTTTGACATTATCTAGCTGATTTCAAATAAAGATTATTCTTATGACCACAAGAGTTTAAAAACCGGTATGGAAAATATCATTTTCATTTAAATTTTTATGTAAGCTGTTTTTCCTACGATTTTCCATATTATTGGAAAAAACTGTATCTATCGTTCAAAAATCTCTAATGGAACCATTAATTTGGTTTTAGACTATCTTATTACCTGTTGAAGCGATTTTAATGACATTTTTTAAACAAGAGTTTCTAATATGTTTAAATAATAAATGGCAAATCAAAATTTTCAAAAAAAAAAAACAATTTTTTTTGGATTTTAAAAATTATTTTTTGAAAATTCGATATTTCAAAAATGGGAAGTTGATTTTTTTTAAATTAATTTTTAAACTCCACATTAATAAATACTAAAAAATGACGTACCAATTTTTTTTTAATGTTTTCAAAATTTTATATAAAAAAATCAATTTGTAAAAAATCCGCTTCAACGCTTTAAAACATTTTTTTCTCATAAACTGAGATTTGTGTAAGAATTCAGATGGTGTACATCGCCTTGCGTCAAAATAAGTATCCTGCATATGTAGAACACGTTGCTTGTTTATGTACTCACATAATAGGTATACTACCTTAAACTCAACTACGTTTTTGGCAGGCGGCATAAAATATAGGCTCCCATAACTAAGTTATTTCTTTTAAAATCAGATGAATGGATCGCACATAAGAGCAAGTTCGTGCGGCCCAGTCGTGCATTTTATTTCTTCTATAGTCTCAGGATTTCAAATTAAAAATTTCTCGTAAAATTTGTTGAGTTTTTATTTCGCTTATTTTCTAAAATATCGTATTCAACTCATAGTGATTTATACACATTCATTTGTTGCCAAAATGAGTCAAATTTCCAAATGTTTCTAAATTCAGTTTGTAAAATGTATGAAATGGAGTTATTATATTCGAAACTAATTTTTTAATCTATTTATTAAAGAGAGGAGATTTTTTTGTAATTATTTTTGTTGTGATTCGATTTTGTGAAAAAAAAAGTATTCTCAGGTATTTATCAAACTATGGAAATAATTTACTGACCCTATTGCTATTACCATGAAGAGTGGCTCATCAATTCCTCGGTTGAAAAACGAAAGAAAAATTTACCTGTGAATGTCCAAATACCTTAACATAACATTAGAGGAGTGACTGTCTCCAAATCGAGTGTTAGGGAGCGGCAAAGATTTGTATATACTCGTTTCACCTGAGCTGACAGAGTTACTTAAACGCGGTAATTTTCCCTGCTAGACATCGTCATCTTCTCCACGCAGCACTGATCAGGAAAAGGAAGTATGTGAAGCGAAGCATGATGCGTTTCCTCTGATGATGAGAGTGGAGCTACTCATATATAGGGTCGCTCTTCGTCTTGGCCAGCAAAGAAGTGATTTTGTTCCACCACATGCAATCATTTTTAAAGACGACCAGAACTAACAACCTGAACGACATAAGTCCCAACTTTAAAGAGCAACATCGTCGTAGTCGTGGTATTCTTCGACGAGCAATTAGGTGGGACAACTGTATCGTGTGACTTCCGAAGAATCAGGGCAACTCAAGAATGGTTACATCCTAAACGTCGTTGTCGTCGTCGTCAGTTTGATCTCTTCGGGTTTATGCTAGCGTACAAGTACAGCACATTGGTGATAGCGAAATCTTGTCACGTCTCTCAGCTTACTAGCGTTTATATAATCAACAAAGCGGAGTCACACACATGCGCCGGTAAAATCCTGGATGCATTTCTTGTTGCCACTGCCATATCAGTTCTCTTTTGGTCATTGTCTTCTTCTGGACTCCGATGGAGTCGCAGCTCACAGCCAGAGTCAAAGTTGTAGAGTTGGTGGTGTTCTCTGTTCTGTTCTGTGTTGTTCTTAAGCCAGTTGTGGCCATATCTCTGTATGCAGTTCACGGGTGCAAGACAGTTCTGTGGCACGTGAAGGAACGTTAATTCAGTCATTCTTAATGCGTGTGTACGGAGCTGTACAAGCAATACACTGGTAGTCGTCCGCATTCGAGCTACCAATAATGATGATGATGATCAGCGCTGCGGTGATCAGTGTCATTGCACTCCTTTGTGGGTCTCCTTGGTTGTTGTTGGTCTTGATGATGGGTTAAGAAGTCCGAAAGAGTATATATATGTATGTATATATTGAAGAAGAAGAGGTGGCGATGGTGTGGTGGTGGAGGCTTCAATTCTGGAAATAATTTGATGTTTTGCTTGGGATGCCCCTTGCGTCTAATGGTCGTACGTGTTAGGCTAAAGCGAAGGCAATAGATCGGTGGTGGTGGCGGTGGCGGTGTAATCACGTGGAGTGAGTTCTTCATGTTTGTTCGACCAAACCAACCAACCAATGCGGAATGCGGATGAGTCCATCGAAATTACCACTTTGTATGCAAGTGCAACCGTTCGAGGGGCTGTTTTATGGGTGGAGTATTTGAATGTGATGGTGCATATACACTTCGTTCATGTAATGATCCCGGATCTCCGGCGGACCTCGACCAGAATTCCCTTGGGACACACATAGGGACATAAAGTTAGATTATAACGAGGCTGAGTCATATTTGTTCACTTACTGCTCAATCACATGAACTCATTGTTGAAGATATAAAACAAACTTTTCCCACGAAGAGGGTTTTTTATTACGCGAGTATATGATCAATAATTTTGAGGTGCGAATTTCGAGTAGTACAATTTATTAATAATTATTAGATATTAAGGAAATATTACTTTACTATGATATGGATAATATCTTACTATTATTCTTTCGTAACCTTTTTAAATTAATAATAGTTTAATCTTCTGGACTTTCTTGACTATAGAAGAATTAGACGCAATTTTGTACGTTCTTACGTAGAGGTTTTTTTTTTGAAAAATTCACATATTTAAAGGATATATATAAGTAGTACAGTTTTGATGTTTGGAAAATTGTCTAATTTTTAGAGTATTCCCTATCGGTATAGCTCTGAACCAGGGCCGGCCTCAGCCAAACTTGCGCCCTGTGCAAGATTTTTAGAAAGCGCCCCTTTTTTATATTTGCACACATACACCCAGGAGGTAGACTTTCAATGCGTTTTTTTTTATTGAGGTATCCCCGGTAGATGATGTTAGTTAGTGTGGAAGAAATAAATTAGTTATTTTGGGATTATTTGAACATGTTTTGTGGTTAAAATTCAAATGGCAGAACATATTTGTTTGTCCAAGATCAGATTACATTTTCTTGTTCCTGGTAATGCGCCCCAAGAAATTTGCGCCATGTACATTTGCACTTCTTTCACATATGGTTGGTCCGGCCCTGCTCTGAACCAAAAGAAGAAGTCTGTGCGATTCAGTCATGCATTATATTTCCTTATCAAGGATCAAAATTTAATAAAGTGTTACAAACACTGTGTTAAAAATATTGTAGTTTCTTTATTTTAAAGTTTTGGTCAAAATTTTAAGACCAATTGAGTGGGGCTACTAGACCTGGAGTCTTCCACCGGTGAGCATATAGACAGCAACACCCTGACTCCAAAGGAGATAATTCCTCTCAGAATGTGCTCATCTTAATTGATATAAAAGGTATATTAGTGTCGCTATGTTTCACCTTATGATTAGATATTAGCAATCTCTCCCTGTGATTTTGTATTGACATGGATAACAAGATAGGTAAGAGGGAATTGAACAGGTTGTTGTATTGTTTTTCTCATTTTTCTCATTGTTTTGTGTCTTTTCATGTCGGTGTTGGTATCAGAATTCATGGGTGGCATTGTTTTTTGTCTCTTCATTTTGTCCGAAAAAACAAAAATCAACCTCTCGTGCAGTCACGGTACGAAATGAAATATCTTAAAATAATTTGCCCAGCGAAGATAAAAGAAAATATATTTATAGGAATTTCAGACATTTAGTTGGAGAGAAAAATCTCCTGTGGAGTCAGCATGTGATGCATCAACGTGAAAAATATTTGAATCTACCCATGACCAAAAACGAAACAAAGGCCTTTTCAAAAACGTCATTTGCGTTAAAAATGCAATTTCAAGTTGTTCTTAAAAACAAACTGCAAACTCAATACGAAATTTTTATTTAAAAACATTAGCGCAAAATTTTAAACAATTTAGTACGATGTTAAAGCCATTTTGTCATAGTAAAAATGCTTTAACATCGTACTAAATGGTTTAAAATTTTGCGCTATTATTTTCGAAAACGCTTTTTTTTTAAAGTCATATATGCTCGATAACATCATTTGCCACGCAACTTTGCAGTAAAATTTCAGGATAAGGTATGCGCTCCTCCAACTGGTTGCATTTTAGGTGTTTATTTCTTAGAATTAAACAAAAAAACATTTCAATTAAATAATTTGATATTCCATAAAATAAAAAAAAAGAACAATCCACCCCAACGAAAATATCTGCAAAACCATCACACAAATAAAAACTTATTACTTCCAAAATCGTGATCGAAATTTCGAAACAACTCAAAATTTATCATTCACTTATAGTTGCTGAAAAGTCACCTTTTTAGCCAATAAAATAATTTTAATACAACACTTAACCGAAATGACATAAACTGTTTTCTGCCATTAAGCATTAACTAACTTACCAACAGATGAGCCAGAACACAACAAAATATGTACAAAATAAAAAAAACAACATCAGAATAATATAACAATGTGTATATGTAAGCTTTTTTTCGATTAAATACAATACATTGTCAATTGGCTCTCTTCTGGCAAACCATCAAGTGATCTGATGACGATCTCGAATATAGCTTTTTATCGGTTATGACCATGTTTGGTATTCAGAAGGCGTTATTTCCTGTTTAGAATTGTTATCACAAATTCATTCTACATTACGTCGTTGATGAGAAAATAAATTAATATTTTGTTGTTTTTTATTTTTTATTTTACGTCGGATACCTATAATACCGAATACGAGGGGTTCAGGCTCACGCAGCTTAAAATGATGCCTTTGGGCCAATCATTGTCAACACAAATTGATAATTCAATTTAGCGAACATTCCTCCCGATAAACGGACAGATATATGTATCTACCAAGTCCTACTGTTCGTGGAATTGATGGAACTTTATTTATGACCATCACACCCACACCACACGTTCTTCGAGAACCGTGTCGTTAGGAAACAAAAAAAGGCCAACAATTGAATAACAATCAACACAACGACCAACAGTAGAATGTTTCTTAAATTACCAGGTCCGGGCGATGGCGATTGTTTTTACTAATTACCATAAAATGCTGTGTGCTTAAGGCGCATTGGTATTCTGCTCCAAAAACTTTGCGGAGCATTGTTCGGGAACCGAATTATGATAAGCGGATATGTCATACATAAATTCAAGTGAAGCCATTATGGCACAAGAATGTCAATTCGGTTCTGAATATAGCAATGATCTCCTATGTAAAAACTTTAAACTTTCCTGTCCCGCCAGACTCTCTTACTGATCGATGCCTGAGAAATTTTTCGCGCAGCTAATAAATCTGTGCAGGTTGAATCAAAATGTAAAGAAAAAAAAAACATAGTTAACCGTTGCAAGGGTTAAGTTCAAAAACTTTCACATGGTGTAAGGTTATCAAATGTCAGCTAACCCTCCGCCCCGTCATTGAGGAGGCAGTTGCTTTGTTGTCGATCGAGTCAAAGACCTGTCCTGCCAAAATGACAACGATGGAATCAATCTCTTGCGAGTCGAGTCCCTCTCCCCGATGGAGTCTCCGATCAAAAACTAGGGGTTGTATCCCTACATTATGCGATGGAGAAAGAAAAAAAAAAACAGGGAAGCCTGTTGGAAAGTGTAGACACCCCAAAAGTGTAATTGATCCCGTTTGGAATGATCATTGAAGCGTTATAACAGTCGCTGCATCTTTGTGTTCCATTGCCACAGACATAATACTCGTATATGGAAGAACTGAGACTAAATGTCCCAGCCGTCATCGATAAAGCCGTTTTTGGATTGCTTGACGTGAAATAATCAAGTTGCAAAATTTTTAACCTTCGCTCTGATGCCGAGTATGGAGTGCAGGTTGGTCAAACCGCAAAACCTGGGGAACAGGACTTGTCTGCAATCATGTATGTCGTAAGGAAATCCGAAAGGGAATGTGCAAACGTATGTACATCCTAATGCGTTGTTTCCCTATATTTTATAACTTACCTGGCTTGATTGGACCCGATTTTTGTGATGTGTATATACATACATACATAAGTACCTTTAGGAACATAAAAATATTTGGGTGGCTTCCAAGGTATCGTGGTTTCAGGTGACACATTTGATCTGCCTGATTGTGTTATGAAAGTCTTAAAGCAATTGTTACTCTGTTGCGGAATCAATCAGCGGAAGAATTATTGTGCTTTAGCATATACAACATTATAGTGTGGCGGATACCTCTGAATATATATTGTTGCATTAAAATTTGTCGATGAGTTTTGGTTGTATGTCAAGCTGTTGCTTTATTCATGTATTTTTGTGGTCACCATAGTTCACACATAATATGGTTTCAAATAATATACCTAGGAAATAATTTTGATACAGAAAATATCACAAATAGTTTCTCTATCCTGATTAGACATCAAGGTGACTTTAAATTTTAAAATTAAAGTTTTTGTATGTATTGAAGTCCGTTTGTGTTTAATAGATATGTACTTTTGACTTATAAGGTGTGTTTTTTACAATTCCAGAGAAGATTGGTTGAAAAAAAACGATTAGCGACGCCATTACAGAAAAAATTTGACATTTCCATACGAACTATCGATAACAAAGATGTAATTCACGCCGATAACACAGTTTTCTCCGGGATAGGAGCTCTCTGGGTTTAGCTAAGGTCACAGAGTATTAGTTGTTCGGAATCGGTATTTTTGTATCCAATTTCTCCCGGGAATGAAAAAACACGCCTCGTTAGAAAATTTCCAATAAGAACTAATACTAATACATAATACATAAGAGTTATGCATTATTTAAATTACTAAAAACTACTGCTGCAGAAAGTAATTGACATAATTTGGTAAAAATGACAGATCGTTCAACACTTGTCAATATTGTACTCCTTTTTCAAATGTACCATATTAATTTCTATAAAACTGCAGACCTCACCGCAGCTTAAGCGTTGGTGATTTATTAATATTTTTATTTAAACTTTCTTCTATAGTCGACAGAAAAAAATTGATTAGTTGGAAATACAGAACAGTAGAACTTGACAATTTGTGGCTTCACTGATAGGGAACGAACTTTATTTTAGTCGTGTTCTATCGGTGGTAGCGAAGTACTCATGAGTACTTTGCTAGCTATATTTTCAATGGAACCCACAAAACTAATTTCACTACAAATTTCATCTACTCGCAGATAAGAGCACGGGTATAGTTGGTAGTACTAGATTATATTTTGATTTACTACATAAGTACTTCGCCACTTTAAAAGGCACACAGGTTTTGAAACATAGGTACAAAGTTTTTAGTTCGAAATGTCACTGAAGAATAATAAATTCAATTTTATTCCAACGTAAAAATCAAATGTCAACTTTCAAAATTCGATGTTAATCTGCCCGTTGAAGTGTTTAGTTTTTGGATATCTTACCTGATTCCTAGACATCACCTTTATTAAATATTAAAAGTTTTTACAAAATCACTGAAACAGTTTTCAAGACAAAATACAAATATTTCACTGTTAATTGAATTAACACAACTTGTACACTCTTGGCAACCCTTAAAAAAATAATTTGACAGCTGACAGTTTAGAGTTGATAACGCATTTTTATTGTTAAATGATATTTTAAACATATCTAATGAAAGTTCGAAAATTTTATATAAAATATGGTCAGAATATTGAAAAGAGTAATTGAAAAATTCAGGAAGACTGCATCAATTGGTAATGGTGATGGTAATTTGAAGTCAAAGGTCTCTGCAAACACAAAATCATTGAAGGATGAAATTCAACCACATTTATGTAAAATGGTCATGAAAAATTTCGACAAAAGAGTGCGTATGTGCCAGCAAAGCTGTCGAGAGCAATTTTCCGATGTGCTATTTCATACACAACCCTTTCCTGTGTAGTGTAGATACTTACTGTTTCAATAAAAAAATGAGTATCAGATTTGTTCAAAATTAAAATTTTCAATTTTGATGTTTCATCATAACTGGCCCCTGAAGAGGGGTTCTGAATTGTTTTTGTCTCTGTCCTTATCCAAATTTATATATTTTATATTATACATAGATATATGTATGTTCATTGTACATACATAATGTAACAAAACAAAACCAAAAATCAAGAAGACAAGTTCATTTAAAAGGAACAAAAAAAAAAAAAACTTAAAAAACAGATATCCTTTTGTGCAGTATTCCTGAGAAATAGGGAAGCATCTTCACATACTACATCCATCAATAAATTAAGGATACATAAATATATTGCAGGAAATTATCCAATTTCTACCTGCACTCCTGCCGAATGTCCTAAGACTTTAAAGTGAAGAAAATATTATTGACAAGAAAAAAAAAACGAACACAAAAAAATTAGATAAAAACCAGAGAGGATGCGAGATCGCAGGTACAGTTCTATTGATTCACAAGTGATACGCACTTACATCCTGATTGTGTGTATTCCATTTTTGAATGGGTTTCCAAGGAATTTTCACTCTTTCAGATATACACTACACGCATATATTCAGAGAGTGACCACTTGAACAAAACCTCAGGGATCATTTTTTCAACTATAGACAAAAATTGTATACCGGATCGCTTCTTGTCCTTTTATGTATGTATATACTTTAGCAGTTAAAAGGACAACGACTATAGAGTGGAACACTTGCATAAACAGTTCAGAAAAAAAAGAGGCGGGAAATAGGTACTAGACTATGAAAAAAAGGATTCCAGGATGCGTTCATACCAAACAATATGGTCAAATATGTACATAGGTACATACATTATCGCAAATTTCATTAAAAATGTATGACACCTTTAAATAATATGATGACAATATACATACATACATGCATACAGATAATTTTCATTTCTTTATAAATGACATTTAAGAGAATAAAAGGATTTATTTGATTGCCATCATAAACTAAGTAATTGTTAATAATTGTATCTAATAATCTTTTATATATATTATATATTATATTCAGGTCAAAATTGGATATCTATGTGGGTATATGAATTATGAATGTATGCTTCCATTCTTTTTTTTCAGGTAGAGACAGAGCTGTTTTATTATTTTATATAAAAAAATTAATTCTTATTATAACCTTTGTTCGAAAAATGAAACAACGAACTGTCATTTCCCTCATTATAGATTTTTATTTGTGTATATATCATTTGACAGCGAATCCATTTGCCTTAGCTCTGCAAAAATTTATGGAGAAACAAAAAAAAGAGAAATAAAAAATTGAACAAATAAGCCCAATAAAAACTATTAATTTTAAAAACTTATAAAAGTATTTATACATGAAACGCGATATGAAGTGTCAGAATTAAGCGAAGAATTAAAGTGGTAAGTGATGAAGTTTTGTACGCGTATGTGTAAAAAATCCAACAACTTATGTTCCCTTTTTAAAAAGGAAAACAAAATGACAGGCGTACATTACATAATGAACTAATAACTTCAATCCAAGTATTTATGTACAAAAAATATAATTATTAAAATTCAATACGCTTAATTAAATTTCGAGATCCATTCACAGTTATTCTTATTAATGTTTGTTTTTTTTTTTGTAAAGCTTGGTGTACATTGAACAAGATATGCAAATGTTGGTATTCTTCCCAGCATTCTATGACAAAATCATTAAAATTAAAATGCCAAACTCAACGTTTGTCGTTTTATTTAAAAACTTTTGCTTCCCCATAATATTATTTTAGAACCGGACTTCTTTCTGACAACATTCCAAATACCAGCTACAAATTTAAAGCTCGATAATGGGCTTACCTATTTAGTATGTATAAACAAACGCTTAACACGTACATTGCTCCTTAGAACCATAAGACAAATCGTTAGAATATGTTTCTTGTTGGCCCTTTGTTGTGGCCAGCAAAGATCCGAGGCGACTCATATCGGTTAAGAACCCATAGAAGTTTGTATACAAACCTGATAAAAGTTAAGAAGTAGTGTCAATTTAATATGCAAGGCCGTGCTCCTCTTCAAGGAAGAAATATTTTCCGTATTACGTGATAGAAGTATATATGTACTTTTTCGTCTTTTTCTGTGATTGAATGGTTTCAGTTTATCATCTATACAATATTCTATAATGTTGGTGTATTTTGAAAACACGCATGTGCACAATACTTATGGAAACATCGCATATTGTTTATCAGTTCCACACTTTGGACGTCCTTGTGACCACTTTTAATTTTTTTGAGTTATTTTGTCAACATAAAATGAAAGAAATTTAATACGAAGTTGAATATCAAAAGATGTCGCAAATGCTGATAAGAAATAAAAGAGGTCGTTATTGTATTTGCAAGATCTTTATTCTGCTTTTTAAAAAAAATTTTTTGTTTATTAACATCATGAAATGCCCATAATTAATATAAAAGTTCAAATCAAACATTTATATTCTTTTTAACGGTTTTATATTTATTTAAGTTTTCTAGTGGGAAACTCAACCAAAACATTTTCTCTCTTCCGAGAAATGTTTACGGTTTGTGTATGAACTACATTAAAAAGAAATTAAATAAGTGAATACTTGAACCAGATGTTATGTGTGTTTCAGACTGACAGAAATCTATTACAATTTTATTACTTCCATTATAATCGGCGTTGCCATACAAAGTATTTTTTTTTCTTTTGTTACAGTTTCTTGGAAGAAGATATTTTAGTTCTCATTAAATGGTTTAAATACGATGCATATAGCATTACATGAGCTCACACAACAATTTTGCAAAATTTAATCGAGTTTAACATCATCCTACTTATTTTTTTAAGTTAAAACCATCGAATCATCTCATTAGTATCGTGCTAGGTCTGTTCATTTACTAGTAAATCATTTGGGACATAGAAAATTGTTGAGTAGATGGCCTGCCCTAATGTCATTTTTTTCATCTTACTAAAAACACTTGTAAATTACTTCACCCCCTCTGAAGTTACTTTCATTGAGTACTTTCATTGGTCATTTTGGTCATTTTAAGTGCCTTCGGCAATATTGATTTTGATACTCATATGATAGGTACTGATCAAATTTTTTCATTCAAGTGGTTAGATAGATAAGACGATAAAGATCATGAAATTGTTGCGCAATGGGAATGAACCCATGTTGATTTTTTTTGATTTTTAAATGAATCATATGCAAAATATCAATTCCAGGGTATGAGTCAAACTTCCTATGACGTAGATGAATGCAGTTTTTCCAAGAAAACTGACGTTCTATTGATAATGTGGTTACGATTATTTATGATGAAGAAGAATGAAGTTACAGCTGTTAAAGTTTGAAGACTTACCTGCGTATGTTATGTTTATTTAGTTTAGATATATACGTCCCACACATTTTATTGTTGAGCAACTTTCTTTAATTTTTTGTGTTACATTTTAGGTATAAAAGGGACGGTATAAGAGTCATCCTACAAAGTAGATTTCAAAAAGCCACGATGAAGATTAAAATTCAGATATTGCTTTACATTTTCCTGGTCTCACAGTCTTTAATTGGACTTTCAATAGGATTTCGTTTTTCAGAGCTGTGGTCAAGTCATGGCCAGGAGGTACGTATTTATATTTAGACAACATAATTAAATAAATAATAAATTATACTATAATGTTCTTATGTTTTATGGATTCAATTAGGTAATTTCACTAAAAGCCATTAAGGAAAAATTATTGAAATTAAATTTAGAAGGGCTTGATAATAAGAACAATAATGATGTTAGAATACAAACTCCGATTATAGAAGATCCAAAGTGTCCACCTGGATTTAGACGAGATCATAGAGGAATTTGTAGAGAAATATGGTAGTTTTTTGTATAAAAAAATGCACGAAAAAATCTGTTCAATTTTATATTTGAGTTTTTAATAAATAAACTTTGAAAATTGTCGTACCTGATTTTTATTTTACATGCATTTTTTCACCAAAGTTTATTTATAAAATTATTTAGGTAAAGAGAAGATCACTTTCTTAAATTGTTTAATGATTTAGTTGATCTTTTTGAGTAATGACAGAATGCAAGTAAGTTTTTTTCTGTACTTTAGGCACTTTTGCTCATATATGTGTTGCATCTAAGCCATTGTAATTTCAGCTTTTTGAGTAAGTTAGTCAACGTGTCTACATAGTCTGTAAAATTTGTGTATACAGAACCAACCGAGGCACGTCAAGAACCTTTCTTGAAGACAATGTTAATGCGACATTGACTGGGTTTACTTTTCTGACCCATGAATAAATGAATTAGGGGTTTTAATTGCACTGTTACCTTAAGATGTGTTGTGCCCATGTGTGCCTCATTCAACAGGATAAAATAAGTCCGGCTATCGTCTTATTGGTACTTTGCTTTGAGGCAGAACTTCACTCTTTAGGTCAAGTTTTTCAGTGTGACATAATCTCAGTTTTGCAGTTAAACCCGAATTAAATTGGAATGAAATGTTTTTCAGTCAATTTGCATCCCGATTAACTGGATAAATATTTTAGAAAGAAGTGTGTCAAAACACTATCGAAGTAGAGAGGATGACACTATGGAAATCCCCATAAAGCCGCTTAGTATCGCCCTCTTTGTTTCAATGTAAAAGTACATTTCCATAGTTTCGATAGGTTTTTGACAGCTTAAAGTAAAATTTTATCAAAGACAGTAGAAAATATATTTGGTTGTCGTTTTTACGGACTGTAATTCAAATGAAGCTACAGTTAAGGCTCTCCTAAACCAACGCGAAACATTTGGAATGACGACGAAACTTTTGGCTGTCAATATTTTTTATCATTTTCACAGGCAAAAGTTTCGTTGTCGATCCGAATATTTCGCGTCGGTTTGGAAGAACCTTTAATCGTACACTGAAAAGCTGAGTTGACGGCAGGTTCAATTTATTTGCAGGATTAACTAATTCTGGTTTTATTCAGAGTTAGCTCAAGCACTACAAAACTGGATCTTAGAGTGGTTGAAATATTGATAAGAAAAACTTTCAATTTGCAATGTAAAAGCAGATCAAAAGAAGATAAAATTTTTAATATCGCAGATATTGATATTTCTCTCTCGATGATAAAATATTTATTTCGTTCTCATTAAAAGCCAACGGAATTTGAATACTCTCGGCACTCTCTCGATAATATATTAATGTACTCAGCATAATCAAGAAGTTAAGAGGGCTATTGAAAATTACCTCTGGTGTTTGCTTGATGGACCATACACTTGCTTCAGACTCTTTTGACTGTAAAAATTCTGACTTTCTTTTTAACTGATGAGTTCATAGATGGGTACACCAAAACACTTAACAGAAAAGTTTAGTTCGACGGGTTCAAAGCCTGAAATTTTCTTCAATAACAATTCTTCAATTATTTTTTTTTTATTTTCATCCCAAACTTAAATATTTATAAAACATTTTTTTTATATAAATAACAATTCTCATAAGATTAACTTAATCAATAACAAATCATTAAAACAATATAAATGAAAATTTAAACATATTTACGGAGATATCAAGCGCAAGAGAAATTTAAAATGTACTATACACTCCTAGCCAGGCTTAGTATATTTAACTTATGTTCAGTATTTTTAAGACTGCACATAAAATTCTTTTTTGTTTTCTTGACATTTTAAAGGGATGTCAGACTCTACTTATAGTATCACAAAAAAAAAAAGAGAGAAAATACTAATAGTAGGAGGTGTCGCGGCAAGATCTTGACGCGTTCTTAAGTTTTTTTGTCCATTGATTTACTTCTTCATTTTGTATCCGTCAGTAAATCCATAAGCGTTAGCCACTAAAAAAATTAATAAGAGGTTAGATTTAAATAAATAAGACACATCTATTTGATAAACTTACTTTCGAAATCTTTTTTGTAGCATTCAAAGAAATCAGCCAACAAATTACCAGCTGGAATTTCCCATGTTGTAGTACCTCCATATTTTGCAGGCAAAAATTCTTTATCTATGTGACCAGCTAATGCCTTCCAATCTTTCCCATGGAAGAAAATCTTAAAAAATAAAATAAAAGAAAAAACTTCCTATAAGCTTCCATGGTAAACAAATAAATCACATTTGAGTCTAACCCTCTTTCGAAGTTTCTCCCTGATAAAGGGCTTAAAGATGGCAAATAACATGTTGAAAATGTACGAGTTATTCACAATATGTACAGCCTTGAGTCTCATGCAAATGCAGTCTTGAACATAATCGAGTAGCATGATAGCAAAAGATGGTGTGAATTGCATAACATGACTAACTGGTAGCCCTTCCATATCAATGATGACAACAGCTCCACAAATTTGTGACTTTGGCTCAGCCATAGAACCAACAACTGCCAGTTGAATACCCTTGAACATATCACCCAATGGCACTTTTGAAGGCTTCCATTTTTCTTTATAAAACAAAAATATATTTAATTTAATTTTGTTTTAATTAAAGTAATGTTACTTACTTCCAGCTTCAATGACAAGAATTCTTCTGCCATGTTGATCCCTGTTCGGTAAAAGAGAAAGAATACCTTCTTCGAAGACATTTCTTATTGTAGATGGTAAGATGTTGTCACAGACTTCTCCGTATTTTAGTTTCATGTGATAAAAGTTGACGAGTCTTTTTAATGCACTTTCTGGATAGTATTTCGTGGGTCTCAAGAACATTTTCATATATTCATCATCCAGAGGTAAGTGTAAGAATTCAGTTTCTGTAAATGAACTTATGTGAATGACTAAAATATTTTAAACAAATATTTTAAACAATTATGAAGTTGTTTTGATGAAGTGCAGCTGACCTTTATTCACATCTTAACATTTAATGTAATTTATGTCTGAACGCACTATAATTGGATTTATTTGGTGGAATTTATTTTGGGCTGTTTGTTTCGATTAAATTTATATTTATTGTTAATGTATGTGGATATACCTCTGATTAGTAAATCATGCACTTGAAGAAAAAAGTAAGTATACGCCTGAGTTACCCTATTTTCCTTTTGTTTGAAATGCGTTAACAGAGGAAATTTAATGTTGAATGTATAACACTTTATTTTCAAGTGAAATACTTATGTCGTTTCTGATTGGATTTTCGGACAATGAAAACATCGACTACCCAAATTTACACACACACTACTGTTTTTAACAGAACAATATCAAAAGATTTTAAAGTTTTTCAATTTGATTAAGAAGTCATTCAACTCAATTGAACTGTTTGTAGGCAAGTGACATTTAGCTTACTGTCAAAGAAAACCCATTTTAACTCGACGCCATGTTTATAAGGAGGTCGATACGTATTTCAACCCAATGCAAATCTTATTCACCTATTCAGCCATTCTTTCAAATGTGATCTCGAGCAATCTCAGATACATGATTCCTCAGCAAAATTACTCAGCTTAGCTGTCAAAATGCGGACAAAAATCTTGAATCCGCTAGCTCACTTTTTAAGTAAAAAAAAGTCTTGATATCTCAATTTTCTGATACCGCTAAATGTGTTACCGAACATCAGTTGAGTTGACAAGCAGACAGCTGAGTTGACAAACAAATTTAATCGTGTATAAGTTGCTTTAAGATCAATGATCAATGAAATATTTATTGTCATTTTGTGTGGACGGTTTATCCAAAATGAGTAATCTTTTATAAAAATAATTATTCAAGTCAGCTTTATTTTGACATCAAAATAATGACTGATTTTACATTTTTAAAGATAGATATTACTACTCTTCTTAATTTAATTCAACTTAAACTTACTATATATGTTTATCTAAATTTATATTATGAGTATACTGCAAAACGGGTAACTATTATTCATTTTAAATAATTTTCAAATTTAACACAAACGAAAAATTAATTATTTGATTCTTACTAAATTAGGAAAATCAGGATCGCCATAAATTTATTTCAATATTTATCGATACTTCATAAATTAATTGAACCTATTTACATATGTTATCTTATAAGAACATACATACATATATGCTTACATTTACAGCTGCTATAAAATACAATGTATCAAAAAGAAGATTGTGAGTTTTAATTCAAATACTTATGTATGTATGTATATGTATTAATACAATGTACGTTCAGTGATGTACATATACATTTTAAGTGAAGATTATTTAAATTTTGCACTTAAGTTCTAAGTTCATACAAGTAGTGTGAATCCCAGATGCAGTGATGAGAAAACTAGCTCTCATTTGAATGTCAATTCTGTTAGAAATAAAAATTGAGTTCTTGAGATATTGACAGATGATAGAAAGAATACACATATTTATTCCTATCATTGTTTACTTATTATTTTAATGACAGTAGAGTCATTCAAGTATTGGACTGCTGAAGACAGTTTGTTTTACTCTGTTATAATCGCGATCTACTCGTTGTACTCGTTGTTTTAGTTTTAGTTTAGTTTATTTCTTCGATTTCTATACACATTAAGATACAATATCTTATTTATTGTGATAGCTTTATAAAGTTCATTTTAGGTATAAAAGCTAACATTATAATTATAATAAATAATAAATAACATAGCAAAAAAAAAAAAAAAAGTTATAATATTTTTCATAATGAGGCAAAAAGAAAAAAAAAATAATTCAAAATTTTAATGGTAAAGTGAAAAAAATGGAAAACTGAGTAGTTTACAATTATCAACTTTATTAATTGTTTCATTAATTTATTTATTTAATAATTCTTTTAAAGTTATTTTATTAAAGGTAAAAATTGTAATTAAAGAGATGAGAAGTAAAGTTTTAGTTTTCTTTGAAAAATGTGGGCATCAATAACTGTTCTTATGTCATTTGGCAGGGAATTCCATAGGCGTACGGCGTACGGGATGATAAATTTGTTTATTCTGTTAGAGATAGGAAATTGTATTCGATAAAACAGGTACTGAGGTTGATGTGTCTGTTTAATTCTGAAGAAAAAGAGGAGTGTTCTTAATTGAATAAAGTGTTTGAACTGCATGTTGTATAGTGATGAGACGTAGCCAGAGACGTGGTCATATCTCTTAAGACCATAAATATATCTAATAATGCTGTTAAAGGCGACAGTAAGTTTTCTTCCACTCTCTGAATCACAATTGCAATAAATTTCACAACCAAACATAAGAAAAGGGATAATCATAGTTTTAGCCAACATTATTCGAGTTTTTATTGGAGTAAGATATTGGGATTCCTGAAGGATACGGAGGGTTCCGTAGACTTTACCAACAATTGAATTAATATGATTTTCCCAAGTTAAGGACCTGTTGAAGACCACTCCGAGATTTTTGGCTGTTTCGACAAAATCAATAGCAGTATTATTGAGACATAAGCGGGGGAAATACGATAGATCAAGTGGTTTCTTAGAAATAACTAAGCATTTAGTCTTTGAAGGATTTAAGAACAAGCCATTTTGCTGGGACCAAATATGGATACTTTGAAGATCTTGATTAATACTATGAACGCAGTTTTCAATGAGACCAAGCGGGCTACTCAAATACAGTTGGACATCGTCGGCATACATATGTATAAGTGTATATTTAAGGATAGATGGTAATTCATTTACGTAGAGGGAGAACAGAATTGGACCCAAGATCGAACCTTGAGGAACACCTTTTGAGACTGGTAAGAAAGTCGAAAGTTTTTTGGCAAAAGATACAGCCTGTTTCCGCTCACTTAAATACGACTGAACGAGATTAGCTGCAGATAATGAAAAATTAAATTGTTGTATTAGCTTACAAATGAGAATTGAGTGGTCAATTGTGTCGAAAGCTTTGGAAAAATCTAGTAAAACCAGAAAATTCAGCTTATCATCATCAATTGCTTGCCTTATATCTTCAGTCACATTCAGAAGGGCTGTGATACAGCTATGTTTTGGACGAAAACCAGATTGAAAAGGTGTAAGCAAATTTGACCTGTTAAGATAAGAATTTATTTGTCTTTGCATTATTCTTTCAAAAACCTTAGCAAGAAAGGGCAATATTGATATTGGACGAAAATCTTTGCCATTTGAATTTTTAGGTACTGGTACTATCTTGGCTAACTTCCAGTGCTTTGGAAATATGCTAGTTGTTAGTATAGAATTGAATATAAATGTAATGTAAGTCAAAATGAGTGGAAGTAAGGCTTTAATAAAATTTGGATGTATATCATCAACACCGACAGCATTTGACTTGACCAACATAAAACTTTCAACTACATCAGAACAGGTAATTCCAGAAAACTCGAAATCAATTTCCGAGGCAGAAGAACGATCTATCTCTCCATTGCGTAATCCATAAAGATTACTTGAAGATGCATTAGGAAGTGTTAAAAATTGTTTATTCAACTCATTTATATTGATGTTATCAAGCTCAGACTTTTTTTGCTTACCAATACCGATATCACGAAGATTGTTCCAAAGTTTTCGTCCGTTAATATTTAAGTTGAGGCGATTTTTAAAAATTTTTGCTTTTTCATTACGTATCTTGCAAACAACAAGGTTCCTTAGCGAACGATAAGATCTATGAAAATCTTCTAACCTATATCTTTTCCACCTGAGGTAAGCTTGATTTCGCTGGTACATAAGTGAAGAAATTTCAGGTGTAAACCAAGGTCGAGATTGGTGTGTTATATATTTTTGTTTAAGGGGAACATGTTTGTCGAAAAGATTCTTTATGTTCATTTGGAGAAATTCTACTTGTTCATTAGGTGATGGCATATAAAAAACTCGGTCCCATTCAATCATAGAAACTTCTTGTTCTAGAGCAGAGGTATTAATATTTTTAAAATCTCTATACTCGAAAATTATTGGTGGCCTTATTATATTAAAATTTAAAGTAAGAAAAATAAGATCATGTTGAGAGAAGGCAGGTGCATTAATTTGGTCATAAAATAAAACATCATTCATATTACTAACAAAAACAACATCAAGCAGTGAATTTGAAGTACTTGTGAAGTGAGTAGGCACATTTACATTTACGGCAGAGAGAATAAAGGATCTCATAGTGTTAATAAGGCAACTTTCAGTTAAAAGATTACTATTAATGTCACCGCACAAGACAATCCGTGTTGACATAACAGCAATTTCTTCCAGAAGAGTAACAAGAGTAGTTAATTCAACATATCTGTTGGGTCTGTATACTGTGCCAAGTAAGAGTTTTTCATCTCCAGAAACTAAGTTCACAAATATATATTCTATATCACTACCTGGGTTTGATACACAAATCAACTTACAAGCAATGCCATCTCGAACATAAATTGCAACACCTCCCCCTCTACCACCGCGATCCCCTCTGAAAAGTTTATATCCATTTAAGTAGTATTAGTAGATACAACTTCTTTCTTTGTGTTATTTTATAGTTTGATAATAGCCGCGTTTTATTGTCTACGGATCTGGATCGGGATCATTTTTTAACTCGTAATACAACTACAACTTTGGATCCTGCTCTGTATCTGGATCTATTTTAAGAATCCGAAAATAAGTTTTCACTCTGGCGGGTAGACGACTCTTGAATCGAAAGGGAGTACAAACTGTAGTGTAAAGAAAAAAGACAGTATCTACATGAAAAATAAACAAACATAAGAAAAAAGAGATGAGCATACAACACTGTTGTCTTTAGCATCCGTATCATTTTATTTTCATGGGATGATCCAAATCCAAATCCTTAGAAAATAAGACGTGGCTAATACCACATGAGCAAAATGGTATGAGCATGATAGGGAAATTTTGGTTTTTTTAACGATACAAGCGTTGCTCTTTGAAATGGTGACAAATTAATGAACTATATTTCAGCACAAAAACTGTCAACTGAGTAGTAGTAGTTTTTAGTAGTTCATTTTTTTTTGCTTTAAAACAAAAAAAAAAACAAATAAGAAAACCCCTGATTAATTTTTTTTTAAAACCATTTCTGCACTTTATGACGTTATTATATCTGCTAAATAAAATATATTAAAATCAATATTTTTATTTTTTCTCGGGATATTGTGATAGAAAAAAGGTATAACGAACTTATTTACAGACGTAAAAGAACACATACATTGTATCGAAATTTTCTGTCGAGATTATCTTGTCAAAAATCAAATGCACAACTTACAATTCTTGAAAAATAATAAAACTTTAAAATACAAGCTGGAGGCAACCCTAATAACTTTGGCAGTACGGTCTTATTAGTCTTGTCAAAAAGCGAGTAATATTTTTCTCATTCTAAAATTGTTCAAATAATACGTTTATTTGCTTTGTACTTCGGTCGAAAATAACTTCAACAGCTGTTTTGGTTGAACGATATTCAAGTGTTTTTATTCTAAAATTTGTTAAGATTTTTTTTTTTCAATTTAAAATGAAAGATATTTTTATTTTGTTTATGAAATCAAAACTTATGTACATACATATTATAAATGTCGCTTTTTTTCAATGAGATCTATCATTTTTATTTATCGTTTTAGTATGTAGATAATTTTGTATATATTATCCACAAAACAATTAATGTGATTCAAATAACTGTAGCACAGCAAAAAAAAATTAAAATATGCTTAAGTACTTTATAAGATTTATATCTCACATTGATGATATTGCATAATATGCAACGCTGTATAAATACTATGTTAACATTCTATGCAGAACCAATTTATTTGCAAAAGCTCAATTGCTTCTAGGGTATTTAGTAAAGATGGTGATTGAAACGTGCTTAGAAAATCTTAAGCTATGTTAATTAATACATACATATGTACATCGCTACAACACTAGGTAGTTCCGAGTATTTATTAACTTACGTTGAATCAATTGACGTAACTCTTGAATTGCTTTTTCTACAACTTCTGGTGTCTCACGAAGTTCGTTGCGTGCTTTTTCCAATGCCCATTCTGGTGGATCTTCTTTTTCCAAACGAATTATTGCATTACCCAAATCGATGTAGGGTAACTGATTGTCATCAAACTTTAAACTCATTGCTTCCGGAGGGCTCATATTTAACTTTTCCTTGTTTATTCACCTGAAAAAAAAAAGTTCAATAAGTATTAAATTTATAAAAAAACAAAACAATTTTTGTGAACTATGATCAATTGGCAATATTTTGTCTTACATTTGAATAATTTGGAATTCTATTTACTACTATACCTTTCTACAAGGTACACTATTAAAATACTGTGAAGTATACCTCACGAAAGATCGATTTTCAAAATCACTTTTGATAAAACGTAGATATACCAATACGTTACTAATATACGTTATTAATTTACTAATTTTTCCGTTTGGGTTTTTTTCTGAATATAAAGTCATGGTGCATAAGTTCGTTGATATATGTACATACACATGTATAAACGTATGTCTGAGTATTTTTTTTAAGATCATAGATTGTATAAATATCAAATTAAAAATTTGTCAACGTTAGATATATTCTTGGAATTTTATCTTTTCTTTTTCTTCCCTGTACACTCTTTAACACATATCAAACAACAATAAATTAATGAGTTGTTTGATAAAATGCAAAGGCTATTATTGAGTTAACAACAAAAGAAAGAAATAAAAAAAACTTAAAACAAGTTTTCTGAATGGTTTTATTTTTTTGTTTTAGACCATTTCAAGATCAAGGCCAAGCAAAAGCTTAACAGTTTGTTTTTTATTTTTTTTATTATAAACGTAGATAATTTAAATTACAATCATTATAAAAAAATTAATTGAGTCTTAAAAGCAACATCCGTTAAAAAAAGAGAAATGACCAAAATTGCAATAAATCTTGGAAAACACAAAACATTGTTGAAGGTTTTATTAAAATTTAAATTTTTATCATAAAACTAAACTGATTTTGCATGTGTCAAAAAAATGTGATTTGAATTTGTGTACTAATAAAATTTTAATTTGAATATTTGGATTAATCATTAAATTTAATGCATGGAGGATGCAGATAGAATTTCAGCATTAATATCATTTTTATTTAAATTATTTATTTCTTTAAGAGTAGTATTCAATTATAAATGGTATATAGAGCTTAAATTTATAAATCTAATGGCTTTGATTCCAAAATAAAATCCAGAAGCTTCTTTTTAAACTGTGACTTGTAATAGGAAAAGACTTTTCTACTTAATTCTGCAGCTATACTGAAATTACAAAAAAAAATTACTTGTAAATGAATGTAAGCTCTCTCAAACCACCAGAAGAAACAGGTGTTGGCGTGCATTTCCTACCAAAAATAAATTAAAATTTTTTTAAAGACTGTTTCACACGTGAATTGGTTTTCTGGTACCAAATAAGAGCAAATAAAATAAAATCCACAACTGTTTCACACATATACCTGTTCTTGTAGTTTAAGTCGATAAGTCTTATTGAGAAATGTATAAAATATATTTATAAAATATAAACACGTATATATGTATGTACATATATACCAACATGATATTTTTTTATTTAAGTTGATTAAACTAACTCTGGAATTGTGTTGACCCCAACAAAATGATATCTTCAAATAATAAACTCAGGAAATAAATTAAAAAAAAAAACAGTATTGTGTAACGAATATGGGAAAGGTGGTTTTCTCATATCTACCAGAGAGCTATTCCAATATCTTAGTTCTAGGTGTATGGAACCCATGAACACGGTTGCCACTTAGAAAAAAAGAATAGAATTAAAGGGACAAGGACAGTAAAAAGTTACCAAAACACTGAGAAAAAAAAACATCATCACATCACATAAGAGAAAAAGTGTTTCCAACTCCAATTTTCTATTTTTTAAAAATTTTGATTTGGTTGTTATACAACGTTTTTACTAAGAAAATTAAAGCAATTTCTTTGTAAAATTTCTAAATTAAATGCCAAATCATCTTATTACCCATAAAAATAAACATTTCGAAATTTGCAAGAAATTCGATAGAAAATTACGTAAAAACCTTCCGAAAATACCTTAGTAGAATCCATTGAAAAGGTCAGAAATCGATGTTTATATAAAAAAAGACAATTCTTTTGAGTTCTTGCTGAAAGAACATATACGAATTTCTACTTTTATCTGTTTAAGTTAAGAGGCATAATTGTAGGATTAATTAAACGTGAACTGGGTAATTACATATATTAAACAATCAATAAATTTTAATATAAAAGCTTCATTGGAGTCGAAAGGGTGAAACTTCTTTGAACAGGTTTATCAAAAAAAAAAAATACCTACCAATTTAAAATATTCCTAATGACGCATGAAAAGTTAGTATAGGTAGAATATGTAAACAACTTTTATCTAATACTTATACACGTGACATGAGAGACAGTTTATTTTTAATCTCAAGTCAGCATTTTCCTTCTTAATTAAAGAATTCTAGCTTGTCGTAATATGTTGAACATTGTTTAAGGTTTAAAAAAGATTTTGCATTTATTAAACGTTTTATTAACCATCATATGAATGAATAATAATCAAACAAGACAAAAAAAATATTCATGTTTTGATGGTGTTTTTTTTTTGAGAAGAGGAGGACTAAGGTGAAAATTTAACATCTAGATTTAACCCTTAGAACATAAATATTTGTATGGACTCTTTTGTTGAATCTGAGTTGTCATGATATAAGAACAATTTGTGGAAAGTTTTACTAACGTATCATTAGTAATTTAAAAAAATATTCGATAATATTTATAGGTATCTGTTGCTTAACTGATTTAAATAAATATTTTAATGCAGACACTTAAAAAAGATTCATTAATATTGTATTCCAAAACCTATAATTGTTTCAAATACTCAATATTCGAAAACTACTTACATATATCTATATGTTAGAGTTGAAAATACTTTGAACATAGAATCACTGTAAATATTAGAGATCATTGAATAATATTGGAAGAAAATGTCAGAAAATGAATATAAAAAGAGGAATCTGTTCTCCTGGAGTTCAATATAATTTGGACTGCGAAAGGAGTAAGCCAAGGGAAATATTGGCACAGAATCCGGCCTTTATTATATATGTAGTTAATTTTTTTTTAAACTTGCTATCAAAGAATTGGAAAAACTTCTATTTTACGAAAATATTTTCAGCAGTACCTCCAATTGAACTATTTTCCGGTTTTTCTAAATATAAAGGTTTTAGCCGATTTGAATAACAAATTCTAAATAGAACAGTTTTAATAATAGTTGTGTTTTTTTTTTCAATCCCGAAGAGAATGGGTTGAAAATAATGACATCGGGGATTAGCGACGTTATTACAGAAATAATATAGAGCTTTAATCCAAACTATCGATAACAAGTATGTAACACAGTAACACGGTAACACAGTTTCGCTGAGGCGCCCCGAAAATTCTTCTGGCTTAGCCAAGCCCACAGGGGAATAGTTGTTGTTGTATTTAACATGTGAATTGTTTAGCACCGATGCACGTCGTTTTTTTTATGCAATTCCCTTTATTTATTTAATGCGTTAAGGACTAACGTTAAACACTTATTATAATATTACTTAAAACTAGTACATACAAAATTTTCATTACAATAATGTATTAAAAAAGGTTTGTTTAAATTTAATACTTTTAAAGTTGTCATTTACTGAGGAGATCATGAAGAAATACTTATTAAATACTGAAATCAATTGATTTAAAGGACTATTTAATCCATAATTTACTCTACTGAATGATGGACATAAAGGTATTTGTCTTCTTATGTTAGCTTGACTAAAACTGAAATGTAAACGACCCAAAGTTGATGGCGATGTTATAGAACCGTTTATCAATTTAATAATGTAACAAAGCTGTAAATATTCTCTATGCTTTGAAAGCAGGTATTGAAACAAAAATCGATTACTTAAAATGGATTATTATTGTTTTTTTTTTTTTGAAAATTTGAAGGTACCCAAACTCTTTTTATATAAATGTTTGTACATTTTTGGAAAATTTTCTCATTTCTCTGTTTGTTGTTCTTTGTCATAACTTTATAGGGGTGTTTAATGAACCTATTTTGCACAGAAAAGAATAGAAAAGTTCATGATTGTGTGTTTCCATGAATTTTTCTAGTTAAGAACAATATTTTAAGTTTAGCAAGTGAATTAGAAATGTCAAAGCGTCAGCTGATTGTTGTGTTTCGTAAAATAAAAAAGCTAAAATGTACCTACCAAAAAAGGACAGTTATTAGATCTATGGATTGAAAATAAATAAAAAAAAAACAAGACTATAAAAGAATAAAAAATCTGTGAATTGATATAAAATACGATTTGAAAAATCAATGCAAACAAATTATAATTAAAAAGTGTTTGGATTTGAAATTTCATAGCTGATAAGCAACTGTCAAACTCATAAACTGCGATGCTGTACTTATCTGCTCTATATTGTTATGACAGTTTTCAATCATTGTTTCAGTGCTGTTCCTCTCTCTCTTCTGATCTTGTTTTTCTTCATAAAACAAAGCTACATACATTATGTTCGAAATGTTTGTTAAAAATGTGATAGTTAAGTTTAAATTAAAGTTTGCTTGATTTGAATATTTGTTTGAAATTATTTCATTTCGAAATATAAATTTGTTTGGGAAATGAAATAATTGGTATTAGAATTTCAATATTTTTAACGAAATCACTTTTTTCCAATATCAAATCTTTAATGATATATTTCAAACAAAAAACAATCCATTTTGAAGATAATTTCTGGTGTACTCCGGAAAATGTTGCTTCTAATTTACAGTTTATTGTAAGATATTACTATAGTAAATTTCACACTCATCAAGTAAGTACGCTAATTTATTTTTTTTCTAATTCAAAGTTGTGGGAACAGGGAAATTTTATGTTCTGTATGTGGTTGGACAAATATTTTTGTAAGTTATTCAATTACTATTTAATATATTTGGCATATACTATAAGTATGAATGAATATTTTGAAATTCAGATTCATCTGAAAAACAAACATTCAATTTTTGGGCATCCAGATCTCACTGAATTTAAATGTTAAAAAAAACAATAAATATTAGTTCATCGGCCATATACATACTTTATTACAATTTTAACCAAATTGTATTAAAAACCTATTATTACAAAAATAATAAAAAGTGAAGTTCATACAAAACGACTAATAATTATAACAAACATCACAGCCGGTCATTGTAATAATTGTATATTTATTTATCATTTTTGTTATTTAAAAAAGTTCCGCTTGATAAATTGTAGATAGCTATGATGGTGATGATGAGTCAAACTATAGCCTGATTCACCTAATTTCGTTCGTGACCATATAATACGAGTAATATAATAGTAATTCCAAGAGTGTTAATAAATTACAAAATCAGACAAGGTCAAGGCAAGGTAGCTTGTTATTTAGATAAACCTAAATGTATCTTCAACATTAAATATAAGTAATACAAATGTCAGTGCGTACGAAGACGAATCCACAAATATAACAATTAAGCACAAAATTTACATTAAAAGCACAAAATAAAAAGAAAAAAACAATTTGATGTCACAAAGACCAATATACTAAAAGATACCAACTATAACTTGAAATGAGAAATCAAAAAAAAAAAAAGAGAACGTAGTAATATAAGCACTTTTATCTGCAAACATGCCATTATTATTGTTGTTATTATCTGCTGGTGGACGTGAATACGATTTCCGGTGGAAAAGCCTAGCTATATCCAACACCATAAACAGAAATTACCATTCGCATAGGTCAAACTCCCAATAAACTGATTCAGTTTACCTTGAGTCAGCATCGATATCTTTTTTTTTTATTGTATCGCACCCTATACCTTTTTAAAAAAAACACGACATTTAAAAAACAAACTTGAATCCATAACCGAGCAGCAAAGTCATGGCCGATCAAATCGAGTTCTCAAAACAACAAAAAACCCACTAGAATTGAAAGATGATGATTTTGCAGAAAAAAATATAAATTATTCTGTGACATTGTTAAATCGAAAGTAAAATAACTGTTCCTAAATGCAGTTTCAATTAAATTTTGCAACTGCTTGCGCTTGTCAAGCGCAGCCAGGTGTTAACTAACAAATATGAACACATCATTATATGAAGTAGAATTAGAGTTGCCGTGGTTCTATTGTCAAACAAATTTTAAACTATAATATTTCAGAGTGAAAACTTTACGAAATTTGTACCTTCAAATTTCTAACTTTTTATTTGTATCTTCTTGCAAATTTTCTCGAAGATATTTCTAACGGTGTTTATTGTACTTGGTCTGTAGGGTATTTTTATTGGATTCTCTAGAGAAGCCATTTTAATTTTTGTTTTTCAGCTCATCTAAAATGTGTATCTGCCATACAACGATTTCGGCTTTTAAAATTTTCTCGAAAACGACTGTAACGATTTTGATAAAAGTATAATATACAATATTATATTAAGCTGAAATAAGCATTTTAATTTAAAATGAAACACTTATTCACCATTTTGTTTTGATTAGATTGAGAATTTGTAATAGCACAAGTGACTGTAAGAAAATTGCGTTTCAGGTTTGCTTAAAAATAATTTAAAAAAAAATATATATTCCTCGATTTTTTTTTTTTTAATTTATTTGCACACATGGCAACCCTTGGTATGCATATCAGTTACACTGATTTTAAATTTCAATAAATAATTGCACAATAATTGCCACATTGCCGGTCATGCAAATGCAACGCGTAAGTAATAAATTGTTTTTTTTTTTTTAATTCATTTTTTTGTTACTGAAAACTGAATAGTGAATACTGATGATTCTGGTAAAAGATCTATCTCATGAAGACCTGCATGATCTGCTAATGCAAGACAATGTAAGTATACATACATAATAGTTTTATAGGAAATTAAAATGCGTGTTTTTTATTGTTTGATTGGATTGGATAGGTTGATAAAATGCGCAATTAACATGCGCAACACTTTTGTACTTATACCTACTATACGTATTCGTATGAGAGTCATCTCGGAAAAAAATAATTATTACTCTTCTATGCGAGTATTATTATGTAGGTATATGACTGACGTTTTTATTACATTGTATGTATTTCTATTATTATTAAATTTTGAAAAATTTTCATGTGACCTTTATATAGTGATGCTGATGACCATTTAAGCTTTCAAAATAAATTATTTTGTATAATAATTGTAGACAAATTATTATGAAATTACCTTTATAATATGACCAACAGGAAATTCTTGACAGTAATAAATACGATGGCCTTTTCTGGGTTTTCTAAAGTACATTTTTGATTTTTTTTATATAAACTTATCAACTGAAAGCAAGAGGTGGAAACAGTGAATCAACCGATTGGCACACCAGTTAACCAAACGTAAACGTTTAATTAATTTTTTTATTCGTGGATTCAAATTATAAAATGTAAACAAAATGTATTTTACTTTAAAATAAACAATTAGAATATAAAATAAAACAATAAACAATATTAATTATTAACTTCTTACAAGCTGAACAAAAGAAAGTACATAGTTAGAAAGTAAAGCAAGGAAATAATAGAAAATAAATAAAAGAAAAACATAAATTAAACTATGGATTTCCTTGGTTCACAGTGTACTTTTAAAAATTCCTTCTTCCTGTGAGCAAGAACCGAAGAGCCCAAAACTTCAACTTTTGATTTAATTCTAAACGGATCTATAAGGATTCAAAATTTGTCTTATACACGAGAATTCTACGTAATGATTCACTGTGGGTTATGGCTCACCGTTTAACATTTTACTATGCATCTCCATCCATACATCCCTTGCTCGTAAATATGTACATCTCCATAGATTCAAAGTCCTCTGTTGTTGAATCATCTCAAGCAACTCAACAATAACAATACAAGTGATTGGAACAAAAGAAATTTACAAGGGTTAATCTAAATAAGGGCTTGAGTTTGTTGAAGCTGCGATAAACAATTAAAACTGGGTTTCTACAAAGGAAATAATCATCGTTTGTATTTTCGTATCTCTTATCGAGGATAAACGTTGAATATTTTATGTAATTCAATTAAAAACAATTATGTATGTAATAAGAACAGAATTAGTCAATGTTTGATAACATTTTTGTTTACAATAAGAACAAGAAATTTTATCAAAAAATCTATTATATCAGAAGACTTGGGAAAACATATGTATAAATTTATATAAATTTCAATAAAAAAACAATTAGAGAGGAAGAGAATATGTAATGATGGACACAAATTTAGGTTTTTTTTTATTTTTTAAGTATACAAGCTTGCTTTTACATGAACAATAATTAAATTCAAATTACGCCCCCTCCATTAAATAGAATAGCACTGATGGATGAATGAAAACTGTGCAGAAACATAAGTTTTCACTAAACGATCAGTTGTTGTGCAATGATAAATTCTTAAAATCTATAACGTCTATATAGCCTCTAGAAACTAAATCGAAAGTTACCGAATCTGCTTTAAGCGCGAGATAAATTTCTTTATCCGTCCACTTGCAACCCTATTCCAAGATAAATTTTATCATAATAATACAAATATAATTTTATTATGCCCTTGGCCTTTCGAATAAGTATAAAAGAAAATTAGTCAAACTCAACACACTGACCAATTTGTTTGGATCGATTTTAAATGCTAATAAGATTGGAAGAGAATTTTGTGTATTGTACGCGAGTATTAAGAGGACCTTGGAGGAATAATTTTGTTGTCAATGACCTGCATTACATTTTCAGTCTATTGATTCATGCCACGTTTGTTTATAAATATATGTACATATGTATATTGCGGGGTTTCGCTTCGAAAAATTAATGCTTCGAATGGTCAATGAATTCTTTGTTTGAGCACAACCATTAAATTTTACAATTCTCTATTGAATCGTCCAAAAAATTACAACCATTAAAGTTATAAAGCTATACTTTAAAGAATATTTAATTAAGAAGTGGTTATAGTTAGCATGGTGGCGTGGTGGCTGATTGGAATATTTAACGACATATCCACTCGTGCGTCGGAGACTTCTTTCGAATGTCTTTTGGACAAATTAACCTTGAATTTATATAAAGACGAGTTTTTATAGTCATGGACAAGTTTTTGCTAACATTTTTATTTCTAACTTTTTTTCACTTTCATACAAAAATTAAAAACTTCCACAAGAATTTAATTTAAAAAATTAACCCCAACTATATTGGTGCCCATCTATTGTTAATTACGCTCGTATGGAAATAAAATGCAATTGACTCCGTTCACTCACGCATAACTGCTGATAGCTCATACCACCGACCGCACTCTTGCAAGTTGCAACACACTATGTATGTCTATAATTGTGCAACATTTGTTTACTTACTCTCTAGCACTCCTCGCGGTTCAGTGCGGCAAAACAAAATTGTAAAAAGTCACAAACAAAAAAAAAGAAGAAAACAATAGTTGTTTGTAATTTCAGAATTATATCCACGAAATGTAGGTAGATACACACTCCTAGCTTCGAGACTTCGATATACGAACTACACAAGACCGACTGTTTCCTTGAAGAGTTCTCTAGACACTGAGCCTTTGTTTTGGCGAGAGGCTTGATTTCTACAATTCTGCAGTTGGAACTTGGAATATGGAAATAAGTCGGAAATTCGCAAACTTCGGCGTAAAGCTCGGCTATAATATTTTAGATTTCGAGAGTGCATATTTTGGTGATGAAGCTTTTTTTTTGTGTACAAGACGCGGCTTAGCAAGCAAGTTCAATAGACAAGAGACGATGCGGATTTTTATTACCAAGTTCACTACTTGATGTTAGCAGAAAAAATGCTAACTCAGCTGAAAATGTTCAGGTATAATTTTGTACAAATTAAGCTTAGTTTTTAAATCAAGTTTTTGGTAATCGTTGTATGGTGTTTTAGGAGGTTATTCGGGTTCCAGTTGTTCTGGTTTGGATGGATGTTTTTGTAACACACCATGTGTTGACTTGGCATAATAAGGTTAAATGAAAATTCTTATTTTAAATGAAGGTATAAAAAAGTGATGATCTGTGATGGCGCAATTCATAAATTGTGTGATGAGCATAATGAATAGACAGATATCGTAGGTAGGTGTCAAAGGTGAGATTATGTTATTGTTATATCTTTGACACTCATGATACCCAGTTCGTGTTATGATTTTAATTTAGTTGGAATTAAAATGTACGTAATTCGGATATTATTATATAAAACTATGTACTTTCAAACAAAAAGTTCGAAATACACCTTTGCATGATTTTTTTTATATTTAGCAGAAACTCATGATGGTGACAGTAATTTTTTGGACGATTCAATAGAGAATTGTAAGCTAAGGACAACATATTTAGGTGCAAGAAGCATAGAAGGCTTTTTACAGATGAGAAGCAGTTTATGTACGTTGTATATCTTTCTGAATGGGACAGAAATGTATGATAAAACTAACCTTAAAGCTAGAAAGTATTGATGGCACATCAGTTTTCATTAAAAATTAATATATGTATTAATTAATTAATACTGTGCAGTTTTTCAGTATAATACTGATGGCTGAATTAACAAAATCAAAAGGACACATTTAATAGTGTTCAACTACTTCCATTTATTGTTTAAGGATAAAGCACATAATTTAAGGAAAAAAAAATTAATTTCATAAATAAATCTAGTCATCCTAAATCTTAGTTATACATTTTTTTTCAAACTTCTTTTAACTTTTTAAAGATTCTCGTTCCTCAACCATAGTGTTTAATGTGTTTGGTGTTGTATAAATGTACATATATATTTATTATTTTTTTATAACAATCATAATTTTGGTTAAAAAAAAAACTGTGCTAAAGAATTTGCATGATTATTAAACTTTATCATACTAAAGCTATTTTCTCAATATATCCAGCGGAACAAGTCTAAATTTTTACTTCAACGTGAAAGCAACTAGCGTAATCTATGAACATGCTATACTAAGGGCGTGGTAGCGCACTCACTTAGCGCTACCACCGACCACTAAAACAATATTAAATTAGATTTACAATCAATCTTCTTCAAATTACGATGATTTGTATAATCTTTGTAAAAACCATCATCGGCACAATAGTTTTACAAATCGAACAAAACTATTTCCATATTCCGAAATTCCACCATACGTCAATGTGACAATGCAAAACAAGCAACAAAAACAAATAGCCCTATTTGGGGAGAAAACAATGCAATACAACAAATATACATATGTACTTACATATACAACGACAAATCACAATGTGCACACTAGTCGCGCCTTTGGAAAAGTGTTTGTATATGTAAGTACCTATATTTGTTTGTATTGCATTGTTTTCTCCCCAACTATAGAACATCCAAATAAAATATAGTTATAGATATAGTTTTTAGAAAAGCCCAATTGCGTTGAATTTAGTTTTTTCATTATTTGACAGATATCAAGCATTCTATCTCAATCCTACTTCATAAGAAGAAGCTCCTGTCAAAGTTAATCTATTTTTGTAATCTTTTTATTCGTTGGTAACACTACCTACTTAGTATGGTCCGTCAGTGGAAACATATACATACATATAGTCTAATATACCCACATTCATATGGGAGTGTTTCTGTTTTAGTTCAGAGCTCTAAACAGAGTCTGAACATTCCGAACATACTCTGAGCAATCTCTGAACTGAGCGTGCTCTGCTCTGAGAGTTCAGACTTATTTTAAAGAAACGCGCTTCACCAGCTGTCACTTGTCAAATTTGTGTTCAGCTATTTAACTCGGTCTGCTCTAATCAATTTATTTTGAACTCAAAGAGCGCTCTCTGAACATGCTCAGAGCGAAAAAAGATACACAAAATTGGAGCTCTGAATGCTCTGAGCTAAAAAAGAAACACGTTTTTTTTTGACGGTTCAGACTCTGCTCTGAACTAAAAAAGAAAAACGCCCATAGTTTCACAAATCAAACAAACCTGTTCCCATATTGCGCTGGGTACAATATTCGAGAGTCGATTTGACGAAGATAGAACTTCATATCTGACTTCCACTTACGAAGAAAAAATGAAACCTAATACATTTTTACCGAGATTTAATCTCATTCAGGTTTATTAAATCCTGAGTAGTATTTCCACCGCATATAAAAATTAATACATAAGTAGAATAACTTTGACAGTTTCTTTAAAAATATAATAAAAGAAATTTTGTCTTTAATTAATCAGATTCTAATTACTGATTTCGTACGTCGTCCAAACCAAACTAATTAATTTTTATTATTATTTTTATTTATTCAATTTAAATTTTTAATTTGGTCAACATTTTGAGAAGTCCATAAGTGTAGGTTTAGAAATAGACATGTATATAATTAAAGTCTTTTGCTACTACTTGCTTCCATTTACAAAAATTTGATGAAATTGGGAATAAGAATAAAAAATTTGAATCAATGGTATCTACTTCGACTAGTTATAATAAAAGGAATTACATATCATTTTGCCATTATCAGCAACATAATATAAATTATAAGGAATTCCGAAGGAAGAAGTCGTCAATGGTTTGATATCGAGAATATTTATTTGCAAATTGCATCATTGTCAACTTTTTTATTATAGCTATTTTAGTCATATTTCATAATTGAATAATTTTATTATTTAAACAAAATTATTAAGTGCGTTCGATTACTCTGAGATTTTCTGTGCAAAACTACACAAAAGTCTGTCATAGTTCATATAATAGAGTTTCAAAGTAAAGGGACGCGTCGAATGTGAATGTTAACCAATTCTTTTATATAGGCATTCAAATTTGAGGTCTTAATCATGGTAATCGCTAATCAGCCAATTTTGGTTCACTAGCGCCGTTTATTAAGAACCTTTGAAAATCATGGTACATACATATGTATATTTAACCCCTTATCTATTTCGTGATGCCTCACACTTAACAACGCTTAGCAAAATTGAGATTGCCACAAGATGCTTGCAAATATTTTAAAACATCACATTGTTCTATTTCTAAAAACTATATTTTGATGTGCATATATGTATAATTTATGCATATATGTACAATGTAAATATTAAAGAGCATTTGTTTATAGTTTTAAATCCAGATAACAGTTTGTGATTGATAACTCGTAAAAATGTACCACACGAACCAATGGAATGCTTCACTTAAAGGAAAACAGAATTGAGGACAACTATTAATGTTAAAAAAAAAAAATATTGAAGGCTTTTTATTTTTATATTGCATCAAGAAAAAAACACAGTAGTGAATACGATTCCGAATTACTTCAGAATCAACAAATGTCTAAAAAACAAAATACAAATTATCGCGTTAACTTCCTTGTTCGTACAAGAAACAAATTTCATAAAAGAGCTGTTCAGAGATTAAACATTATTTTATTCAGAGAACGATGAGTGTATAAATTTAGTAACGTAAATAGAAAAAAAATTGTCGGTCACAAAATTTGATATGTCTAGACTAAAAAGGAAAGATAGATTTTTTTGATAGCTGAGTGCCTAGCTTTAAGCTTAAGAAATAAAAACGCCTAACCCTAACGTGATTTTATTGAAATTACTAAGATTTTACATAGCACTCAACAATTTAAGAATCAAAGTTTTTTTTTGTGATTTTCGAAAAAAATGATGACCCCATAAAAATTTTGTTTGAAAGTTTAATATTTTAGCCTTTTACAAAAATGGAAAAATAATTTTTTCACCAATGTTTCCAAAAGCCGATATTTTCACAATCGAGCCTCGTATAAGTCTTGAATTCTTAATTAACAGCCATTTAATGAATTTTTAATTTAAAAAAGTTGTAATTACTAAGTTTTGTTAATTATTAATAATTTCTACTTTAGCCAATAGTCATTTTAAAATTTTGCATTATCCATAAAATCAACAAACAATCATTTTGACATTTAGATACGTGGCAAAATACACTAAAATAATGACAATGAATACGCACCTTTCTTCAACAATTTATTTTCTAAAAGAGCTCCTATTCATTGTTCGTACTTACTAAACGATCAATAAAAATATCAACAGCTTTCACAAAATTCCACAAAACCATTGGTTAAATTAATTTAAAAAAATATATTAATACATATGTAAAGAAAAAACACCAAACAATTTATAGTATTGATATTAAAATTAATAAAAACCACTCTAAAATTTGACCAAAAAAACAATTCCAACTATATATAGACATTGATATAATATTCTTTGTCTCTACATTTCTATGTTTAATATTCTATCACAAAAGTGTATAGATTGATTGAATACAAATTACACATGCAACTTCTGTCAAATTAATGTTAAATAATGCAGAGCAATCAATCGCTAAGTATACGTTTTTTGAAGACATTTTGTACAGTTCTAATGAAAATTTTAATCAATTTTTGTGAATTTATTGAAGTTAAATGTCTTATATTCACTAAAACAAAATTAATTATAAATAAAATTGACATTACTATGCAGCTCCTACTTTTTTCTCAAAACATCAGCAGCAAAACTATTGAAGTATTGAATATACATAGGTTTGTTTGGTAACGTTACAAATTATGACATTTTGCTATAAAAAACCCTTAAGAAAATAAAACACAGTTTTGGAAAATTTGTTTTTTAATAAAGTTCCCAAACAGGCATTATATGTATACATTTCTTGCACACAAAAATGTTTCAGAAAATCGCAGCGCTCTTGGAATTCAGCGGCCACATTCGTTACTAAAAAGATGTTTAACGCTAAAAAAACGTTAAAATTTAAATATTTAAGAAGAATTATTGACAGTAGATTATATCTGAAAAAATAGTTTTTATACAAAATAAATAAGACACTTTTGTATTATTTTAACTTTTTTTCCGTTTTATTATAGCCTATAGCGTATGCATTAAATAACCCAATAACTTTTTGTGATCTTTCAGATTGAAAAGTTTGGCATCTTCGTTAATAATGTATCCTTGGTTGCTATCACCGAATTCAAACGTAAAGTTGGTTATTAATAGTCCCGTACATACATATTTATATACATATATGTTTTACGTCAGTTCCATTGCAATAAGCTTCACGGGAATAAAATCCGTGGGTCTTACTTCCTAGAATAAAAGGAAATAACACCCGTGGGCAGTACCTTTCGTGGTCGGCTTCACGGGATGCAATGACTTTATCTCCCTCTGTGGGTCCTCTGTCGCACCTCTGTTGCTCTGCTTAGAAGTAAGGTTTTTTAAAAAATTAAGCTATCCAAGTACTTTAGATGATAGTAAAATGTCTTCTAGTACAGATCTAACCCTCTATGAAAAAAATATGGCTACATAGTTCAACTAAATAAGAATCTTTCTACGTACATATATGTACATATGTATGTACGTTCGATAAAATATCAGCCTGAAAACGACTTCTGATATTTGTTTAATAACAAAACAATATAATGGTGGTGCATACATCTAGGCTCCATTAAATTTACTTCAGCTTTAATTTGAGGTAATATAATTCCATTGAACATACACATTCAAATAAAGAACAATGACTAAAATATAAAAAAAACTATTCCAATCACCAAAAAGTATTTAAATAAACAAACAACAGCTGATAGCACAGAAATGCTTGTTTAAACATCAATAATTCAATTCTTTTGTCTTGGACACGTACATACCTAAACTTAACTCAGCTCTCATAAAAAGCAAAGTCAAGTGTATATCTTAATAAATGTTAGGTACTTGTGTTTCTCTGACTCACTTGCAGTAATACATATGTCTTGAACTTTGATCGGATTTCCATTTTATATAGAGTTCTGATGTACGACCTTTGTTCTGCAACCAGAGCTGCGGCATTGTGTTATGCCGTACTAGAGCACTTTTACTTTCAACTGAAATATTACTTGTGTGTATAAATAGAGTTTGTTTTTTATTCGACAAACTTTCTTTTCAAATTGTGATAGTTTAATGTTTTAAGGAGAAACCTATTAAAATCAAATAGGTACATACATACATTACAAGTTCAAAGAACATTTTGATTCTAGTTCAAAATGAATGTATTTTTTTTTTGACCTTGGATTAGTTAAGAAGTTTTTTTTCTTTTGAAACCGAATATAACTTCAAAAATGAGATCTTATCTAAATTTTTGCTTGTCAAAGATACGATAAGCTTGGACTTTGACCAGAATAGACACGTCGTTATCGCTTTTAAAATACATAAAAATATACAAACATGAAATTTGAAAATGTATATATCTACATACATATGCAATATTCTGGACAAAAAACATTGACATGAACATTATTTTTTATCAATTTCAACATTTTATCAATAATAAGCAAACGCACTTGGTGACTTGTCTTTGAAATAATATTTCATAAAGATCGTTGTTGTCATTACTTGTTGGTGCATTGCATATAGCTAATCGATGTATGAGTTCGAGATAAGGATATTTTACACTCGTATGTGAACTCTGAGCGCGATCATAGTACGTGCACTAAATTAAAGTTTTTTTTTTAAATAATATTTGTTGATCGGGAAGGAACTTTACTTCTTGATTGAGGCTAGAATTAGTGATGATATTTTAAATACATATTTCTGTATGTATGTAATTGGAAGTAAGGACAACTTTATAGCGCTATCCATAACTAAACATAATGTGGTAAGCTTAAGATTTCTAAATCTATTAATTAATCAATCAAATTTAAAATAACGATAAATATAAAACAAAATCAAACTCATTAAATAGCGTAAACTGACCAATTGTTGGCACCCTTCAAACGATTGCCATGTTAACTCCTTTTAATCAAAAATGGTTAATTAACATCTAATTCAAAAATCAACTATATCGTTAATCAAAAGTTTATTCATGAATCAAAAAATTAACTGCTAAAATTCACGTTAAGTAGCAAATCTTAAGGAAAATCTTTTACATTCATCAAGAACTCAGGTGTCAACAAAAGTATCATATAGTCTGGCCAAACACTCTTTCTCACAAAGTATGAACTTTTGCAAATATTCACTTTCTCATTTAGCTGGTAAATTACTTTTATGTGACCAGCGTTTGTTTTCTTTTTATCTGTAGGCGTTGGGAGAAATATACTCAATTTTTAACTTAATTACTCGTTAATACACCATACTTAGTTGAATGAGCTAATTAACATGAATTAACTTCAATTTTGTTTTATTGATAAGATTTGTTTACTTCACTCATTCAAAATAACTCATATTTGATTTGAGTTTATTAATAGGAGTGTAAAAGTTAATAGACAGAAATTCTTCCATATTTGAAGAAGCTTAACATTTTCTTATAATTTCTTGCTTAGCTCTCAAGTTTCAGTGACCATCCCTATATAGGGTTTTTATTACACCATATGCACGAATGTGATCTTGTGAAATTCTTTACCATTCCCAACAAAGTGCTCACTCGATTGTTTCTATAATGAGTCTTTTTTTATTTAAACTGGAAATGGTCTTAAATAACTTCCTTTCATAAAGCTTTTTCTATTCAAATGGATTTCAGCTAATTTTATAAAAATAAAAACTGCATGCCATTCTAAGTCTTCATCCAATTCAAAATAAAAACAAAATAAAAATGTCTCATGAAAAAGCTATAGCCTTGAGGAATAAAAATCTTTAAACCTCACATAAACTAAAAATGGAACTTAATATTTTACGCAAGAGACCTTCTATGTATAATTCTTTTTTACATTGTTAATCTTGACATTATCGTTTAACTCCAACATGCATTTTCAAGGCATTGGTCAGTCTAAAATTTCTTATAGATAACTCAGTGCATGAGTGTGTGCATAATGTCCAGAGATATCAGAAAAACTCTCGATTCCAATACAATTTTGACAAAGTTCAAATCCTAAAAATATTTATACATATTAAGTTATTGTTTTCCGTATATTGGTGTAAACATTGTATAGACAGCTATAATCGAGTCTTTTCTTTCAATATCTCAAACTCTGGTTGTATATTTTTATTAGTGATAACTGAAAAGCAGATAGCTATAATTCTCGTCGTCACCAAAGCTTAATAAAACCACTCCAATTTAAAACCACGTTGATTCCGCAGTCGTTAAGAGGGTTCCTCTGTGAAAAGTCGTATTTTGTGTTCGTTAAAAAAAATTGTTGTAACGTCCCAAGCAATTTAAAACGAAAATTAAGTTTAATTTGAATTATAATTTAAAAACAAATGTAAGTTTAGTCTCAAGAATCGAATTTAAAAAAAAAAAAGATGCACGCAATCAGAATTATAAATAAAACTGTGTTTAAAAATAATCAGTCATTGATTTGAAGAATCAGTTAGGCTTAACACACGGAGGTAGAAATGTTTTATAAAATTTGTGTTTGAATTTTTTCTTTTAGTACAATGGAAAACAGTGATGCAGCATTTAACATTCGGTGTGGATACACTGCTCCTGAGACTTGGGAAATTGCAAAAAATGAGCTCCGTGAAACACCCGAGGTTAGAGAGGCAGCTATTAAGGAGTTAAGAGACCTGTTGCAAGCCTGCGATGATCTTAAGTATAGGGACGATGATGAATTCCTGATAATCTTCCTGAGAGCTTGCCACTTTTACCCTCAAAGTGCTTTTGAAAAGGTGAGAAATAATCTTTTAAATTTGTGTATAGGATGAAGATTCGTTGCCAAGGCTGCTTATCTCAGTTGCAGATTGAAGTCACCTAAATAGACCAAGTTATTGGCAATCATATTTATTTTTTCTGATATAAAAATGGTCAAAAAGTTCAAACTATTGAATACACACAAACAACCTACCGTTGACTAAGATTGCGTATCAGTATATGGCAATTGATCTTTGGCCACTGTTTAATCAAATATAAAATGTTTTGATAAGCCCAAAGTGGTTGCTCATAGATATATTAACGACGTTTTAATTCGATAAATACATTTATGATCCTGTTGATAGTTTTGTAGTTAAATAAAATAATAGTTTTTTTTTATTTCAATGAATAAGTATTTTGAGATATGTTTGTATCCTTTTTTAGATGAAAACAGTTGCAAGTTTCCGTAAGGAAAATGCCGCCCTCGTTCATGGTCTTGTCATTCAACAACTTAAGGACAAATTCATCCAGGGAAACATTGTAAATGTACTGAAAAACTGTGACCAGTTAGGACGTCGTGTAATGATCGTTAACTGCGGTGCTATATGGGATCCCAGCTACGTTTCATCAGAAGAGATGTTCCAAATGCTCTATGTAGTTCATTTTGCAGCTCAACTTGAACCCGAATCACAAATTCGCGGGGTTGTCTGCATGATGGACTTCGATGGCCTGTCAATGAAACAAATTAAATCCTTAACTCCAAGTTTTTCAAAACGTTTATTGATGTTCATCCAAGATGCCATGCCTCTTCGAATGAGGGAAGTGCACATGGTCAAACAGCCATTTATCTTTAAGATGGTTTGGTCTCTCTTCAAGCCTTTCGTTCGTGAGAAGCTTAACAAAAGGGTGAGAATTCATCTTATTACTTATTTAGTGAAAATTTATATTTGTATTTCTTGCAGATGCACTTCCATGGTAGTGATATGAAATCTCTTCATAAATTCTTATCTCCTGAAGTTCTACCAGAAAACTATGGTGGAAAATTACCAAAGATAGATTATGGTGGCAAGGAATGGTATCCAGCTGTAGAGAAGCATGAAGACTTTATTCGTGAATGGTCTGAAATGGGACCAGCGAAATGGTGATTTTAATAATTTTATTTTACTAATTTTAGTAGAATTTAATTATCTATATTGTCCACTTTATTTCTTCTCTCGAAAAAGTCCACTTTTCAAATTTATTTGTTATTAGTATCTAATTTAGTCAAAATTCCAACTTGATTTGTATAAAATTATAATTATAGTTTTTTTTTTTAATAATTACTAGAAAAACAAAGATTTAGTTAAAGTTGTTTGTTTTTTTTTTTTCTTTTTTTATTCAAATCATGACTGCCCAACAAGATCAATTATTTCTATAGCTAGTTACATTTTAAGCGTTGACATAATATTATCATTTGTAATACAAAAAATAATGACTTATTTTTATAAAGTTTTAAGATTAAGAATAAATTTCGTTTTTGTTAAATATTTCAGATTTGTTTAATCAATTTAATCCTGCTGAAATTATAAATGAAATCTAATAGTTAAGTTGTGGTTAACTATTGTTTTTCTTAAGCCAAGTTGAAAGTCCTTTTCATCTAACCTTGAATTGAAAATGTTCGGTGACTTGAAACAAATTGATTCATATCTAAATTCAATTCAATTTAGAATAATGTAGATCGTCGTTATATACAAGAAAATTTATAATAATTATGAATTTTCTTGTATTTAACGAAGGTCTTAATCATTCTAAATTGTATATTGAGTTCAATATCAATGAAATATTGTTCAGTGTACATTTTTGTATCATTTGACAATCTTAATAGGGGTATGTTATTGGAATATAACTGGAAACATTCTCCTAAAGCGTATATCTAATATGGAATTCCTTTTAACTAAACATTCGATTATGTTAAGAAAAAGTATTTACACCGATTTGCACACACACTAGCAAGATTTGACATTTCTAAAATATCAAATTGAATTTCGCCGTGTTTTAAGAATGCAAACTGTGTTTTTGGTTGCAACGAATTTTAATTGAGTGAATATTTTAATTATATATGTATATCAAATATTTGTGCGCTCTTTTTCAATAAAAAAAATACATTTCGCGCCAATAACAATAATAAAGCTGTCAAGCACCACACACACAATCACAACAAATTTTCTGATTCTTTACACATTCATTTGAACAACAGAAAAAATTCGACTTTTTTGTTGAAAGGAATTCGATATAAGTAAATTAAATTCCCTTCCCTAAGTAGCATTGGCGCTTTTGTAGCACATGCGGCAACCAAAAACAATAAATCTTAAGGAAAACGAAGAAATCCAGAATTTTCTTCAGATTTAGAGATATCTTCGACAAACTGAATACTGGAGGATACCATCAACTAAAAATAAGTTCAGCCGGTACACAAAATGCTCCCATGCCGTTTTTTCACAAAGAACGCTGCGGGCTTTTGATGAATCAAACCTACCTACTGATTGCTTTAATAATGTTTAGCTCATTTTACACAAAACGGAAATCGCAAGAACTAGAAAAATTTCTTGAACAATGTGAACAACAATGAACAATTGAACTGGTTACAGCATATACGAGGATAAACCCGGAAGTGGAACCACATTTTTATGTCGTGTGGTATGTCGCTATCGCTTCAATGTATTTCATATTCGTAGAACAATATCTGTCTCGCGTGTTGTGTTTTGGTGTGTTGTGTTGTGTTGTGTCGGAATCAATTTTGTTCCGATTGCGACGTACCACGCTCCGTCGTCGTCGCGTGCGTCGGTCGGAAACATATTTTTCTGATGGAAAAGAGAAGACAGTGCTCAGGGAAAGAAATGAAGAAAATACCGAAAGCAAAAAATCACAGTTTGGAACAAAAAACTCTGATTATTGTACACAGCTATCAAAACAAAACACCACTCCTAAGTAAACTTATACTATTAATTAAAAATTTTTTTTATAAAAATCTTGTAATTTTCATCTAAAACTTTATATAACTTTTTTGTCTAGAACTAAATTTTGAACAATAATCACCACTTAGCAGGACCAAGTTCCGACCAACCACGAATATAGTCTGCATAAGCCGCAACAGCTGGATACCATGCTGAGCCCCCATAGTCAATTGTTGGAAGATAGCCCTCATAGTTTCTAGGTAAATAATCAGGCTCCACAAATTTGTGCAGAGATTTCATATCATTCCCATGAAAATTTATCTAAAAATAAAAGATTTTTTTGTATCGAAAACATAATACAATATAAAAAAAATAAACACAAACCCTTTTTCGAAGTTTTTCTTGAATCAAAGGTTTTGCCAGTGTCCAAACTGCTTTGAAAATAAAAGGTTGTTTAATAACATGAACTTCTTTCAAACGCAACGGAAACGCATCTTGAATAAACGTCAACACACGTATCAAACAAGTCGGTGTTAATGATTTGATTTGTTTGAATGAAAGTCCATCGAAATCCAAAATGCATACAACACCTCGGATTTGTGCTTCTGGTTCAAGTAGTGCAGCAAGATGAGCAGCATAAAGTAATTGAAATGATTCATCTGCCGAAACAAATGCCGGATCCCAAACAGCTCCACTATTTAAAATTATAACACGTCGTCCAAATTGATCGCAGTTTTTTAGCACATTTATAACATTGCCTTGGATGAATTTATCTCTGAGATTTTCAAGTAGAAGTCCCCGCACTAGATGAGCATAGTTCTTTCGAAAATCCGCAACTGATTTCATCTGCGTGGATTATGTACATATGTAAAAAAAAAATGAATGATAAAAAAATATTATATTCATAATCAGTTATTCAGTTTACTCAAAAATCGGTATATATAAGGCATGTTTCTTTGTATAATGTTATAACTCAATCGAAGATGATATTTATAATTTTTTTGTAATCTTTTTTTTTTTCAAATAATTATCAACATAAAAAAACGTAGGTACTTAAACGCATTACCAATTTATTTATTAGTTCGTTGAACTTTACCCATGGGTTGACTCAGGTTTTCTTGACAACCCCAAGAATTGTCAAAAACCAGGGTTTTTCGGTTTTCAAAACACATTAGCAAGAAAAAAGAAGTGCTCAGTAATTAAAAACTTAAAGCTTGTTTTTAATAAATAATATGTGGATGGAGTATACCTAGATTATGGTTTTCATCAACTTAAGAGTACTTTGCCACTTCACACAAGGAGACTGAGTTTCCAGCTACTTTCACTTTTAAGGTAAGAGGGTAGTGTGAACACACACTACCAAGCTACTTTAAAAGTAAACTACAGAAAATGTCTTCGATTTTGTTTCCACGTGTGAACGGTACAAAAGATTTTTAAGGAAATTAAGAGAAAACGTCAAAAAATCTCCAGCAACTTGTTTCCTCGTGTGAAAAGGGGACATAGGAACATGAGAAAGTTTTAAATTCTTCTATCAATTATTATGCTTTAAAAACTCGAACTGTGTACCTAACTTGTAAACTTTTCCTATGGGTTTTGACAGCAATTTTTGAAAATTTGTGCGAATTTCCAAGAAATTTCACGTTACCGACCCAATTGCTTACCAAAATCACAATGAAGATTTTGACGTTTATAACAAAATAATTAAAATAATATAATATGTGCAGTTCAACGCCCGGCCGAGCCGCATAAACTAAACATTGCTTCACTTTTGTGCATCGTGCCGGCCTCAGCATTAATGTTTACGGTGAACACAACTTAGATGTACATTAGTATGTGCATTATATATATGTATGTATGTAGGTATGCGTTTTTAAGTGAAGATCAATAAAATTTGGTCAAACATGAATCATTTATCATACCTTTTTCAGAGCACTTTGTGGGTAAAAGTGACATGCTCTTAAAAAAACCAACAGGAAATCATCGTCATCTTTGTAGTTAATATCAGGACTAGCGTGCAATAGCTCTCGAAGCTCTTTAATAGCTGCTTCTTTAATTTCTGGTGTCTCACGCAACTCAGTCTCGGCCAATTTCAAAGCATCATCACTAATATATCCCACCCGAATATTAAATTCCACCATGTTATTCTCCATGTCAAGACTATTATAATATTATTCACACACAACGCGGAGTTCAAAAGTACAATCAGACACTGCTTTTTTTAAATAATTTTGAATTTATCTAATCACAAAATTCATTACAGTAAAAAAAAAAGTTATCTCAATTCGATTATTATAAGCTTGCGTGCATTAATATGTTTTTTTCCTGATTTAACTTAGACATACATTTAGCAATTTATTATTTTTTTTCATAGTCTTGGTTGAAACCTCAACTTAGAACGGTTTCTTATCATTAAAAAATAAAAAAAACCTTTAATGCGACTTTTCAGAACAGAAATCTCATACCGACTGTTGGAAAAAAATAAAAACTAACTTAAAGTGAAATGAAAACTGATCTAGAACTTATTAGTTACAAATATAATTGGTGAATAGTTTGCATGAAATGAGATTAAATTAAAAAAAATTGTTTAAAAATCATACCCAGGCGCGGGAGAATATATGGGCACCAACGTATAGTGGGTAGTATACTACCCATTTGAGATTTTTCAAGTGGGTATTGGATATTTTACATATTTTTCGAAATTCGACAGTGGGATTTTTAATAAAAATTTAACCAACTCTTATTCATAGAAATATTGAGTATAAAAATAAATAATATTTGTCGTAATGTTCAAAATTAAATTACCAAAGTTATCAGAACAATCACAATAGCATACAATTTTTTAACTATGCGTGATGTGAACATGCGAAGAAGAGGCTTTATTTCTTAACTTGACGTTTCGAACATGACGAGATTTGTTCAGAAAATCTTTCTTTAAAGTTTTTGACCGAATACTATCGTAACTTAATATAAGATTCATAAATAGTTAGATTTTTCAAATTATTTATTGCAAATGTTTATAATTATGACTTCGACGAACAAAATAGCTTTACCCAATCGTCGATAGTCGTATAGTCTTAAATATTTTTAACAAGACAATACGAGCGGGCAAAAATGAAGTTATAAGGTTTTTTTCAAAAAGAACAATAGAGTGCGGAATTATGTCAGAGTTTGAGGACTTCGTTCGTCTGCTTATCACGATTCTTAGATCACCCTGTTCAACATAAACAATGTTGCAAAATCGCTCTAATAATATTGCTGCATTGTTTTCCATTTTTGTTCGGACATACCAATAGACTAGATTTATAAAAACTGTTTGATAAATTCATTTCCCAAAATTCAAAACACAGATTAGTTCTGGCATTAAAACATTAACAGATCTTGTACGAAATTAATATGAATAAATAAAAATAAAAATAATATATGTAAATAGATGAAATACTCGTAAGTTTTTGTAAATTGGTTCAATACTTTTCGGTTTTATATTTAACCACTCGAATTGAACATGATTTGCCGGGCCTGAACATAGATATATATTCATACATTATATTAAATGTATATTTATATGTATGTTTTCATAGTTTAGAGTCAAATTCAAAAGAAAAGTTATGTATAATATATTGCTAGATGAATTACAAATTACTTTGCAATTTATTGTTACAAACGTGTTTAATAACTGGATAATAAGTATTTAAGTAAAGTTTCTACTTTTTTTTTTTGATTGAGAGCTGAAGGAAATTCAAGTGGGTCATACAATTCTACGACTTAAGGCAAAATAAAGCTTAGTTAAATGAGAAGTTATAATTTTTGCAACAAAAATTAAGTTTGAAATAAAATGTATGTTTGTATGTAAATGCTGTACAACTGTACTGTGAATACTTTGATTGCAATCAATCAATGAGTAATTTATTTTGTAAAGTAAATTTCCTATGTTAAGACTTATATTTTGGACAAGAAAAATATTATATTAAAAAATTGTTACGTATACGCCACAGTTACCAAAAATTAACACAACCCGGTTAAAAAGGTTTTAGTGGTGATTAGTGATTTATGAATTAAGTAATTTTTTTAAATAGCAGCTTTAGTTACATTATTTTGAAACTTTTTGGTTTGCAAATTGTTTGGATTGCCATAAAACGGCTTCGAATGGAGATAAAATAACTCTTCCAATTTTTTTATTTTTTTTTTTAATTTTATATAAGGTATATACATATGTAAATAAAGCCGTTTTTTGAAAAGGTAAATACCTTGGCTCAGCAAATTTTTAAACGCAAACAATAACAAATTTAGCCTTAATGTGAGTTTCGCCCGAACAAAATTCCACGCAGAAAATTTGACATTTCACTTTTCGCCAATTGTGAGTTTCACCCGAAATGTAATGTTTGAAAAATTCCCCATATTGTGGACATTCATTTCGGGTGGGATGTAATGTCATTGAGATTCTAAACGTTCACTTATTTTTTGTAGGCAAACGAAATTTCATTCGGGCGAAACTCACAATAGCTTTTAAAATTCCGGGAGAACAAACAATTTTAAGGTGAAATATATTTCAGGTGAAACTCATAATAAGGTTGATTAAATTTGTATATTGTGTATAAACAATCAGTCCCATCATGAACTCCGAATACGAATACGAACAAATACGCTGATAGCTTTTTTCGAGATTCGGAGAAGTATTTTTTAATCACATTTATATCCAGTTTTATTGTGAGTTTCACAAGTGAAGTGGACCTACAATTTTCTGCCGTATCCGATTGTCTAAGTGAGAGTTACTTTTTCTTGGCTAAGTGAGAGTTACTTTTTCAAGAGAAGAGGAACTGTTGAAGGATTTGTCAATTCCTTGCAAAAGGCATTACCCTTGAAAAACGTCTGTTTTTTTAGGTAGCATAAGCTACCTAAGACCTTCGGCATAATAGTACTACCCAACCCATAGCACCGAGGGCTAATTTATTTTTTCGTCTTTCCTATCATCTTTATGTTATGTTTGATCAAAATCTCGAGTTCGTTTTTTTTACGAAAACCATTATATAGTAGGTATTAACTATGTAATATGATGCATAACATATGAACATACATACATACATCACAATTAAAAATATTATAATTAATGATATATTCCTTATTTAAAATGAAGTAATTAATGCTTCACGTTATTAAGAAACTTGTGCTATTTCTAATGAAAGTGCATCGAATTTTTTATTTTTTTTTTTTTCAATTCCGCTATTCTCTTTTTTATTTTTTTCAGAATTGTAAAAATAAATTGAATTTTTGAAATATTACAACTTAATTTCTACAAAGGGTTTAATCGGATTTTCAAAATATCCGTAAAACAAATAGGTATGTACATATGTATGTAACTACATAAAAAACGGTTTTTTTAACGATTGTTTTTATTCAGCAGTTAAGCAACATTATCTATAAACACTTATTTAAAGAAACATTATAAAAGTTTTTAAAAAAGACATTAATAAATTGTAAAACGATAGTTTACTTTTAATTTAAGCCAGTGCAACGTTATGAAGTGCCTATTTTTAAACATTGTCGAAAGCATTAATAGCTTCTTCATCTTCATGCTTAAATTTTAGAAAGAAAACAAATTTCAAAGAAAAATTATTTAAATCCCAAAAAATATAAAATTTTTCGCCTGTATATCGAACTACTAACTGCTTACTAATTTTCTATTAAATCCGATTTGAAGTTTCACGTTTAACCATTTGCCAATGTAAGCAGAGAATTTGTTTGTTTCTTGAAGTACAGACATATACAGAAAATATAAACTAAGCTGAGAAGCAGAGTTTTTAAACAATTAAATACAAAAAAGTAATTTTACTCTTTAATTTTTAATTTCGAATTATTTTTTTTTTCAGCTTCCTAAAAATTAATCTTTTCTTTTATCCATTCTGTCTTTACTTCAAAAATTCTAGATGGAGGAGAAACAGCTTACTTCATGTCCGTAACCTGAGTAAGAGGACGGCAAACTTGATTACGCAACAACAACAAAAAAATTATGATGTACTTAATGTACATATTTTTAACACTTCATTATTTGGAAATTTAACTTATGAGAACAAAAAGATATTTAAAATCAAATTCGAAATAATACCTTGACGTCAAACATGTATTACATCTATAAATAGGACTTTTTTTCTATCTTTAGCTTTAGCGAAAATAGCAGCAGCACTGGATGTTCTTAAAAAAGTAATATGTAAGAATAATCAAATATTTTTTTAAGAGCAAAACAAAATTCACTTTTTATAACGCCTTTCGAACTAAATAAATTTGTTGGTTTTGCATCGCTTACTTAAAAAGATCCAATAGTGTTACTTTTATGATCTTGTTATTATTGTGCACGTGGAGAATATTTGTGCGCCACTAAATTATCATTGGAAATAGCCGTCAAGTTTGAAAGAAATTTGGCATATCGCTTTTTGGCATAGTTCAACTAGTGAGTTGCGTCTTTAATCTTGAGCAAAAGTTATTTGTATCTTTTTTTATGGCAAAACTACAAAAGTACTTCAATTGCTTTTGTAAGTCGACTTTTTGCATATTACCTTGTTATGTTATGTTATGATTGAAGCTAATTACTTTTTTCACAAGAAAGTGAACGAAATTTCAAATCGATTCTTCTAAACAACTATATACAAATAATAGAAAATTATATAAAAGTTCAACATTCGTGCAATTCTATGTATGATTAGAAAGAACCACAAATTATTTTGTTGTTGTTTTTGTAATAAATATGAATTTATTTACTTCATTATGTTTCCTGTTTATGGGACGTTTATGTAAATTACTCTAAGGAAAATATTATTATTTATATTTCATTTTTAATTTGTTTTTCATTCTTTATGTATAAATCTCCTCTAGCGATTCATTTAAAAATGCAACTTATTGAAACTGAGTAAACAGTTTTAAATGAAACAAAACAATTACAATAAAACAAAATAAAATATATAATCGAAAATTCGCCAGTGTTTTCCTAATAACAGGAGATTTATAGACTATTCAACAGAATAATTTAACAATTTGTTGGTTTTGAATTCCTTAGGGGAAATTTAGCATGCTAGTTTCATTTACAATATCATTGATGCTGGATCCTCCATGAATTCACGGAAGTGTTGTAGCCATTTGGCACCAACAGCACCGTCAACGGTCCTATGGTCTGCACTTAATGTTACGCTAAGAACGTTGATTTCTTTAAATCTAAATAAATCAAATAAATTAAATCAATTTATGATTAAAAAAAACAATGAAAAAAATATTTAAATTACCCTTTAAGCTCATTAGGGTCTACAACGAGCTTCTTCGTTGTCGTGCCTACGGCAAGGATGCATGATTGTGGTGGATTGATAACGGCACAGAAGTTGTTCACGCCTAAAATGAATTTATGGATGAGTAATTGAATCTCATGAGAACGACCAATGAATGAACGAATTGTTCACATCCTGGCCGCTACCACATTTAAAGGTCTTAAGTTCATACCAAACATTCCCAAATTGGAAACGCTAACAGTGCCTCCTTGGAATTCGTGGGGTTGTAATTTGTTATCGCGTGCCTTGGCAGCTAGAGCCTTGATGTCTTTGGAAATATCAACTACACCCTTTCTGTCAGCACCGAAGACAATTGGAGTTATAAGGCCACGTTCTGTTGAAACAGCTACAGAAACGTCAACATTGTCGAACCTATAAAAATGACAAATTCAGTTATTTTTTGTTTATTATAAATAATTCGATTTTTGAACTTACTGTCTAATAACGGTGTCCATCCAATAAGAGTTAGTTTCTGGAACCTTGCGGCATGCAACGGCGGTGGCTTTAATGATAAAATCATTAACAGAAACTTTCAGGTTGTCCTTGGCGAGCTTCTTGTTGACTTTTTCACGCAATTTCAGGAGCTTTTGAAAAGTTAAAAATACATTTAAATCTTTCGAAATTTTATGAATTGAACTTACCTTGTCCACATTACATTCGGCAGTGAGATAGTAATGCGGAATCTGTTGCTTGGACTCCTTCAATCGTTTGGCAATAACCCCTCGAATGTTTGATACTGGGATGTCGATGTATGCACCCGGTCCACTTAGAGCTGCTGCTCCCACTCCAGCTGGAGCACCTGCAGCACTCATGCCTGCAAGATCGGCGGATGTTATTGAACCAAATATGCCACTACCCTTTCCTACACGCAAGTATTAAGCAAACACGGCAAGGGTCATTCACATTGTTAGGAAAAACTCAAACATTAATCACACCATACCTTCCAATCTTAGCCTTTGCTTCTCAGCTAAGTTCTTGGCCATCGGACTAGCATACACTCGCTTACCACTTTGTTCTGCAGCTGTCATTGGTGCGGCTGCTGCTGGAGCGGGTGCTGCTACGGGAACCACAACGGGAGCTGCTGCTGGTGCCGCAGCTGGTGCTTCGGCAGCTTTTTTAGGAGCTGGTGCAGCGCCACCATCATCTTTGAAATCTTTAAAAGCAGCAATATCGGCTTCATTTTCAACAATGATGCACACAAGTTTTCCAATTGTCACGTCCTTTTCACCAGCTTGCACAAGAATTTTAGCCAAATAACCTTCTTCGGGAGTTTCGAATCCCATTGTGGCCTTGTCTGTTTCAATTTCGGCCAACAAGTCACCTTATTTGTTTAAAGATGTTAAGCAAAAAATTTTCAATATTGATTTCTTTCGATTAAAATTAAAATTTATATTAATTTACCTTCATTCAACTTGTCTCCTTCCTTCTTCTCCCAGCTAACGATGGTACCTTGTTCCATTGTTGGTGAAAGTGCAGGCAAGGTAACTTTAATATGATCGGGCAGGTCGCTGTAGGCGCGAACGAAATTCGTACTCCATACTGAAGTTTGTTGTGGCTTCTTCAGTTTATAATCTGATAATCTGAAAAAGTTTAATTATAACAGAAAATCTAATGAGTGAAATATAAAATTACATTTTATCTGGAAAAATTAAATAATAGTTTGAGAAACCTTTATTTTGGTATAAAATTCTATTCTATTTATTTATATTGTCGGCTAAATACGTAAAGCTGCTTAGTCCACTATATGCGGAAAATGAGATTTTGATGCCATATTCTTTTAAGAACAATAATTGTGGTCATAACGACCGATTTTTTATCTCAAATAAGGCATTTATTTTATTTATTTTTCAATATGGACTTTTTAGCGTCAAGTACGTTAAAAGTAATTGGTAAAAAAAATGATCCGCTGAGAGATTGTAACAAGGTTACCGAAATTTTTAGCATCGTTCTAAATTTCTGTGTTACGCCAAAAACCTGATTCAAACAAATAACAGATTTCGTTCATGATAATCAAAATCAACAGAACTTGTATACTAACTTTCGATATTTGTGATAAAAGAACTTTCACAAGCAGGAATATCGTGTGGTGTGCATTCTAGTCAGCCTTGAGAACAAAAAATAAATGTTTCAGTTCATCTTTTTATCCTCACTTGAATAAATCATCATTGTTCGTTACATACTTCCTTGTACATTTAGATTTTCGTGTTACTTGTCGACATCGGCAATTCTCGATTTTCTTTATTTGATATCACATGTTAATATATTTTCTTTAAATAAAGCACAGACAATTACAAACAAACAAACAAAAACGAGAATAAGGTTTCCGATGAAATTTTATGTATCTCCACACTTTTCACCCTCTTTGCGAACACGGGGTTTCGCATTTTTCAAAATTCTGGTTGCATTTCTCCATATTTTCATTTGCCTTCTGCTTAAACGTTTATAATGTCAAAATAATGATCAAAAATGTGTGTTAGATAGCATAGTCGCAGAAATAGCCGAATAGACTCCTTTGGTAGTGATCTGCTGTCTTTAGGAAGAAAATTAATAAAAAAAATAAAATTACTCTTATTTAATATTTACTTCGGATTACAGATCAATTGGTCTAAGCCTAAGGCATTGATGATGCCTCTCGTCAGGCGTTTAAAACTTTCACTGGATCTTAAGAGGCCAATGTTCTACACCTTGCACTACCTTAGCCCACTATTAAGCTATTTCCCACCTCAAATTTTACTGTTTATAAAATAAAACTGAGACGACTGTCATTTTTACCAGCCCACTCAGTCGGTTTCTTTCTCTTTCCGCCGTGCTGGACATGTTATTTTGTTTTATGTATAAGAAAGTGTTTAATACCCAAATTTTTATTATTGTATGCTGGGCTGGCTATTGGGTGTATTAATTAACTCAGCTAATTATGTTGAAAGAAATTTTAAGAAAACATTTATGTAAAAAACTATGGTTGCGTTCATGAATGTAAAAGTTCAAAAACACTATTAAAAGGCGAAAAAATTTCGTTGGTCAATTATTCTAAAGTTATTTTTAACTTTTGTAGAATGTTTTACAAATATTTTGATTTTTAAGAAAAAATAAAACAAAATAAGTATCAAATATCAAACACTAATTCGGCATTTATTAAGTCAGAATAGTTCTATTCATCAACAAAATTGAACAAAATGAGTTATAAGTGGTTTCCCAGTTTACCAAGAAGATATGAGATTTATTATTTATTTAGATATGAGATTAAGTTAAAGAATGGTTTATTTTAAAAGATATTGAAAATTAATAAAATTGTTGTTTTTGAATGATTTTTAGAGGAACTTAGTACTAAAACTAGGTTTACATGATAGAACTCTTAAATCTGAGTGCAACGAAGAACAGATTGCTCACACACTTATTTTCGAAATCCGTGTCAGTAAAGTTATGAAAGTGATCTCAGTTCGGATCATTACTTCTTAAAAAATGAGAATATACAGCTCTTTGATGTTTCACCTACATTTTACAATTTATAGTTTTAAGTCAAATCGAATATAATAGACAACTACAATCACTATAAATATGGTAGTTAAGTAAGAACAAAATCTTAATTAATGATCTACTTTGTTTTAAATACCCTCATAATATTGGATTCAAACTTTATCAACTCTTGTTTGAAATTAATTGAGAAGATAAGTTTTATTTTGATAATGCTCAATTGCAGATATTTTTTTTAGATAACAACTTTTCTATCCAATGTTTAATATCAATTTTTCTTTATTTAATTAATTGAATAATATATATTTACTTACAAATATACATATACCTACATACATACTGAAATCAGCATTTTTATAGATTTGAAAATTAGCAATGACTTTTTGGTTCATTGAGTTTTACAATTTGTTTACTATAATCAGCAGATAAATAGATGTTAGAAATAGTGAGAGGCTATTCATATGAACTTTTGTTCGTTCTTACGTCGTAAGTAGAAACAAATTCTCAAAATCACTGCCATGTCATTTATGATGTCGTAAGGAGAGAGCATTTAATTATTCCCACCAAAAGTTCTATAGACTCAGAATCAGAATAAACACAATTTATTCAAAGTGGACACAATCTAGAAGGTCAACTCTCTCTCTAATTGTTGATAAAATGATAAGGGAGCATCGACTCTCATTCACTGTTGATAAAATGATAGGAAAGTATCGAACGATTTAACAAAAAGCGCCTATAATACTCATTAAACGACTACGACCTCGTCATGAGTCGATCTAGCTAAATGATTGTGCCAGCATGGAAATGGCAAATGGAATTGGCATTTGATTCATTTATGCATCTGACGTTTGTAGAGCAGCCAGCAGTAAGCAGCTTTGGCAAAATGCTTTTCTCCCTCTCGAAAGATTACACAACATTATTCTAACCTTACCTTACATCAATGGAAAGACAAAAAAAAAGATTGAAAACTAAATACCTAATTGATTTCACTGAGATTTTATACGAAAATTGAAATATTTACCTGAAGATTTGTTGTTTGCGTGAGGCCTGGGTGCTGAGGAGACGAAGAGCTACTCTGGTTCTGCTTCGTACAGCATTGGACAGAGATCCCCGTAGAATCGATTCGTTGCGAATGGCAATGGTTCGTAGCATTTTCGTCGATTAACTATTTCGTGAAGTCTGTTTGTCAGGATAAAAGAAACTATTTGTTTAGGTTAATTTTGTTTAATAAAAAACAAAAGCGAAGGCGATTTGGGTTGAATTTTAACGCCGATTAATTTTTTGGAAACCCGCGATCAAAATTTTCGCAACCGACCTTAGAAATTCTTTGATAGGTCATACGGACTGATGACAGTTCATATTCGATAGAAGCTTTTCTAATTTGTTTTTTGGTATTGTGCTGTAGAAGCTTTTAGTGGGTGAAAGAGCTTTTTTTAAACGTCAAATTGTTGAAAATGGAAGAGTAGTTCTGTTTGATTAAGTTATTTTAGTTGTCCTAGGCCTTGTTTAGATTGTGACTTTTCCCTACGCCATGATGATGATTTTTTTGTCGAGAGTGGTGAGGAGCTGTTCCCTTCATTGATCTCTTGCACAAAACCATCCTTATGGCGTAGTTAAAAGTCACAATCTAAACAGGGTTCTAAACATGCACACATGGAGATAAATTCAATTTCAAACGAGGAAAAAAATAGATTGAAACCTGTGCCAACGTTCTGTAAGTCCCCTTTCACACAAGGATACAAGTTGCTGGAGATTTTTTGACGTTTTCTTTTAATATCCCATTCTCATCAATCATATCATTTGTCCTAAGGAAAACGAAACGCTGTCAACGAAAGAAATAGCTATAATCAGTTGATTTTCATTATAAATTTATTTCTATTTATTTCGTTGGTATAAATATAGCCCTACGTAACTCATTCACCGAATTCTGTAAACGGAATGGCAATTTTTAAATTCCGTGGTCACTTTGCAAATTTCACTTAATCAAATGAAGTAAAGAGTGCAGGGAGAAGACATTTTTTCACTTGAACGAAGTTAAGATTCATAAAAAATCATATAGCTGAGTGTTTAAAAGGACTCTTGCAATTTTCGCAGCGTTTTATACCATGGTTTTTGATAGACCAAATTTTAACGGATTTTCTCTTTTGAGTTTCTTTTGGATTGCAACATCCATTGAAACGCTGCAAATTTTAATAGCTGCTATTTTTGTTAAATGAGAAGGAAACATCTCTTCACACACTATTTACTCCGCTTATGTCTGAAATAATAGGAAAAAGCGAAAACTCTGCAATTATTTAAACCTCTGCAATTATGTTTACCCCGGCACCCGCATACGTCTCCCGACTTCGTGCTTAAAAATCGCAGTGGGTAATTCATGCGTTTAAAAGCAGTCTAACCAAACAGATCTTAATTCAGTTCCAAACTTCTAAATTTTGTAATTAGACGTACCTAATATCAATCACTACTACCTTGAACGCAAAATTTCATTTAACGGGAAAATTCAAAACAAATTTCTTTTCCGATTTTAGTCTGTCTGTTTTAGAAATGTAAGTCTGGATTTAAGAATTTTAAAATAAATTTGATTTGAATTTCTTTTAATTTGTCAGTACTGTACCCGCGTTGTATCTATGAATTATTAATTACTGCTTTCAAGTTGAAAAATTAAACAAAAAAATTAACTTACATTATACCTATGTGTTAAACCTTTACGAAAACAATTTAAATCTTCAATTAATTTGTGTTTTGTTTGATGTCGGTTGTTTACAAATAATATTATATGTATATCATAATCAAAACAAACGGTTGGAAAAAAGAATGATTGGTACGTATTACAAATTTTCAAATTTATATCCCCATTCAAGCTTATTTTGTTCTTGTAAACTTTTTCGTAAAATCTATGAAGAACCTGCAAAAATTTAATATATTATGTACCTACATACAATGAAGGTAGTTGGTAACTTTTAAATACTTTTTCCACACACCGGTTAATATCTTCATATTCGATAGTTTGGTACTTATATACACCTTTAATAGTATTTTAGTTAATATTAATCCTTCGAAATGTTAAATCTTCATTTCGAAATCGACCAGTTATGTAAAAAGGTCTCCGTAATAAGTAAGAGTGAAAAATGTAAATTTCAAATAAACATCTAATCGTTTTTTGGTGTAAACTTTGCTTGAATTTGTTTAAGGAAAAATTTCATAATTATGTATTAGCAAACATTTATGTAAGAAACTCACTATAAAGCAAAAAACGTGTGGTCATCATTATACCTATTTCAACTAGATCGGTTCATCAGGAAACCTAAAAAAAAGTTCTTGGGACGCTAATCATAACTCATCATAATATTGATTTTAAATATTGCCGGCTTAATTTTTTCGGATTTATTACCCTAAATAGGATGATTAATATGTATCTATCCCGCCCGAAGCATTCCTCTATTTAGATCAGTGAGAGTAGTAAGTGTACTCTACCACGTCATCCGTAGAGCTGTAAAGATGTCCTCTCGAGATGGCCTCCCATATGGCTGGAACAGAGTGCTTTTTGTTCATTAGAACTGGGTACGGTCGGTCCCGAAAAGATTCTGGTGTTTAAGCATAGACGACTCCTCTGATATCAAAAGTAAGTAGTTTTCTTATTTTGACTGGCCTATATAATATGTAGGTCTAGTTGTATTACTTTTAAGTAGATACAGATTCGGAGTGTAAAAAGATAGTTATAAGTTGTTGAAAATATAAGAGTAGCTTAGTTTTAATGAATATGAGTATTTCTCTGGTTTTAAGTTATTTAAAAGTGAAATTAAAAATAAAAATAAAATACGAAAAAATAGTATCAAGCATCAAGTAAGTAAATTTTATTTCTATACAAAATGATATTTATAGAATTTCATTTAATTTCAGAAGGAAATATTTGCTTGGAGAAGAAAGGAAACTTTTTTAATTAGTGTTAGGCTTCTACAAAGCTTTTATAAGGTCTCGTAAGTGCTCTAATATGTGTCAATCGAAAACAACATGAAATGCTTCGCTGGGAATACAGAAGCGGCAAGTTTTAATCTGATTTCTAAGAGCTTCCTAATACAAATAATAGCCCAAAAATAATGTAAATTGATTTTCTGGTAAGTGACATTCAACTTTTAAATTTTTATATCTACGCTCTATCCGTATTTTAGGGCGGAGCAAAATTCCAATTTTTTAGATATTAAGCTAAGCTAAATTATACAAGTTTTAGAAAGTGCTACTCGGTACTTAAATATTTTTAATAGACAATGAATTTCTTTCCAAAGTTAAAAATTTAATAACTTCGATTTTTAATGATGCGGCACTAAAAATTTCCCACCTATCGATATAAAGAAAACTTCAACAGTTATGTAGCGTTAGAAAAATAATCATTAGGTGATATAAAAAGGCTTGGTCGTCCACACCATTATACTGGTCAGACTGTCTGGCCGACCAAAAAAAGGTTATTTTTTGGGGGGATACCCACCCTTCGATATAAAGGATGAAACCTAATTCAAATTTAAGAAAAAACTTTAATATTTTGAAAGTCGTTGTAGGCACAGTTTCTCTGGCCGCCCAGATTTATGGAAAAATGTAAGATGGGTCACTCAATTTACTTATTACTTACTGGTTGTCCAAATTTTAATTGGCGAAAATTTGAGTTTTCTGATTTTCACTTTCCAATTGCATTCAAAATATTTCTTCTGATAAATATAATCCAATTTTTTGAATGACCTACTTATTTAAACCCTATGATGGAAATAATTATGAAACGTCTGGGGATACACAAGATTCTTTTTGTTCTGGTCTATTTGTTTGTTATTTTATTTATTTTGTGTTCGAAATAGTCGTCTAAGAGTCAGTTTTTTAGTGCTGAGTTACCTTCGAGTTAAACCAGAGTTACTATACCAATTAATTACCGATTTCATAACGTGTCCATATGTCTCTGCTTAGTCTTAATTTTTTTTTTATTTAATGTTATTTTTGATTTTTTTTAAAATCCACCCTATACTTTGAAAACCAGTTCAGGCTCACCCTGTCTAAGGAGATTTCGGTTTTTCATTTTTTAAATAAATTTTTTTCATCGCGGCTATTGTAAGAGTGAATATTAAGCGATATGTTAATTTTAATTATTTTAAAAAATTTCAAGTTATTGTGGTCAGAAATTGGCAACATCCGTTTGCATTTTTGACGTTTATCAGCAAATTCGATTAATCGAAATTTTCCATCGTATATAATATTGATTAACTTTGAATTTCATGCGGAGTTAAGATCGTTTAGGAATCTTTTCCTAATTGATGGGAATCTTTTTGAAAATATAATATAATATTGAGAAATTATTATAGTGTAACAAGCATTTTAGAATTAACAATTTGTATTGGTATACATTTTATTTAGGTGTGATAGTAGTAGAGCGTGGCGTAATGGTTAGTTCGTAGGACTGTCACGCCGAAGGTCTTGGGTTCGTTTCTCAGCCTATGACACCTAAGCCATTCGGAATCGGCAGAAAATTGTAGAGACCATCCATTCTTGCCAATAACACGCACACATGAATGGTTGAGAGTTGATAAGTCACTAAGCCCTGGTTCTCTACAAACTTTCGTGCCATCAATTAATTTATTTTTTATTTAGGTAGCTGTTTATTCAAAAATAAATCGTTGTAATTTATTCAAAGTTCACAGCAATATTAAAATTTATGAATTGGCAAACAATTCCAAACATTTGGCTCAAATGATATATATCCCAGCTTTAAATAATAATAAAATTTTAATAATTTTAATCTTGTTGGATATTGGATCTTTGTCAAAAATGAGATGAATTGAATCAGAATGTTTTTATTGCAATAGTAATCAACCGATAATCCCTAGTGAGATTTATCGGGATAAATCGCCAAAATCTCATAGAAATTTAAAAGACCTATTGATTGATTTTGATTGAATTTAAAAATTGTAATAGGGGTAAAGAGAAAAAATTGTATGTTTTATAACGTTCGGAATACCACTTACATCTGGGAACAAAAACGAAGAATCGATTACCACATACATACATTATACTCGAGAGCTCTTTTAAAGTTTTGTCTAAATTTTGGCAAATAAAAATCATGAGGGAAAATCATTTTTTTCTGAATAATAAAACAAAATCATGTATATTTAATATTATTTAATATAATAAACATATTATTTAGCCTATAAAATAATAACAGTAGCTCGTTAATTGTAACAACTAATAATTAGTTAGTTTTAGCCAATACAATTATTATTATACATACATTTTTATTCAGATCACTTAACATTTTATTTTTCTCATACAAGGTTTACAAATTAGGTAAAATAATAGCTGCTCTCTCTTTCATCCAAACATTCTTAAGCTTTGGTCTTATGCTGCATATCCACCTATTTCACATAAAAAAAATAATTATTTATTTAAATTATATTCAAAGGGAATAAAACAAAATTAATTCAATTAAATAAAATTAAACATTTAAATTAAAAATTGAAGAAAATAATCCGCATATTGAATGTACTTCAACATGTGCCGGGTTTCGTATTCACCAGAGCACCTGATGAAGTACAATAGACATGGGATAGTTTTTTTTTTTGTTTTCAAAGAAAAGGATGACTAGGAACGTCTGTGGGAGAAGGAAGCATTATTTGTTTTAAAAAATATTCAGTAATCTAAAATGATGATTTTAATCTAGCACTCCGCGCGCTACTTCAGGTACCTGACTGCTTTTAAATATAAAATGCTATCTCAGCCCCGGTCTCTGATTAGCGCGCAAAGTATTAGGAATTTTAGAATGCAATTATTTTGCGGCATCCTGAAATATTTAAAATTATGTTAATTTATACAAAAGTTACAATTCTAAAGGATTACCTATGTATCTCAAACAAGAAAATATTACCAAGTAGAAAGGGGAAAGACATCACACTCGTTTTTCCTCTTTTTCGTTCATTCTTCTTGTTCGTGAAAAAGGAAACGACCTTGTGGTAGCCCTACATGAATATTTAAGGTGAACGATCTCAACGATCACGACAACTTTACACAACTACACCTTAACATTAACTCATGCCATGGTAACTACCTTTTAAAGAGCTTTTTTTCTTTTCCATGGAACAAAACCAAAACTTCTTATTACATGCGTCAAAAATAAAAAAAAAAAATAAGTAAAACCAAATCATATTCGCGGTGTGTGTCTGTGTTGAAATAAAATGAAATACAAATAGAAATTAACAAAAAAAAAACACTAAAAATTCAAAAAGATTTAAAAAAAACTCGACGTTCGTTATATTGACTTTGTACCCACACGTATGCCGATTTCGCAGCAATACTTGTCGTCGCATGACCGTATATGTGCATAGAGTGCGTTGAATTTGGCAAAAATAAAAACCATGGAATGGTGGTGATAAAGAAGCGAAGAAGTGGGTGTTGGAAGTATTGGGACAGGCAAGTATGTGATATTCTGCTAACACAACCAAAACAATCGTCACAAGATAACACAAACACTCACTCCATCATCCATCCATCATGAGGAGGGCAGTTTTTATTACATTTCTACAGAATCAATGGATTATTGTAGCATTTGTCATAAATTATCGAGTTGGACGATGATGTCATTTCAATAAAGAACTTTTCATCCAATTTCTTTCCCGAACCATCCATCCAATTGTTCACCGCTATCATCTACTCGATTTATAAAAAAAAAGATGCAAAAAAACCTGTTGCAGATAAAAAAATGTACAGGATTCAACACGAAAACGACCTGGGAACTCGTATTCGTAGCACATCACATAGATAGGTTTAGGTATAGAAAAAGAACTTCTTTAAAAATAGATCTTGATCAAGAGACCCGCCAGCAGGAAAAACCGCACTGTTTACTTTCTCATATACCAACATACTCTAGCATTATGTCAGCTGATGATGACGATGACAAAAAATAAATTTAAAAAAATATCGCCGAAGGAATTTATATAAAAAAAAAAATCATAAGTAGAACTTTTCAGGTCCACACATGTCTAATTTTGCTACCCTGCTAAAATATTTAAGAATTGGATGAGCAAACATTGAGATTTGTTCGTTTTTTTTTTGTTCTTGTTCTTTTGAATAAGGAAAAAAAAGCACTGTATGTACGTAGAGGATGGAAAAGAGAATTCCAAAACCATGGTTGTGTCGGTCGTGCACAGAACCACGTTGTTGCCAAGTGGGGCTCTGGCAGCAGTAAAATAAAAGACATAAAATGATCGCTGCGCCGCACACATAAACTAGCGATCGGTATGAAATACATTCATAAAACACGTGCCCAACTACATTGACACATCGCACACAACTTGCTAATTACTCATGCAAAAAAGCTTCACTGATAAGCTTTTAGCCATTCCGACAGCCGCCAGCAGTCGCCGCCACCACCGGCCGTCGGGTCGTCGTCTCCAGATTTTTAAATGGTGTTTGTGTAGCAGAGCAGCAGCAGCAGCAGCAAATGAACAATGACAAATGAATAATTTTCGCGAAAATACCTTTGGGTGGGGCAGATCCACACCATAAACTACATACACACATACATTCACTTGCACGATAAACGCTTTTGAGTATGATTCCTATATGGCAAGAGAAAAACGAATAAAAGAACAATTTTTTTTGCTTTTAAAGAAGCTCCTCAGAATATATTCGTGGGGAAAAAGAATTCAATATGATATGGTCTGGTAATTCAATTATATTAGCCTAAAGACTAAGCAAGTGGGCAATTTCAAAATGCGATGAGCCGTAGGCACCGCTGAACACACGACCAACGAACAATCTAATCTAACTTACCGGTTACCGGCTTTCTTCAATGTTTAAGAGCCAAGGTAGAGTAGAGTATAGTTAAAACATACAGACAAACAGACAAAAGAGAGCCAAATTTGCGGCCACGAAACGAACTTGTATTTTTGCAATGTAGTAGGTATTCGAATTCGCCTATCTATGAAGAAAGCTCTAAAAATAAAAGCTGCAAATCACCGTATGGCTAAGGCACCAGCATTTACTTTCTTGTAATGGGAATTTTTTGTGCCTTATTCCATGTGACCGGGGTCGTCTACTTCTTCCAACCCATAGATGAGAGTTCATTTACAAAACAGCTGTATACGTTTTGCCGACGTCTACTACAATGCAGGCAAAACTATGATAATGATAGATGACAAACTAAAAGCTTTTTATTTTTTTCTACTAGTTGAAGAAAATTTTCATACGCACGATTTTTAATTTACTCATTTTATAATGACCTTAAGGAATATTATTTGGAAAACATTTATATAGCACACCACAGGCCACAGCTGCTCAGCTCATCTCGAATGTTCGAATTTTCGAATGAAAAATTATATCCCAACAATAATAATTGTGCTGCGAAGAAGCTATAGTATATCTGTGTACCGGAAATAACTTTCACATACCTCAACATTTACGTCATATATACCACGAAGAATGAAAAAAAAGAAAAAAATAATTTATATAGTAGATGTATAAAATAAAAAAAGGCTAAAAATAAATACTATAACCAACGAGTTCATTTTTTTAAGTCTAAAAAGTTTCTTTCCTTTTTTTTTGCAAATTTCACAAAAAATTACTTTTCACATGTTACACATACGCACGAGTGTCTTTCATCACTTCTTAAGTTTTTTCTTATATTTAAATTAACTTGGTACATTATTTTTAAATTTGTTGAAATTATTTAGATAATATTTACTTTGAGTTTGAGTAAATATAAATGAATTATTAATTACACACAAGTCAAAAAAAAAACACTGGGGAGTATATCAGTTAAAGTTTAGTATAGGCACAGCACAGAACTTCTATCCAAACCAATTCGACCGGCTGTCGCCGTTCAAATGAGTATGCACACCGTCAAGGAGTTCACTTCGAGTGTCTTTCTTTTGTGTGTGCATAAAAAAAGCTTTCCTCCGTCCGTCTGTCAGCAATATTATATATATACTGTCGCCTATACATACATCCAAGCACAGGGGCGGCGGTGGCAGCTCTGGCGCTGCTGGTTAGAGGATTTGGAACGGGTGAGAGTTGGAAGCGACGATGGAACGTACACGTCTACCAAGATGACGACAGTAGTGAGAATGTTGAGAATCAAAAGCGGCGACCTGCGACGTGAACAACGACTACGACAACGATTTCCACTTGGATTTCGAAGACAACGGCGGCGGCGACGGGTATGACTATAAACTAAAACCACGGCAATAATGCAAAAAAAATGTTTATTTTTAAAGAAGACTCGCATTAAATATACAAAAAGATGTTTCCATTTTCTTCTACTATAACCACCCCAGCTGTTGGTGTGCTGATCACTACTGTCTCTAGCTGGCCAGCGTTAGCCAAAACGATAAAAACTTTCCCAAAATGAATATTGGTTTTAGCCATTCGGCGAATATAGCCATTCTATCCTCAATGCAGACGAAAGACAACGACGACGACAGTGTTTGCATGTCTCTGCCTTGCCTTGAGTTGAGTATATTATATGTATGTTATATTCGCAGCAAAACTTTGGGATAACACATTCGAAAAAATTGCGTTCCCCGCATGAGAGTTTAGTTATAGTAGTACATAAGCGTATACCTTAGTATAAGTTAGATACAAACAAAATAATAATGAGCCGGCAATCAGCAGTGACAGGGTTCACCCATGTCGAAAGCTTTTCACTATTTTTTTTTTTTAGCTTAAACCAGTGATACCGTACCGGTGGTTACACTATTCGAGTAGAAAAATTCGAATTCCGAAAATATTTCTTTAACTACTGTAGATACCGTGTCCAGGTCCCGAAAGATGATTTAAAATTTTATTCACTTTTTCTTATTACAAAAAAAAAAAAAAAACAAACCCACAAAGGGTCGTATGATAGTGGTGACTTATCTTGGTAGTTTTTGGATGCCATAGTATGGCACAAGAGAACACACGCTTCCAAAATCCGATTGCGAATGGAGTTAAGAATCGGCAGAGCGCTACTTGAAGACCTCGAATGGCTAACGATATCCGAATAAAAACCTCTTAGTCATTTTTGTTCTGTGTGTTTAATGCCAATGGGGATGTGTGTTTTGTCTGTTTCTGTTTCCCAAAAAACATTTTACACATTGGAAGGGAGAGCAGAAGATTGTGTTGGTTTTTGGTTTTGGTATTCCTAGTGCATGTTCTTCTTCTGTATATGAATACAACACCACATCACACCCATCGATTTTCATCATGATGGTAAACATCATCAGTCTAGAGATGGTTTATGTGTTCATTCTCCTGCCGAATTTCGTACGAGTGCTGTGATGTGGGCTTTATGTATCTTTTACATGGCTGTTTTGTTTTTATATTTTTTGTCATTTCGTTTTAAGGTAGCCAGACAACCTTCACCAGACGCAAATTGCATACAACTCAAACCAGGACCGTGAGCTTTTTTTAGTCGGATTCTTCTTTACAATATTCCCAATGCCTGCCTGTTTCATCCTCATCATCCATCGTATTCATATCGTTCTCATATAAATATAACCTTCTCTACATACATATACATACATACATAGATAATGCATCTATATGCGTTTGCATCGGTGTACACTCTACAGGGACACGTGTGTAGTACCTACAATTGTTCTTTGACTGCGGCAGCCACCGTTGTCGTCTAATTTCTGCCGAGGATAAACGGATGGCGGTAAGATGGATAGATAGATAGATGGATGTGAACCTGGCTGGATGTGTGCAAAACTGAAGCCGCCACCATCATGAACATAGAATACCTATAGTATGTTTGAATGGAACTGATGGACGATGAGACAACAGAGAGAAAGAGAGCGAGAGAAAAATTTTCCTTATAGTGGAAGATTGAGCTTTTTAGGCAGACGTTTTCACTTGACAGAAATTGTTGTATGATGGCGATGGCAACTACTAGGTATGTACTACATATACCTATACATGAACTTCGTCGGTCCCACACCCTTCCTAGTTGTGGTAGATTCGATAGACCATTGTTGGAGAAGATGGACCTGGGCCAAGTGCTGCATTATTGGAGTAAAGCTGCTGTAATACTAGGTGGGGCGGTGGCATTCACCTTTCAAAAGATCAAATAATAATTATAGATGTCTTGTAAACCAAACGGATTAGGGAGGTTAGGCACATCATATCACCGAAACCGACTACCTAGATAGATACCTACTAGATAGAGTCATATAAATGGTATGTTGGAGCTCGTAAAACTGATTGGTTAGTGAACAATGCAACGAATACAAAAAAGGGTCAATACCACACGTTCTTTCAAGTTTCTTGAAGAAACAAAGAAGACATCACACCATATTTATACTCGTACAAATGAATCATACCCACTTCCTTTGTATTCGGGTTCATTAGTTTTTGAGAAGGACGTGTTTTCTGCAAAACCACGAAATGATTCACACAGAGATGTATTCTTTTTATAATATAACTGCACACTTCGTCTCTCTCTCTCTCTCTTATAAAAGATCGGTAGGTATACCTATATAGTAGGTACCTATTGTGCTTACGTAAGCGTTAAGATATTGAAGAAGATGAATAATTTTCAATCCTAATCTGACTTATTAGGTATCATTGATTACTTTTGCATGCTTTCATATTCAGTTTGATATCATTCAAAGGAGGAATCATACCTATTTCACTCAAACTTTTGAAACATAGGTACATACATTATATGCTATCTTTTTAAAACTCTAATTTATACCGATTTCTCATTTTCGTTATAATCCTCCTTGTTATAGAATTCAAAAACTCAGCAATATCTACACGTAATAATACCTGTTCTTTAAGACGATAAACACAAAAATGTATTCTATTGCTTTAATTGTAAATGATTAATAATGCTTTTAAGGCTGCAACTTTTTGTTTTTGGTTGCACGTCGTCGTTGTCCGAAACAATTTGTGGTGCATTTTCATTTATCACGCGATTTTCACAGTCTGATGCGGTAAAATGATTTCAGACAGAGAGAATTCTTCAGGTTGGTTGCTGTGTGCAGTTCTAATTGGAAAGGTTTACCACAAATTATTTTTTGTTTTTGTTGTTGTTTTTCTTTTAGTTTCTGTAAAGTTCATTATCGGATGCAGCTTAAATAATAAATAGAAACATTAAACATTAGATTTAGTGTCCGTTATGGTTTTGATGGATTTTGTCTGATCTCTTAATATATTTGATGTGAATGGGTTTTTAAAGTAGGTATTTATGTACCTACATAGGTAGGAAATTTTTTAATAAATAGGTATGTACATTCATATAGGTAACGAATTCCAAAGCAGTAAAATCTTCGAAGACTTTGTTCTCAACTGAGAAATTTTAAACGAATTCATTGGGAAAAGAAGAAGATATAAAATTTATTAATAAATTAATTGTCTGGCAGTATAAAACAGTTTATTTAGACAAAAACTTCAATTCCTTATTTCTTCACAGTCACATAGAGTCGCAGCTAATTAGAAATTGTATTGTATATGTTAAATTGAATTTAAATTTTTTTTAAACGTGATAGGTACACCATTTGTAAGTTGGCTTACGGTGGTGCTTCAAAGCTGACGGGTAAACAATTTAAAATATCCACAAGCAAGAGGCTCCTTTAATTTCAAAATTTTAACATAAACAAAAATTAAAGCAAAAAATACTTGTATGCCCAAAATTTAAATAAATTGGTGGCATAACAGCTCGGGGTGAACCAGGGCCTGGTATTTTACCACTTTTGACCATTCCTGTATGTGTTTTGTAAATTGGTCGGAATGTACATTTGTGGCGAACTAATTAAGAACGATACATATTGGAAACAAATTTTTCTTGGGATTGAAAGCTTCCTTTTTTTGGCCGTCGAACATAGGCCAAATTCCTAAAACAAAACAAATGCAAAGCAAATGCAAAAATCAAAATATTTTTTACATTGGCACAAATTCATTTGCATTTGCCCAAGAAAACAAAAATCTACTACATTGTGGGACAATCTGCTTTGCAGATTAACGTTTGCATTTTAAAACTGTCTGCTTAGCATAATTTGCGCAAGTTTTTCGTTTACTCCGGAGTATTTTCTTCCATTGTGAGATTGTCCAATCTTTATGTTGTCTTGCAGAAGCTTACCTAAAGCCGTCGGTTTTTTAGTAAAAGCTGTGTTTTTTTGGCTGATCTACCAATCACGCGCTCTAATCCAGGGTGCAGAAAGTGCATTTGGGACCTCGCCGAAAACATCTTTTCGAATACCGTTTGAACTTCAAACCGGATCTTTCTTTGCGGTGCGAACTATCTATCAGCCCCCTTTCCCTTTCTTTTCAAATGAATTAGTATAATTTACCAACACAAAATTTTCGGTGACACCGAAACTCTAAAAAAAAAACCCTTTTTTAATAAAACGTTATTAATTATACTGCCAAATGAATAATGAACTAATATGCTTTAGAACCGATTTAAACTGATTTAAGTGCACAATAACTTTTGTTATCATAGTTATGCATGTCAACAGACATGATAGCGGTACTTTTAATTTTAGTTGTCATCTCTCTTACTATTGCAGCAATAGTTTTGCCAGTTCTTAAAAACGTTCTTCATTAATTTCCCACAACTGTATATGATCTACAATTTTCTTAGCAGCTATGATTAGAGGCACTTTTTCATGACATGAGATACTCTTAGAGGAATCATCGTATTGGAGAAATTAAGTTACAGTTAGATTTTGAAAGGGTTTCAAGAGTACATTTATTTGTTTTAATATAAGATTTTGCTTCCCTGCTGTTCTAATTGAGCTTTTTTATGGTCAATTCTTTTTTTTGATTAATTTATTTAATCCGCTTATCGGTTTTGGTGTCAACACTTCCTTTTATAGATATAATTAGCTTCCAGAACATTATCCAATGAGGCTTTTAACTAACCGCATGAATTTCAAGACTTTCGGTGCTGTTGTTAAGTCGAAATATACCACATTTTCCAGTATCCATGAATGTAATTCCAAAGAAACCGATAAGTTTTGAGTTTTAAGAAGGAGCTTTAAAAATTACTTGAATGATGGAATGTACAATTACAAAAATTAATTGTTAAAAAATCCTTTAAGGCTTTCTTGGATATTATACAACCATATTAATAAAAAATGCTCAATTATCTTCCTTATTCTCAAATCAAGTAAAACTTTGATCACAAATTAATGTAGGTACGACTACGAGTTAAAATATTTATTAATAAACAATAAATTGCTTATGAGGGGTTTTGTGTGATAACGCACGTGCAATTAGGCTGCCAAGCTTTCACACCATCAAATTAATATTGAAGGTTTGAATGAAATAACAACAATAGGTTGAGCTACCACCCCGATTTTATAGGATGGAGTTATAGCTATTTTACGACTGCCAGGCCGATCATCAGAGCTTGGTCCAGGTTCGATCCCCATCTGGGGCAAACAGTTTTTCAAATTAAAAATTGAACAAATGACCAAGCACCACTAAAAAGGAGTCTGAGTCAATTACTTAGTGTTAGAACAGAAGCAGGAGCGTAATTTTTCATGTCTCTCATGATTTACAGCCAGGTTCTACATTTCACTTTCACTCGAAATGAAATTGAAGTCAATCAATTTATAAAAATTCAGTCACTCTTTTTTCTTTGATAAACAATTTCTTTGTTATTCTATCACATTTCCTTTTAAATCCATTTTATTTATGTGTCATTTGCATTGCGTTGAATTATTTTCATTTTATGGCAATCAAAAGTCCTAAAATTCTCGTACACAATAGCAAAATAAAAATACTCGATTTTTAACTCAATTCTTTTTTTTTTTTTCAAAAACAAAATATGTCTGAACTTGGTGATCCACCCTTCCTGGAAACGCATGTACACTCCCTACATATAATACGTACTAAAAGCTTTATTTCAGTTTTGTTGAAATTGAAAAATATCAAAATAATACTAAAACCTTTTAATTCGTATTTCAATTCTAAAACAATATAACATTCATAATTCATACTAAATTTTTCCAACACAACCTTGATTTGACTGCCTATTCATTTTGTATTACTCATGTTTTTGTTTATTTTCAAAATATAAAAGTTTGTCATGCTCATAATTATTGTGCTTAGTATTTGTGCCAATATTTATATAGATATACACAATGTGTACATATGCATACACAATATACATATGTAATTCTAACAAATTTTACTGCTCATTTTGAACATGCTATTCAGAACAAAACTTTTCAAAATAATCTGCCTTATTGTGAGTTTCACCCGAAATATATTTCACCTTAAAATTTTTTGTTCGCCCAGAATTTTAAAAGCTATTGTAAGTTTCGCCGAAAAGAAATTTCGTTTCCCTACTAAAAATAAGTGCAAAACTAGGCATGATAGAACATGATATTTCGGGTGAAACTCACAATAGGCGAAAAGTAAAATGTAAAATTTTCGGGGTGGAATATTGTTCGGGTGAAACTCATGACAAGACTGAATATGTATAGCATGTATTTAGATTCTATAGAATTCGGTGAAAAGTAAAAAATCGATGATTCATATCCAAGACGTTGTTCTGTGTGGCTGTATTTACATTATGTATAAGAATTTAAAAAAATGGAACAATTTAAACTCCTTTTTATTTACTCAAAATAATTTCAAAAAGTAAAAATATGTACAGTATATGCATTACTATAAACTACATAAACGTTGGGAAAAGCTCATGTTTCTCCCATCGGACCTGCTCTCACGGTTCTAAAAACATTAAGTATAAGTATACGGTAAAACCGTTTTTTTACGACCGATTTTGATGATATTTTTAATTTTTAATGCGAAACTTACACCAGGCTTTATTGTGAGTTTCACCGAACAACATTCCACCCGCAAAATTCGACATTTCAATTTCCGCCTATTGTGAGTTTCACCCGAAATTTCATGTTCGAAAAATTCCCCTTATTGTGAACATTCATTTCGGGCGGAATGTAGCCATTAGTTGAGTTTTTTTGGGAAAGCTATTCACAGTACAGTACAGCCATTAGTTGAGTTTTTTTCGGCAAGCTATTCACAGTACAGTAGATTTTTACACGAGTAAAAAATACAACATCTGTAGTCGAATTACTGCCAATAAAAGCAGAAGTAGAATCCTACTGCGGATGGGTTTGTTTATTCCAGTATAGAATGGAGTTGTCCATTTTATGTAGCTAAAATTAATTTTTGTTTTGCTTTTCCTTTGTAGCAAACTTTCTGTTATTTTTTTTAATATTATTCTGACAGCTGCTCGTTTCGTGATACGTAATAGGGCCCAGGGTCTAATGACTTCAACTCTCAACCAGCCTTTATGCGGTCAATATTACTGCGCAGTGTTTGGCAAACTAAAGAGCGATTAACTAAAACTTTGGAAACAAAAAATTATTAGTTTTAGAGCTTCAACAAACTTATACAATTTGTAAACTCAATATTTTGACATTGGGCAAATTAATGTTTTTCAAGTTGTGTTTTTTAAATCGTTAAAAATTTGCAAATCTAAAGCTCGATCTTTTGTTTTTTTGTAATCATAAATACATTTTCAACCTACAAATCCAATCTGGATCAGATCTGAACGAAAATAAATGAAGGAATCAGGGTAGAATTATCGGGGATTTAAAATTTGAACAAACGAACATTTACATAATATTCATACAGATAAAGATACCTTTCCCTAAGAATAGAATATTGCTACAACATAGTTGAGAATCATACAATGTGACGACGTTTTTAGGCAGTTTAAGTACACGTACAGTTCAAAGGTATTTTAGTCAAAAGTTCTAAATATGTCATATTTCATGTAGTTATGTCAAAATTAAAAAACAATCTCAACGACAAAAAAACAAATAACTATTCTTGATTTTAGTCTGGGATCCGTTTTGCTGTTAGTCTAGAAAAGAAAGATAATATTTTTTTTTTAATTTTTCCAGTCATATTTCATTTTAAATAGGTACGATTTGTTTTGTTTTATTCCAAATACCAAGTAAAAACACATTTATACTCAATCGTTAAACAAAATATACAATAAATTAAGGTGAATTATTTGACTGTGGTGGGACAAATGGACTCCATCTTAAACAATTGTCATCAATTTTTGGAAAGTTCCCTCTACGTCTTAATCGCTCTTCGAACTCATCTAAAACATCCTTTAAAAACAAACAAACAAAACAAAAAAACGGTTAGTTTGAGTATTTATTAAACGTTTAATTTGATTTTATATTTACCTGTTTTTTCAATACTATGTGTTTTCCCTTCCAATATTTCATCATTCCAAGGGCTTGCAACGTGCTTACAATGTCATATGAATAAATTGCCATTTCCTATAAAAAAAAAATTATGTTTCAAAATATTTCGGAAGTGAAAACTGAGTAATTGTGAAAATTATGTAATTTTACTTAAATTTCCTAATTTATTGGTTTTCCAAATGTCTTGACTTGTGCTCTATGATTCATATTTTGCTTTGATTGAAATGTATAAACTTGCCCTAGTAATTTGGCTATTAAATTTTTCCAAGTAGTTTGTCTTTGGAGGAGTCTGGAAACAACCAATCAAGGTTATTTCAAATAAATTTGCATGAAATTCGGTAGAAAGTAGTAAGTTTACGAACACATCTAAGTGGAGTCTATTCAAAGTGGGATCCATTTAAAATGTCAAATTTCGATGTATAAAAACAGAAAGAGAAAACAACAAAAACAAGAATGATCAACGGCATAATCAAATTCCAAATGAAATTAGCAAATTTAACATAAAAACAAATTTTTTTTCTGAAATTATAAAAAAAAAGGAACCGGAAGTGGTCATTTCCATAGCGACCTGAAAAAAAACTTGTTTGACCAGTAGTTTTGTAAATTTTATTTTAAGCTTAAGCTGTCAGCTACTGTTCACTTCTTAAATGTGATGACTGATGAGATACGTAAACTATCGGTCGCCTCCCTGACTATTATAAAATAAAGTAGTCATCAACTATCAGAATGTTCGTACTCTTCACCATCTTTCTTATGAGCCAATATCATGTCTATTAATCAATTTATTACCTGTGAAACATCTTTAATACTGAGAGTGGTTCCTGTACGATTGCAAAGGTAATCCAACAGGACATCTTTCCAGTACGATCTATAGGATATTAAGCCCAAGTCGGACAGCGGCTTCTCTGGGGATCCGATTTTTCCTTCCACCCTCGTCAAAAGGTAACCTGTTAATTGAATAGAGACCAATCATTATTGTTGCTTTAAAAAATTCTTGAAAATATCTTTTATCATTGGCTAGCTAATTGAGTTACAAACAAAATATAAACATAAATACATTAAATACAAGAAAAAACATAACCAAAGGACAAAACTCCAAATTGAACTTTCCAGACAACTTTTTTGTTTTCAACAAGCTTTGTGTATTGTTTTTCTCGGTGTTGGCGTATATATGTAAGTGTGTTTGTGTCTGTATATATATATATATATATATATATATATGTGTATGTGTTGCGCATAATATCGTTTGACTGAAGTTGCGCAATATTGGCATAGGTTAGGGTGTTGCACTCAGGCAAACATTAATTTTCGGGGGTTTCCCAACCCAATGGTTTTACATGGAAGAGGATAAAATTCAGACGGCAGCCAGACTCGTTATCGATTATTTTTTTTAATGCCACCAGCCAACACATTGAATAGAAAGAAGGGAAGCACAAGGACATTCCAGGAGTAAAACCTACCTATGTTGGGTTTGGGAATGATAAAAAAGTGTATCTAATGATTTTGGAATATAAAACCACAAACCGTTCTCTTGAGTCATCAAACTTACTTACTTTCAAGAAACAAAAAAAAAAAAAAAAAACAAATTGTGAATTCGGCTGGTACACTTTCGTGGTGTGAAGATACCTTCCCATACCTGGCTAGCTACCTTACGTATAGCCAGCCCTTTGCGATAATATTACCTACGTACCTACATCATATATAGATAAAAACGTAAATATTTCGTTCGTTGGCGTCTGGAGTTTAAAAACCCCTACATAATGTGAAAAAAGCTGTGGCAGGTTTGGAGTTTGCCGTTTGCCACTCTCCGAGTTTTGCATTTTCCTATCACTCTCTTTCTCCCATATAATCACTTCCTCTCCCCGGGTATCTTTTGTGTGTATCCTTTTTTGCGTTTTGAGAAACGTCGAGACGATTTTATCGATCCATCTACTATAGTCTGTTATAGCTACCTTGTTCATGGTCCTGGGGACGACGCCCTGTACGTTTGACCTGCCCTGACCTTTTCCGACTTTGCGCGTATGGCATCGAAGCAACGACGACGACGTCGCCTTGTGTCTTTGATTAAATAAAAAAAAAACAACGATTTTATTCTTATATTATTTTTTAAGGGCGGTAATATGTGCCATTGAAGGTGCTACTACAATGAGGGGCTTGTTTTATTATTGTTTTATATTTTGTTAATAAGTAATTGATCAATGCACTGATGGGCGTTGAATTTTAAAAATAAATTTAATACGCTTATGTTTAAAAGCTTTTTCATGGAATGGAAATAAAATAAAATCGACGAAAAGGGTGGAAGGAGAAAGGAGACACATTCACCAATCATATTCCATGCATGTATATTTTTCCCTTCTTGTCGGTGTATTTATTTTGTGTCTGGTTATAATTTAAAGCGTTTGCATGTCCAAAGCATAAGGTCAATGTCGCAATGATTTGATGAGGAAAACTCATATTTTAAGCGTGAGCAAGTAGAGTGAGAAACGTCGGTATAGGTATCGGGGTGGTCCTGGTGGGTGGCATAAGTAGGTGTAGGCTCAGCTGTTTATCTTAATGATTTTTAATTACCCGATAAGTTTTCATTCATAAAAATCGTACCACAAAAAAAGGGATTCTTCTTCTGAACGGTAATTTCTTAAATACAAATTTATATTAAGTCACTTACTACTTACTCGTAGAGAGTCAGCCATGGTTATAACATAATAATACTGATTTGAAGGTATGCCAAGCGAGAAATAAACATACCAAGAATATTGATTTCAATATTTTACTAAGTTTTATGTAATTCATATCATCAGTTTTGCTAGTAAGTAAATCTAGAACGACTGATTGATTGATATTCATCTACGCACGAACAATGATACGAGACTTCTATCTGCGGCTCAAGATCAAAGAGTATCAATATAAATTGTTTACATTGTTGTTTTCAATTTCATTCCATGTCCGTGTGAATAGATTTGGAATGCGACAGCAAGGCCGAAAGTGGCCTTACACAATCTTTGTCACCTAATCACAATTCTTCACGCACACTGTTTCTATTCTAATCGGAAATGTACGACAATTGAGCTTATAGGCACCAAGAAATGACATATAACAGCTTTCGTCTGTCCATACTGATACCATTGAATATTTTCTGCATCATGAGTACCTACTTTGCTTGAATTATGCATTCTAAGATGGCGGCTTCTATAAAGTCAATACCATCTGCGATAGCAAATAGATACATTATAGGTAAAGGATTGATTCCGACACAACACCACAACACATTACACGAGACAAATAGGGCTCTACGCATATTAAATACATTGAAGCGATAGTGACACACGACTCCAACGAGATAATTGTGGATCCGGCTTTACATTTTTACATTATGAGGTTTCTTGCGAAAACATTTAAACCTATGGGAAATTTTTCGTAAATGAGGGAAAAAATTTAGCAGGTGGACATTTTGTTGATACAAAAAAGAAACAATCTTGGGTTTAAAAAAGCCGATATGCACTTTAGATATCCGTTACTACAAGACAACCCTAACACGTGATTGATATAGATAAATGACACACCAGTTCAACATTCTCACTTTTCAATTCTGACGTTTTCCTTTGAATTTTCGGACTGTCCTACTCCTTCTTGATTCCAATCGAATATATGTACATCGACTTACCAAATCTACACACACATACTAAATGTAGCCATCAAACAAAATGGATTCTTCACAAGCTTATCACGTTTGACAAGTAATTCGACAAAAAACTGTGTGTTCCTCGTCTACTGCTTTATTGAAATTAAAATTACAGAAACAGAAAACAACATTAGTAGTAGGATAGAAGTGCAATAGGAGTAGTCCGAAAGTCCAAGATTCTTTTTGCACAAGTCAGGTTTAATTCCAAAGACGTATAAGTGTTAAAAACGCTTAGATATCGCGTTTTTAAATAGGTACTTTTAAAAATTGATAGAGGACTTTAATGGTAACGTTCTGCAAAAACGATATCGCCTGCCTTACATTACATATAACATGTATTTGGAATGCAGCATTAAAAGTGGTCTGATTAGTCTAGGTTAGTCGACCCAGTCATATACATATCTGAACCCCATAGCGATCATAGATGATAGATACCGGGATGTATTCCACAACGAAGAAACTCCTTTCTACGAGCAAGCCGACAGGAGATGATGCCCTTTTACACCTTTAACTATTTTAAAAGACATATTATTTTAAACTAGATTAAGAAAACAAAAAATATGTATTTTATTTTGTTATAAAAACAATTTAAACTATACTCTGTTCAATTTGATTTTGCAGTACAGGCCTTATGGAAAAGCTTTTTCAAACACACTGGTGCCTTCTGATGTTTGCATGGCACTCAACTTAAGAAATTGCCACTGAAATAAAAAATGAGCCCCTGAGTTATATTGAAATTGTTTTTTTTTTTTTAATATTCCATAAACCCACGTACATCCCAAAACGACCTGTCTTTTCTCTTTCTGTGAGGAGACTGATCGTCAATTTATCTCTCGATTATTAATTGTTAAAAATAAAAACATATTTATCAAGAGTTACCCTTACCATGGCATAGAGCTTTCAGAATTAAAGCTTTCTTATAGCTTTTGGAAGCATATATTTTAAGTTTAAGGAAAAAAGTGTTGTCGTGGCGTTTTTTTCTGCTTAAATTATAATTTTTTTCTTGTAAAAACGGTAGGATGCAGCTATACAATATTACTTGTCTATTTTTTTGTAAGGAATGATTACTGTTTGAGCAAGTTTTTGATAGAGTTCGGTTCATTATTTAATTGCAATTTCGATTTTTAAGTGCCAAATAGTTTTTGTGTTCATGAAAATAAACATAATTAAAAAAAAAGATATCGTGAATAAATAGTGCAGTGCAACTAAAAAGGTAGATTTAATTTTATTTTTTTTTAAATGTAGCATACGATCTACATTTTTCTGTTCATAAAATCCAAATAAACAGTTGGTAACCCTACTGACATTTATGAGAGAATTATGCCGATGTATAATGATCACAACGGCAACCTTGTGAGAGCTTTGAAATGGAGATAGCTTATTGAAATACAAAATATTATGGGTGAAAGGCAAATATCCTATCTTCCCTGTACTGCATATTCAAATTGAACAGGGTATAGACATAAGCAATAAGTTGGGCCCCTTCTGAGCCAACATTTTAAATATAAGTTAATTATAAGCTTAATTTAAGTCAATTGTATATAAAATGGAGGGGAATAAAGCAAAAATCTTACTGTAATCTAACCTTATTTTGGTATTATGTCAAATATCTTTTAAAATATTCAAAATTAACGATATTCTCAAGCATTGGTATTTATGAAATTTGTCTTAATAATTGACCGGCAATAGCATGAAAAAATAGTTTGGTGAAAAGAAATTTGTCTAAGACCGGCGGCGGGCGCATATAATAATCTGGCGTGTCAATCTATTAGAAAAAAGTTATAAAAGCATTAAGTCCCCATATCATGGAATCCGTCGGATGCGTTGTGGCATTCCGTCTTAAGTTGACTTAATCGGGTGGAATTTTCATTTATTAATTATAACTTTTTAGAAAACTCAGCTCGGAAACGGCTTGGTGGATTTTTGTGAAAAAAGATGCCCTCAGAACAAAAAAATAACGGTAGATATCAACCATACAGTTGTCAAAAAATCATTTAGAATTTTAATAAAAAGTTTGTTTCTGTGAATGAATTACCTATGTACCAGTTTTGTGTGATAACAAAACAAAAACATTGATAAATCTCAAACATTTTAACAAAAAAAAAACTCTTTATTTGTTTCGAACTTTTGATTTTATTGTATTTTTAAGAATTCATTTTAATAGACTGTTTTGGCATTTTGTCAAAACAAAAGTTTTAAAACAAAATATAGGTATTGTCGGTTGTTATTTTTATGCAAACACTGGATACAGCAGTTTTTCAGAAGAAAACTAAACAGGCATAAAGTTTGGAATTTCTTAACTTAAAAAAAAAAACATAATATTCTTCCTATACTTCCCCTCTTCCCAGATTCATCACCAACGAAAAGAAAAAAACTTAACTGCAAACCCTGAGATCTACAATTTAGTATGAAACAATTTTACCAAAAGTCGTTATTTACAAGACATTTAATAGAACTTAGTTTTTATTTATACGACCTTTTAACCGATTAAATTTAAATTCTATAAAGCTTAAGAAATATTGCATATCCAAAATTATCAATAAAAAGTTTTTCAGGTCTTAAAAAGTTTATTTTGTATTCATAACTATGTAAGTCGATTTAATGCAATTGCTAAAGAATAAACCCTACATGGATGGAGCTGATTACGTGACTGTGATTTCCCACGTTAGCGATGGCCTGGTGGAAAAATATATTTTTTTTATAATATAAAAGTTTATTCAGTCATACACGAAAAAATTTGTTAAAAATATTTAAAAATTCTTTCGCTTTAGCCAAATTTTATCCTTATTAGTGTTTTGTCTATTCAGGAACGATTCCAGTGCAGAAACCTTGAATCAATATATTTAACAAGATATCAAGTAAAAATATATAGAACATTGAAAATAATACATTTTTTTTATTTATTAACAGGATCTTCAACTTCCGAATTTTAACAACACTTTGATAAATTTAGGGTGAGAAAACATATTGATTGACGTTTTATATTAAATTATTATCCTTTTGCTAGTACCTACGCGGAGAAATAAATATTTTGTTCAACATAAAGTACGAACTATACTTCACTTAGCATTTTATGTTGTAATTCAATGATTCGTTTCAGCATACTAACACAAAACAAATAAATATGTCCTTTCCTTTACTTTGAAACTCTGTGATTTTCTGTTCAAAACTACACAGAAGTCTATCAAAGTTCATATAAAAAAAATGTGTAGTTTTGTACAGAAAATCACAGAACTTCAAAGTAACTTAATATTATAAGGAAGTGATGTTCGACATAAATTAGTAACAAATATGCATCGCTCAGAGCTGAAAATTAATGTTTGAAATAAATTACATAACACAAGACTTTGGAATTGATACAAAAGCTAATGTTGTTGTTTATAACATTTTGATAAATTAAAAATCCTGATAAACAAGCACAGTTGGCAATTTTGTGATGGTTTGATTAATTATTTTTTAAAATTTCCATTAAAATAAATTGGAACATTTTTTCGAATTACTGTAGGTATTCACTATTATGATCGTTTTCTACTCCGAATATTTTATTTTTTTGACGAATTTTATTCTAACCAAACATAACAACTAAATTTAAACACACTTTGGAACTTAAAAAGTTTACAATCTACCTATGTAAATATTTAAACACATTTAATTTACTTACTAAAGTCAATTAATAGTCTTCCATATCCCTTCCGCTGGTAAGGAGGTAACGTCAAGATGCAAGAAACGTTGTAAAAAGAATTTTTTTCCTGAAAATATATGAATATAAGAATAAAAATCTAAGTTTTGCAAATCAAAATATTCAATTAAATTAAAGTATATAGAAATAAAAAAAATTAAGTTATTTCTATTTTTTCTCTTTTACAACTATGTATCTTATTATTTTATTTATTTTTGTAATGGTATGGCACTGCGAGAAGATGAAATAAAATATTTCATTTTGATGTAGGGATCACAAGTTCAACAACCTCGGTTCTTCGGCTGTGATATGTACAACTGGAGACGACAGAAGCTATTTACTTTTTCGGATATTTATAAGAATTCCCCAAATTGTATTATACGACATAGCTTTGTCGGCGTGCACCCATACCAAATTACAAAAAGCATAGACACATATCTACCATTGTTAGGTAACTAACATCACCACCATCGATATCATCGCCAGGCTCCGGTCGCACAGGTTCTCCGTCTCTTCTCAAAATTTTGCCAAACTTCAAAGCCCCCACGCAAAAGGAACAACACATAAAAATGCCCAAACTATGGAGCCACACCACAGGCATCGTGTGTACAAATTAAGCTCCAAAGTTGGGGTATACGTGGATGCAAACAACTACTAGTTTTTTCTTCCTTTTTTGTTTGCTGTTAGTTATAGGGAAACACCCCAATACGATACCAAATGCTGACATCCTAACTTCGTCAAATGCGAAAACTTGTTTAAAAATTCCTTAAAAAAATTTACATAGGAAAATATTTCTCAAAACACTATTTTTTCCAAAAACCACAAAAAATGTGATATTCATATAGTATACATATTATATGCACATAATGTATAGAATAGCGAAGTGGGGGGAGTTATAGAAGAACTAGCAAAAAAAAAATCAGATTCGATATACTCAAGGATTACAAGAAGTTCAATGACCATAGATTAAATTTGTACAAACATTTTGCTATATTGTACATGTTAACTGTCGTCTGGCTCAAGAATTGTCTGCCGAAGTGGGGGTGAATTCAGAACATAAGCAGCATCCCCTATCACCCCAAAACCGAAATGCACTGACTATATAAATACACATCTAGGCAAAAGGCGCGGCGACTTCAAAATGTATTCCACACGCAAAAACCATTCTCTACGCGGGAAGCTTTCGGCAGGCAGGCTAGACAGTGGAGAGTACATATCACCATCATCCTCATCTTAAGCACCACACCACCAGCGGCAATACTATCACTCTTCCTCGCTCTCCTCATTTTCCATCGCATAGTAGCATTGGCTGCCGTCAACCGTTTTAGTGTGACCAACCCTGCTGCTGAAATAAATGACATCGCTAAAATAAATAAAGTTTATGCTGTGTTTACTGCTTAAACTAATCTCAAGATTAACAAGTGGATTAACTTTGTCAGCTCCCTCTTTGCGAGATGAGACGACGGGCAAATTTTTGGGCCAAAAAAGTAAGGGTGATGCTGCACACAATACTGTTACCCTCTTCGAGTGTAGGAGTCTTTGGTGAAGCTCCCTTGAATTAGTTTCACTAGTAATAACGCTTATTCTGTTTGTTCAGTAACCGAGCCGAACCAGTGCCTCTTTGAGGGAAATACGAATACGATACCGGTTCAAAACAAAGGTTTCGACACTGTTAGGCGGGGCACTACGAAACCGTTTCAAAACGAAAGTTTTGACTGCTAGGTGGAGCACTCCATTATTGCGACTGAAACTGGTTATTAACTTAAGTTCCCAATGTTGAATAATAAAAAGAAATCGTTTTGCTGTTACAGAGACTTGAATGGCAGTGGGTTAATCATAAGTAAGCCAGTTATAGCTTTCATTAAAAACGATCATTGAAATTTTTTTCTTTCGATTTTAAGACAGTTAAGCAAAGCAAATCACCTACGGACAGGACAGGACATACGAGTATTTCGAGCTAGAAGTACATGGCCTAGAACATAATAATAATATTAACTATATTAAAACAATTTGAGGTAGAGTTAGATAACACCGATAATATCTCTAAAAATAGCACAATAGTTACCAGAGGGAGAGCGAGGTTTTTATGAAGGACTTCCGGATATTTGTATTCGATCCTAACGTCCATGTTCTCCATTTCGAAGAAAATCGAATTAAAATCGATTTTTAATTACACTCAAAATGAGATTCTACAGACCTGATTCCGTAAAACGTAAACGATTGGACGAAATCATTTTGACAATATCTATCTCTGTCACAATTGTAGAGAAAGAAAGGGAAAGTTATTGTTAAAACGACATCGTTTCATCATTCTCGTTTTACGAAATAAGGCCATTCAATTTCACTTTTGTCATATGAATTCACGATACGTGGAATGCAGAACATGGGCGTAAAAAACTATTTTGCATTAGATTTGTTCGAGATTTTTTTCTGATGTGCAATGGGGCTGTGGGTTATTGAACCCATATCTTGAAAATTAACACTGAACCATTTTAAACTTAACCTATCCCAAACTTTTTAACTATGGTAACACTGATGATGATATCGTGTATGAATGAAAGACTGCAAAAGCTCAACACTCTGCACAGTACACAGATGCAACATAGCCAAGCAGAGGCTACACAAACGACGACTCGTTGTCGTAGAGCAGCACCACTGCCACTCATCAATTTAAGTCTCACTATTATTATTTTTGTGTTATTTTTTCTTCTCCCTATGGTGGCGTCAAAGAATTTATTTCATTTTACTGAAGTAATAAAATCGAAGAGGCAGATTGCTTGCTTCTCCCTTTGTCGTCGACATGCTCGCTCGTTGTCGGTAGAGGTCCACGACCTTATTATATGCTTATGTACATTCATCCTATATAGAAGGCGTTGAGCAGCTCCCTTCATTCTGTTCTGAGCGTGATGGTTTTAGAGCAGGGAGTTGAGGAGGCAGCAAGTCATAGAGCGAGATAGAAGTATTAAGAAAGCTTTGTATCCTTTTTTGAACTTGTTGTGTGTAGTGTAGACATGATGTCACGTCATTGTACTAACTTGGTGTGGCTGCTGCTGTTGCACATATATACCTACATTACATACATAAATTCTTTTGGCACATGATATATGCACATACATACATACTTTTGCAAATATTTAAGTATATTAAAACTGGGGAAAAACGTCTGGCACCAACACATAAGCAGGAAGCCAGGCCGTGTGCTTCAGAATAACGAGCGAGTGTACCCTTGCCCTCGACACTAGAGTTCGTCGCGTTCGTTAGGCTTGTAAGCACTTTGAAGCTCAAGCCAAAGCTATAGACTCGGTGCGCGCCTTATATAATATACAACAGGATGGAAACAATAGGCGTCTGCCTGTGTGAGCATTCAAAAAATTAATTTTTGAAATGTACCCACGACATGCGCAATTTGTAACACAAACCCAGTCTTCATGTCGCACCAAGCTCTCTGCAGTAGGTACTCGTACTACACTTTATTGCTGGTGTAACGAAGGGATAATGAACCCGTTGCCATTGAAGACATGTAGGGGTGAGAAGTGTCTGCGTTTGGGTATGGTCAAGATTTGTTGTTTCTTTGACTGGGAGCTTTTTTCATACCCTTTTTTGTATGAATTCGAACGATTATTATAGGCGAGTGTCATATAGCTGTTTTGCTCATTGAATTTCTTAGAAAAAAAAAGAAGAAACAAAAAAACAATGAATGGGTTCGTCGTTCAATGTCACTCTTATTTCACGACCACCATCTATCCCCTCTTTGCATTTCAACTAAATACTTAACACTGCAATAGTGTTAATTCTTTTAGAAAATTTATAATGATTTGAATATACATAAATACAATTTAGTATCTCTAAAACAAACATATCTATTTAATAGACATATAAACTAAATTTCGATTAAAAAATTCAAAATCCCATCAAAATCGATAAGATTTCTCATAATTATTAGAATGCCATCTCAACTAGATATTCATTTAGATTGATACATTAAAAATGTTCAATTTCGTTAAATCAAAACTTTAATCGAGAAGCATTATATGTATGTTCATACCTATCTACCTACTACAGAACTTAAATTTTGATATTTGTTTAAATATGGCATATTTAAGATACGTATCTCAGTTTCCATTGAACGACGACGAGATGAACATAATTGTATTATTATCCCTTGAAAATCAATGGCTGTGAAAATAAACACATACTTTCTCTAAACATTCGTCTGTTCACTATATCACAGGTTTTGTATGCACAGCAGTAAAGAAGAAACATTTTTTATATTACGTGCATTTTGGACTTTCATTCCATTTTACCGAAATTTTAACTGAAAATAGAAAGAAAGAGGAAATTTGTGACGGACTTTCAAAAACAATTACACAAGTTTTCAGTATAAATTTTCAGCCTTGTAAGGACGTTATATTAGGATAAAATTGTAATATAAAAAAATTGGACGTGATAGAGGGCGGGGAAAATAATTAGTAACTACAGAATATCAAAGTTTTAAGTACATCACGTATAAGAAGAAAACTAAAATATAATAAAAGATTGCGTGGAAATGAACGGATTTTAATCGAATTTCTTTCTAAACCATCTCCGTAAACAAGTAAGAAACATTTTTGTTTTTTCCGTAAACAGGTTTACTAATAGCGGTTAATTTATGTTTATTAGAAGACAAAAGTTTTTCTTAGAATACATTTGGGCGTCGAACTGTAATACGTTTTTGAAAGATTCGCTTTAGAAAAAAAAAACTTTATATACCTATAGTATAATATGCCAAACACATATAGATTTCAACTACAAGGGATTCCTCAGAGCATCATTTGAATTGAAGTATCTAGTTATGCCCCTGACTGAAATCACTGAAATTCGATATTTCGAGAACTTAGTAGGTACATATATATATGTATGCTTGACAAAAAAAAAAAAACTCATCTGAGAACTGATCATTTTTTTTTTTTTTTTTTGAGATTTCTAAGATTAAATTTTTGTTTTGGATTCGTACCGAAACAGCTGTTTAATTCTTCGGTAGGTCTCGTTTCACACGAGGAAACAAGTTGCTGGAGATTTTGTTGACGTTTTTAAATTCCTTAAAAATCTCTTGTACCTTTCACACGTGGATAAAAATCGTAGAAATTTTCTGCAGTTTCCTTTTTACTTTTTAATGTCAAAAATCTCCTCAAATCGTTGGCCGGGGAGATTTCGTTTCCGTGCCCTTCTTACCTAAAAACTAAAAGTTGCTAGAAACTCAGTTTCCTCGTGTGTACTAAGTTGGACTCGAAAACTAGTTCCTTAATGAAATGTCAGTTGGTTTTCGTTGCAGTCGATATTTTTTCCAAATATAAGAAATTTGTTTATAGATGTACATATGTTAAAAAAATATAAAAAATCTGAAAATCTATGTTTATAAAAACCAAAAAAGTCCATCTTATACTGCTAGAAAATATGTATATATGATTCACGCTATGCTTGTATAAAAATAAATATAATTTTTGATTTGCATTATTTGAAAATACATACATCTTGTAAAACAATGCAATCTTCTGTGATTGAATTAATAAGTTCAATTTTATTTACATAAAAAAAAAGAATGGCATCCATTCAATAATTGGTTGTATTAAATACAATAATATACTCTTTTTTTATCTTCTCTTATATCTAATTTTTAAATTAACTTAGACTTTCAAAGGGCCTTTGAAATAATCGATAGAAGTATACTGCCACAAAAATTGGAAAGATATGGTTTAAGAGGTGTTGAACTTGGATGGATAAGGAGCTACTTATTAAATAGAACGCAGCGTACTAGAGTGTCTAACGAACTTTCCAAAGTACTAGAAGTAAATCTTGGCGTTCTACAAGGAGCCGTTTTAGGGACACTTCTATTTATAATTTATATAAATGATTTTGAAAAAGTTTTACGTTATGCTAAAGCTAGACTATTTGCATATGATACGTTATTATATGTTACGGGAAGATCTGCAGAAGAGTGTATCAATAAATTGAATGAGGATTTAAAAAGAGTAGAATGGTATCTTAATATGAATAAAATTAAAACTCAATACAGCTAAAACTAAAGTATTAATAATTAGTGGTGATTCTGTTCAGAATATAATAATTAATAATGAAATAATTGAAAAAGTTGAAGAAATAAAGTACTTGGGTGTTATTTTAGATAAAAAGCTATGTTTTGAACCACATATTAATTATATTTGTAAAAAAATTGCAAAGAAAATTGGGTTTTTTCAAAGAATAAGGCGTAGATTATCGATGATATCTGCAATAAATGTATATAATGTTATTATAAAGCCTCATTTCGAATGGTCCCACAATACTTTTTTAGTCAATAATCAAATGTCAGAAAGACTACAAAAATTAAAAAATAGAGGGATGAGGTGTATTTAAATGTGCAATATATTAACACCTATTAGAGATATGATAAACTGTGTAATTAAAATACACGGATACACTTGTAGAAGGACACCTTAAAACCTTAAACAACGAGTTTTTAATCAGTCATGTAATAGAGAGTCTAATTCCAAACCGTCATGTCATCGGATTAAAAAAATTGTAAAGCAGTGGGTTTTTGTGTTCCAAAATTTCTAAAGCACAGAATACCCAACTGAAACAAACCCCTACTCCCAGCGTCTAGATACTAGATAATTTTAGAGTTGATTCTGGAATACTGCAGTGGCAATTTAGACCCTTTCCTGTCCTTTTATTTTATTTATCAATGACTTACTTGCTGGGTTATTCCAACTACTCCGTTTATGCGGTGGATGTTGCAATTTGCAAAACTATTTACTCGGGATGGTGAAGAGTTACAGTTTGATCTTAATTAATTTCTTGATAGGTGTTAATCAAAGAATTTAAAACTATAAATTTTAAGAGAATGTTTTCTGGTGCCTCCAAATATTAGCTTAACGGCAACTTATCATTATCACGTGACAGCAAAAAAACTTGAATACATACAACACATCAACTCCATATTAAACTTATTCAATACTTGAATATACTTGCCAGTTTTGCCAAACACATTTTGGAGGTTTGAGCTCAGTGAGTTAGACTGAAAAAATTCTTATAAATTTCCCTTTTACCAATAAATTAAAACTTATTAATATTCCTACAGCAAACGATCGTATTTATCCTTTGTAATAAAAGGAAACAGTCCCCTTGCACTTTATGTTTCGTATTAATTTAAATATTTCCCAAAGAAGTGTAAGAAATATATTTTTTTTAATAATAGAAACAATTTTCTGACAATTGCACGTATGTAATTGTTATCAACAGAAGGGTTGACCTATGACAAGAAATGTTTAAAATGTCCTGCTGAACTTTTTTCCCCCATATTTTTTCTCTCCAACAAACAGGAATCAATTTATATTTTTTTATGAAAAGAAGCAAAAAGCAGTAAAAATAAATGTTTTTTTAAACTTAGATAGATAAGCTCTTCAAAAAAGTCGTATTTGTATACTTTGCTAAAATATATAAGAGCTAATGCGGATTACATTGTAAAGGTAATGAAGCGTTCTGACCAGAACTTGCAAAAACGAATCCTTTTGATCAGCTTCAGTCGAGAGTACAGTCCAATCAAAAACTGGTATGACCTTGCTGTAACACATAACTTTGCGATGTCTTTGACAGTGGACAATGTGGAAGAATTAAAAAATGCACTATACGACTGCATCTCTGTCATTGATGAGACAATGTATCAACTATGTGTTGCGCGAGGAACAGAATCAACATCCAGGAATTTGTACAGACAACTGAATTTCAAACTAGGTGGAAATAATTACTTCAGAGAAGAATTCACAGTATCTGAAATGAGCCTGATATTCAAGATTAGAACTGAAATGCTTGATTTGAATTGTAGACCGCATAGATCAGATTTAAACCCAGTATGCTCCCTTTGCAACCTTCATCAGAACGAAGATATCTTACACTTTTTAGCGCTTTGTCCAATCCTACAGGAAATCCGAAGACTTTACTTTTGTTCCAGCTTTCTTTCGTTAGAAGAATGTGTCAGAATTCTAAATGGAGATCGTGGTTGGATACCTCTTATGCGCTATGTCTCACATGCAAGAAATTTTCGTAATGATTATTTGAATTTTTTTTGAGTTATAAAGAAATGTATCTATAAGTTTAAAAAAGTAAAAAAAAAAGAAAAAAAAAATTTCTCGTTTCAGCCAAACTAAAATAATAATAATAATAATAATAACAGAGTTTCTGGAACCATCTCAGCTTACGCCAAGAGTACCTATCTCTGCATTGCAGGAGATTAGGCTCTGATGTGTGCCCTAGATTCTAAAAGACTCAATGTATGAGGTCAGACAAACCTTTACAAATAAAACATCTATGTATTAATAATCACAATTTTTTATATAAAAAATAAGTTTATTTTTAAAAACATTCACACTTAGCTCATTCTTTAATTCATTTGGAAGCCTATTAAATGAATTTATCCCCATATACATTACTGAGCCCTGAGTGCTGGTTCTGTTACACCTATTGGGTCTCAGATTTTCATTATTGCGTAAATTATATGGTTGCACTTCTCCAACGTTGATAATATTATCTTTTAAGTACTCCGGAACCATATTATTTTTCATTTTATATATTAATAACATAGCACTATATTTTAGTCTCTGTTTAACACTCATCCAATTTAAAACATCCAACATTACTCTTATTGGGGTGTAGACATTCACTTTCAATATTATTCGCATTGCCTTATTCTGCAATAATTGAAGCCGATTTACTATTTCTTGTTGACAACCATACGAGAGTTGAGCAATAATTAAAATGGGGTTAGACAATTGCATTATATAAAAGTAAAGAACTTTCAAATGTCAAGTCTCTTCTAATTCTTTTTAGAAAACCAACCTTTTTTGCAATTTTTCCACACACATATCTTCCATGCTCTTTGAAATTTAACTTCGAGTCCAAAACAACTCCGAGATATTTAAAACTATCAACACATTCAATAATTTCCCCATCCATACATACATTTATTGTATCATTCACTTTAAGTTTCATACATTTTGTCTTTTTCACATTCAATTTCATTTTATTCATTTGAAGCCACCTGTTTATGCTTTCCAAGTCCTGATTTAAGCAATGTATCAACGATTCAGCATTTTTTCCACTTATATATATCAAGGCATCATCCGCAAACAACACAATTTTGCAAAATTTTAGCACACATTTAATATCATTAATGTACAAAAGGAAAAGCAACACACCCAAAACTGATCCCTGAGGGACTCCAAGCTCCACTCCCATCGCATTTGATATAATATTACCCACCTTTGTTCTTTGGGTCCTTCCTGTAAGGTATGATTTAAAACAGTTAAGTTCATTGCCCCTAATTCCATACATTTCCAACTTTCGCACCAATATATTTCTTTCAATCGTTTCAAACGCACGCTTAAAATCCAAAAACACTGCTATTACGGAATTATTACAGTCAATCTCTTTTTTCCATTCATATATTAACCAATTTAATGCAGTTTCACAAGAGTGACCTTTTCTGAACCCAGATTGTTCTTGTATTAAAATTTTATTATTTTCTAAATAATCTTGCAGTTGGTTAGCTACATAACGCTCTAGAATCTTTTCAAATGTAGGTAGCATATTTACTGGACGGAACTCTTCGCATTTTACTGTGTTTACCACTTTTTCTACCGGAATAACAATAGATTCTTTCCAATTGCTTGGAAATATCCCACAGTACAATGAATTATTAACAATTTTAATTAGCACAGGGCCAATAATTTCAATTGATTTTAAAATAATGTCTCTGTTAATACCACTTAAGTCCTTCTTGTTATTTAATTTTTTAATGAGGGCATACAATGATTCCACGCTTGCATAACGAAAATTAAAAACACAATTCAGGTGTATGTTTGGTGGTATATATTGTTGGAAAGGAATTGAATAATTAATTTCGACTACACTCTCAACAAAATACGAATTAAACCTATTAGCTATTTGATATTCATCGTTCAATGATTCTTGTCCAAACTTAACGTTAGTGATATCTTTACTTTTATTGTTTTTCATAATAAGAGACTTAATCATTTTCCATGTACCGATTTGATTACCACTATTCATTTGAATCTGCATGCGAATATGTTGATTCTTTGCTGCAAAAACTTCTATTTTATATTTATTCCGAATTATTTTATATCTCCGCCAATTTTCAACATTACTGCTGAAAATTGCAGTTCTGTAAGCCGCTATTTTTTCCTGTTTCATTCTCCATAAATTACTATTATACCACTGACAATCAACATTCATTCCAACCAATTTTTCAACAGTCATAGCCTCACAGCATCTTCCAATATGATCATCAAATTTCATCGTAAGATCATTAAAGTTCTGTTCATAAAACAATTCAGGAAAGCCGTTATTATTCAAAAGATTATCAAATTTAGGTTTGGAATATTTAAGTATCTTTTTCTTTTGCAAATCATTTTTATAATTATTACACTTTATTTCAACTCTAATTGTTTCATGATCAGATACCTTAAAGTTCCTCTCCACACACACATCAAATTCATCTTTCGTATTTACGTTAACACACACATAATCAATCAATGTTCGAGAATGTTCTGTAATTCTTGTAGCCTCCTTTACAAGTTGAATGTCGCCTTGATCACTTATTAAATCTAACATTCTCACTTTATTAGTATCATCCGTTAGTAAATCAATATTAAAATCTCCCATTACTACTGTATTACTTTCACTTTCCAAATTCTCTGCGTACCAATTTTCATAAAAGCATAAGAATTCATTTACCGATGAGCTCGGTGATCTATATACACCAACAAACACCCATTTTTTATTTTCAAACCATACATACAATTTTAGAATCCATACAAAATTATTAAACTGTGTAACATTCACTACTTCAAAACGTAATCCTTTTTTTATGTACGCCATTACACCTCCTGTATGTCTTGAGTGCGAGAAACAGTTAATGTGGGAGTAGTTACTAATTTTATATTCACATTCTTCTATAAAGCATTTACCCAAATAAATATTAAATATACTAAACATAATATGCAGTTCTGCTCCATAGTATACTATTATTATTTTTTTTTTTTTTAACATCCTTAAAAGATTGTTCAAATTATTTCCGTTTTCACTGAACTAAAAGTCCTTTTTTTTTGTTTTGACTAAACTAAAAGTCACCTTTTTTAAAAAAAAAAAAATTGTATCTGGAAAAAATTTAACTAATTTTTACTTTCACGATTTAGAATTTTAACATTTAAAAAATTATTTGTTTATTAAAACATTCAAGATTGCAACAGTAATTTTTTTTCTTTTTGTTTTGACTAAACTAAAAGTCGCATAATCACAGTCTGTATTGTAAATTATACATATCTGTAAGTTATCAATATATTAATATTACATTTGTCAATAATTTTCTCTCTTTATTGTATTATTATTGTTTAATTTTTTAAATTTTACCGACAGACGGCTTATTAAGCCATGCTTTGTAAATCTTTTAAATACAAAAAAAAATATTGTAATTTTCATGTTTGAAAAAATAAAAGACCTTATCTATCTATCTATCTATCTATATATAAAATCATAAAGCAGTCAAAAATAAGAATAATCCTTCAAAGATGTTTTGATTCCTGTTTGAATATCTTTGTATACTTCTCAATAAATAACGACTGAAGGAGAAATGAATCATAATATTTAAAAACTTACCTTGCTAAAATATCCCACAGTATGACATCCATCAATGTCGGCCAATGTCATTACATAAAACAAAAACGGTTCTACATCACAGTATAAAGTTTTGTGATCCAAAAAGAACTTCGCCAATAAACACAAATGTTGGCAATATTGTTTGTGTCGCTTTCCATCAACCTGCCACACTTGCAGTTTTCCCTTTCTATAGATTTCATCGCCTGGAGGATGTCGCCACATGCACTTCTGGGCGTGTCTTTTGATACCTGTCTCCGATTTTTGATATCTTAGACAAAATTCACATATGTACATTTTCGGAAGACGTGCAACATCCTCAGGATAGGGTGATTGATACCAGACCTTCATTTGGTATTTGCCCATTGTGATGTACCTAAAAGATGATGAGCAAAATTTTAAGTATAAAAGTATATGAGGATTTTAATGGAATTGAGTTACTTACTTAATACCCTTGCCAACTTGAAGACCCTTCAGTTCGTTTTCGATTTTTTCGCTAGCTATTGCTTGAGCTTCTCTAAACAGCTGCAGATCGTACTCTGGAACCAACCCGATAAGATTTGGCTCTCTATCGTGATCTGTGCAATCTTTCTCACACTTTATTTTGTCTCCCATCGATGAGTGGGCCTGCTGAGGTTTGAATCTCGCGCGTGCTTCTCGGATTTTCTGTAGATATTCCTTCTGTTCGGGGGTGGAAACTTTTTTCTGTGGATCAAACTGACTCGCCACTCGATCATACTCGTCGTCTTTCAGTTTTCTTTCGTTTGCTCGCTCCTTGCACTCAGAGGCAGACATATTGTGGAATATTGGACAAGCTTCTGGAAGAAAGTGTTTTTCTAAGTTGCCACTGAGATGACCAGACGAATCGCATCCTTCAATTGGACACTTTTGTTCCTGAGGCTGTGGCGAGATGGCTCGTTCAGCACAAGTCTTTTCAGATTTCATATCGCGCTTTGTTTTTACTTTGGCCTTGCTCTTAGTCACAACTGAGGCTTTCTTTGCGGGACTTTTGGAAAGCGATCGCTTGTCTAGCTCACCTTCAGATTCGGTATCTGAGACTCTTCCAAGAATATGCTTCGACCTTCGCGTACTTAATGATCGAGTTAGCTTTCTTGGTGTAGTTTGTTTGTTTGCCGTGGCTGCTGCATCTGAATCGGACAAAACCACGGCTTTATCAGCTTTCGCCGATGGCGTCTTTGTCGATAGCGCCTTTTTTTGAACCGCACGTTTGGAAGGTGGCGATGATGAGGTGTCACTGGATTCCGATGGATCTGAGTCGGTCGATGATGACGAACCCTCTCCGGACGAGGAACCACTCTCGGAATCAAATTCATCTGAACTTCTCCGATTTGCTGTTGCCTTTCCAATTGCCAGAGGGCGTGATTTTTGTGGTGATTTAGTCTTCGGAATAGTGTTTTTTGATTTTGCTCCCGCTACGCTGGTCTTTCCCTTTGATTGTGCATTTGTACTTCCTTTCTGAGATTTTTTCTCATTCTTTTTGCCTTCTTCTTGCCCCGAATCGGAGGAGTTATCTGGAGAAAAAATACTTTTATTTTTTGAATTGCTGGACAGTGCCTGGGATTTTGCGGCAGTGTGAAAAGCTTTTGTTTTGCTGCTAACGACTTTCGAGGCAAAGTTTTGCTGCTGGTGCTGTTTCACTACTGCAGGGGGAGCCTTACCACCACCGTTCGCCGGCGGATGACTTGGCGCGGGGGCAGTGACTACAGATTTTTTCTCAGCCCCGGGTCTTTTGCGAGTGTTTGGTGGCTGAGTGCTGGAATTTGATCTGTTAAGTCGCTTGCTAGGAGGCACGTCGTCATCGCTAGAATAAACACTGCTCCTTGAGAGTCTGGGGTTCGGACCACCAGTGGATACCCGAGCTTTTGTCGCAACAGCAGAAGACGCTGGTTTTTCATCACTTTTGACCTGACCCTTTACTTCTGTCGAACTTTTTCTCCGTACATTCTGTGACTTGACTGGGACTGGTTCAGGAGTTTTTGGATTAGCTGACGCATTAGTTGGCTTCCCTTCTGTTGAACTTGATGAATCTGTTTCGGAGGAAGAACTTCCACTTTCCGAGCCGCTGCTGCTGCCACTGGAACTCGAAGAACCTGACGACGAACTCGAGCTAGATTCCTCTGTAGAAGTTGTACTCTGTAAAATACCCAAAATAGTTTTGTATTGTCTGTAAACTGCAGAGTGCTATTCTGCACAAAATTGTGCTTGCGTAATTACTATTCGGAATAAACGCGCCTGTCTACTTTATGCATAATTATGTGCCTCTGAACAACTCTGTATGTAAATTAGTTTATTTTCTAGTTACATTGTAACTCGTTGTTCGACGACACGACAAAAACGATGTTAAAATTTTCCACATTCGGGTTATCACTTTTGAGAGATGCCAAAAAGTATTTACAATTATTTAAAACAAATTCTCAACCACAGGGGTTTCCAATTTACCCAGAAATAGTACGCAATCACAAATTGGCTGAAGCTGTAAGTTGATTTTTTTCTTTTGTTTGACTCAAAAAGTTTGTATTTATGAATTTACTCACTTTCTTGCGAAAGGACATATTTTCTTGGCGTTTCGGTATTGTGTTACCGCGGAGAGATGATTTTTTTTTTATAAAATACTTGTTTCTTTTTTCTGTGATAAAAACAAATACTTTTTCCTTTAAAAAAGACTTTTGTTTATTTCACAATCAAGACGCCATGTTTTTTAAATTTCTTTTTTTGTTCTTTCTGGTTTCTTTTCTTGACATTTGAGTGGATCTGTTCGTAAAGTTATATGAAAATTTATGTAAAGTTGGGCTGGTTGAAGGGATTATAATTTAGTCCCCTTTCACACGAGGAAACAAATTTTTGTATATTTTTTTTGACGTTTTCTTTTAATTTCCTTAAAAATCTCTTATTCCCCTTTCACACGAGGAAGCTGAGTTTTGAGTTTTTAGTTGAAAAGGATACCAAATAAAGAGAACGGTCTATATCCCCTTTCACACGAGGAAACTGACTGTCGTATTTATTAGATTTTTGTCTACTTAGACACTGTCTAACCATTTTCAAATTGGTGGAAATATGCTTTATTTAAAAAAAATAAATATCACATTATTCACGGTTAAGACAATCTACTCTTGTGTCTAAGTTAGGCAGCTATAAGACAACAATAAACAAGGTTTTGGAACACTTTTTCCAAAGTTGGACAGTTGTCTAAAGTTAGACAACGTTTATAAATAAGACCATGACGGTCGTATTTATTAGATTTTTGTCTACTTAGACACTGTCTAACTATTTTCAAATTGGTGGAAATATGCTTTATTTAAAAAAAATAAATATCACATTATTCACGGTTAAGACAATCTACTCTTGTGTCTAAGTTAGGCAGCTATAAGACAACAATAAACAAGGTTTTGGAACACTTTTTCCAAAGTTGGACAGTTGTCTAAAGTTAGACAACGTTTATAAATAAGACCATGACGGTCGTATTTATTAGATTTTTGTCTACTTAGACACTGTCTAACTATTTTCAAATTGATGGAAATATGCTTTATTTAATAAAAATAAATATCACATTATTCACGGTTAAGACAATCTACTCTTGTGTCTAAGTTTGGCAGCTATAAGACAACAATAAACAAGGTTTTTGAACAAATTTTCAAAAGTTGGACAGTTGTCTAAAGTTAGACAACGTTTATAAATAAGACCATGAGTTTCCAGCAACTTTCAGTTTTTAGGTGAGAAGGGCACCAAGTAAGGGGAATGAACGGTCTATGATTGATGGGAATTAGAAATTAAGAGAAAACGTCAAAAAATCTCCAGCATTTAAATTGAAAGGAGCTTCTAGTGAAAAAAACTAGATTTTATTTTGCGTAGAAAAGATCCCAGCCAAACCACCCCTTAAAAAAGTTTCCAAAAATATTATTCTATTTAAAAAAAAATTTCCAAACGTTTTTTTCCTATAGGTCATATGCAAATTCGCAAGAAATTTCAAGTTAGCAAAAAGACTTGGTCTAAGAATATGCTGTCAAAGTGAATACAAAATTTTGCATACTGTATATTATGTAGTGAATCAAGCATTTTTTTTTGGCATTTTATCTAGGAGATTTTATCTTGGAGACTTTGGCTCAAAATTTTAAACGATTTAGTATGATATTAAAGCCTTTTTATCATACCAAAAATGCTTTAATATCGTACTAAATCGTTTAAAATTTTGCGCTTTTGTCTTTACCCGGTTTCAGTTTGAGAATTCTCTTTTTGGGATTATAGCTATTAATAATTTCCAGCAACTTGTTTCCTCATGTGAAGGTGAATACTTCCCCAAAAACACTTAAGACTGCTTTTAAATGCTGCAATTACCCTCTGCGATTTTTAAGCACGTAGGCGGGGGACGTATGCGGTGGTCAGGGTAGACAAAGTTGCAGAGGTTCGAATAATTGCAGAGTTATTGCTCTTTGCGCTTTTTCTTATTGTTTGAGACATAAGCGGAGTAAAGAGTGTGACAATATGTTTCCTTCTCAAAAACAAAATTTGCAGCTATTAAAATTTGCAGCGTTTAAATGGATGTTGCAATCCGAAAGAAAAGAGAAATGCCGTTAAAAATTGCAATCGCAGTCTAAAGAATTCTAAAAAAATGAATCCGAGTACCGCACACGATTGAACACGTCCAAGAATTTCTTTTACTCGCTCCTGTCGAAATTGAAGAAAACGTAAACAAAAACAAAACACAACAAACGCGTTTCTTTTGGAGACGTAACTAGAACTAGATTAGATACGGCATACATATGTTATTAAATAAAATATATTAATATTAGTAAAGAAAAATTAGATTCTCGAGACGGTAGTTTAATTAGTTTTCAGAAGTTAGTCAAGCCATGATGGCAATTTTTATACTTTTTCTACATATAATCCTCACGACATTAGTGTCAATAACAGCTTCTGATGACGATTTTTCCACGTATGTAGGACGCAAACAGGTGAATAAACAGTCATAACAAAAGACCTAATTATAAGAACAATAATTCTGCCATGAAGCCGGTATTAAATTAAATTTTTTCAGATAAAGTACAATACGATGGAAATGTCGGACAGAGAATTTGGGAAGTTAAGTCAGCTTTCGAACACTGCCCATCTCCGAGAGGCTGTCAATAAAATACTTATACCGCGCGTAGTTGGCACCGAGGGTCACAAAAATGTTCGCAATTATATTGTGAATTCTCTGGAAGAACTTAAATGGTCGGTGACAACCGATACTTTTGAAGACAACGCACCCATTATGGGTAAGCTTACATTTCACAACATCATAGCCACGTTAAACCCGGAAGCTGAACGGTACCTGGTACTAGCATGTCACTACGACAGCAAATACATGCCGGACTATGAGTTTCTCGGGGCAACCGACTCTGCGGTGCCTTGTGCCATGTTGTTGAATATGGCCACCGTTATGAACGATATCCTGAGTACCTTTAGAGATGAAAAACTTAGCCTGATGTTTATTTTCTTTGACGGCGAAGAAGCGTTTGAAACATGGGGACCCAATGACTCAATTTACGGTGCGAGGCATCTGGCAAAAAAATGGAAAACCGAACAACTACTCGATCGCATCGATATGTTAATGCTCTTAGATTTACTGGGATCCCCAGATCCAAAATTTTATAGTTGCTTTCAAAACACAGAAGGCTGGTATGCCAAATTGGCAGTGATTGAGGATCGTCTCTCCGAGGCTGGACTGATGGAACGATACTCAACAAGTGGAATGACACGAAGAGGAGAATCTCATAATCAATACTTTCAGCCGCATTCTTTAAAGACACACATAGAGGACGATCATGTTCCTTTTCTTAAGTTAGGTGTGCCAATAGTTCATTTGATTCCAATACCATTTCCAAATGTATGGCATACAAAAGAAGACGACATGTCAATTATTGATTACACAACCACCGAGAATCTGAATAGAATTTTAAGGATTTTTGTTATGGAGTACTTGATTTCTTATGAAGACAACCACGAATAGGAAAGATTTGTTATTTATTTTTATTTTTATTTTACCAGTTGAGACGCTAAGGTTCGGTTGCAACAACCACCTTCTTACTCGTTTATCGAAAATATTATATACTTAATATAACATTTAAGAGTTCTACAGCAGTTTTTTTTTTTAATTCAATAAAATTGTTTTAGATTTTGATCTTGTGTTTTATTTTGACAGAAGGTATGTATATGGAAGAATAAAAGGCTTTTCAACATACATATTTGATAGACTTAAGTCTAAACCACAAATAATTTTACTTTTTAAACATATCCAAAGTTTCAAAAATAAACTATTTATTGAAAGCAATACCAAAAAAATCAAAACTACAATAAATCACAATTATTGTGTGTTTCACCCAAACCCATCCGAAAAATTTGATATTTCGCTTTTCGCATATTGTGAGTTTAAGCCGAAATTTTATGTTCGAAAAATTCCCCTCATTGTGAATGTTCATTTCGGGCGGAATGTTCACATATTTTTAAGAGGCGAATTAAATTTTGTTCGGGCGACACTCACAATAGCTTTTTAAATTCCGGGCGAATAAATTTTTTAATGTGAAATAATTTTCAGTTGAAATTCACAATTTGATCGACATTTCGTAAAACTAATCAGAACTAGTTATTACAAAAGGATTTTTTTTAGATTTTCCTTTAATAATTTTTTCCGGAACGTAGAAAACCCTCTTAACGGAAAAATAACTTCGAACTCTTTTTATTAGAAATGTATTAAAGGATTATTTTTAACACTAAAATAAAGCAAAAGTTAAATCTTAATTTAAAATATCCACTCCCATTTCGTTGTCCGGTGTAGGGACGCCACCACGTTCGGTATTTTACCATTTTCGTTTCAGAATTCCAATTTTTTGGTCCATCATTACACAGACTACCTTCACAGCGATCACAAAACGGATCACTTTCAGTGCACTCACTAACTTGATAAGCACATCCGCGTAAAGTGTAGACCAAATTAAGTCTGGAAACTAGCGTTGTCACACATTTTTCATCTCGGTGTGTACAATTACTGACAGTTATATTCGAAATATCCGACCAATTGGCACAATTCGGCTCCTTGAGGGACGAACACTTGTAGCACGAACGAATACTTTGTCGATTACAACCGTTTGCGTCACGACATTTATAGCATATTTGATTTGTCTTTGGTTGTGGGGAATCCGATCCACAACCACGCCAGAGATGCATACCCGCTTCGCATGAAAAACATGAATTCGATTCGCATTTTTCATATTTAAGCGAATTTGTTTGATTACGACAAGCGGGATTGGTTGTTGTATCGCATACATTGCAATCAATATTTGCACAATCACCGTTGCAGTAATCGCCATAGCATTCTGTTAAATTCCCATGGATTGTGGATCCCATCGCCGAAGAACATCCACGTGTGAGAACGTTTGTTTGTTCGTTTCTAAGCGTAAAACACTTGCCCTTATGACCGAGCAGTACTTTATTGTAACACGTTTGTGTCTCTGATACTTCACATTGGTCAGCCGACTCCTTCTGATTTCTGAGACAATCATAGTCTGGAGACGGCATTGATTGGATGAAGGAGCATGTTAAGCAATTATGATGTGTAACTCCTATCTCATTATTGCAACCATCGTAATTGCACTTTAGACAGATATTTGTACAATTGCCTAACTTTTCAATATCAGTTGCTTCACATCCGCGTTGGACGGTTTCTTGGCTTATAACATTGGTATAACATCTATCGTCTTTTTTGTAAACGCCACAAACTTCTGGTTTATAAAACGTGCTATTTTGAATATCTATGCAAGATGAACCTAGACATTCATAGCAACGAAGGCGATCTGCGGGGTAAATGCGAACATTGCACAGAGATGTCTGGCACTTCTCGCAAAGATTGGAACAATATTTGTTTGGAAACACATCAGATAAGCATCCCCTTTGAGTAGTACCATTAACCACTGTTATTAGAAATAATATTAATACATTTTTAGCAAAAAACAAATAATATAATTAACTTACTTATTGCAGTTACACATTCATCGCCTTCGTGGCATTCCTGCACGTCCAATTGCTTTCCTGGTTTTCTTGCGCAATCAATATTTGAACTTGACTGGCATGTATAGCATTCCAAACAAGTGGCTGAAAGTTATAGTTTTGCATTTATTATTAATAGTCTAAGCGGTGTTATGTAGTAAAGCTAATCTTACCCACAGCTAAGAATTTGGTAATTATTAAAACTGCTAGGAACGAGATCTGTTTCATTCTTACTTTGGCTTTGCAAATTAAGTAACTGAATTCATTTTATTAATGCTTAAAATACTACTATGTATATCTTAGCGATAAGAATCAATCGCATAGATAGAGGATTATAAATGATTACGAAATTTAAGTGTCGTTTCTTACTTAACTCAATAAATATATTTTAGTTGTAAATTTTGATATATCAATTTTAAGGTTTTCCGACTTACTATAAGACACACGTTGCCTTCTTTTTATTCAAACAAGCTAAATTTGTGATAGTGTCTTACGTTTAACGAAATTTCGAGAGAAATAAGGTGTAGTTGTTTAATATCAGAAAAAACATTTTCATTTGAGTACGTTAAAACAAAAACTTATACAGCACTATTTGCATAAGTTGTAACAAAAAATGCTACAGTACATACATAGTACTTAACCCTCTTAAATGGAGGTGCAATTTTCTTAAAATTGAGTGAATAGAAATCCCTCCCATACGATTTTTGATTTTGTCTTGAATCAACCTACGCTCTAGCTTTTTTTCGCTTTGTTGTTTTTATTCATCAAGTTTAAATACTCCAATTACTAACTTGGTACCTGGATAATTTTCGTTTCCACTGGTATATCAATGAAAAATTTGACAAAAATTCGTATTCTTTTGAAACCGTTGCAAATAATTTTCGAAGAAGAAATAGAGCTTAAAGGATATTTTTTTCTTTGCAATTAAATAAAAATTTACATATATTACACTAATAATAAATGATAGACAAAGTAATTGTACTAGGGTTGCATGACTTCACCACCAAATTCAATATTATAAAGAATCTGTTGAATTTTTAAACGTGCCAGTGCGTTTTTGTGCCTGGAGAGGCGTTTTAAAATTGGCGAACAGCTTAACAAAAATTTGTCATCACCATCGATGTTCATAAGAGTAGCGTATTCTTCGGCTGTAAGGGTGTTAGTTTTGGTTGTTTGTTGCTGTATTTCTTTCTTATCTCCTTGATGCTGCATAACTTCGTTGTCTTGTTCGTCCAGTGTCAAATATTGTGTGGTTGTTGTCGGACTCGGAAATATGCGGGTTATAAATTGATTACCATCAACAAGATCGATTGTTGTTGCATCGCTTTGGTGTTGATGCTGTCGCTGATGATGAAGCTGTTGTTGATGGTGGTGATGATTGGTAGAATTGGGTTCATCTTCGATGAGGCTGGTATTCATTGAACTATTGTCAGTCTTAAAGGAACCGTGTGTGATGTCGTTTACGTCGTTCACATTTATATTGGCTCCGGAATCAGAATCGTGTATCAAAATGTCATCATGTGAATTATCTTGAAAATCTTCCAATACGGTTTCTTCAATCTCCAAGCTGCAATTGTAAGAGATATTCAAATTTTATTGAGACTTTTTTTTAAACTTACTTGGAGTTATCCAAATACTGAGCAATGAAACTCATTTGATCAAAAAATATCCATTTCTTGCGCTTATATGTTACTGGTTCCATTCTTCCCATCAACTTGTAGTGTTTTGAAAACGCATCCCGAAGTGAACGCCAACGCTTTCTACACTCTTCAACTGTTAGAAAGATAGATATATAGGTAGATATTTTATCAGTATTGATAGTTTCAGCCTCATTTGAAGCTCCAATAGCATTATCAGTGCAATTAAAGGTCAAATAAATGTCATTTTGTCAAGAAATGGCAAGACAACTCTGCAGCGATCTAGTTTCCTTAAAAACTTTTAATTAAAGTTATCATTTATTTAAAAAAATATACTTTGTCCAATTCATGTAATATTTTGACGAAAAAAACTATATTTTTAGGTTCAAAAAAGAAACTTGTTGAGGAGTACCTACCTACATATGTTTTCTTTTTATTACTGTTTAAAAAAAAATAATCCTACTGCACTTGAAGCAAATTACAGACAGAGAACCTTGAATCCAAGTGGCTGTTAACTATTTGATGTATATGGTTCTATAATCGGAATATAATTTAAATTTACTTTCTTCGGGCGTTGTCTGTACACAAAATAAATAAGCCAATTAAAATTGTGTATTCAATATATTCGTCCTCAAAAGCGATTTCAGTGCAAAAATTATTTGAATAGAAGCAAACAAGTACACACAAAACATATGGTGGTAAATAAAACCCTAAAACTCCTATTCCCGTTTTTCCTTTGATAAGTTTAAGGACAATAGAAATCAATTTAACACACATTTGTTATTTTTCACTGAATGTATTAAACAAAAACAATTATTTAAAATTAAATAAGAAGCAAAACAATTACGAACCACTTGATCCAATAGAATTTGCAATCTCCTTCCAGTACTGATGGCGCAAAGCTGACTTTCGATATCCTTTTAACGACTTGTCATACAAAATCGGTCGAATTTCAACTTGACGGATGAGGTCCTCCTCATTGATCACGACGAGTTTATTTGGTTCACGCTTGGGTTTTCGTTCTTTTTTAATTTCGACAAAATCAGTGTAAATGTCGGTTAGATCGGACATAATTTTTATCTCTAATTTGTTTATATTTTGATTTGATTTTGTTTTTTTTTTTTTTTTTTAATTTAATTTCAACGCAGTTCACTGCAAGGCGATAGATTTTTTTTTCGATTTCTATGGCGAAGTGAGACATCGCAGTTTTTGACATGTCATTACGGCGCATACACTGTATGATAGGGTGGTTCTAATTTTTGTGTAATGGTAAGGTAGTGTGAAATTAAATGAATAATTTGTTTTAAAGGAATTGCATTTAAAAGGTGAAAATATGTTTTAGTTGGTCAGTTTTGTTACTTGAAATGTCTTACAATTTTTAAGATTAACTATTAACACCTAAAGGAACAAAACTTTTTTTTGAAAGAAGAAATATAATATATTTGGTGCCGCGAAAGCACGTAGTAACTTAGAACTCTTAACTTAACCTGTGTGCGTTTTGGCATGAATAAAGGTGACGTACAATTTATTGCTGAATCCTTAAACGGATAAGGCTTTTTCATGCAAAATATACTCTAAGGCCAGGCGCGCACATGCAACGTAACAGTTTGGTTTTGATTTTAAGTCCTATAGGCTTATATGAGACTACGGGCTATGCATGTGAGCAGACTCTTATAAAACCCTATAGTCTATAGTGGTTATACAAAACGAAACCAATGCAAGGAATTCATATAACGTTCCCGTAATTGATGCTGGCTTCGTTTCGTTTCGTCCAGTTTTTGTTAACTTACTTTCGGAGGTAGAGAGCGTTCACCGACCGCTCCATGCGTAATTAAACTCAGATCTTTCTGCAAATTGATGTATCTATCAAGATCTTCATATATTCGTACGTACAAATTGCTTACACTGTTATTTTTGTAATTTTATTCCGTGTACATAAATGGTCATGTGAAACAGAACAACAAAAAGGAGTGCGCTGATGGAAAATGTCTTCGTTGAACTATCAAAGTTCTACCAAAAATCCTTAACTAACTACATTGGCCAAAAAAGTGCAAAAGTAAAAATTTTCAAACTAATTTTGGGATAGTGTTTCTGACTGGGAAACTTATAAAAATGATGCAGAAAGCTTAATTTTCAGTTTAAAAAAAAAAATTATATTTTTAACAAAATAAATGCGCTAGCGGGATAAAAAATATTTTTACTTTTGCAACTGAACTGACCTAATTTTCGTTGGCAAGGTAGTTTCGTCTTTTAAATACATAACGTAACGTTATGCCTTTCATACGTTAACGTTACCTTAATGTTACTGTCAAAATAGTTTGTTTTCAATTTTCCATTTGTTTTTTGTATAATATAAATAAATGCAATAGTTTAACTATCTTATATTATTAACAAATTGAATTTTAAACAAAATGGTTTGCGAGAAATGTGAAGCGAAATTATCTAAAATAATCACACCCGATCCCTGGAAAGCCGGCGCTCGCAATACAACAAAACCAGGAGGAAGAAAAGTAAACGAAAACAAAGCACTAACAAGTGCTCGAGAAAAAGCCAGTCCAATGGCGAAATCACTTGCTCCTTGCAGGTAAATTAATATAAGAATTTTTTGGTATTTGTTTTTAATTATGAATCTTTTGCAGAATATGTCGCCAAAAAGTCTACCAAACCGGATCTCACTACTGTCAATCTTGTGCCTATAAGAAAGGAATATGTGCGATGTGCGGCAAGAAATTAATGGATACTAAAATGTATAAACAAAGTTCTGTTTAAATCATAATATATATGTCTAATACATGTATTTTAAATTATTATTAGAAGCTTTGTTATATCGTTTGACAAAAAGGAAACAATAAATACGTTGGGATTTTTGAAAAATTAAGTAAGGCAGGTTATTTCGTCGATCCGACGTAACTAAAAGCAAACTTCACTTTAAAGAAGAGACAAAAATGTTCTTTTAATCTTAAAAGATCGAAATAACTATATAGGTACTTGCCTGTTGCAATCCGAATACGAAAATTCACGTGAACGTTTAGCAGAATAGGGCTGATTGTCTTCATAACAAATTTAATCAAAAGTTCTACTTGTTTTATAAAGAAAATAACCATGTTTTGTTCTTTTATCTTTTACATAAAAATGTATATTAATAAACGTATTAACATTTTCAATATTCGCTTGTTTGCTGAATAAAACATTGAATGAAGAAAACCAATTTGTTACTTCAATTTAATTTATTTAATTTCGTTAATATTTATCTCTAAACCAAAATTGGATGTTAAATTTATTTAAAAGTATACGGTTCAAGATGTTAGGATAGTCAGTCTCATAGCCCGACCATTTACTGTAAAAAAAAAAACACAACAGTTATAGTCATAATTTAAAAGAAAGTTGAAAAAACTTACATTTGTTCCTACAGCTATTGGTCGAGTATTAGTCTTATGCACATCACCGTTATCAGCAACCTCTGCTGAACAATTCGGTGGCATACTTGATCCATTGAAAGACGTGGTGGCATTTTGTGAGTCATCATTATTTTTCGTCGTTGTATTATCACATGGCTTAACATTCAATGTGTGATCAGATTCACGACGTTTGGCAATTTCTTCTGGTTTCATGTACATCAAGTCGATATCAGTTAAATCGATCTTAGGCTCCTAAACCAATTCACAAATTATTTGTGTTTAACTTCACACAAAACTTAATAAATACTTGCATACCTCTATTAAAGCAGCTGCAGGAACTTTCAAATGATAACCTTCGAGACATAGCTTTTGAAGCAATTCTATCCCTGTATCTCGATCATCAAGGTATTTTGTTTCCCACGCATCCAATAGTCGGTTGTAGTATCGGGGATTCTCGACATATGCAAGAAACTTGTACGTATCTGCATTGGGAAAAATCCGTTCCAGTGGATCACAGCGGGCCCGTTCATCTTCAGATATAAGAAGACATCTAACGTCGTCTGGTGTAAGATTGTCTAAAATTGAATCTAGATACTGAGATAAATGCAAGTAATTAGTGTGAAATTCGGAAATCAATCGTTCTTTATCTTCTCACGTCCTCACGAAACTCCATCAAACGGCTGGTATATAAATTATGTTTTTTAGTTTCTTCGGCCGACAGAATGGGTGTAAACAGATGCCTGTCGTAGCATAGTGGACCCGTCAACTTGAGCTCATTTAAGATTTCTGCCTGTTGTCTTACACTAAGCTTCGGCGGCACCTTAAAGAAGCAGACAAATTCTTCATTTAAAAAAATCAACATTTATTAATAAGAATCGCTGCATACTTGATAAAGCGCTGTATTGAGGACACCCCGAATCAAAGGACCCTTCACATGAAGATCTAGCGGCAACTCAGAGTGTAATGATGGTGATATGTTAATTTCGAGTAACCACGGCACTATATTCTCATCCAGGAGAACATCAAAACCAAAAAGCTCATAGCAATTGTAGCGACTATTGACATTCTGTCGATACATCCTATTTAGACATCCTTCCCCGCTGATCAAAGACTTAATAGCTAGATTGCGAAGTGTAGCCCAGAGTCGTTTAGTGTCTACCTTGCGTTTTTCAAGGCAAGACCATAAAGATTGCAGCGTCCATTTGTGTCCCTGACATGCATTGATATCTTCATTCTTAGCATAGTTTTCAGATAATTTATTTATACTGTAGTTTGTGAGATGCATACATCGGTCGTTAAGTGATGTCAAATCTGAGCTATACTTCACTGAAATTTAAGGGAAGAAGAAGAAATTACATTTCTGAAATCGTTGTGATGATTAAATGAAGCACCTGATGCAAATCGCGCCAAACCATTTTTGTACATGTAAATTCTGAGAGGATTGATCGATGTTACGAGCACATAAAGTCTAAGATCGAATTTGTTTTCGTTGATTAGCAGTGGTTTTTCGATGTATCTGCAAAAAAAGGGACAGTTTTAATAACTAAAAAGTGTAGCATTTCTCCCATTTCAGTTTCCTTTTTTATCTCCTTAATGTACGTTTTATGTGTCCAGTTTTAATTCAGATTGAGAAAAATCAGTAATTTTTTTCTTTAATTTTGGAGAGAAACTTTGAATTTGAGAGAGAAACTTTCGTACAAAATGCAACTACATCAACACACTAGGAAGTATCTATTTGACCACAAATTTGAAAGAATTTCTCTTTATATATGTAACTCAGATTGCTGAGATCTCTGCTACATCATTTTCTTAAATTTTTCTATTGTTTAAAGAAGCAAAAAAGTTAGCTACAGAGAGATGGACGCTGTTAAGTTACCGACAATCTTACCAATAAAGTTAGTAAAAAACTTTAAATGAATTTTTTCGTATTTTATATGAGCAAAGATTATTTTGCTACAATTTTCAAATGCTTATCCTTTAAAAGTTTAATTTAAAGGTGATTTATCAGATACACCTAGTCAGCTTTACTAAACTGGGCCTTACTCACCCATATTTCAGTAAATCTCTTGCAACGTTTGGGAATAGATCTTCGGTTTGTGAGACTATTTTAAAATGGGTTTTAAGGCGTTAATTTTAATCTTTAATTAAACCTTTTGTCGATGGAATCACTGAGAAGTCGCAGGGTATATGGCGATCAGACAAGTTTTTTAAATTAAACCTCTAGTTTCACTGACAAAACTCACTTTTGTAGGAACTATGAATTATTTAATAGAAATTTAAAATTTAAATATTTTTTTTTGTATTATAAAAATTGTTATAAAAAAAAACCAAAACTTACTTTTGCACAACAACCGGCTTGTCCTTTGGTATTTGCGACCACTTATTCACCACACTAATACCCGCACCGCGAGCACTTGCCGGTGGCTTAACTATCCATTTTGTAGATTGTGCCGCCGAACGGGGCCAAACTTTCTTCAATGCATCAATTTCATCTGGCAAAATATAAGTCCTAGGAAACAGGAATAAGAAATGCATACTTTGAATTAAACTTTTACATTTAAACTCTCACTTTTGCATAAATCCAAATTCACTTTTGCCATGTTTGGTCATGTAGCCTCTTAAATTCCTCCACATACTGTCCTTTCGACCGATTCGAAATGATCCGGGCATATGATTGAATTTTTGATGTGATCTAATTGTCTTGAATCCTGGACTTCTCATATGCTTTTCCCACACTGCCATCCAATCAGTTGTCTCTGTGGAAAATGAAAATTTTGCATATGTTTTTATTTCAAAATTTTAAAGCTTACTTTTGATTAGACGGAATCCAGAATTAAAGATAACTCGACGAACAATTCGTGGCATCACTGGACTCAATCTCCATTTAAGAATCTTATGCAAAGTCGTTGGAACAGCTGGCCCCTTTTCGAGATGCGAGGAGAACGTTATATACGGCGCTACTTGGGGGAACAAACTCGGCGTGAGGACGGATTTAGGATTCGGTTTCGACACCGTGACTGCTTCGCTCATCAATTTTATATCCGAATCACTGTCCAGCCAGAATGGACAGCCAATATAAACTTCTGCGTCATCATCGGATTCTTCTTCGAAAACATTCAAGTCATCAATATCTGATGATTGTAGAATAAATAAGAAAAGGAGAAGAAAAGAGGCAAAACAAATTAAACTAACCTCCAATATCGTCAATTGAATTATTGTCATCGTCATCAACATTCGGATGACTGCATGTCTCATCGTCGGGCGTTGGCGATTCCCCTTTGGATTCTTCGGGAATGGTTATTCGTTGCGATTCTAAACGGGAACTAAGCGGTCGGGTCAGTATCAACTTAAGTTTCTCGACACTGTCTTCATCGTCTTTTGGAGGAGTGGGGAATTTATTATTTTTTGGTTTTTGGTGAGTTGTTAAACGAACACCCAAAGCTGAGGAGGTATTAGATTGCGGCACTTGATTGCCATTGGGTAGCAATCTCGCTGTGAGATCACCGTTTTTATTTGAACTAAGCAAGCTACTGGCATGAAATGAGTTAACTATTATTTTGGCAGTCGAACTAGGCGATTCTTGGCTTGGATTTAATTGATGGTTTAGATTTTGAGGCATGTTATTGTTATGATGACGCATAGCGTTGCTGGCTGATTGACTTAGCATTAATGCTGGTGTCTCTTCTCGGGGCCGCTTTAAATTTAACTTTTTTTAGAAAGTGTTTTAGGAAAGCCACCCACAGTAATAAAAAAAAACAGGAAGAACACAAAACACACAGAAATTAACATGCAGTGTTAGTTGCAGGTATGATTAGAAACTTATTTGTATTCACGACCAGAAGACGTGTTATTTACATCAACAAATCCTACTTACCCCTTCGTAGTCTACAACCAGGTTTCCATTTTGTTGCGAAGTACTGCGACGCTTTCCAGACGCTGTCAGCACTGCGGAATCAGTAGCACATCCTTCGGGCGTGTGGACGTGGTTGTGGGTTGTTAGCATCTGTTGTATTCTCACCTGATTTTTGTAGCTCTCGATGTCTCTCAGCCAGGACTCGTGGAAGTCTTGAATCTCTAGGGTTTTCTTGTTGTTGCTGTTATGAATTTTGGAGGCATTTTCCTTGGCATTTTCTTTCGCGTGTGGCGGTGGAGACCTTTTTTCGCTAATTGGGGCCATTGTGCTGCTGCGTAACCTGAATCCTTGGACTCTTTCTCGACTTACAGTCTGTCTACTGCTGGCGGAGGAACATAGAAAGTTAAACGATTCTATAGCACTGCAGTCGTGTGTTAGATAAGTAAATCATATGACGATAAATCAGCGATCTGCTACGAGCATGTTTCGTGACTAACACAGCACTACAAATGCATCTAAAATATATATCTGCTCTTTTTTTACTTCAATGCAAGTTTTGGCATCGATTCAAAGGTTTATTACTTGAGAGAGAATATGCAACGATCCCATAATATAATATGCGATGAAAGGAAGCCCAGTACAATCTGATTGTATTAGACACATGTTTGTCTGCACAAAGGGCAACATTGACTACGACGACGGTGGAGGCGGTGTGCAATTTGGTTTATTTGTGCAACACCCAGACATGTCATGTTGGACATTTGGGAACAAACGAAGGTGAAAATTGGATTGCGACCGTGGCGGGGTCGCATGTTCGGCATTCTTTGGACCATAAATAGGTAAAATGAAAATAGATGAGCAAATGCAATTTGTTAAGAATAAAATGATTGTTATTCTTTTCGTGTTCTCTTTGCTCTGATATGTGGAATCAAGAGTTGCAATGACAAACCCGAAAATAGATTATCGTCGCGAGTTTCTTGTAGTAAAACAATTTCATCTGTGTTTATAAAAAACACTGATTATGTGTGCCAAGTTATTAGAAACATATCAGTGATTAATTTCGAGCTTACGATTGACTTCTCAAGGAAAGTCTAGGAGTAGGAGGGACATTGATACAATCATCTTTTACTAAATTATCTTGTTTCATATTACTTCGCTTTGTGAAACGCATTCTATTGTTTGCAATTGAAATCAAATTTGTATTCAAAAACAATTAATTAGTTTGATTATCTAATTGATGAGGTTTTGTTTACATTTTTTTTAATGAGAAATTGTGACTGCATTAGCCGCTTTGTGCAATAAATAATTTCTAACCTCAATTGTTTGCAGTTTCAGTTCTCAATTTTTTTTAACGCAAAAGTTTATTATAAATTGCTTACCTCGAAGTCTAAATGAACAAAAATCCTTCTTTTTTGAATCTTATTTATTATTAAGAAAATTGGTTCAGCAAATATAATTTATTTATAAACAGAGAATTTTCAGCAATTTCCATTTAAAAAATATTTGTAATTGGAATAAAAAACAAAAAAAAAAAGAATTTACAAACGTCTAGCTAATGCTCAGAAATTGAACTGTCAAATAGAACTAAAAGTGATGCCAAGAACTACTTTCTGATGTGAACGTTCTATGCATATTTTGTTCTGAATAATTCTGAACATTTTTGACCAAGGATACTGAAATATGAATTATAAATGTTGAATTCCTTTCAACAAAAAAATCGAATTAGTTTCCAAACAGAATCAAATTTTTTCTGTTAAAAGGAATGTATAAAGAATCGATTTTTGACAACTTAATTTAATGAAACATATTGTTATTATCGCGAAATGTATTTTTTTGTTTATTGAAATAGAGCGCACAAATAACTATAATTAAAATAATACAATATATTTGAATCCTATTTCTGTGGGCTTCAGGTCTTTCTTTCTTTATCTACTTTTTGATAGACGAGGTTTCGTACTTGTTTAAGTACTTCTTCAGGTCTCTAAAATTATTAAAAATTGATATTTATTTCTACTAAATACATATATAATACTTACATTCTGTCCTAAAAATTGTTTGAAAGAAGAATTGTGTTTATATCTATTTTGTAGATTTATAAAATTATATTTATCTTTTTAAATTTGAATATATTGAAAAAGACGTTTCAAATTATTAAAATTTGAATAATAATATTCAATTCTGAATACAATTTCAAATTATTCATTTTCAAAATACTCATAAATAAAAAAAACAAAGTTGAACATAAAATATTAACAGTCGTATTTAATAGATTTCCTTAGAACACTCTTGGACAGTTGTCCAGCTAGACATTGTCTAAATAAATTGGACATCTCCTTATTTATAAACGCATGCCAACAGTGGCCTACAAATGATCTCATACACTCACTCACATCCCTGTAATCTGTCAATTTCGTGAGCATTTGGATACGTTCAATGAACAATTCATTCATTTGAAGACTATTTTCCAATTTTTTGTACCCACTTTAGAATAGGTTTGGACAACCAATTTCAGTGTCTAAGTTAGCCACTCGATGGAACATAATTATTAATAAGGTTTTGGACTTGGACAGCTGTCCAAAGTTAGACATACTTTGGAATGGGTTTATAAATACGACTGTAACTATCTATCAATAAATTGCCCATAGATATTACTAAGACCTTCTAAGTCCGATCGTCTATTAACTGTTAACAGTCTTTAAAATATGCAGCATTTCTATAAGCATTCTTTTATAATAATGTTTTTCTGTTTGTAAAATGTCTACATTACTAAAGTCTGGTCTATGTCCTTCATCTATACAATGTAATGCTAAGGCTGTTTTTTGTGAGTTTCCATTATTTATGTCAGATTTATGACCTGATATACGGTTTTTTAGTTTCTGCATTGATGTTCCTACAGAAACAGAAGGACAACCTAATATTCCATGACCTAAACATTTTATTTTGTATTAAAATGGCTGCTAGAATTCATATCTTAATAATTCAGTATCTTTTCTTCTGCCATTTCAAATGCCCATAGAACGAGGGCATTTGAAATGGCAGCTCTTTTCCTAAAGAGAAGAGAGAAATTTTCTGAATTTTGATTTGAAAGTAGAAGAAGTGCTGGTTTTACATCACAGAACGCGGAGAGTTCAAACTGTCAAACAATTTTCAACCCAAACTCAACTTGACCTTCCGATATAGTTTGGGCTTCTAAAGAACGTACCCAATATTTAACGTATCCAATAAAAATCAACGTATCGTAACGTGTAACAACACACTGTAATGTGAACAAAAATGTCCACGTTTTTAGTTTACCCTACCGCGGGCATAGATGTTTACACATCAAACAAATATTTTTGTTTTAGAGTACTCAACTTTTATTTCGTTTTTCAATTAAAGCTAACTCGGTGTGTGCAGCATGAGCTCAGAACAAAATGACCGAGCAAACCGAGTTAAAATCTGAGCGCGACCAACTTTATACAATTTACTAAATCATGGTAATTAATAGCCCAAGTCTAAGATAAGATCCCATAGGACGATATAATTACATTTATCGAGTTACCAGATGAGGAGTGTACACAGCACAGTCTGGCGAAAAAAGGTCAAGGCATAGGGTTGCCACGCTCTAAAGGCCGATTTTTGGGTTTTTTGCAAAAATTTTAAAATATGTATCTACCAGAGATTATGAATTATAAAGATAGGAATCTTTCGTACGTTTCACGCCTCCAAAACCCATTTGTTTACATTGTTGTTTTTGAAATGTAATTATCATCTCGTGTCGATAAATAGAAATGAATTGCAACAACAATTTATGCAGAGGTGAATTCATATTTTTGTACTAGTGTGCGTTAAAACGTGGACACATATGAAATATGAACTTACTACGCTAGCTTGTAGGCAAACCAGAATGACAGCCGAGCTTTCCAATCTAAGTAAGTATCATAACGGTCAGAATGCTTGTTATTTATGAGCCTGTATGTAGTACATGTCGTTGGACTGACATAATGATGGAAATGATATAACTATAGCAATCTAATTGGGAAATTTGCAACGAATTTATCTCGTTTGAGAGAGATCTCAAATTGAGATCTAAATCGAGGTTCTAACGCGTTTCTCAATCAAGTTATAATTTTTCGATATACCAAGTTTTGTTGGTTAAAACTTTATCAAGAAATTTGCCGTTGAAGAATTAAAATAGTTTTGCTCATTTTTGTTTTTAAATTAGGAACACAATTTTGGAATTCAAAAATGTATACCTATGTATTTGTAATCATAAAAAACAAATTGGGTTTATGGCATTATTTTTCTGTTTATTTCGAAATATGATTAAACTAAGTACTCTCAACCCTTGTGTTGACCCCATATACTTTTTTTATATTTAGGTATATCGCGGAAGTTGAAGCTATAGATCGTTTTTGTACACACATCCTTAATCAATTTACCTATATAAAAATAAAAATAAAAAATTTCATAAATACAGTTCTTCGGACTCAATTGGATAATTAAATCTTGCTCGTTAAATTTGCCCAATTTGAGCCACTTGAGATTGAGCCGCAACCGCCCCCCTATCGTATCACCACTGCGCTGCCGCCGCACCGTCAAAGAAAGAAGGATCGCAACACAAAACATAATTATCCATACTTTATAATAATACTTTCCGCCCTTATGAAACCATTAATTATACCGAAGATCCACAGTCGACCACACACACACAGCGATCAGCTAATAGGACCCACAACAACCACTTATGCCACAACTTGCAATCAAAACAGACTCACTTTGATTTTCATAGTGCCACTTGACTACGCTACAGAGTGGCGTCGAAGTTCAAAAACTCTACAACAATCTTTAACTTACATCACATTGACATTCCTTTCAGACTCTTAAAGATTGTCAGTCTATCTATACTCAATATCAAAACAGAGATATCCATAGGTTCCCATCAAGACCTCCTAGAATAGCCGTATATGCGTACCTACCTAGTTGAAGATCTGATAAGGATTATTATGCAATGATTATGTACATTGTAAGGTAGGAGATAAGGAGACGTGTTCATTTCCGTCTCTTTGAAGGATGGTCCTTTTTTATCGACCTCTCTCTGTGCTGTCGTAATGGAATCGTCAAAAACAATAATATGAAAATATGGTGCATATACTAGCATACTGCATATCTATACGCTCATAAAAGGATAATGAGAAAACCACACCAGAAGCAACCAAAAGATCCCACACCAACTATACATAAATCTTGTTTGAGTCTTAATACGGCCGGCCGAGCGATGAGGCGAGGCGAGGCAATGAAGGGCGTGTCGGATTGCTGAAATGTTTTGGCTTTTTATTAATGCCGATCGCTTTCGGCGGCTCTGTTAAAACATTTTGATCTATCTCAGAAACAACTCTATATAAAGATATACATGCCCATCCTTGGCAGAGTTAATGGTTTTTGGTTGGTTTTGGCTGGTGTTTGTTTCGTCTTTTTCAATAACCGAAAAATAAATCTATTATTTGACACATCTTCATTACAAAATGGTCAGATCGGATCAAAGCATCTGCTTTAGGGCGAGGAACTGTTTGGCCTTTAAAAACTGTGTCCAATTTTTACAAAGATAATCGCATTGGCATAAGGAATAAGGATCCATCAATATATACAATATACATATATAAGAACAATAAATACTGGGTGGGTAAAGATTTGTTTAAATTATATTACCACGATAATATTGACATATCATATAGTTTGTCATGAGGTTTGCATAAATACCATAATTAAGTTTTTATATTAAATGTCAAATAAATAAATTAGCCAGAGAGTTGATATTTTGACAGTTGCTGGGTCTTAAGGCGCTATGAAACCAACGCGAAATATTCGGAACAAAGACGAAACTTTCGCTTGTATCAAAATTGTTGAAATAGTAGTACCTATGCCAGTCATTTCGATTAGGTCCTTATTTTTTTTTTTTTTTTGGAGGAGCTCGGTATAAGAGTGAGTTTCGTCATACCGTCCAATAGGTCGACTGTAATTAGAGATAGAGCCTTGGGTAAAGAGATTTGGGTAAAATTTGGTACAAAGCCTTTTTTATCTGAAGCACTAGATAAAAAATGCAGTCATTATTTTTGTAGCTCATTTGAAACGGGTAGCTGCCATACAACGATTAGGTTTTTTTTTTTTTTTTTTTTTTTATTAAATTGGACATTTTTAATATCAGAAAACAATGGGTAGGTATTACATTGAAAAATTATAATAATGTTAGTTTATGTGTTTTTATTTTTTTAAAAATATTTTTCTTTTTAAACAAAAAAAATCAAAATACAAATCAAATTTAGTACTTTTGACACTTACCGCCATATTATTCAGTCGATTAATCCATGTAAATTAAAATTCAATTGAATTTGGTAAAAGTGTTAAACTTAAGCTGAATACGTCTAAAACATGTGACAGTTGTTCATGCAAACAAGTAAGCTTTAATAAAATGTTAAAAAGTCAATAAGATGCTAACTCGTTTAAAATTTTGTTTTTAACCTAGCATACTATAAATGCTTTAACATCGTTGGTAGGTATACTAAAGCGTCTTCAATTTATAGAGATATTTATTTTCGTAGAATAAAGCGTTACAATTTACATGATTTTGTGAATACACACAGCTTGCACAGAGATATGATATTTAATTTTATATCTTACAACTGAAAAATAAATACAATTTTTGTAGGGAAATATAGATAATTAATTAAAAACAATTGAAGGAAAACTACGGAAGAAAAACCTTCATTTGACAACAGCGTCTTCAATTTTGCGCCAAGAAATTAGTTGTGTTTGTATAGTAAAGAAGAAGATATACTTACTTTAAAAGAAAAACTGGCTTATTTATTAAAATACAAATATTTTTTTCGAAAAATTTTGGAATCGCGTATATTTTGCAAACACCTTCATATTAAAAAAATCTAAGCCACAACAACAAGTCAGGTACAATTATATTGATGCCTATCTTTTTTTTAGTATTATCAACATTCCTATTAAACTACTATAATGGCACAATATTTGTTATTGTTTTTTACAAATTCGAATATAAAAATTATGACAATTAGGCATTAAAATAGAATTTTAATCAACTCTACACCGGCCCGGTATACTTATACAACCAATAGCAATACTCGGTAGCACCCACGTTTCACATGTGTGTACCATATTATATTTCACACAATAAAACACCACACCACATATTGTACCTGAGTATATAAATAAATAGTTATATATACATACATAATTATTTCTACATATATGTATGTAATGAATGGTATGCTAGGTAATGTACATACATATGTATAGGAATGCCTTTAAAAGTTTTCAAACAAATCACAATTGTTAGGCCAACATCTTGGCATATTATACTTAGTTAAGTTAAGAGAACAGAGGGAAACTATAATTCCAATGATTATTATCATTTAATAAAGCAATTGGATTTGTATGGTTGCACGGAAAGGAAACGCCCCGCGCTGCCGCTATACACTATAACATTGCTGATGCTGCTGCTGCTGCCGCTGCCGCCACACCGAGAAGCCGTCATCATCATGCGAATCACACATGAATAGGCGATATCAAATTTCACCATCAGATGTGTGTTGTGTATAGATTTTGTGCGAGCCGATAATATTGTCCTCCCTTGAAAAGGATATCATCGAGAGCCTACTTGATCAGCCAACTAGTTTCCTCTTCTTGTCAATTTCTTACACCATATACCATTATTATCTGAATCCTTATCATTATTCCCATTAACCCATTTCACTTTCGAAATGCCGCCTTCCCTTACTCCGTGCCGCAGCTATACCTACTTACATGCATACAACACTCCTTTCTATACAGGGATAGGGACTAGAGCTAGAAGAACAATCCTTTCGCGCTGGAAATGCCGGCGCAGGCCCTTTGGTCTACTTGAGAATTTTTTCGAATCTTATATTTATATTAGATCTCAAAGTGCCGCATTGTATTGTATTATTGGGCCTACGTGGTGCTCCAAGATTTGGTTTCACAATTGTTGTTGTTGATGTTTTTGTTGTTGTTTACAAAACATATGGGAATTCAGCTTCTTAGGCTTTTTAAAATGTTTTCATATACCTACATATCTGAAAAAATAAGCAAATAAACATGATGGTCTGCGGCAAAGGCGACAAGGCTACGAAACCACCAAATTTTATGCATTTCCAACCAATTAAGAGACAAATCACATTGCCATAGCACAACGACAAATCGTCCAAATTAATACACAATGGTCTTGGATATGGCAAAGTACAGGGACGAATTTCTTAAGTCCCTATATATAATGTAAGTAGATAGTAGAAAATTTAATTTTATTTAAAAATCTACTGGTGTTTCTTCTTAAAATTTATTTTTCTTTTGTTTATAAAAAAATCGTAAATTGTTGGACGCAGTAAAAATTAATTTAATCTCATAAATATAAAACTTTAGTTTTTACATACCACTACTTGCCCTATTAATATATGTAGATTATATATTTACTTGGATCTTACATTATCTCAAAGAGAATTTTAAAATAATAAAAAAGTCTGTTCGAATACTACATAAATAATTGAATTACTAGTTTCTTCCAAATATTGAATTCAAAGTTTATCAAAGATCGTATACAAAAATAAAAATGGTAGAAACTGGTAGTTTTGGGCAAGAAGAAGAACAGATTGAATTTCAGACCAAAGTTTTTCTTTTTAATTAAACAGTTTTCCTCCTTAAGTATAATGGAAACGCACTACGGCTTAAAACTTGGGACAAACTTGCGATTAAAAAATCCTGTGGCTTTTATTCGCACGATTTTTAAATCGCAAACAAATAATACCTATAACATATTTCTTTTAATGAAAATGCATCCATTTGTTACAAATAAATATAAACATGTAAATACCTAACAAGGCGCCACTATATTCAGTCGCAAAAAATAAAAAAAAATAATACGACTAAATTTTTTCTTCGAAATTTACATCGCAAGTGTGTGCACACCACGAATAATTGATTTTTATTCATTTTAACTTGCGACAATCGCGTCGCCAGGAAAATGAAAAAAAAATCCAGTTTCAATTTCTTGGTATCGTTTGAAAACGAACTTTTCAGATCTCCGTTAAAGAAAAAAAATTGATTATAATAAAATTTCCTACATATAAGTGAAATGAAATGATCGCGAAAGGAGTTTGTATAGAAATGGTGTATACGGACAACATGTACCAGTCGCACAATTTTGTTGTTGTATATGCACACGACCAACTCAGATCAAATAATATTATACAATGAAACTAAATCGGCTTCGGTCTCTAAGGCCTCATTTGAAAAAAATGCGGTCCTGTTGAGCAAACCATATAACCTGGTTCAGCAAAGACACATAAACATGCGCCGTGTCGGTCAGTGTGTATTTTGGGACATTATGGACCTGGGGCATAGCCAGTGGCCAACGCCACCTTCTACCCTTCGAAATTAAGAGAGAACTTGATAATGTGTTAATTATAATCAAACCAAACAAGTTTCTTGTGTCGCATTCTACATTCTACGCTGCGCTGCTGCCCCGATCCCGTCCACAATTCAAATGAGTTATTATTCCTAAGCTGGAGCTGTTAATGCCTCGCAGTGTTGCCGCTGAAAAAAATTAAAGAGTGTCCCAAAAAGGGTCCCGAGACAAAAAAAGGGTCCCATATAGAAAAATGCCACAATGTATAAAATAAAATAGACTAAACCCATTTCATAAACATTTATTCAAAATCTCAATTAAAAATTATATTCTTCTGATTATACATAAAACATCAAAAACTATTCGAATAACAGAAAACAAAATACGGTGTAGTGTCTTCTGTCAGTTTGCTTTTGCTGAATGCAATGATGGGTTCATGTCGAGATAAAATGACAGCGTTCAGTACAAAATTTTGTGGAATTGAATTTTTTTATGAGAAATGCAAATTTTCAGAAGTTTTCAAATGTAAATCTTATTGAATTAATAAAAAGGGGCCAATTGGGTCATTTTCAAAAAAGTGGTGGCCACGGGTCCCGAACGCAAAATAGTGGCCATTTGGCCACTATAGTGGCCAAACGGCAACGCTGATGCCTCGGAATGGGGCATCCATGGCGTATTTATGGTAAAACCGTCGACCAATATTAGCAGCTACACAGAAAATAAAAATATTAATAACAATAATGTGAAATTTATGACCATCACTCCAACAAAAAAGGCAAAAGACGGCCGGCCGGGCACGACAATGATGGCTTTAAAATGGAAGAAGCAAAAAAATATCCAATAGCATATACGATATACTGTATAAGTATATACCAGCCCGATGGAGCTCGCGGCAGTGATCTTTGATCCGATTTGGATTCCAGAGTTGGCCAAATTTATTCGGAATTAAAACAACCAACAAATTATATTGATTGTGACTATTTCCGTAAAATATTTTGACAGCTAGTTTATGAATCTTCTTCGCTTAGAAATGTCCGAGATTTGAAAATAAGAAAAAAAATTAAATTAAAAATATATTTTAACTATTCCCCGAAATAGCTGAACCACAAGAAGTCGGTAAAAGAAGAAGGGTATAAGTAATTTTTAATGGCGCTCAATTTAATTTCATTGAGAGGTCTGAAAACTCCCAACTTGTGTATAAAACAAATTATGTAAGTCCAATAATAATATGCCACAAACACTTCTGAGAATCTCAGCAGGTGCTGGTGCATTTTAAAGTTCTCGAGTCGTTGTTCGAAAGTTATACTGTCATTCGTGAAGATGTTCCGTGTCGGCGTTTTTGTCGACTCTTCCAACTGACTAGAGGGGTTGAAATTATATGCCAGGACAATTCTGAGGCTTACATGCTAACGCGTAGACTTCCATGTGAATTGGAATAATTCGAGCAGCTATATGGTCTATGAATTATTTAAGAAGTGGTCATCCTCGTTCACGTACTACACTGTCATTAAGGCATTCCGTATATGTATAATCTAGAACCCGGGGACAGTAACAGTATGCATTTAGGGAGGTTTTACTTTGGAACGGATGTAGGTACATAAGGACACCCATCGGCTTTTTGTTTGCCATCTAAAGATCACGCACGCGATTTAATTTGTTTTTTGTTGTTTTTTTTTTTTTTTTTTTTTTTTTTTTCTTTAATTTTTAAGGGAAAAGAAGCTCTGTTGGCATCTGGGAAAGAAATTAGCAAGTTGTGGTCTTAGATCATGTGTTGTCATATACGATGAGTAGAAATAATTATTAACCGTGCCTGTAATTTGCAGAAACCCCGGGTCTGTTATTTACAACATAAAGGTAAACAATCACCTGTATTGTATCGACTTTTTGAACTTATTGATTTTAAATTTTCTACGAACATAATAAATTTACAATGAAGCTTTTGCATATACTTTTGCTTATACTTCAGGAAGAGAAAATATTAGCATTAGAATTTAATTAATTTAACACGTAGGTTAATACAAAGAAAATATCTGGATCTATTCAATGATCCAAAAACTAGTACTTTTTTATTATTATGATGGTAAGGTAGTGTACAAAGAAAAAGCCAACAAACAGATGCAAAATATACAAACACAATGAAAAAAGATATCTTATATACCACTGGATGTCACTGTGATCCTGTTTATTTTATTATGAAGATCTGATCCAGATCAGATCATGTGGATAATAAAATGCAACTAATGTTCTGCTAATTCATGTTAAGTAGCAAATCTTAACGAAAATCTACTACATTCAAGAGAAACTCTGTTGTCGCCAAAGATTATTATTTACTCTGAACCACATATAATTATATACGCTTTCTCACATAGTGTGATCTTTTGCACACACACTTTCTCATTTAACTTGTAACTAATATACACGTACATGTGTCCCAATATGCGCTTGTTTTCTTTTTATCTTTAGAGTCGTTGGCAAAAATATCTTACGTGTTTATAACTTAATTACTTCTTAATCCAATTAACTTCAATTTTAGTTTATTGGTAAGATTTGTCAATTATTTCACTGTTTTAAAAATAATTCATGATTGCTTTGATTTTATTAATTTTATTAATGTGTATATGTATCAGAAAAAAAACTTATTGCGTTTGATTTAAAAGAAGATGAGGGACAGCTTACACATAATAACATTTGGAAGTCAGGTTTGTTTTATAAAACAAAGTTGTGAAATTTAAAAACTATTTGTAACACTGATCTGTTATCGTAGGTACATAAAAGTTCTCAAATATTAAAGAATTAGGCATCTCTGTTGAATTTAAAATATCCTACTGGTTAGATTTTTTGATTTTTTATTAATCTTACAATCTTATTTAAAACAAATTAAACTTATTTTAATTTAACATATTTTCTTGTATATAAAAATTAGTTGAACGAACGATGTATTCACTAGCGCCATTGTAAATTTCGCAGACGAAATTAAGAATTTATCTTGGAGAAATCCATTTCAATAATATATCTTATTTTCTCCAATTTTTGTGACTTTCGCATAATAGCTTTAATTTTTGAAGGCCGGCAGAGTTTTTTTTTTAATCGAAGGGAAAGAATGGTTTGATTAATAACTCTGCTTTGATAGGTATAAGACTCCCATGCATTCAGCTATTTGTTTGAGTTTTTAAAAAAAATTTGAGAAAATTGTAATGGGCTTTTGAAAATTTCTTTTGAGAACAGAATTTGTATCGTTAGCTGAGTCAGAAGCAAATTTTGGAATCTAAAAAATTGCAATTATAGAATCTTTTTTAATGTTGATTTTGTGGGTAATAATGGACTAAAATTCATCTTCATCTGCAGATTTGGAGAAAAGAAGAGCGGGAGAGAGAGGGATTGCTGCCAAAAATACGACTGTGTGAAAGAGAGGGGAACATGTGTGTCTTTATATTTGCATTATGGCACTTCCTATTCTCTTTAACATCATAATGAAGACCTCTGCATTTTGGTCTTCTCTCTCTATTCAACAAATGTGAATTTTATATCTTACATTCTTTTTTTTTTTTTGCAGAACTCGTATGAAGATGAATGCAAATCCAACATAAATATACATCAATAAGGGTATTAAATAATTATTTTTTTTTAAGTTTTTTTTTTGCGTATGTAGGTACCTATGTCCTATAAATATGTTTATTTTTTAATTTTATCAAAATCCATATTGGGTATTGTCATTGCTAAAAACTTAGATATAATTGAACATTTAATATGAGGAACAAGATAAGAGCATAATTACGTAAAAATTTCAAAAAGAAATCATAACATTTTTTCAACTTAATTTTTTTTGTTTTCAATCTTTTTAGTTTGATGATGAAATGATTTCAAAAAAAATGTTCATTTAAATCAACATCATTACAGATAAATTAAATAATATAAATATAAGTGAATAAAGATGCGGTTAAAAAAAAATAATTTAGTAAAAAACGTTTTAAAATATTTTGAGAAACTATTTTGGCACGTCAATTTTAACTGTGTATTTATTAATGTGCAATTAAAAAATAAAATTCAAGCAAAATCAACCCTTTTGAAATTTGTATGTAGATAGCTAAACATGGATTTTGAAAAAAATAGTTAGAGTCCAAGTGAGATCGCCGGGACGAAACGCCTAAATTTTTGTGGACTAAAGGCCGTAAAAAGCTATTTTGAATCAATAATTCAACAAGTCCAATTAAATAGTGCTAAGTCTTCTACTTGGCTGATGTATTTCAGTAGTATATAGAGTTTGTATTATTCAAAAAAAAAAAAAACCTTCTTATAAACAATGCCAGGCCACGGGCAAAAAACAAAAACAAAAACTTCCAATTTAATGACTAGGAATTCTAGTCTTGTTGGATATAGTTCACACTAGATATTCGTCATGAAATCTATGTTAGGTGGACTGAACTTAACAAAAATTGCGTATTGACAAGGTCCTCACTAGTCAACTGATGAGTCCAAGTGAGATCGCCGGGACGAAACGCCTAAATTTTTGTGGACTTAAAGGCCGTAAAAAGCTATTTTAAATCAATAATTCAACAAGTCCAATTAAATAGTGCTAAGTCTTCTACTTGGCTGATGTATTTCAGTAGTATATAGAGTTTGTATTATTAAAAAAAAAACCTTCTAATAGTTAATTTAATTATGCTTAATTAAAATAGATATGCTTGTTTTGAAAATGTTGATTTGCACTATTATTTAAATACATACTTTGTTTTCTGTATAAAGTAAAATTGCATACCTTAATTATTATTACATTCTGGGTTTTCTCTTAGATTTAAAAATTTTAATAGTTTTTATTTGTTCTTCAACACTTAAGGTTTTCAGGCCCAAAATTTTTATTTCCTTTTTTTAATAATCCATAAATATTAATTTAATAAAAAGTATTGAATAATAAATAAATAAATAAATAATTTAAGGTAAGTAGATTTTAAACCAAGTTTAAGAGAAGCAAACGAAATTCAAAACAATAAAATTCCAAATAAAAATGTGAAGGTCAAATGAAATTTATTTGCCGAGCGTAGAATGCGAAACCAGCATTTTGTTAGAAAATTTTTGGAGAAACATCATTTCGTAATTTAACACGTGTGGTATTTTAAACTTTAAGGTTATATTTATTATAATATCTTGAAAACAATTTCGAAGTCAAACTGAGAGCATCAAAAACCTTCAAAAAAGTATAGCCATAGTCCCATATAAAAAAATAACCTGTTTTGTAGTAAAATGTATAGTCTTTGCACAGATGTTAAGAACATATTTTTATTAAATAGGTACATCATAAATACACGGTTATTTAAGCCACTTTTGCATTAATACCTACTCAAGAACTTATAAAGCGTAAACTATATCCAAACTCATTAGACTGGAATAAGATGTACATATTATGGGTATAGGTACATTCAACAACATTCTGAACAAACCATACATACAATTTTATGCTCTTGTCATCGGAAGGATTAAATATATTAAATCTCACAAAACCTTGCTTATTAAATGGGAAAGGTATTCAATATTTCCCTAAACACATCTCCGATGTGAAAACAACAAGATACAAAAAGAGTTCATAAGAATTCCCAGCATATATAAAATCGCTCAGTCGTATCGATTCCATGAACTCCCAACACCCGCTGGTTTCAATACGATCCATCCAAATCCAAAATCGTATCTACATATCTTTCTATCTAAAAGATACAGTATAACATTATTAAAAATACATATTGTGCCCCCACGAGCATTTAAAACCAAATTTGTACAAATCACTGCGGCGCAATCATTCGAATCATTCGAGCTGTGACAGTTGACCTATCAGAAAGACCCTGCTGATGATGATGTATCACTCTTGCCATTTTTGTTGTGTGTTTATGCTTAAATAAGCCCAGCATAATCAAAGATGACAGTTATTCCTTTGCTGTGTAACAGACAACGGACTGGCACTCGGGATCCAACTGGTTTGCTGCTGCTGCCGTTGCTGCTGACGAGCACGATAATGATGATGCCTCCTCGGAACGGAATCGAAACCCGAATATGAATCGGGCTCGGCTCCGGACTCTGTCTACGAGGGATTGCTGTGTGATCGTGTGTTCTTTGTATGCCAAAAGGACTGATCTCTTCGGAGAGCCCATCAAGCCAGGCCAGGCCATGCATTCACCGACTCACCAACATTGTGAACACGTACAATGGGAAGATTTTGTTTCCATTTAGTCAGAGAGACAAGAAGATGGAGGATTTGATGAAAATTTGTGTGCCCAACTCTCAGGTGAGCAATGAGCTCCTTTCGCATTGATTGTGTTTAAAAGAGTTGTGATCCGTGTGGAAAACATGAATATGGGAATAAATGAGCTGTGTTTCCTTTGTGCAGCCATAATGCTGCTTGATGGCTTTCGAATGACATCCGATGTATACGCTTGTTGACAGATAGCTGTGGACAAAGCCATCAATCATCTGCACGGCGGCTGAGCTGACGTGCTTCACTGGAACAGACATTATGACATACATGTATGTAGATAGAGGCAACTTGTTGTTTGAATATAACTGTTACCTAAACACATCATCGATACATCTTCTTAACATTTCTAAGCCCAAAAAACACTCATAAACTTGGCCCAAATTGGCTTAGGGTCCATAATGTCTTCTTATACGTCTCTGATGGAATAATGTGCTCTTTAGAAATACTGTTTTCTTCGATTCTTCGAAAAAAAAAAAAAAATATAGCTGCTTGTTGTGTTCGAGCAAGGTACGAACCAAACAATGGCAGCGAAATCCTCTTGATTGTTATTTAATTGAATAAGAAACCAAATCAAATGCTGCCAGGCTTTTGAGGAATGCTCTTTCTCAATCTCATAATAGCCATTGGCCACAATGAATGCCAATGCCACAACAAAACAATTTCACTCTGTTGCGAGCATGAATATAACTTGCTGGCCTGCCTGGCTGACTGACTGACTAAACAACCGCAGCTAAAGATCCAAAGAGCGAAGCCGATCACTCAAAACGATCATTGCACACAGTCAAGAGTCAAAATTGAAAATTTATTGAATAAAGAGTTTAAGTACAACACGGCAAAATCAACAAAGGATTTCCCCCAAATAGCTCGTGTCAAAAGACTTTGATCCATTAATCAATATGCTCTCAAAAAATTTTAACAGCGCACCGTATCGACCGCGACAATCGGCCGTCCAACGTCGCGTCGCGTCGATCGGCTGCGGCAGCAAGAAAGAGCTTCTCTAAGATCATCACACAGTCCGTATAGTTATAGTATCTAAGATCACTGTCTAATCTTCATCTCATCTTTGGATGTAAGAATTCCAAAATAAAAAAAAGAAACGTGCTTCATGTATTCGAAGTACGCACAACAACGTTTTTATTACCATTTACTCGCTTCACACTTTCTGGCAAGTTTGCGGTTGATATTGGGGTTTTGTATCTTTTGAATGAGTTATGAGAATTGGGCAAGCAACCGGGTATTAGGTGTTTAGTGGTCAAAATTGTTTAATAGTTGTGAAAGTAATGATCAGAAAAGTGGACCTCTCCTGTGAACTTTGACAACTTTGAGAAGGGGTCTAGCTATACAAGGCCAGGAAAATGTTTGAAAGATGTTTATGTGATTTATTATTATCATTTGACTTTATTTAGTATTTTATAGTGATGCTTCTTAATAATTATCTGAAATGTTTTGTAGGGTGCATGGATTTATATGACACTTGTCTAAATACGCCAATGAGAATGCTACTTTTTTAGTAAAGCACATGCTATACGAAAGTGCGAACATATAGACTCTCGAAGTGAGATTACCTACCTAGATGAAACTTCCATTTAGCTTGAAGAAATAGGGGAGGGGGGACTAAAATGTTCTGCCGAATCCGAAGTGAGAAGCACTCTTTCATGACAAGAGATACTTTAGGTATTTGTCAATATCTCGCAAGAGGCAGTAACCCGTAAAAACATTTCTGTTTTTGGATGGCAGTCTGGGAATCGAATACAAGACCATCAGCGCTGTAACAGTCGTACGCAGTAACCGTTACGCCACGGGCTACTCCGACATTTGAATTTTATTCGATTTAAATATCACTAGGAATATTTCCCGCTGCCTTGGCCTTAAAGAACACATTGACCATTTGAGAGTATTTTTAATAAAAAAATGTTAAGCAAGTAAATGTTTTTTACATTTATTAAAATGGAATAAAACAAGGGCAAAAAAAAGAGTCAACAAAAAAAAAGGAAATGATTTCAATGAAAAAATAATCTTATCATCAAGACAAAGTTAAGCCTTCTTTTTTAAAAAAAAAAATTGTAACCAATTCCGATCCGAATCAACTCGTCCTTACTTCATAGCGTTAATGTTACCTCCTTTATCACTTTATTCTCGTTTAGGCAACATAACATTTGAATTCAAAGGCAAGGAAGGACCCACGTAGCTTATATAGCTGAATAAAACACGATTGTCGGCATCGAGAAAAAAAGGAATACATCTATGTATAAATACCACTAGCAGATATATTATGGTATTAGCGCTACCATTGTGTTCTAACCAATGAAAAAAGGAGACAATTATTACGATCAACCGATCATTAATAATTTGTTCGAGCTCCGATTGAGACCGCAACAACGCTGGATTCCTGTCACCAAAAACCATTCCCTTATTGTAGCTCATAAAAACATACAAGCAAAGCATAATCATTGAATTCTCTCTCCCTCTTGGCGGAGCTGATTTGCTCGGATGAGATGCTCATTTGTTGTGTATCCTCATAAATCATTGGCTTCCATTCTCTGTGTTCCTGATTCAGAGGACGATGCTAGGACACGAAGATATCATGCTGCATCATGCATTTGAAATACATATACCTACTCTACTTGTATATAAAATGTTTTCCTTTTTTGTTTGCGTTTGTGCCTCGGCTAATGTGAAAATATGTTAGGGCCTTTGTGATAATTCGCATTTTGGTTTAAAGTTATAGGAGTTGATGGAAGTCGGGTAATGTAGATTTTCACACCTTGTTCTGGGGTTCGGCAATCAACTGTTTCAACAAAAGGATGCGTCTTACAAATTTACAATGATGTCCCTTGTGGAATGCTGGAATGCAAATAATGCCAGATGTTTGATGGATCAATTCACTAGAGGTTCATCGTTTGTTGATCAGAGATGTTTGTTTTTGTCTCAAATTGAATGACATTGTTTGTTTTTTTTTTTAACATTGAAAACGGAAATATTTCCTTAATTTTTAATGACACTTTTGATGACTTCGAGAAGAAATAGGTATTCATAGGTATTTATAAGCAGATTAAAATTCCTTTTTAACAATTTATTGGCAAAATGTTTTCTTCTTGTTGAATCCAAATTTGTAATCATTATTGAACTAATAAACTGCAAAGTGCTATTGAAACAGCTTACATAAAGATATTGCTGAGTAGAAAGGAAAGAAGTTTCGTTATACAAAGCTACCTTATGATGAAAGACTTTCAACTTACTCACGCCTTCAACTATAAAATAATATATAAAGTTGTTATCTACATATTTGAAACTCCTACCCATTGAGAGTCCTATAAACTTATCATCCAGTAGATATGAATGGTCTAAATGATGTAGGAAAACAACATCATAGCCTTGTCATTTCAACGGTGGCATACGTTTGGTTTGAAAGCTCATCTCATTCAAACGAAAAGAATTCGTTCTTCTAACTACGTTCTAAATTAGAAAATTGGTTTTCTTGATGATTTTCTAATGGGCTTCTGCTGCAGAAGACAAAACAAGGCTTCGAAAATGGGAAAACAATATTTACGTTAATATTCAACTTAGTTTCAGTTCTACTGAAAGAGTAAGGTATATGGTAATTATCCAAAAACCATACAATAGATTAAGGCCAATATTTGAAAAGAAGCGAGGGCTTTGGGACATTCTATCAAGATCTAGAGTTATGGAAAATGTTCTGGGAAGAGCAAGTCGAGTCGAGATGTTTTACTCAAAACATATTTCCAAACTGTAGGTTAGGTTAGGTTTAGTGAGGAGGGGTGATAGATAATACGGTAAGACATTCGGATCTGAATTGATTCATTGCGGTATCCCAGGATGTTAATATAGATATGAGGGGTAAAGAAAGGATTTAGGTATGGGGTGCCTCCCTGAAACATCTTGAATTCTTAATGAATTTAAGGATGTTTCTCAATGGTGAAAACAAGATGTTCTCGCGATAATCTGGGGCACTCATAAGGGAAGTGATTGGATAATTCCTCAGCCTCTTTATCCTGACACCCTCTGCAGATGTGCTGATGCCCATTTTTCCCATGTGGGTACTCATTAAGTTCTGACCTGCTAAGATTCTAACTAAGAGTTGAGTTGTGCTTAGCTCGAGTAGGTATTCTGTTGTACTTTTAGAGAGCTCTGGCCATGGATTCCTCGAGATCCGAAAGGTGTCTGTTTCTCACCATCTTTCATTTGCTGCTTTGAGGAGATTCATGGTGAATTCTACACTTATTCTCAGTGTCATATATGTATGTATGTATGTACATATATGGGGAATTCGGTTTGGCTCGGATCAAGATAACCAGTTTTTAGCCAATTTATCCGCCATTTTGTTTCCATTTATATATCACGGTGTCTTGAGTTTGTTGCATTAGTAATCTCAGCTCGTTGCGGCATCCGTCCACTTTAATTGCCGATAAATACAATATTTCAAGAAAACTTAGATCCATATAGGTGACAGAAAATACCTGAATTTGAAACAAAACATCCAAGACTATACGCCTTAATTTAATTTTATTAAAGAATTTTAAGCTTTTAATTTAAATTATATAGTTATAGCTTCAAACTTCATTTCTCCCTTTTTAACAAATAAAATTCCAACAAATTTCCATTGCAAAGTCAATGCTCTAAAAATATTCAACATTTATAACATATAATCTCATAAAACTAATATAAAAATCTTTTTCAAACTTCACACTTTTTTGTTTTTAATTAAACTCCAACACAAAAATTAAAAAAATAAAACCTTTCCAGTGCCGTGTGCCTGTGTGGAATTCACTTTAAGAAACAAAAAAAAAAAAAACAGAAAGACATTAGTATTTTATTTCCCAAACAATGCGAACGATTTTTCAATATTAATCTTAATAGCATTTGCCTTTTAATATTATTTAAAAAAAAAAGAAAATCAGACAGCGGTCATTCTTTAACTCACTGACAAAAGCGGCCCGGCCTGACTTGGCCTGGTGCACCAAGCACTGTCATCGCCATCATCATTATTATAACGAATAGATTAAGAACAGAATCGGAAATAAAAGTTTGAAAACTTAATCTCATCATCACATCATATAATTTTCGATGTCACCACAGAAGCTACCTCTGGACGACCATTTGATATCTTCCAAAGCAGAGCAGAGCAACGGCTGCATGACTTGGCACGGCACCATAAAGCATATATCCTTCACACACATACTCAAGATTGGACTTGGACAAATAACAAAATCTTAAAAGACAAACCGCGCTAAACATTTAGTTTAAGATTCGCCCATTTGCATCTCATCAAATCCGATGACCAAAACCAAAATGACGACAACTCGCCACGGAATCCCAATCCACTAATAGTGAGTAAGTGAGCACGAGAGAATCCACCATCTATATAGGTATAGAAGATACTATCCAGCATCTTCCATTGAATCGACCAACTACTACTGCCCAGCCCATGCCCCATGCCCAGTTCCAATAACGAATAAGAAAATTTTATCTCTCTTAACAACTTTCAAGCATAAAAAGATAAAACTCTCAGCTTGATATAATAATTCGAAAACTTGATTTTAAGCCGGTGGTGCGGACGAACATCGTCGACACGGTGTAGAAATTTACATCTTAATTCCCTAACCACCCGTAGCAGATTCGGTTTGGTGTTCTGATGGTGCTCTTGCAGCTTCTTCCTCTTCTTCTTTTTCTTCTATGGTTCTCTGGCTTGGACGGAGCAGCGTTTCTGAATCATTTAACATTCCGTAATTCTGATAGCATTGGAACCTTACCGTGTACCCCCTCACAAACTCACACAGTCGGTTTTTCCCTTGCCACCGATTTGTATGCATCATTATTATTATTATCCTCTGCTCCTTCTGATGGTGAATTGTACGCCCGAGATGGCCTCTTGCTGTCCTCCTGATCTGGTTCGTTCTGTTTTTAGTGCGTTAATCCGTGTGTTGTCAACTTCATTAGACGATAAGCGCACCAGTATTCATGGACTTCGGTTGCTTTGCGCTTCTGTCTGATCGCATAGTTTTCCCGTCCAATGGCGGTATGTTTTTATGTTTTGATGAAAAATTACCTTACATTGCATCGAAGGAAGCTGAATAAGTCGCATCATAGATGGAAGGACAAATATTGCGCGGACTGGATCGTTATAGCCTTGGTGCAAGTTGTGTCTGTGATAACAAATCACAACTTCTAGAGAGATATATGGTGGCTAATTGACCTGTTGCGTACTTTTATACACATGCAGTAACTATAAGCTAATTGGTGTGACTTGCTCTTGGAGTTCGTTTTCAGTTTAGATTCGTTCCGCCTCGCCTGCACGGAGACGAGACGATAAGTTTTCTCTTTTCAATACCTAAATACTGTTTTTTTATTTTGTTAATGTGTTCCAATGAAAGTGTTAAATCAACACAATAAGCTTATTACTTCCTTACCCCTTGCAATGAAATTTGAGACTTATTTCTTGCTTTTTGTCTGATAAGATCAGTCAGTTTAAAGGTTGCCATATGGCCTTTTTAGTTGCAAATTAATCTTGTTTTGTTGTATTCACTACTATTTAGGAATCCCTATGTCATTTACGACTAATTTCGTTATTTTTAGTACCTACTGTTATTTTATACCTTTTAAATTTTGTAGTAGGTTTTCAAAGATTTTTTGTATATCCGCTCAAGAGCGCCTTGCTATTAGCTAGCTAGCTAGCTATTTTAAATGTAGTTTGTATCTACTTATGAGTATATCGCTTCTCCCATGAATTTCCATATTCGAAAAATTAGATTAGAAATTGCAATGTGAAAATAGTTATCTCTAACTTAATATTTTGACATCACTCAAAATATAACGGAACGCGATGAGAAAAGGGAACCATACATTCTCGAAATTACACCAACTTAGTTATTCGGAAATCCCATAGTAAGGTTTTAACATAACATCGCCTTGTCCGGTTATAAGAGTTCGCGTCCGGTTATCGGAGATTTTCTATGGATTTGTTTGCGTATTAAAAATAAAACAGAAACTATACTGAGAACGGACGTTCTGTTTTTTTTCTGTTTCATTTTTTGGTAAAAAAATAATCCCTAAATAAAATTATGTGCCCGTCTATGAGAGATTTTCTATCTAGAATGAGCAAGAAAAAGTGTCCGCGACCGTTTATGAGAGTGTCCGTTTATAGGAAAGTAATTTGTAGATATGATAAATTTGGAAAAGAAGTTTGTTCCCAAAAATGTGTCCATTTAAGGGAATTTTCCACTTATTGGAGCTGTCCGCAAGTGGAGCTTTTACTGTAGTTGAATCCTAATTTTGCGGGCTTCAGGTCTTTTTTATTGGTTAGTAATTATATTTAAATAGACGGTGTTTCGTACGTGTTTACGTACGAAAGTCCACAAAATTAGTATTAAACTATTAATATTTTTATGAAACTCTAGTTCTTTCTCTATAGAAATGTTACTTGGGAAAATCTCAATCGAAATCAGAAGTGTAATTTGAGAGTTGGTTGGTGTTCTAAATCTAAACTGTCAGCAATGTCCGCCGTTTATATTGGATTTATGTTCCTATTTGTTTCTTTTTTATCCTCAAGCGTGTTTGAAGCGTTAATTGTTAAAAAACACAGTTAAGTATCAAATAGGTACCCGTGTCCTTTGTATTCTTTTTCCCGAAAAAAATCCATTAATTTATAAATAATGAAAAAAGCTTAACGAAAGTTTTATTTTTTTCGGAAATACTGGTCGATTTCGATCCATTTATCGATTACATTCGGCCCTTCTTTATCTTTTCTCACTCATTAAAATTCAAAACGAGAACCCTGGGGGCTTATATTTTGTTTTCTTTTTTTTTAATGAGCTCCTTCGAAATTTAATTCCAGCTTTAATTAGAAAAGAATATCAAACACGGATACAGCGTAAACAAACAAAAAGCAGACCAGCTTAAGGACCAAGTGTCATGTTTATACGTTTGGACGTGTAGGTATATCTGGTTTTTGTGATTTATGGAAATAATCATCAATTTTCTTAAGAGTATATTACTGAAGAAATAATAACCTACACATAATGGACGGCTGAACGCTAAGACAGGATGTTAAAACCTCGACAAATCGCTTCGCAAAAATAAAATCATGATTTAAGGAAAAAGGAGTATGAGTTCTTTGAATGGCGAAGATATTAGGTGGTAATTATATTCTCTCCATATACATGTTATATAGGTATTGCACATCAGACTGAGATTCTGCATATCGGGTTTCAATTTTTTCTTTTTAAATTTAAAAGATCTGTGGGAGGAAGTTAATAAAGTGTAAACCAGTTTGTTATGTTGGTTCTGTCTTATATGTATGTATTTATGTATGTATGTGAAGGCAGCCAATCTGTTTACATATCCTTGGCACCTTTTTTTTTTTAATATAAAAGGTACTACAAATTCAAACGCATTTCTACAGTGGTGGTACGAAATAAAGTGACGCTCAGAATAATGGCTATTTATAAGAATTTCGTTTTAATAGGGTTCTCTCTTTTTTTCTGTCAAATTTGTACTCTACGGAAATTTCAATTAAGATTTCTGAGCCAAAGTTAATCAAAATATTGCTAACTATTCAATCAGCGTTACTGGTTTATCCTAGTTTAATGTTAAAAAAAAGTAAAATAATGAATTTCAAAAATTTTGGAATGCAATATTGTTTAAACTGTTGAGAAACAAAATCTGTCAAGCCATTAAAAAGCTATACGAAATTTCGTCAAAAGGTATAAAAAACCCTATTTTTTGTAATACTAACTGTTTGGCAAAAACCTGAAACGCAGTTTTCTTACAATAACTTTAATCGAGATCATTACAAGTTACAAGTAGGAAGATTAAGCAAACTAATTCGAGTCGGTTTCTATAAAATTAGAATTAAAAAAATTAAATTAGAAAAAAAAAAATTAGAAAATGGACGAAGGCTTAGGGTACCAAAATGGGTATCTTTTAAGTGCCATTTATTCTGTTAAGTGTGCACTGTGAAACTAGCACTGGCCGCTTAGTTCTCGATTGTTAGAAATTAAACAATTTTATAAGACCTAACTCGTGAAGTGTAAATTTAACAACATTTTTTTTTAGATTAATTTAGCCGAGTGTGCCTTATTTTTTGCCGCCAGTGTTCGAACAATACATCGAGCTTAAGCAAAAATTCCAAACTCCAGCTAAAGCTTGACAATGCTAGATGCTGACATTTCCAATTCTATAATATCTTAATCCGATAAACTTATTTATGGCTGAGATTCCTCTCAGTCCGATGATGATGATGACGATGATGATAGGGGAGCGTCATCAGTTTATGTATGCGGCTTTTAACCTATTCTAATAACTTCTCTTGATCAATCCCAACACAGCGCCGCCACCGCCGCCAAGCCGAGTCGTGGTGCGGTCAATGGAGCGTGCAATTTTTGCACACCCATATTCGTTCTGTTGATACGCATTCACGCGTCCCAGATTGACACTTGGAAGACCGATATTCTTGTTCTCAATCAATGTTTCTATTTAGATTAATCAAATACCCCGCACATAATATCTGACACCCTTTTTTGTCATTAGCCAGCAGCGTCGTCGTCGTAAGTCGTGAGAGTCAATCGAAGAGAAGGATTTAAGTCATAGAGTTGGTTAATTACGGGTAAAATCTTTGTCGTCCGAATTCTTGGGCACCTGGGACTGAGAATGAGAATGGGAATGGGACGATCCATAGATTCATACGAGTAGGTATACCCATGTGTGCGAAGGTAAACATGTTATTAGCTTTTTATTATCCTTGAATAGAGAGAAGAGGTTGGAGTTGTCGGGGCAACAGTTCGTTACTTTGATTCCTACCTACTTTCAACATCGTTTGTCCTCGAATCACAAACAAATGTATCCAGTTACAATCGAGATAAGCTGTGCAAATAATGGTCGGAAACAGTAGTTTTATACACAGCACACTGATGACGAAATAAGGCATAAATCATAATGTAACGTTTTTCAATTTGTCCTTTCTCCTTGTCCTTTGGAATTTTTTTTTATTTTTTGAATGCCAAGCAGCGACAACAAACATCCTTTCGGATTATTCATTTGTATTACTAATTTTTTTTTTTTTTGAAAACAGTCCTAATGTTGCAAATGGAGATTACGCTTGACTACGTCATTCATCAGGAACCAACCGATGTTCCAATGTGTACGTTGCTTATTAGTCCGCTTAACTTGCTATATTGCATACAAAAATTGTAATGTGATCCTTTATTCACGTGGAACTCAGAATCGGAACTCTACCCTCTTCCTCGTTGCAAATCATTTTATTTTCATGTCAATTGGTTGGAATATTTGTATAGACAACAAATGAATTGCGATAATCTTGAAACAAAAATCAAGAGCAGCCCCGAAATGGTCAGGGTAATATCCGATTACTCGACGTAGATAAAGTGTTGTGTTGTTTTCTGATACTTTTTTTTTGTATTTTATCTACTCGCAGTGTTTGATGGTTGTTATTCATGTAAACTTACCAACTCAATATATACATACATATATAATGTACATGTAGATATTCCAGATATTAATGACGATATTGTGTGTCACTGTCACCTGGATTCACGTAAGTGGTAGGATGGAAGGTTGTGGGGAAAAACTGTCTCATTCCAAAGGTGTCCCGTTCGACTTAAGCCTATTAGGTGGCCTATTAAACAAAGGTCGTAATTTGACGCCGTATGCAACCACAAGCCTTGACCACTATTAAACTTCCAAAGTACCTCCGGATTAAGATGCCCTTGGACTATCAATAAATTAGCTTCCGGTTGGATTCGATCTATGACTCTTCTGCCTGCGCGAAACGTTCCCATTTTATTCTCAGATGATTCAACTATTTCAAGACAAACATTTCCTCTTTATAGTGAATCAGTGATGTTAATTGGGTGAGACGTGAATGAATTAATTCTTCTTTTTTTTTATTAACGCAGTGCCAACCTTATACCCCTCGACTCTGGTGGCTTAAATCTTATCGTTCATACATACATTCAAGGCGGCTACAATGCAATCTTCGTCGTCAGCATTATCATTACCGAGGCGGGGGAAGAAAATCAACTCTGATAAATTCCACGACGTCAACTATAACTCTGCTCGAATGTACGGATCAATTGTGTGATCTACGATGATGGTACGACACACAGCGAAATGCCACAGTGGCAATCATTCTGAGGTCAAAATATTTACCACTTGACCCTTAACTCAATCAGCTCGAGTACGTGGGTTTCAATTAACTCAATATATGAGACAATTTACTTTTTTTTCTTTTCAGAGAATATGGTCTATACTGCCTTTTAAAAATAAACAAAAAATTGTGTACGACGACGATGTGCTGGACATCTTTTGAATAAACACAAGATGTGAACAAAAGCGCTGAATATAAGTAAGAATTATATTATTTTATACGTTTTGATTTTTTGGTCTATATGACCATAGTGGAACTTTGACATCTGTCATCCGCTTTGATGGCATTGGGGAAAAGTTGGGTCTTTTTTTTTAACGGAAGTCATAAAATATATTTATTACGTGAGGTTATGTCAGAGATTACTTGCACTTTTAATAACTTAAATGTCAATTGAGTTTATGAAGTTTACTCATAATCTAAATTCTGCATTATATGTATTTATTTCGTTCGTAGTATTTTGTTTGTTTTGGTATGACTAGTATTGGTTTCGTTTAACAAAAATTAAGGCTTAAATTCAATCAAATCTAACAAATGATAAAGTAAAAGTATACCGAATTTCTACGAATTTCAGTCCACAAGTTGTTTGCTTAGTCATAAAGTTCAAACAATATGTGCGTTCCTTTATTTTTAAACTCTGTGATTTTCTGTCCAAAACTAAACATTTTATTTCTTTTATATGAACTTCACTTTTTTATCACAGAGTTTCAAAGTAAGGGAACGAAATTTGGACAGCAACGAACAGACCTAATTTTGAGATGCTTTTGCTTGAAAATAACCTGATGACTAGTTATGACAAGTTATGGATTTTCGTAAAAAAATCTAACTCGAGATTTTTATCAAACTTGACTTTGCAATGATGGCGAAGTCGAAAAATGTGAGTCTCGCAATTCTGCCCGTCTGTCTATCTGTCTGTTTGTCCTGTCCTTTCGGCTGCAGCATAAACGGTTGTGTCGATTTTCATCCACCATTGTATAAAAAATAAATCGGAAAAACCATTAACCGATTTTTGATTTTCGTTTTTCTCAAAAACGGGTCAACTGATTTTGATCAAAGTATTTTAGGTATATCTACCAAAGTTTTTTTTTCTTGAGAACTAAATAATTCGAAAACTACTTGGTCGGTTTTTATTAAACTTGGAATTTAGCAGTATTTTAAAATTATCTAGCAGATTTTTTTTATGACCGAAAATAACGGTACCTCCCATACAAGTGTTTAAAATCCGGTAAGGAAATCTAAGATTTGATTTTTTTTTTTTCAAAAACAGCTGCTACGATTTTGATTAAAATATTTATGTGAGCTAATATCAGTACGATGTACCATATAATTGGAAAAGTAATTTTATTTATTGATTAAAAATGATAGGTATCTCTCATAGAACCATTTTGGTGCTATATTGTTCATATTTATGTACTCATACATGTTGGACATCTACTTACTTAAACGTATTCCAACAGGTTGTCTAAATATTTCCCACATATTTATTCACTGACATCCCTGTAATCTGGCTATTTCGTGAACTTTTGGATATGTTCAATGAACATTTTATTCATCTAGAAACTTTCCTTACTTTGTTCACGTGTCCACTTTACAAGTTCAAGTTCTAAGTACAATAACTAAATAATATTACAAGCAACTCATGAGGGTGCATTGTCGAGCCCCTTTAACCTTTCTATATATTTTAAAACCAAAATAATTTGCCTCATCTTATTTAAAGGTTTGAATATCTTAATTGTTTATAAACAAATTCATCAATTTAACGGTGATTTATAATTTCCATCTACATAAATAAAAAACAAAAATCCCAATTCCAACGGCAGCAAAAATAATTTCGATATTAAGACATAAAAGTTAATCATCTCTTCATCTTAAAGCCCGAAGTATTTTTCACATAGAACCATAACTAATTCCCTCTGCAGTCGCCACCGCCGGCCTATAAGTTTGGGTCTCAAACACTTTGACGACAGTCTAATCCATTGACTGACTGGCTGGCTGACACTTGTCCAATGTTGTCTGTCCAGTCGACGAAGTGTATACGAAATACGATTGCTGGACAACTCAGATCAGCTCCAACAAGAAACGCACCATTAAGGCCCGGATTTGATTACATCATTAGCATATTTATTGGGGCATTTAGTATATTTTTGTTTTGGGTTTTAAATATACGACATCATTTGTCGGCCCGTTCTCCCGCCTGTTGTCGGCAGGTAGACAAGACAAGACACATTGAATTGAAACTCACCGACTCACAGATGAGCCATTTCGGATTCAATATTTTCGTTGTTGTTCATTTGTTTTGAACAATCTTTCAAAGTAGCCCCTGCTCTTCTAGCCGGCGATGCGATGACCGTCGACCGATGTGGACGACGCCGCGCCGCGCCGCCGCTTTTGCCTATCCAGACTCTATATTGGCCTACTGGTTTCACGTTGAGCACAGATTCTCGTTTAATGCAGCCGACTTCTTTCACTCGGCATTATTATGTTATCACCGGTGATATTACAAAATTATACAACATAACTAACGTTGATCTTCAGGTGTGTAATCACCTAAGTTTTTCTTTAAGTTGTCAACATTTCTGGCTTAGGAGCGAGTGGAATGGGGGAGAATTGTGATGTCGGCCCGATTGAACGTGGTTTGATGCGTTCTATTGCTTGCTTAGATCGGGCGGTGTTATTTTGTCAGTGGTTGTCCGAGCTGGCCGGTTGCTCGGCCGTTAAAGAGGTGTTGGCTTTTATGAAGATATCGTGAAATATTATTTCATTGATTTTCTGGAACATGTCAAGCTGCCTATTAGCATAGAATTCTCGATATATAAATATATAATGTATGTATGTATATTTGATGTTTCTTATTGAATGTGTGCTATTAACAGAAACACGAACGACATTATACTGAGTGTGTTTTTAAGTAAATTCACACAGCTGATGGTATAATGGAAGCTATTTTAGAGAATTTCCGTGAAGATAACTAACTGCTAGTGATATCTTCTTTATTTCTTAGTATAGTAACTTATACAGTGCTTTTATCTTAATTGAAAAACAAATAAATAAATTAAACTACCTACTCACAAGCTACTTTAGCCAGCTTGCCATTATATATTCTAACAAGAGTAGGTAGCTATATTTTGAGAATTAATGTCATCCTTTTAGTTGGTAGTAGTCAATGAGACAACTTAATATCTTAGAAGATTTCTATATGCGTTTAAAGTTGATAAAATTTGAAAAAAATTTTTGAAGAGTTTTAACTAGTTTTTTGTTCGGTTGTTTTAATAAACTCGATTAAAGTAGTTACTAGATATATTTAACGTGGTTTGCGGTCGCGTAAGATGCGACAAATAGGCAGACCGTATAGGTCAAGACAAGAAAAAATGGCATACATGAAGTCCCACTTTCGCGCCAGGGCGATTTTCTGAAATATTATTTTAAACTGAACTGCTATCAACCTGCGCTGCGGAAGTAGCACGATCGTGGTTTTTTGAGACGAAAATTTCATTGTGGCACGGAAAGAAATGGCACGTTTTTCTAGAAAATGTGGCACTGACATTTTTTTATGGCCAGCAACGCTGCTATTAACTGCTTTAAAATCAAAAATCTATTTTTTTTATTTTGTTTTCAATTTTTCAAAACTCAGTTATTCAGCAGATGGTATAATAAATTATAAAAGTTTGAACCCATTTATTCCTCTGATATAGTTAGTTGAATGTTTTATTGCTGATTATATTAAATATCGGCTCTAAATAAATTCAATTAAATAAATAGTTTTTAAAAAAAAGTATTTTATTCTAAAAATCAAAATGTTTAAGAAAAAAATTATGAAGCAATAAACATTTCAAAATAACAAGTTTAATCCATTTTCAAGGAGGCGCTTTGCTTACTTCATATGAATTCTTAAACAAAAAACAAAAAAACATAGAAAACATTGCATGACAAAATTTAAATCATTACGATAATTAACGACTAATGAACGGACAATTATTCAGCAATAAAACATTAAATATAAGATGTTTATACCCTTTTGCGAGGGAATGCGTCGCTTATCAATTTAGCACAAGAACAAAAAACAAAGAAGATATTGCACGGCAAAATTTAAATTTTTACAACCTATTACTGTAAAATTTTTGAGCGATACATACCTACATATGTTTTAATATAAGAAGTTTGTAAATATTCCTTTTTAAGGGGGTTATTTAGCTTATTTGATATGATTATCTTAGCAAAACAGCAAAAAACATAGAAAAATTGAACGACAATATTAAAATTGTTTTTACTAATTAACATCTTTTTAACACCAATTATTAAATTATAAATCATTCAACATGTTATTGTAGTTGTTTGTGTAAAAACTTTGCTGAGTTGATATTTTAATAATTTTTTTATAAATAAAATACTTAAAGTTTTTATAATGCTTAGATATAATATAGTTGATTTTTAAGTGTCGTATGTTTAACAGTGGGCTTTGTAAACAAACATTTAAAAAAAACTTACACAAACCCTATAGAAATTAAATCTTCCTTTATTAAAAAAAAGCATCAAACATTTGCGGCAATATTATATTCTCGAATCCGCCTCCATTGTTTTCTCAATTGTTTGAGGTATGTGCGTCACCTATAATTCCAAGACTGGACAAGCAAATTTAGTAATAATAGTGGAGGAAATATCACAAAGGTTTGCGCGTTTGCTGTGCGCTAACTTAAAAGAATAATCGACTCATCAGAATTAATATATCGGAATATTTCTGAATAAAAAAACAACAAACAATTTCTTTGAGGACAAGTTTCACGTTTCTCAAAGGTTACCACCTATTGTATATACATTATAGATGTATTATATGCAATACATGCCCATGCATATATTGAAAACACATTCTTGTTGACTGCGAGAGTATTAATTTTGGCTTCTGATGCGGCAAGATGCAACAAGCCGAAAGGAGAACGTTCTATTCAAGTCATAGCATTCAATTAACACCTGCTAAAGGAAGGAATATTAGGGGAGGAGGATTATCAAAAGATAAATAGTCTTGCCAGTCATTCATTGAGTCATTGAATATACCTACATATTGTGTGGTTGCCGTTGCGCCTGCTTGAAACGAAAAACAATATTTGATGTTTTGATTGGATTTATAAGCATGTATAGTATAACGCGGCTTTGGTTTGTAATTTGCTGTGAAAAAGACAACTTAATGGCTCTTGACAACAATTCTGGAATTCTAGGTTCTTTAATCGACGAACAAGTTCTTGAAATTCCAAGAAAAATCCTGTCTGGCAGTTTTAAGGGGAACTGTTCCTTATTCTGTATTCTGAAAATTTTGAATAGGTATAATGCGTTACAAAATTTCGAGAAAACATAGTTTCAATAGGTAGGTAGGTATCTACTACCTATAATGTTTAAAAAAATATCTGAGTTAAAGACAAGATATTAAATTTGTTTGATTATACTAAATCGTGATACCTAACCTGTAAAGCCTTAGGGGCTTTTTATGTGATGTCTTTTATTTAAGTATTAAAATTCAATAAATCTATGTAGGTTTCACCCCACAAAAATATTAACAAGTATATATCGCGCTGAAGGCATTTATTCAAAAATCGATTGACACAAATGAAACTTTCTGCCTCACATTATAGACTTTCCAATGTTATTCATTTTTGCCATTTGTCAAACGAAGCAAACTAAATTCGATTTTTCAATGAATGTGTTCAGCGCGATATTAACCAGTTCGATTTGTAAAACTATTGACCTTATCAAAATTTAACAAATTTTATTTCTAACCTACTGGATTAGTGAAATAGTTCTGATCGTTGAGATTTCGAGAAGATTTAAGTTAAACCTTATTTAATTTTGGTTTATTTATCTGTGGAAGCTTAGTATTAATAGTTTATTTTTAAATGCTTCCAACAGGCACTTGAAAACTGGGAACTATATTCTTGTCATCATGAATTAATCCAACTTTTAAGAAGTGTATTTCCATTGTTACGGATGTGATACCAATACTCATAGCTTCATAAATAATTCACAATGTAAATTATATAACTAAATCAAAATTAAATATTATGAACGCATTTATTTTAAATGACTTAACTTGACTTACATACCAAAAGAAGTCTTTGTTTTTAAGTTATTTGGTTCTATGCTTCTTTAAATAAAAATTGAGGTACTAAGTTTTGATAAGTTTGTAAGTTCAAATCAGTTCAGATCAAAACAGGTTTTTTTTTATTATTTTCTCAGCCTCCGACACCTTGCAGAAACATTGTGACTCAATGCAGACGAAGATCCATAATCCGTTTCAGACTTATATGCGAGTATTTATAAAATAACCATACTTTATGGATGCACACTGCTTGTAAAAAAGTGTCAAATTTACAAAAGACCAGATCGCCAAAATATTTAGAAACAGCAGTTCAGCTTCAGGGAGCTTCAAATGAAGGGCACTCATCCGCATCACATAATATTGTGCCCATGGAGGACGATGAGAATATATGAACCTACTTATAAGGACAACGGCTATGAGGATGAAGAAGATGATGCTGTAAGAAGGCACACCTAGATCATGTTTTCTCCATTCAACCGGAGACTCGATAAGGGTTGCTCTTGCCAAAGTGTATCGAATTTCACCCATGTTACACGTCATTCGGCGGCACAATATTTTCGCGGATATCTAAGGATCGAACACAGAAAAGAAGTGAAAACAAAACAATTACCTACCCTTTTATGTTCGTATGTCTAATTTGTATTGGGTTACGGGTTCTATCCCAAAAAAGGACTTTTAAACAGCTTGTGGAGAAGAATGGATCATGTATTTTGTGACTGAAAAATAAAATTAAAGAAAAAAAACACCAAAATGTCAAATCGTGCAATTCAAAAACTCCATTTAAATGTCCGCTGACTGGTGTTATGTGAGACTTATTTTGTGGTCACATTGGTCTGGTCATAGCCACATTCTATATAGGCGTGATGATATATTTTCAATAAATAAAAGGCTTGTTGCATACTTACAACAAGCAACAAGGTGCGTACCGCAGTGCTGGACAAAATGTTAATTAACTTTTCAAGCCAACAATAACGTATACATATATGCTCGACTACATGAGCCGCATGCTGGTTAAGCTTTTATCATCCTTGCTTTGAGTCTTCGTTGTTTCGTTTCGTGCTTCGTTTGCCTCAACTTGGCCAGGAGCAGCTATTATGGCCAGCTGGGTGAATGAAGGCATTTGCCAAGAAGACACCTCGGTAGTGATAGTAGTAGATGTGGAGGTTATAATTTACCTTTTGAATTGCGAAAACTATTTAGATATTTCGGTAAGCGCTCACTACCGCGCTTATAATGCGCTTGTGCAGTGGTGTTATTAGCGTTGGATTGCGGCGAGCTCCTGGGGTCGCAGTCAACACTCGGGATTGCACCCATGGGCAGAGAAAATTTGAAAATATCAGCGGGCGATTTAAATGTTTACACGCAAATTTACACTCCGCACTTTGTTGAGGCAAGAAATTTAGACGCTTCGCGGTCGAACTCAAATGGAGCGCCCACAAAAGCAAACACTTTCAACATGTTAACCAGAATCCTTATGCGTTCAATTCACGTTTGTTCCTTGCTATCTTCTGATGTCGTTGTTGGCAGTGCCCAAACAACGTGCGACGACCGACAATGCCGACCACGGCGGCAGCGGCGACGCGACGTTTCGGTCGTCGTCTTTGGGTCATAAATAAACAACCGATCGAACAATGAAGGCAATTCCTTCATATATATTTGGATGAAAAGCGCAAAAATTAAATTATGATCTTGGCAGTATATAACTTGCAACCTGACACCCAATTTAATTGAGTTCTTAGATGATAACGAATGTTCAAGACTTTTGCACGTTTCTGGGTTTTGCAATGTGAAATTGTGAAAAAGTGTGGGACAATTGAAGGTTTGCTCCGAAATGTTGTTCTTACTTATTCCTTTTTTTTCTTGAATAACTTAACATTAAAGATAAACATGTTGTAGTTTTGTAAGAAGATGGTCAATATTTTAAGTATATTTTTTAATTATGCATTCATAAATAGGGGTTGAACAAAAAAACATTGTACTTACGTGTTTATGCCAAATAAAACAAATTATTAAAAAAAATAGATTTATTGGCACCAAGTTGATTCTTTCATATTTTTTTAATCGTTTTTCTGTATTTATTCGTTATATTGTTCCAAAATGCCTATTTATGTACGTCTTATTTTTTCATGGAAGAATATAATTGAGAAGTCAGTTTCCCGCAACTTCATACTTTTAAAAAAAAATATTTTAAGTTATTTTACGTTTACGTTGTTATCATGTCGCAGCGAAATTTAAAATACACACACACACACGCGGTTAGCGGTTAAAATATACTTGCCTTTACAGAGGAGCAAATGAGACGAATTTTCCAGAAATAGGTACATATATAAAAAAAACTATGTTGGTCGTGAAGCACAGTACAAAAATTAAATTGTCCAGCTTGTCAAAGTTGAAAATCCTTGAAATAAAAAAAAATGGCTGTTCGAGTGCCCATTAAAACTACACACCGCCTTATTAGAAACAATAATAATATTAGAAAAGTGAAGGGGAACTGGAATCGCCATTTTCTTTGATTTTGCAGATGCGCAGAATAGACCAAAAATAATGGAATGGACTTTTTAAGCATTTGACTTACCAGGAACCAGGGGTTCTTAACGACCTCCACAGAATTAGATACTTAACCTATATAAAGTGATTTAGAAATATGTAATACAGAATCAATACTTGTTAAAAACTCTTTACCGATATTTTGACATTGTGATTTTGACAAACCTTATAATAATTAAAAATATATCTATGACAGGCCCCAAACTGAGGCCAGCGAGGCAAGAGAAACATCGTATATTAGAATTGCATTCAATGCTGAGGTTATTGTAAAATCATTTCTGTAAATTTCTATACATATTAGGTGGAGCAAAAGTAATGTCATAATTTCATAAATTGGTGTATCAAAATGTTCATTGTTTCTCGGACTGCGTGCGTAGTAATTTTGAAACTTTAAACTCCTCGAGATCCAATTCTATAAAAAGATAAGTTTAAAGTTATATAAAGTAATAAAATTCTATTTGGCTTTTCCCGCTAAAATTTTGCTGGAGGTGAAGAAAGCACGCAAATGGAATAGGACCTTAACGCCTGGGCCTTCTATTGCCAGCAAATTTTAGTTGTCAAATGTCAGTATAGAAATTACGACCGCTGTCAAGTGTTTTTAGGTCTTTAAAATCTCTCTTATTGATACTAAAAAACTTTAATTCACTTAATTTCTCATATTTCCAACTTTATTTTCAAAAAGAAGCAAAAATCATTCAAAATCGCGGAAAAAACCATTTGAGAATGGTGAAACGTCAACATTTATTGCCTCAGCGATGGCAATCAATAGTTGCCTTCCATCTGCCGAGCAATTTATTTCCTCAAATATTGCCAATGGAGCCGCTGGGTAAGCAACTTACACCCTTATTAATACAAAAATATTTAATTTTTTTCCAATTCACAACTACAACGTTGATAAAAAATAAAGTCACGCATTAAAATATCTTATTAATAAACAATTGTGCTAATTTGCGTTAAGTAGCAAATCTTTACTCAGTCTTTATTCAGTCTGTATAGTGTATACAATACACTTTCTCACAAACTGTAAAATTTTGCACATTATACTTTCTAATTTAAGCTTATAAATTACATATTATGTGTCACTAGCCTTTGTTTCCTTTTTATTTCTAGTTGTTGGCAAAATATCTTTGGGATTTTTAACTTAATTACTAGTAATGCACCTATTTTGGTGAATTAACATGAATTAACTTGTCTTAAGATTTCGCACTGTACTCACTGATTAAAAATAATTGATATTTCATTTCAGTTTATTAATACGGGTGTTAGTGTTCGGAACTATAGGCAGCTATAGCTTGGGACCAAACTGGTTGGCGAAGATGGTTGGTTGAGGTTCACGTCCACACCGAACCTTTGATAAGTAAGGAATAGATAAGTACGATTAAGAACAAAAACAAAAATAATATAAAGTAAACTACAAGAATAGTGTTACATAGGTCAACGAAATTTATTTATTTATTTTATTTTCTGTTGATTTTCCAAACCAATATTTCGTGATGTTAAACAAGCTATAATAAAACGATTTCTTAAGTAAAAGGCACAGTAAAATCCACCTACAATTACAACGCTTAATATTGCATCCCGTTTAAAATCAAATAAAAACAAACAAATAATTTTGCCCAAGGGCAGGATGTACTTACCTAAATTGAATTTAAAAAAAATTAAAATAAGTACATACAAATAATCAAGCTTAAAAGATTTTAAATTAGGAGTAGGACTATAAGTATAATCAAATTGTTGAAACTGGACATAATCCTTTTAACATATGTTTTATAATTTTGTCTAAGATTTTTATCAAAAATGTTAAATGTCCTTGAATAAGCTTGAAAATACCTATAACTATGAAACCTATGCTTGAAAGTCAATCGGTTGCCGTTCAGCTTCAACCCTATTTTTCGAGTGCTTTTATTTTTATTCCTCGATTAGTTTGTTGCGACATCTTAATCAGATGCGTGTTGGCAAGACTTATGTACAAGCAATGCAAACAATACACAAAAAATAATATACGATGTAATATGTTTATTGCGTTTATTTTGTTTTTCCCACCCCTGTATGAATGTTCGGGTCGAATCTGGAATCTCTGACATAAACTACAACCCCCTATCGCATTGAATGGCAGCGTTAATTTTTTGGTTAGATTAAGACCTCATCGAAGGTTGAATTGCAAATGATAGGCCCAACAGACCGGTTTCAAATCACACACATAGCACCTCATACCTACAAAAATATAACATATATGTACCTAACTCGATAAGCAAAGAAAGACACAGGAAGGGTGAATTATTCCATTTATCTACGCCATAGTAATTGAAAGGGGACAAGGCCTATAAAACAAGGACGTTGCAGAAGGAAACAATAACAGTGTAATGTAAACACCGTCGTCTACCTCGCTCGGTAGTTGGTTGTCCTGTCAGATTGCAAACTATAAAAGCGTAACTGATTTTGTATTATAAACACAAATAAATAAAGCAGTGCCGAGCATATGCGCGAGTCAAGGGTAGAAATGGGTGCTGTCGAGCGCGCTTGAATTTTTTGGGTTTTGGGTGCAGAAACTGTAATGCAGGGCAGACGCATCCATTTAACCCGCCATCAGTACAAAGCGAAACACCCCGATGAAAATGGAACGCATTACCTACTATGACGTTGGTGTAAGTTTCCCTTAACTGTGTAGACACAGGATTAGGTACTATATGCTATGCTTGTTTCCCGAATTGTAATATGTATGGCAACAGTAAATAGTGTGTTAAATATGGGAGTGTCCTTGTCATCCTTGCTCTGGATGATTTTGCTGTTTTCTCTCTACGACTGTATGTCGGTTTTTATAACAATAGAGAAAAATATTTATTAACATTTTCATATTTTAATGTTAACCAAGGGTTGAGAGACTTTTTGCATTGAATAGAGTAATGGCTGCATTTTTATCGTTTTATGTTTTTTTTTTATTTTTTCACAAGGATCAGGTATGAAATTGAGAGAAAATGAACATTATATAAAGATGAGGTAATATAATAATTAAATGTGTCGTATGTATGTAGGTAATTTATTATGAAAAAAGAAACAGCTTTCAATAAAAAGAAGTCTTAATATTTGTTTTTTTTTTTTTTTTTATTTTGTGAGGTTATTTTGACTAGCATTTTCGACGAACAATTCTTCTCATTCTTTTTCTTCTCTCTTATCATAACCACATTAATATGCCTCAAACTGAATTGCCTCTACAAGTCAACCTACATGCATATTAAGATGAAATATTTATTTATCATCTAAAATTGAAAGTCTTCCAAAATACGAAGAAGTTTGTACTTATGGTTTGGTAAAAGCTAAACTCTGGTATGAGAAAACTTAATAAAGGTTGAATTTTCTCATAGTCAACTCAACTAAATTTGAGTTGTCGTGTATATTTAAATATAATGGCTCATCTTTGAATTTAAATTGTGACTAAGTCACAAATCTCAGAAAAAGCAACGGATAATATACAAATTTAAATAAAACCATTACCTGGCTAATGTCGCAAAAACGCAATGTCTTACATTTTGAAACTTAACTGCAATTAAATTTCATTGAACCAAGTATTGAATCTTACGACCATATTATTCAGTGGATTTAAATCTATTTATCTAACCCGGGTTTATTAAATCCGAAGATAAGTCTATGTCCACATTATTCACTGCAAAACATGCATTAAAATCAAATTGCCTTTAAAACCAAATGTAAAATACTTCATTCCAAATTTGAATTTTGTGAAATGTCTTTAAAAAGAAAATTAAAAACCAACTAAAATGAAAAACAAATAAGTGAAGTGATACGAACAGCATAACATTATAGCATGAACTTTATGATCAAAAAGTTCATATTATACTCTAAAATAGATTCCACGGCATTTTTATTATTTGCCAGATAGATCGGTATGATTAAAGCACTGCGTTGCATTTTCGTTTGAAACATACAGTTCTGGAATTGCAGCTTGAATAGGTGTCAAGATATTGAATACACATACAATTCAATGTTAAAAACAAAATGCTACGTAACTGCAGGCTTAGCTGAAAGAGTAAACAAACTTTCAAATTTTCAAGTAGGTAAAGCTCTTTTGATATTTCAAAACATAAAGAAAAAAAAGAGTTTCGCGAAGAAAATTGTAAATTAATAGAAAAAGTATCGAAAATAAAAAAATGTGACTATACGAAGCCCGTGATTAATTTTTTCCATACAAAATACACACAAAATGTACAGCTGCATTGTGGCACAGAGAATGTAGCACGACACTTTTTCACAGCTGTTCCGGCCAGCGTTCCGCCCAAAAAAAATGTCCGAGCCACATTTTCTAAAAAAAGCGTGCCATTTTCGTGCCATATGAAAAAAACGCAAATTTTTGTATTAAAAAAAATACATTTCAACAAAAAATTATAAGAAATAATTTGCTCTATAATTTTGCTTTATTTGGACTAAAAATTAAAATAAAAAAGACTAAAGATTAAATTTTGTCGTACCACGATGAAATGTTTGTGTCAAAAAAGCACGATCGTGCCACTTCGGTAATGCTCCTTCCAGTTGCAGCTCTCTATTGTGTTCAGGCACCAGAGAAAAGAATTTAGAATTTTTGTTTTCGATATCATTGTTTTGCTTATGTCACTGTTTTGCTTAGTAACACAGATTAACGTAACAACAACGTGACAAGCCTCATGAAAATTTATCTGCCAGCACTTAGTGAATATCATTTTTCTAATCTACAAAAATCATATTCTCTTTGCCCTCCATCTTTTCGACTATCTTAAGTAAATGGATCGTAGCTTAGTTTCTTACTGTAGAAGTGTTCCAATTTTTAGTCAGTCTACTAAAAATTGCTTTTAGCTTGGTAATTCGTTGGTTAAAATTTTCCTCAAAACCATACCTACCGCACGCAATTTTTTTTAAAATACATCCAACTGCTCCGACTAACTTGAGAGACGTTGATTATCTTTGTTTTTCTGGGATTTGATCCTCAGTCAGACTTGTTTCAATTTAGAAGTTGATGTGAAACCATAATGATTTTAAAAAGGGAACAAATATCGTTCGGCTTAAAGCCGCGTAAAGAACATGACCATTTATTACACTAAAAACAACAATGGTACATAATAAACAACCTTTTTGAATTCGGTTTTTAATTTTAAAGTCCTCCGACAACTTACCACTTGCGCAAGATTTAGTTGCACCCTCAGATAAAGGTTAAAAATTTATATATTCTGCTTTTGTCTTAAGTCAGAAGCGTTTTAAATTTGATTCGATATAATTATGGGGTGAAAATATTGGAATTTTATAATTTTATGAACAAACAACAAGGAAACAAGGAAACAGAATTTTGAACGATTCGCTTTTAGTTTCATATAAAATGGCCATCAGTGATGCCATATTCTTGTGGATGCATTATCATACAATTTGCTATTTTATGATCATACGGGAGGGAAAATTATCATACGCCAAAAAAAAAAAAATGTTACAAGGAACCGTCCACAAATAACACGATTTCCTTGAGCTCATACATGTAAATAGTTTTCCGCATTGTTACAATGCCCTTACATTGAGCTTTTTATGGATACAAAATTAGGTGAAATCATTTTTAGAAGTTTAATTTGTTATTAATTGACAAACATTTTGTCTGTTTTCGCAAACAATATTGGAAATGGAAGGAAACAAATTTTAAGTATTTTAAATTTATTTAATGTTTTGCAAATTATCTTTGGTGCCATTTGATTTATTGATTGTGTGAGTGCTGCATTTTTTCATTAAAAAGAAGAAATGGCAGTATAAAAAGCACTTTTATTATTTGTCTCATTCACTTGTTTATTTAAAGAGAAGACATACAGGGACAGTTTGTTAAGTTATCAGAGTTGACAATTTTATATTTTAGTATAATTTCATTAGTATTTTATGTATTGAGTAGGAAATTAATTTTTTTTATGAGATATTGGAAAGTAATGGTAAAAATTTAATTTTATTTTGTAAGACAAGAAATTATCATACATTTTGCGTATGATAATGACTTTTAATCATACATCATACAAAACCTATAATTAGCATCACTGATGGCCATTGAGTATTATTTCATTTCTCTGTCATAATTATTCAGTCCACTATTTAAATTGTGATGTCATAATAAAACTCTAAAAATTCTGGTTATTACATTTTTGATACGAATTTTAACTCACCTTAACAAAGTTAAGGAATCTCACTAAATGTCTATTTTCAAAAGATTTTTCAACTCCATTGTTCTTATAAACAAGATACCATTAACCAACCCACAAATTCCGGATTATGATGGCAAAAAGAAAAAAAGGCTAATATTACAAAATTGTTGCGCCAACCTATTATTCAATATTGCTGTAGCTCGCATCACCTGCAAAAACCCATTTGCAGACTTACGATTGCATCTTTCAAGAAAGTGAAATCCTAGACCGCTTATATAAATACGAAAGGCTACATCAGATGCAGATAATGAACCATTCTTTTATCCTTTATATTCGGAAGATTACCACAATTGATTGGCTTCCGCAACAGTGGTTTGCTGATGAGCATCTGCTTTTTGTGAAAATAAAAATTTAAGAAAAAAAACCTAAGGAAAGATGAAAAATGTAATAATAAGCCATAACGCATTATGGGAACAATAATCGCCACATGAAACCTATTCCAAGCATATTTTTCAATTTCTCGAACATTTTATATTTTTCCTAAAAGAATGCAAAAAAAAATTAAAGTTAAGTAGCTTGCGAAAAAATAAGTTCCCATTTAGCGAGAAACAGTGCCAAAGTCAAGGGCTTTTCCAGCACCAACTTGAAGAGTCAAGAACTTGTAACTAATTGCGAAAAGAAAACGCCGCGCCGCCACCCGTCCAAAAAAAATCCGTATTTTTTCTATGATTATGATGACTACTACAAGAGGCTATAAGAAGAGACTCGGAAACGAGAAAAACCAACCCTCAAGGCTTAACGACGACGGTTATGTGAAAGAAAAATATGTTAGGTATAACTGTGTGAAAGCAATTTGGATATGAATACGTGTGTGAGGAAAACAACTCAATCAAAGGAGAAATAAAATCGTCGTCATCGATTCCAATCGACTGCACCTAATTAAGTGAAGTGATTGCCAAAATGGACCCGAATGGTGGCGTTCGAGTCGAGCATTTGACACTGGTTTTAGTATATATTGCTCTAAATGGTTTCTTCTAGGTAATTGTTTCCCACAACCTTAGGCCGATGATGATGACACTTAAAAATCGTTTTCGTCTTTATCCCATCAGCGGGGTTTGCAGACACTTAAGCGCGAGAAAAGAACTCAAGCTTCAGCGTCGCATTTTCGAGTGCAAAACTGTATGAGAATTTTTTTGGGAAAAATATTGAATACTCTAACTTCCCATCAGTGAATGGTTGGTATAGTTGAGATTGAAAGGAAATGAGAAGCCCACACACCGTCCGAGCAGTCGTGATGATGACTCCACATATATGAATTCAAACCCAGCGTCAACAAAGACTCTATGTACGATAAATGAAAACATCCCGTTTGTAAATTCAATTCAATTAAGGAGCATTCGAAGTTTATTGGAGCATTCATATTCGTTTTCGTATACTCCTCCGCGCATTTGCGAGACATTACTAATCATTCTTGGGTCAAAATATTTACCACTTGACCCTTGATTTAATTAAACCGTTGCTGATACACTTGCGAAGGGAAAGATTGTTCTCTTCAGCTCCACGTTGTGCCACTGGATCCACAAGCCAAGACCAACAACAAGTTACTTGTAGAATCCAACAATGATGTTTGGTCTGATTAGCATACGCGTTGTTGTAGTGTGCGCGCTTGAGACAGGCTACATGTGTTAGATGGCCACCGCGCCACTGCTGCCATCGAACAAGATGTTTACGCCCGACAAGATACAAATCCACCAAAAGCAGAGGGTGTCACATCGAAAGATAGCAGAAATAGGTTCGGATGTGTTAATTACCAGGAATCTTACTAATTGCCCCATCCACGCAAAGTGCAGAGCAGCCCCGCTTTTGCAATTTGATATCCAATCCAACGTCGCGTCGCACGAGGAGATGGCAAAAGCCATTAGGTTTCCACCTTGTCAGCTCGTTTGTATCTGCTTTCCGATCCTCTTTTTTTGCCGCTTTTATTCATCGGCTACATACCTATACCTTCGTGTATCAACTTATAAATATATCGGAACCGGGATATGTTTTTATATATTTTTACATTTTATGATCTGTTTGAGTTATGGTCTCTTCTTTTCAGAGATGGGTGCAATAAGCGTGAGAGATATATTTGTTGACTGGGGCCGCTTATTAATATTGATGGGTATATTTTGTAAACGATTTGGGGTAAAGTCCAGCAGGTATATGTGTTTTACAAGTAAAGCTTGAATAAGGATTAAGATAAAATTCAGTTTATTTGCGGGAGTTCTAGGTTGATTTTATTTTTGACCATCAAAAGTTTGAGCCTCAGTATAGATCCAAAGTTATGCATACCTTAAAAAAGATTATGACAGATAGTTTTGGTATTTTCTGTTGAATTTGACAAAAGATTCGCTATTAATCGCTATAGGGGTAGTTTCAAAAAAAATTCTCGAAAGGGAAAAAAACTATTAAAGAACACTGAACACTGAAAAAGTAACAATTCATGCAAAAAAGTAAGCAAACATACCATTTTTAATTGTCAAAGTGACATTTGGGGTTAATAAATATATAAAATAGGCGTTTGGTGATTTAACTTAAGTAAAATGTTAAAAGTATACGATATGTTTACACGTTTAAAATTTAGAAAGTGCTGTTTAAAAAGCCATACAATCGACAAACTAAATTTTCTTATTAGATCAGAAAAGATAGATTATAGGTTAAATCCCCGCATTGGCTTTTTGTATAGATAGTTGCTTTTAAAAAAGGCGAAGAGTAGGGGAGGTACATTGTGTTAAGTAGTAGTAGTAGTAGTAGTAGACATCTATTAACGCATTTCATTCCAACAGTTATCTATAAATATGTCTTCATAGATTTACTGACTTCACTCCATGTAGTCTGTCAATTTAGTGAACTTTTGGATTCGTTCAATGAACATATTCAAAAAAAAAAAAAAAAAACATTTCAATTATTAACTTACTACTTTGTTCATTAAACGTACTTATTTTAGAATTGGTTTGGATATAGCCAATTGAAGTGTGTCTATAGGTAAGACTATCAATGGAAAATATTTAGGTATAAATAAGGTTTTCGAGTTAAACAAATGGGTTTATAAATAACACACAACAGATAAAATTGTAATTCATCGTTTCAATAAAGTTTTGTCACTTTTGTTCCAGCATTACTTTCTCTATAGGTACGGTGACCATCCATCCTCTTTTTAGAGGACAGTCCTCTTTTTCGGTATAGTGTCCTTTTTTTTTTTATTTTTCTTAAAGAGGACAGTAATTTGTCCTCTTTTTCCTTAATTGTCCTCTTAATGTCCTTTTTTCTATGATTTTTCTTTAGTACTAAATTACTTAAGCACAAAATGTAGACGGCACTAGGTTGAATATTTCAGTTCTGTCATATGGTTTTTGCTATTGTGAATGATGCCCTTACGGAAAGAGTGTTTTCAATTTCTAATAACATTTGGACATCTGAGAAGTCGCACTGGAGGCAATGTTGATAACAAAGTGCAATTATGACTATGACTGGGGTAGTCGGATTTGCTTGAAATTTAATAAAAAAAAATTTCTGAGTGAATTCCAAGAGGAGCAATTCGAATTTTAATTATATAACAGGTAATTGCTGATTTTAGCCACATTTTTTTGAAAACGACTGTAAAACGATCTTAATTAAACTACATTTAATGCTTAAAGGAATTGAAAATAATACTGCATTTTAGGGTTTTGTAAAAAATTTCGTATTACAGGTTTTGACTTTTGAGGTTTTTTGAGAAAATTTCCCTATTAACGGGATAGATTTTTTATATTTTTTTTTTGTAATTTTATATCTTTTGACTTAGCACAATTTCTCTCTAACAATTATATATCATAACATTATTGCATCTGGCCAAATTATATTGAACTAGAAGATCAAGTTCGTGCAATACAGGCTTACATTTTATTTCAAAGAATTATGACAGTCAAAAATGTTATTCAACCATAGTATATCCCTTGTAAAAATAGATTTCTCTTTATTACTAATGTCGCTTGGACGTTCAAAGTACTCCTTTTGTACATCACTACGTCTATACCCCAAAAGCCTTCGATTGGATGTTCCGAGTATTTTTTTAAGAGTATTTTTTCGCTTCCAATCTTATAAAGAAGTATAAACGAGGAACACAAGCATACATGCAAAGTTTTTCGTTGGATTACTTGTCAAAAACGAATACAGCCATTTTGTTAAATTGCTAAATTTTAAAGTGCGTGCCCTGTGAAGTGTAGTAAATTTGAGAAGTCGACGATTTCGTAATCAGTTGGAAACAAAAAGGAGTAGAACAGTCCGAAAATCCAATAAAAAACGACATAAGATGTATAGTTAATTTTTCAGAGTTCATCGAGATCTCCACCACTTTCTCACAAACTGATGAACACAAATTCTCCGCAAAATTCCCTACTTTCGCTATGAACGCATTTATGTGCTAATTGCTATATCCACCCTTAACATAGATCCAAATTTATTTTGTATTGAGCACACATTTCATCATAATCATCATAATAATACCCTCGACCAAGTTAAGTTGTAGGAAAAATACTTAATATCATTTCCTTATTTCTTCCTCCTCAGTCTATCTTTCTATAACACTTGCTGGTACATGTGGGAACACTGACCGTAAATTCTCTCCACTTAAACACGAACACGTAATTCTATTGTACGCGCAGAGTGACATGATGCCATTAAACATTATCCGTGGCGCTGCTGTTTTGTATTATTATTATGGTTGTAACTTAAACTTATTCGCTTTTCTTAACCAAATTTGCCTAAACTCGTCACACATGCCCTCTCGTACCTCACGCCACACCATCCATCCATCGAGTGCTTGCCTGCCTGCCTATTTCTTTTATCATTATTTTCATCCAAGTTATTTGCTAGATATTTGAGTCACTTTTGCTTGCAACACAATTCCATTCAGCTTGCCAATTACCGGGCCATTATTCAATCAAGACAAATTTATTTGTTTATCCAGGCGAGTGCATCATTTTCATCATTTCCATACCCTCATGATGCCAGTCAAAGTATCTTCATCTTCACATATCTGAATAAAAAACTAAGCAATACGATACCATCATTCCAATTATTGAATTTCGGTGGATTACCCATTTCTGCGTCTTTTTTTTTATTGTGAATCAACCTCAAAGACACTTTGCTCGAATCGTAGCTACAGTATATATACAGCTAGCTGCGCGGATAGCTATCCTTTAGCTTAAGATTTAGCTATAGAAAGTCTTGGAGCGGCATTCAAAGCCACAACAGAATGACCTATTATTGCCGTGGTCATTACATTGGTTGGTACACATCTATTATTTTAGTTTGAATGGAAATTATTATGCACGCTTGACAGAGGGAATTCTTTCGGGACGGATTGTGGGCCGGAATAAGTCATGGTTCTGGCATGGCATGTTATATACAATATACATAGGATCGTAAAGCGCGGCCGCAGTCGGGGAACTTGGCAGCGTTACCAGGCGGTTTTCTTAATTATTCATTTACGCGGCAAGGCGGCATCGGCAGTTGTGTTTTGTTGTGCCCCGTCGATTAGACAATAATTTTCACAACTCACTTTGCATGACAGCCATTGTTACTTTATTTGTTATCTCAATTTACCTATCGCGCATTTATATTATTATGTACCTAAGTCTCTGTGCGAACTGGCTGGATGGCTGGACATATGAATGCTGTTGCTGGATGGCGGTCGGTCGGTTGGCTCTCTGGAACGGGTCGAAGATACTTGGCATTATTAATGCTCAAGACTATATACTAACACCATGAAAATACCTGACTCGAATCGCATGAGCTGAACTGGGATCAGGTGTTGGTTGGTAAGCTGCCTTATGATGACGAAAGCAATTATCGTTATTAGTCGTTGTGGGGCTTTTGTGTATGGACTTCTTTCTGTGTACCTGGTTGTATGTCGAGTCTATAGTCTCTACAGTTGTGGCTCTTTGTGGTTTCTCACGTGATTTGGACATGTTTTCATTCAAAAGAATACGGACAAAGAAAAAAAAAATAAAGTAGAGAAGAAGTCTCCATAGGTAAAGGAAAGCTAGACTTGTGGACGACCCCAACGTTAAATATACTATTCACTCTTGAGTATGGCGCTACAAAAGCCATAATAAGCAATATACAATCTAATAGAATCGATAAACCTAGGTTAATGACATAGCTCGTTTGAATCGTACATTATAGCGACATTATAGTCCAAACTGTCATCTATAAATAGTTTAAAATCTTAAATTATTGGCAACTCAAATTGGGTAAAGGTAGTTTGTTAAATTTATTTCATAACAATAATGGTATGGTTCTAGAATTTTTCTCAAGAGGAGAGGTAGTGTTGCATATTTTATAGAAAATTTTGTTTACAATTTTGTTTGCATTTTAAAAAGAGTATAATGCTGAGTTCCAAAACCTCATACAAAAAGTTTTGATGTGGGTAGCATTACACCAGAGTTACTACTGAAATATAATTATACCTCGGGGGATTCTTTTATTTCGATAAAATGATATAACATTTTTAATTTTAATTTAAAAAAATAAAAGGGCTTAAACATTTTGAAAATAATTTTGTTACTCCATTACACTATTCTGCACATTGGGTGCTTTGCATACATTTTACTTTGCATCAGTCTGACATTTTGGAACGCATTTTATACAGATCGGTTAGATATTTTAGTAAAACGGCAACCTTATTAAGGATGAAAAACAATCCATAATTTACGGAAAAACAATAGAAAAATAAAATAACTTCAGTGGAAACTCCATATTTTTATTTCTTTTTCAATTCAAACGTCAAATTGTCAAAAAAATTCATCCAAAGGAAATAAAATGCGTTAATGCGCATCTCATGACTTTACATCAAATACGAATCTCATGTGCCAAAATCAAATTATTGGCGACTTTACACCCCCTAATATGAATTTTGTTTGTCCTTAACTTAACCTAATCGTTGATTTTGGAGATTTTGCATTAAATAACGGGATTCTTTAATTAAAGGATAATTGGCTATGTGTTGGTTCACAGTCGTCAAAACAGTCAATTTAGATTGAGTATTTTTTTATTTCAAATTAACGTATGTTTTATATTAATTTATTGTTGGGGAAAACCCAAATTTATTTTTGTCGGCACTTATGAGTTATTAATTTATTACGGTACCTAAGCACTGTTAAAAATTCAAGTTTTTCACCAAAAATCAATAATTGCCATCTTCCCTCAGAAATTTAAGCTTCTTAATCCATGTTATAAAGATCACCAACAATGTCGTGTCTTGTTTGTCATGACATGACTTGTCGCTTTAACAGAAAATAAAAACATTATTTAATATAATAAGCGTTAAGCCAACAAAACAAAAAACTGGCGGAATTCGGAAGGCAATTATCATATATGTACATATAAAAAAGTCACATTCACTTATACCTAATGGTTTTATTACTATTTTAAAGCTTTTTTTTAAGAAATATTTATAATGAATACACAAAAACGCAACTAAATAAAATAAAATAAATTGAATATAAACATAATAAAAAACCAGAACCTATATTAAATTAGCTTATTATTCAAGAAAATTCAGAGTTTAATGGCTTAAACATTTAGTGATGGTGAATCTAATTAAAAAATATGTATTTTTGATTAATTTATTGTTTAGACAAAAAATTAAAAAAAAAAAACTTGTTTTTGTCATGATTTTTTATGTTAAGCACAGTAGGTACTATTAATATCAGACCATTTTTACTAATTTAATATACTTAAATACTTACCTATTGAGAAGACTTTTGTATGGATGGTATGGAATATCGTTGAGCTTAAACAAGTTGATAAGAATCACTTATGATTTTCTAACGAATAGGTTAGGTATTTTTCTTAATTATCTCACACAAGCACAATAAAAACATTGATCATTCCTATTCAAAGTCTATACAGCGTTGGGGTTCGTTCCTTAACTATTAGGATAAACCTTAAGGCAGATGATTTATTAACCTTGATTCTCTATCTTCACAAATAGCTGCGCGTATAGGTTACAGAACCACATGACGACAACTTTGATAGCCCTATTAATAAAAAAAAAACGCTTAACTCACCTCTAATCCACGAGTTTACTAAACCTTCGTGAGCTAAAATTTACTATAAATTTAATAACCGGCAAATAGCAGACATTTTATTTTATAAGTGATATTTTGCATATAATCCACGATTTAAACATAAATCTTGGTTATTAATAATGAACGTGAGTTCAAACTTGTTAACTTGCGTTTATTACTATGAGATAGGAACTGCAGCAGTAATATAGCGAAGGATATTCGAGAAAAGCTGGTGCAGGCATGATTCCACAAAATATTGTGCAGTAGAGATTTCACAAACTAGTTTGAGCTGAAAAACCGAGCAGAAGCCGTGGCCATTGATAAATCTTCATTTTTTCCGCCATTTTGAATTCTTTGTTTATAATAGCATTGGCGCAAAATTTTAAACGATTTAGTAAAATGTTAAAGCCATTTTAGTAAGTTATTAAGTTAAAAAGAAGATTTTGCTAATTTTAAACGATTTTAGCAACTTACTATCTCTTAACATTTTACTAAAGTTAAAATCACAAAATGGCTACTTTAACTTTTAGTAACTTGCTAAATCCATATGAAATCTGTCATTGTCCTCGAAAAAAAAAATTTGGCAAAGAGTTAAATTGTGTTTTTTTTTTATGATTCGTGTGCTAATTGTTTTTCAAAGTAAATAAAAAAAAAATAAAATGTTTTCGGAGGACGAAGATTTCGATATGTTCGAAGACACAGCTATGTGCAGAAAAGTGCGATGTTTTAAGTCCCGAGCAAATCCTTTTGAAGAGCTGGACGATGGAGAATTTTACTCCATGTATAGGTTTGATAAGACTATACAGTTCGGTTCTTGGTTGAAAACCTAAACATCCAATACCGAATAACAAACCGTGGCTTCTGATTTCACCAAAATAAAATAACAAAATAGTTGTCACAATAAACAAATAACAAAATAAATGATAGGTTGTCACTTTGACTTCTGACATTTCAAATTATTAGGTCCGTTCCCTAGATTTAGGTTTGTTTGCTTTGTTTTCCCTTCACGAACTGTCATTGTTTGGACGTGTTCAGATGCATCATTTTTAATAAAAGGGAATTAGTATTTTACTAGTTAGTAAAACGAAAAAAAAGGATTACAATTTCCGAAGAGCTAGTAAATTACTAAATGTTTAGCAAATTACTAACTAGTAATATGCTAAACCCTTAACAATAGGTTGTTTAAAATTTTGCGCCATTGTTTATCTTAGTAATAGTTATATCTTATATTGCTCATATGAATTATATTGTTGGCATTACCAGAAAAATAACAAGAATTAAGAAAATTCAGAGTAAAGAAGACAATTTAGAAATTAACGAGCACATTTTTGTTGGAATGATTTAAACATTGTAATAAACTGGCTTAAGAAATACTTAATCTTAAACAAATCTTAAACAAACCAACAAAATCAAATCTTTGGATTAATCATATTGTTAATTGGAAATCCAATATGCATAATTCAAACAGCTTAAATAAATGAAAATTAATAAATATATAGTATTTGTTTGGCTCTACCGCACCAAAATTACCTTTTAACTTAACTTTTAGCATAATATTTATACCTTGTTTAAAACAACTTAAAAACTTTAGCGTTTTGCTTAGTTTTATTATTATTACTATGCAGATATTCATTTGTTTCAAAAGATAACGACATATTATTATTGACAGTAAACCGATGATAAACCTACTTTGGCGGAAATATGATTAATAATAATAATAATCCACTATAACTGTATCATGAGCAACAATAAAATATCGAACACCTGAATATGTATACGTAGGTATATGAAATTTTTAATATTTTATTTTCTATCGTCATTAAATAAAGACAAAAGATGATTCAATCTTCGAAGTTAATATTTTTAAAATGTAAATTACGTCTGTTTGTGCATAAATATATGCTGATATGAGGAATAATTTATCAATAAGCAGTTGATCATTTATCATAAAAATTAAATTAATTATACATTTTTTTATGTTTACTTAAGAAGTTAAGTAATAATTAAAAAAAAAATCAAACTGATAGAAAGCCACTGCTGAATAATAATATTTTTTCTTCCGAAGTGTTATAAATAAAGTTTTTTTTAGAGTGTGTTCTTTTGTCAAGAAGTTTATTTCGTAATTTAAAAAATTTAGGTCTAAATATTATAAATTCAGACCAAGGTTTAATGTCACAAATATTTTAAATTAATTGTAACATTTCTGTTTGAATGACTTTGGAAAGTTATAAATAAAATAAATTTGGTGACGCGACAGGTAGTGTAAAACCAGGGCTCAGTGCACAGTAGTGGACGGGACCTACAATTTTCTGGTGAATCCGAAAGGTTTAGGTGAATTTTAATTACCTACAGAAAACAAGTTTTAAATAAGTCGAATGAATATTTTTAAACAAAGAAAATAATCTTTTTTGTAAATAGAGAAATATTTTAAATCCGATTCGGACTCTAGCTACTTGTAGTTGCAATTATTGAGAGAAATTTTATCACTGATAGGATAATCTGTTAAGTGCATTCAATTAGTTAAATATAGCACAAAAGACATCATATACAATCGCTCTTCCAAATCATAAGTTTTGAATTTATTGCTAATACTTAGGATTTATTAATAAGGCTAAAGCCAAAAAAAAAATTAAAAAAAAAAATAAGGAAAAATCAAAAAACTTAAAAACCTTATAAGCGATTTTTTAATGCGTACAAAAAATTTGTATAACAGGTCCGGGACCGGGATAATTTTGTTGATAGTTTTTGCGAAAACGAATGTAAATATTTAACACAAATTTAGTAACTTTTTCAATCAACATTCTACTCTAACTATTGCGAAAACATTTTCATTATTTCTTAATCTAATTTCCCGCATCACTTTATACAAGACTTACTACAAACAAACATTGACAAAAACCACAACACCACATAAATCATCATCTTCACACCATTTCCATCATCGGATCATAAAGATGCTGGTAGCAAGCAGCATAGCGTCCAGTGCAACAGTACTAATTCCTTAGATTTAAACCCAAGTGCGGATGCACAATTCGATTTGAAGCTGTCACTGGTTCGCGCAGTACCACTTTCAGACAGAATGTGTGGTTTGCAGCACGCAATCATCAACCACTTTCTTGTTTTGTGTTAAATTATGTGTGGGTGTCGTCGTCGTGTCGTACAACACTCTGACTGAAAAATCTCTTTTTATCAATTACTTCCTGTTCAATTGCTCGCATGTGTCAACTTAATTAGAGCGCACCGCCACCAACACGCTTCTTAATTGACAGAAAAAACAGCCCAATGTAAGTGTTTATGGTGCGCTCTGGTGATGGTTATCTTATCAGTATTATATAGTGTGGCAAGAACGTTCTATGTTTATTGCCATTAAATCACCCTTGCACCATTCGCAACATGTAAGTTTAACAAGCTTAATTAATCTGCAAAAAATCCGCGCAGAATCGGACAAGTATGTGAGAGCATTTCGCACAACGAAAAAAAAACAAAAAGAACAACCGTTATTATATTGTAGGTATTTTTTTTTTAATATTTTTATTAAATCAGACATCTTTTCGGATAAAACGACTTCGTTTACAACAATTTCATCAGTTCATAATGACTTTGATTTAATTTCCTATTCTAACTACGGGCTTTTACGGTTAGAGAACTATTTACAATAGAACTGTCTTAAAAGAAAGAGAGAGCTTTTCTAGTACTGTTTGTTTTGATACAAAAGCTGTTCGTTTTCTTGTTTATAATTAAATGTCAACAAATAAATTAATTTAATTTAAAATACTAAACTAGGAGAGTACAAACTATGTATTTACACAACAAGGAATATCTGGTGGTGGCATAGCGCAGCGCCACTGGGAAATGTCTATCGGTTGCGCAGCAGCAAATGTCATCACGGGATAAATGTTTGCAGTCTCAACTATTACGGGAAACAACTGTTACTGGCTTATAGATAGGCCCCTGTGGTACCGTCGGGGATACGGGCGCTGAGGGGCTGGTTTGGCCTATATGTGTGGAGAGCTGCAGGGGCTGGAGGTGAGGGTTTTGCTGTTGTTGTTGTTGCTGCTGCTGCTGATGCTGCTGTCGTTGATGGGCTGCAACTGCTGCCGCCGCTGCATGTTGTTGCAAGAGCTGCTGATATTGCAGGCGTTGGTAGAGTTCGGCAGAGGACGGAAGTGAAGACGCAGGCGCACCACTTTGATGAGAGGGTGCAGAGAGGAGTCGTTCCATGTTAGCAGGGAAACCTGGATTCGAACCCATTCCCGGTGGCACCCCCGCTCCGGCAAAGGACATTGGCAACGAAAGTCCTGGAGACTTTGGTACAAAAGGATTGTATCGGCTATACATGCTGGCTAAAAGTGAAGGAGCTGATGCAGCTGCCGCCGCTGCTGCAGGATATAAGAACTGCCCAAATTGAGGATATCCAAGGCCGGGGAACATGGGGCCGATGAGAGAACGTTTGAATGCAGCTAATCTGGATCTGGATGCTGCAGTCGTGCGCCTGCGCAGCTTTCCGGTCGATCCACCAATAAAAACATCTTCTGCCGACGGATCAAGCATCCAATAGTTACCCTTTCCGGGATCATCGTAGTGGCGGGGAACCTTTACAAAACACTTATTCAAGCTCAGATTGTGTCTTATGGAGTTCTGCCAGCCCTGCTTATTATCCCGGTAGTAAGGAAAATTAGTCATAATGTACTCATATATGCCGTTTAACGTAAGTCGTTTTTCCTGACTCTGTCTGATCGCCATCATTATCAAAGCATTGTAGCTGTACGGGGGCTTCTCGTTGCCCTTCTTATCAGTGGTGGAATCGCTTGGTTTATCATCACCGTCCTTATCGTTATCACCGCCATCGTTCTGTTGACTGCTGACACTTCCCTCACTTCCGTCAATAGGAGGCGGGGGTGACATACTTGTCACATCTAGATCAGATTCAATGTCGGATATGTCCTGCTCTTCAGAGCCCAACGGGGACCCAGGGCAGTGTTCTGGGGTTGGAGTATGCCGATCCATTTCACCGCGATTACTTTCGACAGTCTCGGGCAATATGGAATTGATCGAAAAGCTCGACTTGAGATGAGGCGTCCGGGCCATGCTAAAAATTGGGGTATGCGGAAGTTCCGTTTGTTGATGATGGTGAAAAGAGTGCGATTGATGGTGAATAGGTGTTGCTTGAATACCGTCAATTTTCACCATTGTCATGGGTGGTTTTCAAATAAAAAACAATTTTTTTGTTCAACACTTCTCTTTTTCACAGTATAATCATTTATTTTGACACTCTATAATCCAATTGGAGAATTGTTTTGAATACACTAACATATATTATGATTTAAGATGAATACTGGATTAATATCACATTTCGCGTTCAAGGGGGATGATGGTCGATCGAAAGAAGACCCACAAAGCGTTCGCGACCAATTCGTTCTGAATAATTTCGTAGACTAAACTGGATTGATGTGATGCCGGTCTCGCTATGGTGGTGTATGGATATGACAGTTGGAGTGGAGAATTTCTGTAACCACTCCTCGGATTCCAGCCAATACAATTTGTGGAAATTTCTCCACTCATGTAGAGTATTTGAAAATGGGCGTTTCTTATGGTCTTTGCGCAAAAGCGGGTTTTCTTCTTCTTTCCCCTCACCCGATTTATATTATGTTCGGGGTCTGGTAGGTACCTGGATTGAAAGGATAGGAAGGTAGGTATACCGCAATGTTTCTGTTTGTTGTTCTTGCGGGGCTGCTTCTAGTTCTACAACAGTTCGGCAAGTTGTCAGCTCACGTTGGCGTACAAATGTTTTCCAATGTTCTGATCTTTTGTGATGCGTGTGTACTGTAAATTATTGTCTAGAGTTTACAAACTGACTGCTCCGACGACAGTATTTTAGCTATAGCACTGCGATGGCGGTGATGGTGGTGGTAGTTTTTCAGTTTATAGAGTAGGGTGCTGCTTGCGTTGAGCAATCGAATACAAGCAGAAAACACAGCTACTGTATGTGGAAGTGGATACTTGTTTCTGGTGGTTGTTGGTTGTTGTTGAGCCAACTTATCGGGTATCCCTGCACTGCGGCAGTGGGTGGCTATTTGACATGGGCGTAGCAAGAATTTTATTTATCTAAGAGTGGGGGCCAAACAAGTCAGATTTTTTTTATATAGGAAATTATTTGTTATTTTTTCTTTATATTTAATCCCAGTCCTATTCTTATTTTAGACGTAAAACAATGTTTTGAATTTCTAATGGTAGATTTCCACTTGACTTCTACCAACTGACGAAATACGTTTTAGACACGGTAATGGCTGATTCAATAAAAGATAACAAACAAAATGAGTTCTGTTTTTGCTACCACCCATTAGCCTTGTCAAATGAGATTTTATTGTCAGTTTGGAAAAAGACAAGTCGAAATATATCATAACAACTTTCAAGGAACATTTGTTTCACACACTGATGTACCCTCAATTTTGAAAAATATCAATCCCGACGGGGGTAATTTAAAAAAAAATACCCCCTCACTCAGTCCAAAAATTCCCTTTTTCTATTTTTTGCTTTTTGTTAAGAGCCATTTTCTTCACTACAAGCTGAACTCAACTTGAGGATTTTTATTCTCAACTTGTGATTTTGATTTTCTTCACTCAAAGTTGACAATTTCAACTTTCGATTCTCAACTCTCGAGTTAATCAACTTCTGGTTTTCTCAACTTCCGAAAAAAGTAGAAGTTGAGACAGCAAACTTGAGAGTTTTCTTTCAAATTTAAATTTGAAATACATTTTGTTGCCTCTTCTATCAAACATTATTCTCGGTTTCGGTTTGAATAAAATTATTTTTAAAACAAAATGTTGCGAGAAAATTATTATTGGGAAAATCATCCATCGTCTGCTTCCGGAAGCGAAGATGAAGAAGAAGAAGAATTGTTGGCTGAGGTATTATGCACTCGGGTCAATTCAAATCTAAAGTCTGTCAACTCTCGAGTTGAGATTTAAAATAGTGAAGAAAAACAAATTTCAACTTGTCAATCAACTCTCAAGTTTGTGTCAACTCTAGAGTTAGCCAACTTGAGAGTTTAAGGCAAGTTGACAAATAGTGAAGAAAATGGCTCTAAAGGCTTCATCTGAATTTAAAACCTAACAGTTTTATTTATAAACCCATCCCAAAACATTTTGATCTTTATATAGCTGTGTCTCTAAAAAATTACGAAATTGAAAGACTACAGCCCTATCGTGAATTTAATTGGAACTTTTCTCCCCGAAAAAAAAAAAATACTGGTGAAAATATGTTTCCCATCCCGAATCTTTCACTAAATAATTTTTCCACAACAACTTACTTGCGGAAACATTTACATTGAATTAAGAAAAAAGTTCCCTGGAAAAGGATAAGTACATACCCAATTTTTTTGACAATGGCTAGCTGGATAACAGTGTTCTAACAAAATCTAATATACATATATGAGAAACTCCCAAAAAAATCATTCATTTTTCCCTTTGTTAAAATTCCCAAAGAAAGAATTTTTTTCATGATCCATCAGCACTGCTCTATAAATCGATTATACTCAACTGAGTTAAAGTTTATATAAGCTATCTGTCCCTTTCTTATTTATACCAAAAATTTTATTTATTGAAATCATGAAATTTGTTTTTTTTATATTTTAGAATTTAATTTTTTAAAGTGCGGATAAGTACCCCATAGCACCTCTCATCGACTACGTCCTTGGTGGAAATTCAATGTGAAGCGTTTGCTGTTGAAATGGTGGTGTACTGTGTTGCTGCACCGGAAATCGCCGCTCGCCGGCCGTCGCGTCGGATTGTCTATGCAAATGGCAAGGTAGAGTGCCGAGTGGTGGATGGATTTAGGTGGAATTGGATGTGGATGTGATGTTTGTTTAGTTTTGTTTCGTGGTGCGCGCAACCATTTGACGCTTGTGTACACGCTGTGGTGGGAGTTCAGAAGAGCTGCATCCAATGGATGGAATGTGGAGACTTTTTATGTTTACCTTCGATAGGCTGCCCTTTTTTGGACGATATCGGGATGGCTTAATGTGAGCGGAGTTTTTTGTTTACAAAATGGCTGTAGTTGCCTCCTCGTGTGGTTTTGTTATTGCACTTGCACTTCAAATTGATTTCATATTTGTATACCTACCTACTCTTTTTTATTTTCTTTTTCGTCTTGTTCGTTTGTTATTGTTTTCGATGACTGTTCCTCTTAGAATTTGCTTATTTGGCAGTTTTGACCTCTCATAAAGAAAAGAGGGGGTTATAATATATACCCCAGATAAAAATTAAATTATGAATTATAAACGAACATAAGTCACGTTCGCAGAGTTCAGCCTCACTGGAGCTCATAGAACATATACATATGTAATATGTATGTATATAGAGATAGACCCACCAATTAACCTAATCAAATCTAATTACGGCCCAAGTGTTAAGAATGACAATATTTAACCTCTAAGCGGTGGTGGCGTGTCCACACACATAGAGCGCATTATACGGGAAGCAATTTTATGACTGTAACGACATTTGAAACGAAAGAAAAATAATAATTGCTCCTCGAGTCAATTCGATTAGAAAGACCCGTCTAATTCTGTGAATATGACTATGTAGTCATAGTGTATACAATCTACATTCCCGCAATGAATATTCATTGTTGTCCGAAACATTTCGTTGAGACGGAGGAAACTCTCTAATTAGTTACATGCATTGAGCAGTGGCCTTTGTTGACCCGTTTTTCAATTAAGACGAATTAAGTGAACTTGCGGTCGTCGTTTGGTTAGATGGTTTGTTGGTTTCATTTATATAGAATTGATCTGATGTGATGGTTTTGATGTTGTCCACTATTGTTGATGTGTCCTGAAATAAATCAGAGTTTTCTATACCTAATAGTTTCATTGAAGAACCCGCAGATTTTGGCTATGATGTGATGACTATGCTGACCATCATGATGGTTACACATTCTACTTTAGTTTTATTAATTGATGTGCAAACATAATAGAAAAACAGTTTTTGGTAGGTATAAAAAAGAAATACTAAGGCAACATTTTGTATTTGACAATTTTCTAACCTAGCCATAAGGGCTTCAATATAAGATGACGAAATAAATTGATTACAAATATTTATTCTATGACAATTATAGACCTTACAAGTTAGAGTAGGTAATGATCTTATATAAAAAAAAATACTTTTATGGCAAACACAGATGGGAGTTTTGGTATTTCACGATTAATCTTTAACGAAAACTATGGCTCACCAACAGGATCATAAGCAAACAAAAATTAAGTTTTATCTGTAGATAAGGCAGCCAACATTATCGATTGTACCTACATACATACATAGGTATATATTTTCATGACATTCAATACAAAAAAGGTCCGAGTTAAAAATGAAATTAAATGCTCAGGGCTTTAGAAATATTGGTACATATTTTTTTTAAATTTTAATAATCGGGGTAGGTACCTAGATATAATCGCATTAAGTAATTTTAATCATAAAATTTGTGACTGTTACATGTTACATATGATTTGATTTTTCGTATGCTTAAAGTGATCACAAAAAATAAGTTCAAATTTGGCATCACTTTAAAAGAAAACGTAAATCATAATTTTGATTTATTTTTTTTTTTGTTCTAGGTTACAATCTAACTAAACTGAAGCAACCTATCCTAGCAACCAAGTTAGTTGTCCTCAAAAAGAAAAGAATTATGTATACATACATATACATATCTATATTTTATTGAAACAAAATAAAAAATAAAAGTTTTTAAGGACGGATAATGTTAATTTTCAATGTCAAAATACTTTTAAAAAATAGAGCTGTTTTATTGAACGTAAATTTATTCAAACTATATTGACTTGAGAATGCATAAAATATTATTGTTTTAGATGAAAGTAATAACAAAATAACTGTCATAGAAAAAAGTGAAATTTGCATAAAAATTTTGTTCATCTAAGTTTGCAAAATCAGTTCGATATGTGGTTATATTCCTGAATTTGTTTAAACTAACTGCTTTCCTTCGATTCTTTGAGGATTGTTAATTTAGACATTAAGGGTGGTATTCACCGAGCGCTCATAAACAGCTCTTAATTTAATGAGGCTCATAACTCAAAAAATATTTTGTTGGACTAACATCTCATAAGTATATTTTGAAAATCGAAAATGAGAGCGACTCTCTATCTTAACCAGACATACCCAAACTGTTTGCACAAATGCATCACAAAAAACACAAGCAACATCGAAAAACAACACCAATCAAAAGATGACGCTTTCAGTCAATAGGTACCTACGGTCTGTTACTTCAGTATCGATAAAATTAGTCGAGAACTGGTTGAAAATTGAAACAAATGATATGAGTTCCATTTTTCAACATTTCTCAATCAATTTTATCGATGTGAAAGTTAATGAATGTAGTTACGTAGGCAGAGGATAGACCACGGAAAATACCTTAGCATAATCATAAAGAAAAACAAAATTAAGGACCAGAAGACGGACCTATTCAACAAAATAAAAACAAAAACACTTCTACCAAGGGCCAGTTTATTTCTTCACAGTAGGTAAAAACTGTATACCATTACTTTCAAACGTTCGACCTAATGGTAGCTCCAATCTCCAAACCAAAATCTGCTGATCAGCGATTTCCATTACTAACAACTCAAGTTTTCAATTCCTTTATAAAAATTTTGGCTACCAAGTACATTCGATGAATTACCAAGTATTGCAATAATTCCTGATTAAAGATGATCAGCTTCGAACAAAGTGGCCATAAGATTGTCAACCAGCTGACTCCGCACTGTAGTAAAAATGCACAACTACTTTTTATGCACGCACAAATGCATTACATGGAAATGTATTCGTATTTTTTTTCCTAAAATCTGCATTTGAATCGTAAAAAGAAATTTACAACGCCTATAATAAAAATTTACTGAAATATGACACATCATAAAATATAAAACGAATAATGCTCAAGAATAAACAACTGTGATTGTTTTATGAGCTATAATTGTATATGAATGAAGCCCTCCGCGCGCCAGTCGTAAAAATTGCACAAAAAAATAAAACATTTTTACCTGTAATTTTATTTATAGTTTATTTATTGGTTCTACGAATAGGTATAAAGTTCATCCAACTTAAGAAAATACATAAGTGAATTTTCAACCAAAAAACTACGTTCTCTGAGTTCGTTACATACCTAAAATTATTCATTGAATATGCGGTATTCATTCATTTATTCATTCATTTTTCCTGCACTGATTCGAGAGTTCGAACAAACTAAGCATGGTGCAATGAATATATGTGTCGGAATTGGATTTTTTTAGCTTGAATTTTAAAATCAATTCCACTAAAATTCTAATATGTATAATTACTACGTCGATATGCCTATATTGTTATACCTAGACGTTGTAGTGAAAATAATATACTCCTAAAAAAATGTCACCAAAAATTACAAATTTGATTTTTTTTATCATGAGGCTACTGAAAATTATAACTTCATAAGATCTTGAATCGCCTTCAAATATTATTTCTCTTTTCAAGCTAAATCTTGGTGGGAAACTGCAAATAATGTGCATATTTTATTTGAAAACAAATTTGTCGGCAATACCACGACATATGGTATTAATTGAGCGAAAGACCAACAATAAAATAATATATCTTTTTTTTGCATTGTATTGCCAATATGGTTAACGCTTAAATACTATCGCCATAAAACTTAACAACATCTTGTAAAATATTATAAAGAAATAAATAAATTTAAATAACTCTCAAAGGACAACTCCTACGCAAACATATAGTAAAATATTCTATTTCAGAAGAACAAAACATTTTTGTTGCTTCCTTACGGATTATCTCAGTTTTAGAAACAAATTTCCACTTATTAAGTATAGGCAAAGCAAAAGTGCCCTTTAAATTTGGCATATTCCCGAAACAATATAATTTAACCCTTTTGGCGCGTTCTTCTTGTACGAATACTGCAAAGTATATAATATTTATTTATGTTCTACCTTGACCATAGAAAAGATACGTAGATGTATCTTCAAACTCGTAGGTTACTTCCAAGAATTCCTCGTTTATTTGGGTAGGCTCAATAGTCGCTTAACCACAGGATTAGCATGTTGCACTAAAAACACTGCTCATGGCTTCTGAATTTTCATTGTTTTGTGCAAACAACCCTTCGTTTGAAACAGTAGCTAAATTTTCCAAATTGACCTCTCCCTCCATGCATTCGTTTTAGTATAATAAATATGGTTGTATGTATATGGATGATATTGAGGAAGGACAGACGGTCAAACTCATAAACGGATTATCTATTCAAAAAGAGTTCTCGCAAAAGCATTTAATGTGAAAGGACAAAGTTTCCACAGGTAGCGCGAGGTTTAAGCGACACAAATGCAAACAACACCCACCACACAATTTCGAATATTGAGTTTTATATGGAAATCTATTTTCCGTACTAATTGCCATACGAAAGGGCTGCAGCTATATACAGATGCCGAAGCTAGATAGGATATTTCCATCGGTCCATTGGATTGATTGTTAAATTTAATGAATGGCAAAGGGTAAAACAAGCGGTGGACTTTTTTTGTTTTTTTTTTCTCCTGACAGCTCTTGACACCGTGGTGTCCCCATGGGCATGAAAAGGCCTTCGGGGTTTCTTGTGCTTTTTGTTTAACCAGTTTTGCCCACGCTGCAAGCTTTGCACTTAATTGGTTCAATTTAAAAGAAATCATGCTCTTCAGATATGACTGGCGTTAAATCTAATCCCAGCGTTGGCAAAATAATGAACCAAGTGTGCAGGGGTGTATATCAGGGTAGAAATGTACTTTGGAGTGCTAATGGCCTACAATAAGTTGATGCCCATCAGATTCACCCCTCTCGTATATAAAATTCGGTTGGTGTGAACATGGTATTAATTTAGGGAAAAAAACATTTTGTTGAGGTACATATACTACACATTTAATATAGTTTTTTTTTTTTTAAGAGTATGTTAATAGTATGAGAGAATTAAAATTTAATGTATTGTGATATCGGCCTCAAATTGTATTAACTAACATACACTCAGAGAAAAAATCTGTGTAAAATTGCCTTAGTTGCCTTAGGTGAATTATTTTGTATGGATGTTATCTTTCGAGCATAACATAGCCTAGTTCTAAGGCAACTTATGTACGCCCTAAGTAACGTGAAATAGGCTAATTTGCCTTAGAAAACTTAGTTAAATTATTTTGTATGGATGTTATCTTTCGAGCATAGCGTAGCCAAGTGCTAAGGCAATTATAGTACGCCCTAGGTAATGTAAAATAAGCTAACTTACCTTAGGAAACTTAGTTAACATTATTTGTGTAGGAATGTTAGTGTACGAGCATAACTTTGCCTAGAACTTAGGTAATTTATGCACGCCCTAGGTAAAGTCAAATAGGCTAATTTGCCTTAGGAAACTAAGCTAATTTTTTTTCTTGAAATGTTATTTGACTAACATAACTTTGCCTAGAACTAAGGTGATTTATGCACGCCCTAGGTAAAGTCAAATAGGCTAATTTGCCTTAGGAAACTAAGCTAATTTTTTTTCTTGAAATGTTATTTGACTAACATAACTTTGCCTAGAACTAAGGTGATTTATGCACGCCCTAGGTAAAGTCAAATAGGCTAATTTGCCTTAGGAAACTAAGCTAATTTTTTTTCTTGAAATGTTATTTGACTAACATAACTTTGCCTAGAACTAAGGTGATTTATGCACGCCCTAGGTAAAGTCAAATAGGCTAATTTGCCTTAGGAAACTAAGCTAATTTTTTTTCTTGAAATGTTATTTGACTAACATAACTTTGCCTAGAACTAAGGTGATTTATGCACGCCCTAGGTAAAGTCAAATAGGCTAATTTGCCTTAGGAAACTAAGCTAATTTTTTTTCTTGAAATGTTATTTGACTAACATAACTTTGCCTAGAACTAAGGTGATTTATGCACGCCCTAGGTAAAGTCAAATAGGCTAATTTGCCTTAGGAAACTAAGCTAATTTTTTTTCTTGAAATGTTATTTGACTAACATAACTTTGCCTAGAACTAAGGTGATTTATGCACGCCCTAGGTAAAGTCAAATAGGCTAATTTGCCTTAGGAAACTAAGCTAATTTTTTTTCTTGAAATGTTATTTGACTAACATAACTTTGCCTAGAACTAAGGTGATTTATGCACGCCCTAGGTAAAGTCAAATAGGCTAATTTGCCTTAGGAAACTAAGCTAATTTTTTTTCTTGAAATGTTATTTGACTAACATAACTTTGCCTAGAACTAAGGTGATTTATGCACGCCCTAGGTAAAGTCAAATAGGCTAATTTGCCTTAGGAAACTAAGCTAATTTTTTTTCTTGAAATGTTATTTGACTAACATAACTTTGCCTAGAACTAAGGTGATTTATGCACGCCCTAGGTAAAGTCAAATAGGCTAATTTGCCTTAGGAAACTAAGCTAATTTTTTTTTCTTGAAATGTTATTTGACTAACATAACTTTGCCTAGAACTAAGGTGATTTATGCACGCCCTAGGTAAAGTCAAATAGGCTAATTTGCCTTAGGAAACTAAGCTAATTTTTTTTCTTGAAATGTTATTTGACTAACATAACTTTGCCTAGAACTAAGGTGATTTATGCACGCCCTAGGTAAAGTCAAATAGGCTAATTTGCCTTAGGAAACTAAGCTAATTTTTTTTCTTGAAATGTTATTTGACTAACATAACTTTGCCTAGAACTAAGGTGATTTATGCACGCCCTAGGTAAAGTCAAATAGGCTAATTTGCCTTAGGAAACTAAGCTAATTTTTTTTCTTGAAATGTTATTTGACTAACATAACTTTGCCTAGAACTAAGGTGATTTATGCACGCCCTAGGTAAAGTCAAATAGGCTAATTTGCCTTAGGAAACTAAGCTAATTTTTTTTCTTGAAATGTTATTTGACTAACATAACTTTGCCTAGAACTAACGTAACTTTACTTAGGACCTTATGTAATTTTCCCTCCAATTTTTTTTAAATGTGCAATTTTGTCTTAGATCTTAGGTGATTTTACCAAGCACTAGGGCAATATTGCCGCCAAAAATCTTGATTAGCTGACAGCGGCGTCGCAATATTTTCGTCAGGGAGGACATCCGCATTCCTTTAATCATCTAGACAAGGGCGTAGGCAATATTCCGACTTGAAGGGAAAATCTCATTACTGAACTTCTCACTTAACTTAAATTTTTATTTAAAAATAAAATGTATCTCAAATTAACAAAATCGTCATTTGGACATTCAGTTTTTCACGTTACAATACCGAAGATTGTGGACACACAAAATCGGAATGTTCGGTAAATTTCCACTACATGTCTCTTCTGTGCTTGTTTGTAAGCTGTTTGCCAACGTTTCACAAACTGTCTAAAATTCCTGTTTGTTAACTCAAAAAAGTTGCAACGAGAGAGCACAATGAGATAGCAAATAATTGCTCCTCCATTGGATAACTTGTAAATTTCTGTGTGCAAGGAGTGTAAAAACTGATAAATACACAGCTGTAAATGTCTGTCACGTGACGTTGGCTAAGAATATACAAAAAAATCATTTCGGTATTCGCAATGTTAATTCCAAATCACCTTAGGCCGAACTCGACGTGTCGCAATCGGTAGTTTAAAGTCTGTCCAAATTTTACAATTTAAAAATTACAAGGTTCAAAATGATTTTTCACCGTTTGACCGTCTTGTACACAAAAGGAACATTTTATACAAAAAGTGGTTCAGCGCATTTGTTAACTTTTTGAAAAATTTTCCCTTTCTAGGTGTATTTCTTCTTCTTTCAAAGTTTGACATGTTTTACACATGTTTCTTAAAAAAATAAATCAAACCGGCTTGTTATTTTCTGTGTTTGTTTTATTCTGTGTCTTGGACTTAGTCCTCTTTTACATGGATAACTGAGTTTCCACCAACTTTAAGTTTTAAGATGAGAAGGGCACCAAGTAAGAGAAGTGGTCGACGATTGGTGGAAATTAAAAGAAAACGTCAAAAAATTTCCAGCAACTTGTTTCCTCGTGTAATGGTAACTTTTTTCAAAAAAAAATTGACAGCAAATTCTGAAAAATTTTTGCAAATTCGCAAGAAATTTCACTCTACCAAACAGACGTAATGTAAATGTGACAAAGAAACGAGACGAGAGCGTGACGTGAATCGCTGTCATCTTTTCCTCGTTGTAAAATAGTTCCCCAATTCAATATGCGACCAGTTTTTTTACAGCATTCAATCGTTTTGTTTGCTTTCAGTGCGGTGTGTGAAAAAGTGTTTTTTTGTTAAAAAAAAATATTAACAGCCAGGTTCTACATTTCACTTTCGCTCGAAATGAAATTGAAGTCAATCTAATTTCATCATTTGATTTCAATTCTATTTCGAGTGAAAGTGAAATGTAGAATCTGCTGTAAAAAAAAAGTTAAGAGAAAAGAAAATAACAAGTGGCAAAAGAAAACACTATTGATGTTCTGTCATTTGCGTTTTTTTGTGCTTTTTCGTATTGTTTGAGACATAAGCGGAGTAAAAAGTGTGAAGAGGTGTTTCCTTCTCATTTAACAAAAATTGCAGCTATTCAAATTTTCAGCGTTTAAATGGATGTCGCAATCCAAAAGAAACTCAAAAGAGAAACCCCGTTAAAAATTGCAGTCGTGTAAAAGCAGTCATTGATAAAATTGGTCGAGAAACGTTGAAAAGTGGAACAAACCTCATACGATTTGTTACAATTTTCATCGTTTCTCGCTTGATCTTATCGATGCGCGAGTTACAGAACGTAGGCATGGTATACTTTTAGGCGCTGATTACACGACTCGTTTTTTTATACGTTTCGTTGTTTATACAGCTTGGGTGAGGGATGTAGAAATGTAGGGTGGAAAGTACTTCATTCCACTTACATTTCTACACCCCCTGTTTAAAAGGAAACTACAGAAAATGTCTACGATTTTGTTTCCTCGTGTGAAAGATATAAGAGATTTTTAAGGAAATTATAAGAAAACGTAAAAAAAAACAACTTCTTTCCTCGTGTGAAAGGGGACTTAGAAAGCAATCCAAACTAGAACAGAAAGTGACCAATTTCGCTTGCTGATTTCCAACTTGATGATAATCCAAATGGCTCGGTTGAACCCATTCACACGGTGCAAATGGTTCGACCGACTTCTACACCCTTCACCCAAGCTGTCAAAAGGACGAAAGACAAAACGACCGCAAAAAAGTCTCGTGTCTAACTCTTAACTTTTATCGTTCCTTTTTTCTTACTTATTAATGTTACTTTTATGGAATAAAAAAACGAGGAAAATTTACTATTGTTAAGAAAGTTAAATTTTTTAAAAAAGAACGCATCATTTAACCTTAGCAATTGGGAAGTTCCCTCATATGTCAATGTGACAATGTGAAACAATCAACAACAAAAATTGCCTAGTTGGGGAGAAAACAATGCAATACAAACAAATATACTTACATACACAACGATAAATCACAATGTGCACACTAGTCGCACCTTTGGAAAAGTGTTTGTATGCGTATGTATAATTGTTTGTATTGCATTGTTTTCTCCCCAACTAGAATCGCCAAATATAATATAGTTATAGATATCTAGTTTTTGGAAAAGCCCAATCGGGCAATATTCCCGCCAACGCCAACGCCAACCATCATCGCTACTAGCGTAGTTTTACCAAGTCCTAAGCTAAATTTACCTAGGGCCTAAGGTAATTTTCCCTCCAATCTTCTTTATATATGTGCTTTTATATATGTAATATTACCTTAGGGATAGGGTGATTTTATCTTAGCACTAGGGCAAAGTTACCGCCAACCGTCTATACTAATGAAACTTTTACCTAGGCCTAAGCTAAATTTACCTAGGGCATAAGGTGATTTTCCCTTCAATATGCGTTAGATGTGTTAAATTAGCTTAGGCCTAAGGTGATTTAGCATAGTCCTAAGGTAATTTCCTTCGAGTTCCGTTATTTTGTGTGATTTGCGTGGATTTACAGCACTTGGTTCGTAGTTTTCATGGCAAGCAGTTGAAATTTTAAGTGAAAGAAAACAAAAGTTAAAAAAAAGCATTGTAAGCATAATATAATAATAAAAAATAATATTAAAAACTTGAAAATCAAAAGGAAAAACATAAACTTTTAGATAAAATAACGAGTTTTGGATAGTTTCAAAGTAAGTACATTTTTTATAATAGAAAAGCTGGCATACAAAAGTGGTTCTGTCCTGTGAATATAATATGTAAGTTTTTATTTTACTTTTTGGCATCTTTAAATTCGGATCCGTTGAGTTTTTAAAGATTTTTAATCGAAACCGGGTATAATCTATAGAAAAAAACACAAAAATATGACGTTTTATACAGAAGTTGATGTATTCCGACAGTTTTAATCAATCTTATTCAAGAAAATTATGGTACAGCACCACTTTTGTTCACCAGCTCCTTATAGTATATTTTCATTTTACCTATATCACTCATAGAAAAATAGTTATTTATCACTACTTTTTGACTATTTTCTAAGTCCAAATCAGTTTTAAAAGAAATTGTAAATTTTCATATATTTTGTGAACTCTATAAACATTATAACATCAGTCGCGTTCCTTTGGAGGCGGTGAAATACACATGAGTAGGTACTTCGCTAGCCATTTTCAATGGAATTCAAAGGATTGGTTTCCCTACAAATCTCATCTATTCGCACATGACGGCACGAGTAAATTATCGTTTGTATCTAACTCATGAGTAGTTCTGCACCTCCAAAGAAGCACGGCTTTTATCGTTAAATTGAAATGTTTTGCTTAAAAGATGTTCTCAGTTCAATTTCACCCCCACCATAATATTTGATTTGATTGATTTTTCAACTAGATAATAGATAACAATGATCAAGGTCATACAACTTTTTTTATTATGTAAAGTGTTGTTTTTGACCTTGTTAAGATTGTGACTTTTCGCCATGACTCAAAAACACCCAAACACATTATGACTTTTCTCGTAAACTATCAACTCGATTGCAGTGATTCTTTGTTTTCTGAGTTCTAATTTGCTTCCTCAACCTTCTGGTGTTTTTCGTTTTGAAATTAAAGGAATTTTTCAAAATTTGGCTTTTTGTTGCACTATACACTACTTTGTTGAAAATTTCAAAAAATACCCAAACATATTTTGACTTTTATCGTAAACTATCAACTCGATTGCAGTGATTCTTTGTTTTCTGAGTTCTAATTTGCTTCCTCAACCTTCTGGCGTTTTTCGTTTTGAAATTAAAGGAATTTTTTAAAATTTGGCTTTTTGTTGCACTATACACTACTTTGTTGAAAATTTCAAAAAATACCCAAACATATTTTGACTTTTATCGTAAACTATCAACTCGATTGCAGTGATTCTTTGTTTTCTGAGTTCTAATTTGCTTCCTCAACCTTCTGGCGTTTTTCGTTTTGAAATTAAAGGAATTTTTTAAAATTTGGCTTTTTGTTGCACTATACACTACTTTGTTGAAAATTTCAAAAAATACCCAAACATATTTTGACTTTTATCGTAAACTATCAACTCGATTGCAGTGATTCTTTGTTTTCTGAGTTCTAATTTGCTTCCTCAACCTTCTGGCGTTTTTCGTTTTGAAATTAAAGGAATTTTTTAAAATTTGGCTTTTTGTTGCACTATACACTACTTTGTTGAAAATTTCAAAAAATACCCAAACATATTTTGACTTTTATCGTAAACTATCAACTCGATTGCAGTGATTCTTTGTTTTCTGAGTTCTAATTTGCTTCCTCAACCTTCTGGCGTTTTTCGTTTTGAAATTAAAGGAATTTTTTAAAATTTGGCTTTTTGTTGCACTATACACTACTTTGTTGAAAATTTCAAAAAATACCCAAACATATTTTGACTTTTATCGTAAACTATCAACTCGATTGCAGTGATTCTTTGTTTTCTGAGTTCTAATTTGCTTCCTTAACCTTCTGGCGTTTTTCGTTTTGAAATTAAAGGAATTTTTTAAAATTTGGCTTTTTGTTGCACTATACACTACTTTGTTGAAAATTTCAAAAAATACCCAAACATATTTTGACTTTTATCGTAAACTATCAACTCGATTGCAGTGATTCTTTGTTTTCTGAGTTCTAATTTGCTTCCTCAACCTTCTGGCGTTTTTCGTTTTGAAATTAAAGGAATTTTTTAAAATTTGGCTTTTTGTTGCACTATACACTACTTTGTTGAAAATTTCAAAAAATACCCAAACATATTTTGACTTTTATCGTAAACTATCAACTCGATTGCAGTGATTCTTTGTTTTCTGAGTTCTAATTTGCTTCCTCAACCTTCTGGCGTTTTTCGTTTTGAAATTAAAGGAATTTTTTAAAATTTGGCTTTTTGTTGCACTATACACTACTTTGTTGAAAATTTCAAAAAATACCCAAACATATTTTGACTTTTATCGTAAACTATCAACTCGATTGCAGTGATTCTTTGTTTTCTGAGTTCTAATTTGCTTCCTCAACCTTCTGGCGTTTTTCGTTTTGAAATTAAAGGAATTTTTTAAAATTTGGCTTTTTGTTGCACTATACACTACTTTGTTGAAAATTTCAAAAAATACCCAAACATATTTTGACTTTTATCGTAAACTATCAACTCGATTGCAGTGATTCTTTGTTTTCTGAGTTCTAATTTGCTTCCTCAACCTTCTGGCGTTTTTCGTTTTGAAATTAAAGGAATTTTTTAAAATTTGGCTTTTTGTTGCACTATACACTACTTTGTTGAAAATTTCAAAAAATACCCAAACATATTTTGACTTTTATCGTAAACTATCAACTCGATTGCAGTGATTCTTTGTTTTCTGAGTTCTAATTTGCTTCCTCAACCTTCTGGCGTTTTTCGTTTTGAAATTAAAGGAATTTTTTAAAATTTGGCTTTTTGTTGCACTATACACTACTTTGTTGAAAATTTCAAAAAATACCCAAACATATTTTGACTTTTATCGTAAACTATCAACTCGATTGCAGTGATTCTTTGTTTTCTGAGTTCTAATTTGCTTCCTCAACCTTCTGGTGTTTTTCGTTTTGAAATTAAAGGAATTTTTCAAAATTTGGCTTTTTGTTGCACTATACACTACTTTGTTGAAAATTTCAAAAAATACCCAAACATATTTTGACTTTTCTCGTAAACTATCAACTCGATTGCAGTGATTCTTTGTTTTCTGAGTTCTAATTTGCTTCCTCAAGCTTCTGGCGTTTTTAGTTTTGAAATTAAAGAAATTTTTCAAAATTTGGCTTTTTGTTGCACTATACACTACTTTGTTGAAAATTTCAAAAAATACCCAAACATATTTTGACTTTTATCGTAAGCTATCAACTCGATTGCAGTGATTCTTTGTTTTCTGAGTTCTAATTTGCTTCCTCAACCTTCTGGCGTTTTTCGTTTTGAAATTAAAGGAATTTTTTAAAATTTGGCTTTTTGTTGCACTATACACTACTTTGTTGAAAATTTCAAAAAATACCCAAACATATTTTGACTTTTATCGTAAACTATCAACTCGATTGCAGTGATTCTTTGTTTTCTGAGTTCTAATTTGCTTCCTCAACCTTCTGGCGTTTTTCGTTTTGAAATTAAAGGAATTTTTTAAAATTTGGCTTTTTGTTGCACTATACACTACTTTGTTGAAAATTTCAAAAAATACCCAAACATATTTTGACTTTTATCGTAAACTATCAACTCGATTGCAGTGATTCTTTGTTTTCTGAGTTCTAATTTGCTTCCTCAACCTTCTGGCGTTTTTCGTTTTGAAATTAAAGGAATTTTTTAAAATTTGGCTTTTTGTTGCACTATACACTACTTTGTTGAAAATTTCAAAAAATACCCAAACATATTTTGACTTTTATCGTAAACTATCAACTCGATTGCAGTGATTCTTTGTTTTCTGAGTTCTAATTTGCTTCCTCAACCTTCTGGCGTTTTTCGTTTTGAAATTAAAGGAATTTTTTAAAATTTGGCTTTTTGTTGCACTATACACTACTTTGTTGAAAATTTCAAAAAATACCCAAACATATTTTGACTTTTATCGTAAACTATCAACTCGATTGCAGTGATTCTTTGTTTTCTGAGTTCTAATTTGCTTCCTCAACCTTCTGGCGTTTTTCGTTTTGAAATTAAAGGAATTTTTCAAAATTTGGCTTTTTGTTGCACTATACACTACTTTGTTGAAAATTTCAAAAAATACCCAAACATATTTTGACTTTTATCGTAAAGATTGCAATGAATCTTTATTTTCTGAGTTGTAATATGCTTATTTTTTTTGAAAATTAAGCATTTAGTTCCAGTACCAAAAATATTTTGAAATAGCTCGAAAAGTTAAGTTTGATTGTCGAAAAGCACAACTGGATGGCTAAAAATATAAATTTTTTTCTGAGTGATTCGTCTGAATATTATAATGTAGATATAAAAAATATAACATATATTTATTTACATATAGAACATAATTATGTAATATAAAAATAAAATTCATATTCACAGTTAATAAGCTGAAAATGCATTGCTTTATCTGTTTAAAAGAATTCAATTGCTTGAATAAATTGTTCAGTCATTTAAAAATTCTCCATGGCTGTGATAAAAAAAGTAATTTAAAATGCTTCGAAAAATCTTGTGGACAGATATTTAATGGATTATCTTCATACAAAAGACATTTAAGTATCCATTTAAAGGACCTAAATAAAAGAGTGGAAATACTTAATGATAATAATGTTGATGCACAAGAAAATTTAAAGTCAAATGCTTGTAAAACTTTTAGTATATTTGAAAACATGTTACAAAGTAATCATGAGTCATCAAACAATGTATATCAATTACCAATAGTTAGTGGCAATGCCAATAACATTTCAGCACCATCACACAAAAGCATAATAGAAAACAGCATGGTTCAGTTCGTTTTAAACCTTTACAACAACAATAATTTTACTAGAAAAGATGCAGTTACTATGCAAAAAGCTGTTGATAATTTGATTTTGTCACCACTGTTTGACTTAATATTAAATGTTGAAATGTGTGAGTACGACAGAAAAAAAATAGAAAACATTATCAACGAATATAAACACATTTTTAATGAATTGAATACGGAGTATAAACTGCAAAAATTTCTAGAGAATCGAGATTTATATAAAAAACCTAGAGAATTTGACATCAACAGAGAAATTTCTCATGTCATGATTAATGGAGAGAGCAGTTTGGAAGAAAAAGTGGAAAAGGGTATTCTTATGGACTTGAAATTTGAATTCCGGAAAATTTTTGAAAAAACAGAAAATCAAGAAGTACTTACAACATTTTTGAACGAACAAAATCAGTCATCAAATATGAGTAATTTTATGAAAGGAAAATTATGGCAACAAAAGAAAGCAATGTTTAGAAATAGAAATTTAGTTCCATATTATCTATTTGCAGACGATTTTGAAGTCAACAACCCGCTTGGATCACATAATGGAGTTCATAAATTAACAGGAGTGTATTTTTCAATTCCAATATTTGAAAATTATTTTAAAGTCAGTGATATTTATCTGGCTGCCTTAATTAAGGCTCATGATATTAAAGTCTATGGAAATGATTTGACTATTTATAACCTTGTTGAAGAAATTATTTCTCTAGAAGATGAAGGCATTGAACTGACCTTAAATAATCGGAAAACAAGAATTTTTTTGATAATGGGGATTATCTTGGGAGATAATTTGGGACTTAACCAAATTCTAGAGTTTAGTAAATCTTTCTCTTCAAACCACTTCTGTAGGTTTTGTTTAGCACCCAGCGAATTAACTAAAGTTATGTGCAAAGAAGATTCAACATTTATTAGAACTGAAGAAAATTATAACGAAAACTTATCTGGTGATTTTTCAGCCACGGGAGTTTACAAAAACTCAATACTAAACAAAATTCCTTCTTTTCATGTTATAAAAAACTTTTCAGTGGATCTTATGCATGATGTTTTTGAAGGCGTTGCACATTATAATCTTACACATGTCATAGAATATTATATCAGAAACAAAGTATTTACATTAGACGAACTTAACCAATATAAGTTAACATTTTCCTATGGAGACACTGAAAAGGGAAATGTTTTTAAAGATATTACTTCACAGCACCTGAAAAGAAAAAAAATAAATGCTTCAGCAAGAGAAATGTGGACATTTCTTCATTATTTTCCCTTGATTGTCGGCCACTTGATTCCAGTAAATGATGAAGTTTGGGAATTCGTTCTTATTTTTGTAAAAATAATTGATATACTGCTTTTGCCAAATTGTACTGATTATACCTTACATGAGCTTGAAAATTTTATTGAAAAACACAACATGTTATATCAGCAATTGTTTGGTGATACTTTAAAACCAAAACATCATAATCTAATCCACTATCCTCGGATCATACAGTATTCTGGGCTTCCAAGATATTATTGGTCATTTTTGTTTGAAGCAAAACATCAAGAGCTGAAATCATATAGTAGAGTTACATCTAGCCGCAAAAATATTTTACTTTCTATTGCAACGAAATTCCAATTCAAATTTGCTTATAAAACGATTAATCCAAGGAAAAATTGTATTCAGTATTCACACCATGATGAAGTAGCTAATGTAATTGAGCAGATAAACTGTTTAAATTCGAACATAATAAATGTTAATTCAAAACACTTCGAAAGAATTGAATATTTTGGAACAGTATACAAAAAAGGTCATTACTTATCTATTACAAATGAATTAAACGTAAAATTCTTTTTAATAGTGACAATTATTATAAACGAAAACAAAGCGTTAAATATCCTTTGCAAAGAAATACCAACAATATTTAGCGATCATTATATGTCATTTGAAATAATAAAGCAAAGTCAAGAAGTTTTTTCAATTAAATCAATCAAAGAATTCGATGGACCACCTGTAACTTCTCATAAAATTGTATCTGGTAGTGACTTTATTCGTAAAAAAAATTTCTTTTCATAGATAATAACAACTTACATTACAATGAATTCACCAAGTCCAAGTTTTTCCACAAGTGAACTTCAAGAATCCACCTGCAATTCTAAAACATCTGTTCCAGACATGACAACTTCTAGAAATGGATGCGGGGAAACGAATCTTCAATCAATCTTGGTTATTAATTCAGAAGGCGAATTATCGTTTCTCAATCAAAACGAACCAGAATTAAATATTGCAGTTGAAGTTATTGAAAAAAACCGACAAGATGATGATGACTTGGCAAAACTGCTGAAATCATGGGAACTCTATGATCAACTTTATGTGTTTCTAAAAGGTAAAATTTCTTAAAATTTTAAACATTTTTCTAAAGAATGGTTTTATTAACAGAAAAGAATATCAATATTGAGGGCTTAAAATGCATGAAAGAAAGACATATTGACCAATTATTTTTGGAACATAGCGACTTTAACACAAAGATGATCTTTGAGGCCAAATTATCTTTGTGGCAAAACGAAAGTGTAAGTTAGTCTAGAATGTTTTCAATTAAATTATTATTATTATTATTATTCTTATTATTATTATTAACTGTTTATATTTGTTTTTAATGTTAACAGGGTATCTTTTCTATGAGTCCAAAGTCTCAAAATATATTGACAAAAGAATTCTCTGTAGAAACCTGGCTTAACGGCATAAGTAGCCCATCATCACGCAGTAATACCTCGGATTCTGATGTAAGTGTGAATGGTATACATATCTATCAATAATAACACGACTTTATCATGATAAAGATACAAGGAAACAATTACATATGCACATCATTTGTATGTTTATCACAACCGGAGCATAAACAGTTTCAGTTTTTTCGTAAATAAAATTTTGTATTACTTGACATACATAGAAACATTTAAACATATTTTTAAATCGTTTTTCAGTTGAAAAGTTTTTTTATTTAACTTGAATAAAATCTTACCTCTATCATCAAAATTTAAGTTGATACTCCAAGTCTTCTTGAAAGGAGAGTGCTTAAGACTGAATTAATTGTTATTTAAAGCTTGTATGTGCTTTGCAATACCCTCCACCGTTATGGGTTTAAAATTTTGTTATTAAATATTAATAACCACAATAAATGGTCTGGACAATTAATTCTGTGCTTCTCCAAATAATCACTACAATAGTCAATTTCGCTCATCGAACTGAGTACTGCAAAACGTTGTGTCGTCTTTGTATGGGATTTTTCGTTTCGCATCAGCAGCGTACTAGGAATTAGCTATAAATTTTTAGTGAAATAGATAGATGAATAGATAAAAATATATGACCCTGGTTTTATCAAAATTACGAAAAGGGTTTGACCAATGTTTTTATTTAATCTCTATCAAATTTCAGATGCTTTTTTCAATCAATAGATGGTGATTTAATTTTGTTTAAATTGGGTCTTAATGTAGGTTATTATATATTTCAAGGTTACAGTGTTGGAAATCTTGACGAAAACGGAGCAAGGTAGAGGAATTATAGAAACCTATAAAAAAAAAAACTGCTTGAATCCAGAGGATAGAACAAACATTGTTCACAAAATAGTTCAATTTTTTACGGAAAACGGAAGAAGCATGACGGTCAAGAAATGTGAAACTTTGGCAGACGAAATAACAAAAATTTTTCCTAAAGAAAGCTCCGTAAGCTATATAGTGATTGGAGCAACAAAGCATTTTTTAATTGCACTTTTTTAATCCCAACAGAGCTCCTATTTTGTCCCAGGCAAAAACAAAGTTCCCCCTAAGGGTAAACTCTATGACCGATATAGGGGACAACGAAGGTCTTTGTTACAGCTATATAAAAATGAACACAGATCATCGAAAAAATCAAAAATTTTGGATGTTTCCTACGAAGGTAGCAATAAAGGTATTAGTTTTTGCAAAATGATAAAAAAAACTTTAAATGATTTGATTTGATTTCAATAGAATCACTTAACGAGACAGAGATGCAGGCCATCTGTGATGAACTTAAACAAAATCGGAATTGGGATACAGTTATAAAGCTATGGATGGAAACTATGTCGTTCAGAAGGAGAATGATCGACCAAAACAATGGCAAAGACATACAGACAGTCCTTCATGAATGGCCCTTGTACAAGTATTCGCGGGCGCCAGAACTGGTAAAAACTATGTTTTTAAATTATTTCACAAACTCCAAAATTTATTATTATTTTAAATAAACATTTGAATATTATATAAAGCTATTTTGAAAAACTAAATAAAGCAAAAATTCTTTTTTCTATCGTATATGTATTAATATTTTTTATTTTATTTATTATTTGCAGATTAATATTGATTACAACTTCATAAAACCCAACAATGGTTTCGATTTTGTTAAATGGCAGAAATTTCGGAACGTAGCCCTAGAACTGTTCACCGAAAGAGTTAAATCTAGTTCTTTAATTACATATTTGCAGCACTTGAAACAAAACAATGAAGAGCTCGATATTGGTACGAACATTTATTTTTAAATTATGTTTTGGTTTAAATTAGTTCTGTTTAACAGATAACTTAAATATAGCGTACACAAATCTTTTACATGGATTGTTACCTCCATCATCAAAACATTATTATGGTAAATTCAAAAAATTTACAATTGAGGACTCGAAAAACTCTTTCATTCTAGAAGTTGAAAATGCAAGTCAGGTAGAACCCATTTTGCAAAAGAAAAGAGAAGAGTGTTTAAAATCAAAAATGAAACTTCAGCCCATTATAATAGTAGTGGGTGAAAAATTCAATTTTAATCAGTTTTACGTATCATTGGATAATGTCAAATTTAAATTGGACACATTTATAGAATGTATTGATTTTTATTTAAAGCTGGCTTATGTATTAAATATACAATACCCTCCGCAGTGTTTTTCGGTATGGGTTTTTATTCAATTTTTTTTTTTCAATATTCAAGACGGTCCAAAAATTCCTGCAGTCCAAACGTTATCAAATGATTTGAATTCACTAATAACTTAATAAAGTTGTAAATATATTATGCAGTATTTAAAAATGTAATTTTGGAGAAAATCTGATTTATGTTTTTTAATTCCATATTTTCTTAAAGGAAATTGAATTTTTGTGAACTTTAAAAAAAAAAAATATTTTTTTTTTTTTTTTAATTTTTTAAAAAAGTTTCTGCCACGCAGAAACTGTAAATGTTAGTTTAACATTACCCAGGATATTTATTTACCTTTCAGATATAATTAATTCATTCACTCGTTCGTCATTACGTTTATAGGTTTTGACTTCTTCCCACTTTTGTATTCTTTTTTTGAAGACAAAATTTAATTTTTTTTTAAATTTATTCCATAACATATTGCTCATTATATCTGACTCATGATATCTTGCAATATTCCTCCAATTGTCTTTAGAATAAAGAAGATTCTACTAAGCAGTATTGTCCTAGTTTCATTAAATCTTCCTATTTTACGTTTTTTCTTTTCTTTCTTGAAACACTAATTTTAATTTTATTTTATTAGATTGTGTATTTCATTCCTTCCACCTAAACAAAAATCATACGAAGATCAACTGTCTTTTTTCACAGCCATCTGTTTCAAATAAATTAATTTTTTGACTCATCAGACCATTTAATATTCCTCTATTTGTTTTTTTTTTTAATGCAATAGCGATCCTGTTGCCTGTTGTGCAGTCTTTCTGTCTGCTGTCGCTTCTCCGTATTTTCGGGTTGTTTTTATCCATTTCTGAACTGTTTTCTTTTAGTAAATGTAACATACAGATTCATTTAGCACGTTATCTATTGACTAGTTTTGTAGGAACATAATATGGTTTTCCTTGGCGTTCTTCCTGGTCTTTTTTGGCGTCTGATAAACTTTTAGGGCTTTTTTGTCAAGCCACTCCACTTATATATTCATATTCCGTTTTTGGTTTTAAAGATTTAGAGAACTCACTCTTGAAGTAGAAAAATCCAATCAAAAATAACTGCAAAGAATCAATTTGCTAAAATTCATATTTTGCAAATCAGATGTTGATTTGTTTCTTAATTTTAAATCAAATCAAAATGTTTTTGAAAATTAAATAAATACCCTTCAGCAGTGTTATTTAAAAAAAAATTATTTTGAAAATAATATTGAATTTCTCTGTAAACTAAAATTTCGCAAATATATAATCAGATTATCTCCAAAACGATTAAAGTAAGAAAAATGTATGCTTTTAATTTTTTTTTTTAATTTTACCTTCAAAAATTGTTAATTTTTTTTTTATTACACTACAAACATAAATATATGTATATGTTACCAAAAACTTTATTATAATTGAATATTTGCTTTACTCTAAAATGTATGTCCATATATAAATAATTACAAAAACGTTATTTTTTGTTGTTTAAGAAAAAAGTAATTTAATAAAAAAAAATTTAAATTATATGAAATTTCTTCTATTTTTTCAAGGACTTTTTCAGCTACAAGACAAATCATTCTTGGCATTTTAATAATACAGGTGATAGAATCTAAAGGTAAGGAAATACGCTAATTCAGGCGCAAATATAGGTAAAACTTACCTTAGATACTAAGGTAAGTCAACACGTTCCTAAGCTAAAATACTAGGTAAAATCTACCTAGGCAATAGGCTAAAATGCCTTAGTATAGGCAAACAAAATAAGCTAAAGTAACCTAGGAAATAAGCTAATTCAGGCGCAAATATAGGTAAAACTTACCTTAGATACAAAGGTAAGTCAACACGTTCCTAAGCTAAAATACTAGGTAAAATCTACCTAGGCAATAGGCTAAAATGCCTTAGTATAGGCAAACAAAATAAGCTAAATTAACCTAGGAAATAAGCTAATTCAGGCGCAAATATAGGTAAAACTTACCTTAGATACTAAGGTAAGTCAACACGTTCCTAAGCTAAAATACTAGGTAAAATCTACCTAGGCAATAGGCTAAAATGCCTTAGTATAGGCAAACAAAATAAGCTAAATTAACCTAGGAAATAAGCTAATTCAGGCGCAAATATAGGTAAAACTTACCTTAGATACTAAGGTAAGTCAACACGTTCCTAAGCTAAAATACTAGGTAAAATCTACCTAGGCAATAGGCTAAAATGCCTTAGTATAGGCAAACAAAATAAGCTAAATTAACCTAGGAAATAAGCTAATTCAGGCGCAAATATAGGTAAAACTTACCTTAGATACTAAGGTAAGTCAACACGTTCCTAAGCTAAAATACTAGGTAAAATCTACCTAGGAAATAGGCTAAATACCTTAGTCTTGGCAAAAAAATAAAGAAAATTAACCTAGGATGTTATGCAAATTTAGCCTAGGCGTATAGGTTAATTTAACCTAGTTCTAAGTAGATTTAGCGAATTTCAAAACCAATTTTTATTTACCTAAGCGATCTAAGGCAAATTAGGTTAGGAATAAGCAAGCTCAAAACGGCCTTAGTCCTAAGGTAACTTAGCCCCTGATTTAGGCTAATTTTACACATGTTTTTCTCTGGGTGTAAATACTAGTGGGATAACACAAATATTCAAAAAGAAACACAATTGTAAATCAAAAAATAGAAAACACAAAATAGTTTCTCCCAAAATTGTATAACTTACTTAATCGGAAGCCATTTTCTTTTTACCTTCTGTCCTAAAGTTTCAGCATAGTACCTACGCAGCTGAAGTGAAATCAAAATTTTCATACAAAAACTGAAACAACGAAATCATAAACGAAAAATTTCGTTCTTATTTTTGTTCTGCAGTACGCTGTTCAACCAGCGAAATTAATGGTTGCTATGCATAAAAAAAGAAAGTAATTACTGAAAGTATATAAGGTTAAATTCAAAATTAATACTTTTAGATGACTGTTAGATATTTACTTCATTTTGTATGCATAAAATTAAGTTCAAACTTGCTGCCAAATACTTTCAGTAGATACTTAATTCATTCAAGTAAATACTAAAATTTATCGGAAATTGCTAGTAAATACTTTTTTTTTACTATTTCGTTTTTACAAACACAATTTTTTAAAAGATTTAAAATTGGTAATCAAGATTAAATTGGATTGCTTGGGTTTTTGATGGACATACCTCTCCGATTAATGTATTCCTTACAATGGAATGACGGTTTCAATATTTCAACATGAGTGCAGTCCAAACTTTTATGTATATGATGAGAAGCATGTGTTTGTTAAGGCAGTCATTTTTTGCACTCAGTTGTTCTTCATAATTTCGTGAAAATTTTATCAAACGGCTTTACCTATCTTTTATTAGTTTTGGAACAAAATTGATTGTTATTTTCCAAAAAATCTTATATTTTCTTGAATTAAATAAATTATTTAGGAACCATTTGTTCGAGTAGCCTTAAAAAGCTAAATGCATTGAAATGTTATCATAATTTTTAAATATTAACAGCAATCTAATTTCAATAAATACGACCAAAAATAAGAATCAAAACTATTTTTCTTTGGTTTAAAGCAAAAAAATATGTACAATGAAATTTTCAAGTTGATGGGTATGGGTAATATGCATAAAGCATAGTAAATGCTTTTACTAGAGAATTTCAAAGTATTTACGTTTTTTGATATGCCTAAAAATACAGTAAATGCTGAAAATTAAGTAGGTATATTTACTTTGGCCCATAGCACTTATTCTTTTTGGATGAACTTTTTAAGTAAAAACTTTATTCTGCATGCATAAAAACTATTAGCTCTCCGTCAATATTTTTTCGTTTACGTTTTTGCTATCGATTTGGACCACAGAAAATTTTCTTTTCGTTTCAGCTGCATACTATGCTTTATAAAACACATAAAACTAAAAACAGTAGCGCCTCTTTCAATTAACTCAAATTAAACATCAATAAAATATTTTTAATCAGTAAAGTTAGTTCGAAATCTGTTCAATAAAACAAAAAAAAATGAATTCATATATTAATTAGAGGATTCTCCCAAGTATAGGGTACCTATAGTAGTTACAACAACTATAACTATAATTAAAAAGAATAAAATAAGAGTGTAAGAAATTTTTAGAAGTGTGAAGTAATTGAGATAAAAAGTTAAAACTACAAGTAAAAGGATTTCCTAAGAATAAAGAATCGCGTAAAAGAGAAAAATATTCATTTCCCCTTAAACCGCCTAATGAATTTGACGTCAAAAAAAGATATCAGATATTTTTTTTTGTATGTCTGGTATTCCTCTATGAAAAGAGATACAGTGCTCTGGATGTTTTTGTAGATTGCATTATGTTTTATGGTTAAGTAAGTGTGTTTATTGACATAAAAGTTTTCGTATTTTTTTAATACGACATCATCAAAATAACTATTGTTAATAATTGTTAATTCTCGTGTGTTTTCCTTTTTTTTTTTAAGTCATATTTTTTAGCATATTAAAATAATTTATTACAGATATCTATTAGGGTGGCTCTTATTTGCATAATTTCTAAAATTATTCCACGTTCTTCCCTGAAAGTAATCTAGAATCTCCAAATTTGGCACACTTCGTAAGTACTATTAAGAGTGTAAAAATTGAGTTCCTCGATAGAGGTAGTTTTCATTAAAAAACAAATTCTATTTTAACTTTTAAAGTGCAGAGAGGCGGGGATTCGATCCCTATAATAGATAAAATACAGAATACAGAAAAGATAATTTGCAGAAATTTACTAGGTAATAGTCACTTAGTCGTATGAAAGCTAAATTTCAATTCCAACTCTGTATACTGAGATGAAAATTAAATAAAAGTACCTAATAAATTAATTATACAAATGAATTTTTATTTTTTTTAATAATCCTCAAATTCAAATCAAGAATAAATAGATATCAAGTTCATTGCTTATCATTATCACCCTTATAACGATTCTCTTGCTAAAGATGATAACATTGTTCAAATCCTTCTAAAAAATTATGAACAATCTGGGATTAATTTAAGATAAACACATCTGCCAATTCGTCTTCATCTTCATCGCACTCTAAAAAAATTAATCCACTTTTTCTGCCCTCATGCCTTCTTATACCTATGTGTACCTACTTACTCAAAAACTCTTATTTATACTTACCAGTATTTATAACAAAAGTTCTTTAAGTGCATAAGCCAAGCAGAAGATAACCTTGTTAATGTCATTTCGAGCACTCTGTGCCACCATTGTTCCAAAACTTACCTTGTTCCTACAGTAAAGTAGTTGAGTGGATTTATTTCCCGCTGAAGAATAAGATACATACCTTTGATTGTCGTATACAGAATTGAACCACAAAAGTGAATTCGGATCTTCCTGAAGTTAGGTTAGAGGTTATAAGTGGATTTGTGAAATGAATCCAATTCAGGAAATCTATACCATTTAATCTGGCTTAAAATAGTGAGAGATATAAATTCTCCCTTTAAACGGCATAGGTATATCGGAGGATGTGTAAAGATTACAATTATTTCAAATGTTATGATCTACTTAAAAATACGAATCCCAGAGCAAGTTTTAATTTGAAAATGTATTTACCAGCCTTAATCTCTTTAAAATCTATAGGAATTAGAAATGTCTATATATGGCTATAGGTATTGTGCTTATGCACTTGCTCGAATTCAAAGGCGTGTCCGGCAAAAGATTTAAATAAGAAAAGAACTGAATAATTTTAAATAAACAAATAAATTACAAATCCAACCTTCTGACCATCTCTTTAGTTGCGCCGCACCTCGGATCAAACAACTGCCGCCGCTAAATGAGAAATTGAGATGTCAGAAAGTGCGGCGAAGGTGACGCCTCACCCGGACCCGATATAGTTGTCTTCTATTCATTTAGAGAAAAAGTAAAAAACACAAAACAAAATCTATCCTCCAAGCAAGAAACAACCCCATAATTTTGGTGTTCTACCTGTGAGTTAGTGCTATATAGACCCAGCAGGAATCCAGTGCGCAGCTGGATCTGTCATTAGATATGTCACTTTCAATAATGGAGACAAAACGCTGCGGATAGTAATATAGACCAGCCAACGAACTTAGTTTCAAAAGAAAAAAGCCGATACACAAAAATTCATTTGAATACAAATTTATTTATTAATAAACAAAAGAAAAGTTTTGTAACATTTTTTTTTTGGAAATGTTTTGCTGCTTTTCGAGTTCCCATCGGGCTCGCCTGCAGAGTGAGTGAATCTTTGGGCTGGACCGCCCCCCTATTCATCTATAATATCGGTCATTTAAATGTGGACCCGTTTGTTTTGGTTTCCCACTTGGTGGATTAGTTACACGACTTTGTCACAACAAGGCTGATCACTGATCACATCAATATGGCCTCGGTAAGAGGCCATTCAAAATGGCTTCCCAGGAGGAATCACGCGATGTTTTAACTGGTTCCATATTTGTTGAAGAATTGCATTCGTTGGAGCATTTCTGCGGGATTCATTGCTGCTTGCTGCATCGTTATTCCGTATGGATTTGCTTGGTATGGACTCTGCCCGGGGAAGCTAGCATGGTAAGATGGCGGTGCAAGGCGATGATAGAGAGCGGCAGCTGCTGCTGCACCCACATAGTTGCTATAGGGCGATGCGTTGAATTGAGGAGCACCTCCATAACCACCAAGAATGGGTGAGAAGACGGCTTGTCGGTAGGCTGCCAGTCTGGATCTATTTGCTCCAGGATTCTTGCGACGCAACTTGCCGGTGGTTTCTCCGATAAATACCTCCTCGGCACTGGGGTCCAGGATCCAGTAGTTACCCTTGCCAGGATCATCGTAGCTTCGAGGAATTTTGGTAAAGCACTTGTTGAGACTCAGATTATGACGAATGGAATTTTGCCAACCGCGCTTATTCATCTTGAAGTATGGGAATCGGTTCATCAGATATTGGTAGATCCCGTTCAAAGTCAACCGCTGTTCGGGACTATCCTGAATAGCCATCATAATTAAAGCGTTATAACTGTATGGAGGCTTCTTCTCATCGCCATCTTTCTTGTCATCACCGCTTTCAGCATCACCATCACCGTCACAACTTTCCCCATCGATCTTGTCTTCACCTGATGATAATGACTCGGCCACACTGCTCATAGGTGTACTGGTTCTCGATGGATGTTCGAAATCCTCCGATGATGAAGTCAATTCGCCGTCGCAAAAACTCGCTGCCAGCACGTTTTCCTTCTTTACACTCACTTCCTGATGACATTCCTTTTTAATATTATTCGAGAGGATTGCATCGATTGAGAAATTTGTCTTAAATTCCAAACCGGACATTTTTTGAACCATTTTCACTAAAAGTCTACACAATTTGCTTTATCTTTATAATAATCAACTGTCACTGAACTTGGATTTCACCGTTGTTCACAACTTAAGAGACTGCTTGAAACTAATTCTGTCAGCTGCATGGCCCTCTATTTATACCAACGGCTCAGTAACTCCGCCCTAATCTTCCTCATGGAATTCTATTCATAGCCATGCGGCCTAGGCTGCTTGTTTAGCCGGTTTTTGTTTTTTTTTTGTATCCGACGCAGTGTAGAGAATGCAGAGACTTGACGCGATTGGTCGATTAGTCGTTGGCAGAGCATTTGTATGCAGACACAGTTCAATTGTTTCGCAAACAGAAATCCCTCGCAACAAGGGTTGTTGGACAAACAGTGCGACGAATTGCTTGTATTGTTTGTAGACTTTTCTCGTTTCCTTATTTTTGTTGTTTATTTTTTTCATGTGTTCTAGTTTGGGGATGAGTTGTTTTGTATTTGTTCGGACAACAAAGATTTTGTACATTGCACAGATATTATGTTAAGGCATAGGGTAGGACAGGGTGAGTGTCTCATATCTGACTAGGGCTTCTGTTTTCGTTGATTTTTTTCTTTTTGTTATCGAAGGTTCAGGTAACGAATGGAAACTGTATAGATATGAGAAAACATGTCTTCTTTTGGTTCAGATCTTATACCAAAATAATGTTTTAATTTGGGGTTGATGTGATATTTTGATTAAACAAATGGAAATTGATTAACGTTTTTGGTTTTCGGATTTCAGTTAGGTAGGTATGCGTTTAGTTTGGTAGATATATTTTGGCTCATTAGCGGGGGAGAATTTAAGTTTTGATTATGTATGTTGATAAATTGTTTTAGCATTTTCAATTAATTTTTAAGTCGATGCCTATGGGTAGGTGTCTATGTTGATTGGTATAAAAGGGAGTTTTGAAGAATATGATGATTTGATGGTGAAATAAGCTCAAAGCGTATTTTGAATCATTCATTGGTAATACATAATTTCTTATGTGAAAAATCTATTACAGATTAGATACGGTGTTGGGCTTCAGCCCAAATCTTTGAATCAGTATTGCTCTTCAATAAAGCTAATATACCTACCTGTAGAGAAACGTTGGTAGGTAATGTAATTATTTAGTATGAAGCAAGTTGTTGTTTAGAAAGTTGTTCAGTCTTATAATTCAGTCTTATATTTATTTATTGAAGAAAAGGTATTTTAGCGGTGTTTTTTTTTTTCATTTTGTAATTATCATTTCGAATTTTCTTATTTTCCAATTTAATTATTTACAAACTACCTTACAAATAATTTAAAAATTCTTTCCATTTGGCTTGAAAATGTATAGGAAACTAACCCAGTACAGTAATTTTTTTGATTTTTCAAAAGTTGCAGTAGGTAATATTCTTTTACAGATGCCATGTCGTCCATGTTTATCAAAAGATACAAAAAATTAAAATAAAATGATTTTCAATGAGTTTTTATTTTAGCAAAATTTTAATTTTGAAAAATAATGGGCTGCAGTAAATCACTCAATGATTGTTTTTATCACTTTGCTATTTTATTAATATTCAATAACATTCAAACAAATTGTAGAATTTCGAAAGACGATGCAATTTTAAAGCTAAATTCTACCAGGTATGATAAATATATTACGAAATAAATAACATTTTAAACAAAAATCGATGTTGGCAAATGGCAATCCTCTTCTAGTTTTCTCTTATTAAAGATTAAATGTTACTCAGAATAAACGATGAAAAATACTAAGATTAGTTATACTTCATCCTTAAATATGTTAAAGGAAGATTGTATATGTTATTTTCGGAAACAAAGCCCAAAACTTATTTATAAAAGTACCTATCTATGCTAATCTTAAGCTTGTTTTTCTTTCCTGTTTTAGTTTTAATGTTTAAATTTCAATTGTTTGTGTGTCAAAAAAACATGTTAGACATGAATCTAAATAATACTTTGAATACACAAATAATTCTAGAATTGGATAAATGTATGTAGGTATGTAGGTATATATATTCTATAAATCTGATGATCATTGGCTGAGTTGTAACTTACTATTGTTAAAGGATGCATAACCTCATTAAAATTAAACTGTGTACCTATGTCTTTAATATTTCGATATTAAGAGTTTTTTTCATAAATGTTGAAAAGGATAATATTCCAGATTATATGTCTTAAGTCTGTTAGCAAAAAAGGACTAAAACGTCAAATAAGTATTTTTTAACTTGCAAGGCAAAACAGTTTAATTTAAATCATCCCACAAAACTATTTTTTTAAATTCTTACAACCCTCTAGATACTCTGACAAAAACTTAAGTGCAAAATTGAAACAAAAAAAAAAAACTAAAAACGCAATCAGCCACGCTTTTCAATGCATTCAAAAAGACGTTATTGGTGATTTTCAAAACAACTAACTTTTATTAGCTACAGGCACAGTCCGCATTTACAACCAGGATAATGAATTTACGAGACCTTCACTTTAGGGGTTGATGAATTTACAAGACCTTCACTAAGCGATTTATGTTTTGTATGAGTGATGAGGAAACCTCGTTCAAAATGCATTCAATATATAGGTAAGGAAAAGGACCTTCGCGACCGCAACGAATTGGTTTATGGGCGCTGTGCGTATTGAGTGTAAAATCTTCGAATTCTATACTTCGAACAAAAATGCAACCTTGTAGGTTTTTGTAAGAATGTATACAAAATTATGTCCAATTATTACATTCAATGTGGTCCAGTGGTGAGACGAAACAGTTTGCTTTCTTTGTGGCTTACACCAGTCACCACCACTATCACTAGTTGCTTATTTGAAATATTTGAAACAAAAAAAAAATACATTATTGAAAATGTTCATGGACATTTAACTGCTTAGTATCGATAATTACGTTGTTCACAGGATAATTTGAATTTATTTCTTCCTTTTGACACTTTTGTGGAAACGCATCATGGAGTAAAAATTTATGTATATAGCCGCACATTCGTACATAAGCAACGGCAACCACACAGGACACCATGCCTAACGAAGGAAATATGCTCATTTTTCAATTTTGTTTTATTATTTTTTAGCACTGGCAAGGGCAAACCATCATAGACAAGACCCAAAGGACCAATAGATATTTCAGATTCAAGAAACACCCTCTTCATTGCGTGGTGTTTGAAATCAATTAGTTTTGTCGATAGTGTCGCCTTCGCCTCCTTTGAAATCGGAGACCACCGTATTCGGTGTCGACTCGACTGTATATGTCGGTGTCTTTGGTCCAGGCTATGATCCTTTAACTCATTTGCTGTTGGCTGATGAACAACTTACTTTATTCGTATGTCACGGTGTTTTGCAAATTTACTTTTCCAACTCACTTGGAATATATGTATATAAGAGTATGTGAAAAATAAAGTGGGCGGGTAAGTTATCTTCTTTCACCTTTGACTTGACAGGATCTCGGTCGATTGTTCCTTTACTGCTCTACCACCTCCGCTTCGTTTAATCTTGCCGAACTGTGCTACCGCATTCAATTGATAATTAATAAGGAAAACACACACAGTCTCACACAGACATAGGCTGATGGTGGGAACCCTGTGGCACACTAAGAATCCGACATTTCTATTTTTATTTTTATTTTTTTTTTTCGTTTTTCTCATTCGAATGTGTCCAAACAAAGAGTTTCCACAGAGCATTGTTTTCGATGTTCAATTACATTAAGGATCAATTTTTATTTATTTTTTTGTGTCGCATTTTTTTTTCTACACAAACCATCAGTCGGCGGCATTGTTGTTGCTCGATCGCAGATGAAGATAACAAGCTGAGCCCGATTTGATACGCGTCCTTTCACTCAGAAAATACATTAAACATAATATTATAGAGATGTCTGTGGAGGTCCTATATTAGTTTTGCTGTCCTGCTGTACGCTATATGGGTAGCAAAGCAAGCATTGTGGTATTGGTGACCAAATTTTGTGTCCTAATGTCAAATGATTGGCTTTAATGGATTTCTATCAGTGAAACGAATCGATTGATACTGGTCTTAATCTGCTTTGATACGTATACTGTAAAGAATAAAAACTCATGCAGGACTCTTTAGACTCTGCAGGACCTTATGTTTGCTATTCTATAAAACTGTGACGAATTGTTAGAATAATGTTGACAGCTCAATATTGAATAAAGCGGTTGTCACGTAGATACCTACATTATATTATATATATATAGATATTTGGGGCAGTATAATAATGTGTGATAATCTCTGACTGAGAGAAAATTGCAATTTTTATTTCGTTGAGTTTTCAAGGTATAATTCTGTATTTATAAGCCCCACATTTTATTACAAGCTTAAACTGTGATTCCAAAAATAAAAAAAATTAGTCTCTAAATTGCTCAGTGGGTTAAATTGTACGATCAGCCGGTCTTAAAGCATTGTACGCAGCTGATACGGTAAGATCTGAATTATTTCTCCAAATTCAATAGAAATAGGATACCAAATTCAAAAACAATTTTCTTAGAAATTTCTTAAGAGATAAATTCATAATGAAACTTTGGTAAGTATAAACATTAATATGAAACGGACGTAAATAATTCTTATTTTAGCCACACCCACTTTTTTAGATCTTTGCGGATACAAATTTAGTTTCAAGTTCCTGAAAAACTATAAATATGCCATTGTAGCATCGATTATATCAATTCTTCATTTCTGTTAAGGTGAATCGGACAAAACGGTTTACAAGGCCAATAATAACGAGATATAGGTACCTATACCTATGGCGTTAGAAAGGGGGAACGCTGGAAGTGTTAAGCTAGGCTCAAATCAAGTTATATCTTAAACTTTAAGGAACAATAAAATACAAAGTTATAAATTATTTATTTTGATGTCAAATCCTGACTTGTCTTTATACAAAAAAAATTGTCTATATACATATGTGATAAAAAAAATTTCTTATATACCTACCTATAAAATTATTTCTTTTCTTAGACGACATTTTTAACGTCTGATGTAAAGTTGGGATAACAATTTCAGCTAGCCTAACGGTATCTTAAGAGGAATTTGCAGTTTTTTTGCATTTCTATTCTGGAATCTGCAGTTCACCAAATATAGTATGTCTAACCCCTTGTACTGTTAACTTCTCTGTGAAGTTTGTATGAAATTTTTTTTTAATTGATGACTTAAAATTGTTTTTAAATTTTTTTCTAGAACTGTAAAAGAACTGCAAATTTGGAGCCCTACTGCAAATTCCTAACTTACGTGGTTGCTGAGAAATAGACTTTCATGCTTACTTTGTTTAAATTGAAGTCGGCCGTGCAATATGAATTTTTTGATTTTTTTTTTCTTTAAAATTTTGGTAATTTTTTTCTTGAACTGCAAGAAAACTACAAATTTGAGGCCTTACTCCAGACTTGAAGACTGGATGCAAAAGAATGCAAAGAATAGAAAAGAATTCATGAATTCTCAAAAGATTGCATTCATTCCCTATTTCAAAGTGGGAATGTGGTAGTGTATTTTGGAATGTCTGTCTAATAAGTGTGTTTTTCTTATATGCGACTTTCTTATATCAGCCATCGACTGTACTTTTATTAAGTTATTTTATTATTCCTTACCAAACTTGATTTTTTTCACTTATTTTAATTAATTAATTTAAGCATTCAAAGCCAATTTTCATCGGTTTCTCCTCTTAAATCCACCTCAAAACCTATCTATAGGTATAAGACGTATTTTTTTAAATACAACAGCAACTTAAGTCCATATTGGCTTATGTAGCTAAGCCCATATAATTTTCAGGACTAAAGTTAAGTCCCGGTAAAAACTGTATTACCGTCATTAATTATCATTCTGATCTCGATAATTTGTATAGGAAACGTCAAATTATCTGAGTCATAGAACGAACAATTTTTTTTATGAATTAAAATGGCGATTATTGTCATGCAATTTTGTTTGTCTATCAATAATTTGAAATTGAGTTCAATATTTTTATTTAATCTTATTTCTTTAACAGAGTAATTTTCTACATAAGTTTTTTTTTTAGTTTAATGTGTCATCATGGATGATTTTTTTTTTACATGCTTGACATAAAGCTGAAAGAGTAGTGATGGCATTTTATAACACAGTTATGGGTTTTGTTTGCTGTGATAACTTTGAAATCCCAGTTATCGTTTTTTTCGTTCAATTCCATATGGACTTGCAAAAAACGCACCAATTATGAAAATTAAAAGGGTATAGCCACATTAAGTGGCCGCTTATTATAAAAAAAATATATAGGTATATGTCGAAAACGAAACGAAACAAATTTTATTACAAAACTTTAAAATCCGCCACAGATTTGTTGTTCTTTTTCGTCTTTATACTAAATATGTCGAAGTTTAAGGTTTTCAAACAACAACGCTGTGCAATTTGATAGTTAAACAATAAATTTGAGATTCAAACATTTTTGCATGGTCACAACACGAGGGCGTCTTATATTGTACAACACATCCTGACCAAATTGACTTCCATCCAAAATTACACTCCTTTGAAGATTTTCCGCTTGACTATTATCATTGACCATAGTATATATTTATAGAGAGGAAAGTACAAACGTCTTTTCTATCCTTTCAACTTAAAAAAGAGCACACACATTCTTTCCACATGTTACACTCTCTAACACAACAAGGCGGAACATTATAAGGTACCCAAAAGAAATAAAATAAATTATTGTCACCATTTGGACATGTAATTGCTCTAGCCAGTATTGTCAACAACACAATAATAATATATGTATGTGTAAGGGTCGCCGCCAACGATAGCTGAAATTGAGACGTCTTTAGCTATCGTTTGAAGTCGGCAGCGCATTTTGCTATTTTTTCCAAACCCAAAAAGAGAAAAATAGTGTTTTACCCAGTAGGGGTTTTAATTGTGTGTATATGCTGTGCAGTGTGCATGGCATGTCTTTTTCATGAGAATAAAAAAGCAAACGATATAGCTGGTTCTTCCTAACAATAATGTGCTCTCGGCTAAATGCAGCAGGTATTAACAATGGCTACACAGTGCACATCAAAACGTTTCGGAACACATTAAACGTGTCCTTTCTTTGATACTCATTATGGCATTCCTTTGATTTAATTGATCTTTTTTTATTTTTCATTCCTTATTATTATTTTGTTTGTCCTTATAGTGCCCGAGATATTTTGATATTTCTTTGGTAACTTGGTGCGGTTGTCGGTGTGATCTTTTATCGGTATATCGGCATGATTTGATGTCATTGTTGCGGCAATGGCCAAAAGCAATGTAAATCTGCTAACACAACAAGATATCATAAGGAGTTCAGTATTGTTGTCAAGCAATCCTCATGATGACTTCATTGACTTTTCAATAAATCAAGATATTGCAATGTGTCATAGGCGGCAAGGTTGCACCTTGAAGAATTGATAGGTTGCCATATGTATACACAAATATACAAATGCTGTATACACTCAATACAGTATCGTTTGGGACGATGATGGTTTATTGGCTTATGTAATTTGAGAATTCAAAAAGGACAACACATTTTGCCATGCGTCTTCATTATCGTTCACTTTTACAGTCCCGCACTTATGTTCATCTGAAAAATTAGGCGAGTAGATAATTTATAGTAAATTTTTTTTTCAGTTTACTGTTTTCCTAATAAATTTTATTTAATAAGAAAAAAATGCCGATGAGTTTCTCAAATTAAACCAAGTTTTTCAAAATGAATTTGATATTTGTATATAACTTGTGATAATTTTGGCATCAACTACATTTTTCAAGTCCCTGTTATGATTCGAATATGATTTGTTTTTAATTTTTTCATACCTCCACTATATCTGTACAAAACACCACAGTATCCAGCTTTTCTACCTCGAACTGTTTGCAAATCAACCTATGCCGTTACAACCTATAATTATTATTCTATCCGAACGCCACAGTTGATTTCTTTTTATATAAAATTTTTCATCAACAAAACAAATGCGGCCCCGTTTTCTGTCCTCACACTATGGTCGGGGGCGCATCGAACGACTATTAAAATATGACTATATATGTTTTGCTTGTTGACATCGTCATAAACACCTCCTGGATGGTAATATGGGAATGGTGATGATGTGATGGTGCAGTGAAAATACCCGGAAAACATTGTCACTTCTCCAATTTCACATCAAAGGTCCCGGCTGTATCCAAGGACTCGACAAGAATCCGGTGCGTGTTTTTCTTTGCATTTATTTTTTTTTTATTTTCTTGTTCAGCACTTAAAAGAACCTTATAGTTGTGACACATTCCGCGTGGTAATTTTAAGCGTTCCAATAAAATGTGGTTGACCATTTGCATGCGTGTTATTCGTGGAAAAAACTATATGAGTATCAAGAAAATAACAAAATGTTTTCACGCATTGTATTCGTAATTGAGTTTGAAAATCTCCTTTTTCATGAATACGTATATAATTTTGAAAACTATTGAAAAACAAGGCCAAAGGATTACAAGGAATTTTTGTTAAATATTTTGAATTTTCGGTGTCCTTTTTGTGTGTTTTGTTGCAGTGCTCGTTGTTTGAATGTAAAGCAGCCAGCAGTGCAGCGTACCAATTTACATTCGAAACAATACAACTGTATACCTACTTGGCCTAATCTAAATAAGTAGTTGATCCTTTTTGCATTAAAGGATTTCAATTCTTTTTAATTAAACAATTTTCTTCTATATACCTATGTATGTAGAAAAAAATTGTGTTTTCTGCCGTTGGTTATTTTGGCTGGCTGTCGCATGTCGCCTCTGATAATCGTATTGCTGGTATTTATTTTCAAAAAAAAAATTATGTATTTCGTTCAATCCGTTTAAAATGAACATAATGGTTTTATCTTTTTGAATTTGAAAACAACATTTAGTTCTGAAATCGATACACTTTTGACTGAGCTAGTGTTGTGTGTGGGATTTAAAATGCAAATCCATTTTCGATTTTAATTCTCTAATGCGTACTTACAACCTACATACATACATAAATATATACATGGTGTGGTATATAGATAGATAATTTATAAGAGGATTTTTGTAAGCGCATTTCAAAGCTATAGTTATTCGAAATCGGTTTCTGTTTGAATTTAAACAACGAGTTATTTGTTGAATGATGAAATGATGAAGGCTGTAAGTAGGGCAAATTTGACACGGGACATGGATTTGTGAAAAACATAAAACCAAGCAAATACAGTAAAACTTCTGGATAGGTTAAAAATTATAGAATATGTAGGTAGACAGTAGGCAAACCTTATATTATGTGGATGACTTTGAAAAACATAGCAGAGTTATAATTGTAATATAGATTATTATTTTTATACATTTCTTGAAGAAGAATCTCAGATAGGTAGGTTTACAAAGATAAAACCCGATATGTCAAAATTTTTTGTCGTTGCTCCCAAATTTAGATGAAGAATTTCAAATTTTGCAAAGTTCTTTTTTTTCACGTTCATAAAAGATTGTAAAAGATTGTTTTTTTCTCTTTAATAAAAATTAATTTTTCCAATGAGAAAATTGATTTACAGTTAACACGTAAACATTTTGAGTCGTTGCTTGTATAACATTGACATATATAATGGGGTTTCCCAAGTACCACAGAAATATAAGAAAAAAGTGTGTTTTTAAATTTACAATGGGCAGTCTCCCACATACATTTTCAGAAAACTGAGAAACTTACACGATATCAATAACATTAGGTTCGTGTTAAATTAACACGAAGCTATTTTGATAAAATTGTATAGTTTATTTAAGATGTCAGGTTGTTTTAACATGAAATTCTTTATAAAAAAAATTTCAAGATTTCGAAATGACCAAACATAAGAAATTTCGTTCAACTTTACTTTGATTAAAAATACCTGAGGATATTCTTTGCCAATTTTTGTCTACATTTCTTAAATCAATTTAGTTTTAAAACAAAAAAAGATACAAAAGAAAACATGTTTTACATGTGAGTTATAATACCAGTTTGCTATGTTGATTCATCATTATTCTCATGCAACCGTATCATCAAATAAACTACACAGGTGAACATTGTTAAAATTACAGCTTGCTATGTTGATTCGTCCTTATTCTTGCGAAAACCTCACACGGCTATACTATTTTCAATTTTCGTTCCGTGTAAATTATGAAGCCAAGTTTAGTAGATCATCCAGACTTTCGTGTTGATTTACCAGATTTATTTATTTTAAATTTTGTTAAATTTAAAAAGTGACATGGAGCCTTAAGGCTGATAGGTGATAGGTCAATCTCGGAAACTTTCGTCTCGTTGGAACACCGTAGAAATGTCTTTTGCCTCCATTTGTTTTACCGCTACTTTTTTGGTCAGTGCTCTAGAGAAATAGCCGGATGCATTCCTACTCTGAAACAATTTTCCCGTAATACCCGCTCCGCCAGGAATGCCCATCGTTATACCCTTGAGCCAAACTTCGGTCGTACCGTCAAGTACAGAGATTCTTTTTTTAGTCGAACTACACGAATGAGGAATTCCTTACCCAACTCTATTTTTCCTTCCCAGTTCAGTGTCCAGACATTTAAGACTAATGTACATCGTTATTTCCTACTCAATCCTATTTCTGTTTCCTATACGCTCGTACTATGTTAAGACTTAGCATATAAAAGGTAGTCATAACCCCTTGAGTGCGCGTAAATTATAAAAAAAAATCTCGTTAACTTCTTAACAAATGTATTTTAAATATAAAAAAACTTCGGATTTTGTGTCAATTTTTTGTTTGTCCATTTCGATTACAATTATCTTCACTTTCTTACAATGTTAGGTTCTGGACTGGAATCGGTAGTCCGTTGTTATATGGGGACGATCGTACAAACCGTACAGATCATTATGCAGGGTTTCTATTCAAGAGAACAATTCATTTATTTTATTACAATTGCTTGTACCAGAAGGTCTATGGAGCAAAGGAATCAGGATGCTTCCTTAGTGTTAACCGACTTTAATAGTGTTTAAATTTCGCTAGACATCTTACCTATATTTGAAATATTTTTTCTTCTATTAATTATTAAGTTTTTAAGAGTTTTTTATTGGTAATATTATGCTATTAACGTCATATTTTTTTTATGTCAAGTTGTATTAGAGTTGAAATAAATAGTTACATATATGCAAACCGAGTAACAAAACTAGCAAAATAATGAACAAAATCATTTCATAACAAAATTAATTTTGTTACACGAAGTAAAAATGAGTTAGGAAGATTTTTCTTTCTTATATTCTCATAATTTGAAAAATAAAGTCATCATTTTTTTGTCTAGATTAAACGGCAGTTGAACTTATCAGTTTTTATCACGAAAAATACTGGCAGCGCATTTCTACGATGAACATGAAATTTTGAAAAAATGAAAGAAATTATGTAAACTTGTAGATCATCGAAATCTGCCATTAGTATGTTTTCTTTGGAAATGACATTTCGGACTATACAGAAGTCGCTTTTGCTAAAACTATATCTCACTTTTTACTTACTTATTTTGATCGCTGATAGTTGAAATTATACAGTCTTATACTTGACTATTAGGCGACGAACTTTATACCTTGACCACATTTTAATATGTGTATTCTTAATAACATTAAAGTGTGGTTGCAAATGCCAACACAAAGCACTCAATTGCTCTCTTCCGGAAACTACGGAAACTATTTTTAAGTTAAATCTGATAGTCCTTTTATTCTTAAGTTTTATTGAATGTTTTTGAAACTTTAAAGAGTAAGTTCATACATATATGCATACGAGAATTTCCACACATATGTTATATTTTTGATTTGACTTCGTAATAAGTTTCTTATAATTGGTATAATAAACTTCCTAAGAAACTTGCTCCATAAGCATAAAATGTCTCCGAGCGCAGAACTTCTTAGAAATCACCTCAAAGTATAGGTATTAATGATTGTAGATCATCCCACAATGACATATTTATGTAACCGATTAAGGACTCATAATCTCACATATGAAAGGTTGATATCACACTTTGAACTCCTCAACACGAACATACGTCATACAGGATAGAAAGAGCCAATTTACCAAACAGCTCCAGGCTTCACAGTACTTCTTCCGAATCCAGACGCAGCTCTACATTTTATGCCACAATAAACTATTGTGATTAGAAGGAGCTTATGTTATACGACACGAATTATACACACACACATAAACAAAACGTCTAAGACTTTTACAATGACACTTCAGACATAATATCGGTGTCCGGGAATTATTATAAATTTCGGATCCACTCATAGTTTCATTTTCATTTGAAACGCATGTGAAACACTTATCCCGACCTCATCGTGCCCAACTATTTTACCGCCACTATATATAATATGTTGGTACACTAATTGTTGGCTGGTTTTTGGGTCTTTTCCTATACCTAAATGGGGTGCTTCGGGCTTAGGACTAGGAGAGACGTATCGGTCTCTCAATCGGATTACATTGCCGGGTGTTGACATGCGATGTGATAATTGTATTCGGGCCTATGTTAACGAGGGGCAACCATTAACTCATTTAAAGTTATTGTGCTCATAAAATGCTTGCCTTTCTTATTTTCTGGCGAGTGAGTGAGGGAGGGGGGAATGATTATTAAAATTGTGCGGCAACAAATGAATATTGTTCTAAAATAATAATAAAAGAGGATAATTTTGATGACTGCGAGTATAGAGCGGTGAAGTCTCGTATATAAATATAATTTAATGCGTTGGGAATATTCAATTATAGGGATGTTAATCAGAATATAAACACAATCCTTAAGCGAATGACACCAGCATTTTTATTGTTGAGTTATCTGTTTATAAAGATAAGGAATCAGCACAGTCGCTAAGAAATGCTGGTTCAGGGATTAATATCTGATGATAAATATAAGTACCTAGTATTTAATTAGTAAAAAAACAACATCACCTTCCTTTAGAATAAAATGCATTCTGGTTATGTAAGTCATTATCATGACCATTTATTTATATTATTTAAGCAACCAATAAGATTTCCGGAACTTACCGCGTTATAATTAAGAAATATTCCCAACTTTTCGAAGAAAGTTCACTTCTCGAAGTTACAGGATTATTAGATTGAGGTTTAATGAATGTGGTTGGTTTTTAGTTTCGAGTTTGAAATTACCAGGGACTGGAGTCGGCCCATCAGATGATCTAAGAATATTGAGATAATTAGACCTTTAATCTTGCGATCCACAGCATTCTGTACACAAAAATGCATCTGCTCTTGGGCTTTCCGATTGTGCAATGAGGTGATTGATTCACGATGACTTTCAGTTCCACTCGTAGAAGTTGGCAATTGTTCGCTTGTTTTTTTCAGTGATGAAGTCATTGATGCCTCAGCACAACATGGGCTACTAGTCTGACACCAATTCCCGAGAATCACACATTGTGGTGAGTACTTCCGCTAGGGGGGATTGTTGGTGCCTTGTTTTTTGAAGAATATCAGTGACAGTGAATTCAGAATGTATGTAGAGATGTTAGAGGAATTTTTTACCGACACCTTAATGAATTGGACTAAGGGGACACTTGATACCAACATCAGATCCCAAAATCAAGGGCATCAATAGCTGTTTTGATGGAAAACTTCCCAAAGCGCCTTATTTAAATAAGGGGTACAGTTTCATTAGGTATACCATGTCTACTTTTTCTTTTACTATAATAATATGTTCTGTTCTTTAAAAGTTGTAAATAACGCTAAATTTATATTTTATAAATACATACATATCCCGGCACTCACACTGTTTTTGTTTTTTTGTACTGGAAAATCCTTTTTTTAAAAAAATGTACAAATTTAAAGGCCGTTTTGGAGATAAAAATGTAGTTTAGAAAGTAAATTCGTTTGTTTTTTACATCAAATTATTATAAAATGATTTGCATATTGTCTGGATATTGTAAGATTTTTTTCTTGTCAACTGATTTTGGAAATTTCTTCCTTATTTAGATACTTGGTGAAATTGACAAATGACGAAAAGATTTTGGAAATAATTTTACTATTTGCTTAAATCTTGCTTTTGAAAAAAAAAATTGGTTTGTCTGTCCCTAGATCTCGAAATGATGAAAAAATAAACTTATATTTAAATGAAGAGATTTTTAGAATTTGTCCTTAGTAATTCCTGAACTTTTCAAACTACTTAAAATTCAATATGCACTAATCTTACAAACATTGATTTTATTTAGATCAGAAAGAAAAACTAGGAATGAAATTTTCAGGCTGAAGTCAAAAAACTATCTCTGTTTTAAAAATGGATATCATCCAAGCAATTAAATCAATTAGATCTTCAAAACTGCACTTTTTGTGCATATTATTTTGGCATTTTCCTTAATTTTTTTTAAACCTTAAAATTCATCACTTGACTCCATTAATTTTTTCTTTATATTAAAAATCTATAAAGGGTTTAAATTCGTTCATCAAAAATTAGAGTAGATACAAATGTACATATTTATTTACCCAAAAATATTTTTTTTTAATCAGTAGAAGGATTTTCCATGGGTCTAATCTATCTTTGAAGGAGTTTATATTCCCTCGGACTTTGACAGGTAGAAAAAAAAAAGATCGATTCAGATAATAGATTCAACAGGATGCAAACATTTTTGTGTTGTTAAAAATACTTATTCCCATGGCAACGAAAACACAATAAATATTTTCAGCAAATATATGCATAAAAGTTGGTGCAGATTTTTGTGTATATAAATTCAAATCCGATCGCATTTATTTGAACAAATATTTGTACAAGAGGGTTTGTTTGTTTAGCATTTTTGTTTGGATGTCGTTGGTATTCGTTATTATGATTATTTTATTTTTATTTTTAGCTGTTTTTCTTTAATTTTTAATCTTTTTCTTTGCAAAATAACCTTTTCAAGTTGTGTTTATGTTTATTTATAGACAAAATAAAAAAAATATACCTTTTCAGTTTATGTTTTTGCAAAATGCAGAAGCTGTAAGGTAAATGTTATTTTTTCAGATGAATGTTGATTTTAATTAATTTTCTGTTCAATTTGTTCCGGTAAATTTTTTTTTTTTAGTTTTTGTTGACAAATATATTTTTTTTACTTATTGGCTGGATATTTTAATTCTTACCGTATAAGTATGCATACCTACCTTTTTGATCAGAAATTATAGTTCAAGAATTATGGTAGCAGACAATATCGCCTTCAAGCTCCAAGGAGGGAGTCTTTTTACAATTACTTAAGGCATTAACGAAGGTTACAAATATCTTCATACCTCCCAATAGGTAGTTAAAATTTCTCACATTCGATTCCCCTCTTCAAAATTATTTTCTAACAGCAAGTAGACAAATAAAACAGGACTGATTGCTATGATAGATACATACATATTACATAGATAGATATATAAATATATAGTGTTATTAGTATAAAACAAATTTAATAAATATATAGTGTTTATTCATTATTTGATAAACTATTGAATATAATTAATAAAGACACGACATATTATTGTCGTCTGCCTGAGTGACAATTTTAGTACTTTTTAAATTACATATAGGTATATTTTTTATAATTTCTCTATAAAAAAGAAAGCATTTTTTTATTTTAAATAATCACATTTTCACATTTTTCTAAGTTGTTTTAGCAAGTTTTTAATTATATAAATTTGTATCTTATTTAAAAGGACATTTGGATTTGAAGGATTTTTATTTTAGTCAAAACAATATTTAAGTTCATTAGACTTTTGACTTCCGAGGACTTTTAGTTTAGTTTAAATTATTTAAAGCAATTTCAATATAACTGCATTAAGTTAAAAGCTTGATCTAGGTAGGTATCCTTGATCTATATGACATTGCTTCCTTACAAAGTTCATGCAAGAGTATTTAAATTAGTCCATTTAGAAAACTATAAACTTCTTCACATTACGAAGTACTCCCGAAGTAGACCCGTCTTATCTCCTTTAAAACTGGATTCAAACAATTCCCAATGAAATGTTCTATGTTTTCCTTCTCACGTACATAGATTGCAAAGCGTGCGCATATCGTTATCTTCCGTTTGATGAGGCCTATAGTTCAGCTTTAAAAGTTTTCTGCTAAAAATATTTTTGAAGTAATTTCTTTCGTTGAGGTTCAGGTTGCATTTTGAATAAATTCTTCGTTCAGTAGATGAACGATGGCTATTCTTGGAATGCATATCTTTCATTCTCATCGGCAGCTTTGAAGTCTACAAAAACGCATACAGCTTTTTATTTTGACTCATCTTGTGTTGGACAACTGTAGGTAGGAAATGTCGTCTGAAGTCCAAGTTTTCTTAAGAATATTTATATATCAAAATATAAAACAAAAATTCTCCTTTCAACTTTTATCTATTTTCCATACTAAACAACAAAAAAAAAAACAAAAACATCCTTTTACTCAACGATGGAAAACAAAAGTTCGTGTTAAACTGAAGAAAAACAATAAAAGTGGAGCCTTCCGGTATGAAATCTTCTCCCAATATTTTTAGTTAAAAAGTTGTTTCCTTCTTGTAAGAGACAGTATAGATAGAAGAATATACAAAAAAAAGTACTTCTACTCTGTCAACATGGCAGTTGGCGGATAGCTGTTTCGATGAAAATGGCTTCTTTTGTTTAGAGTCACGTTTTGTGGCATATTCGTTCTTCTCTTTAGTGTTGCAGTCAACGCAATTGTCGTCATCCTCGTCGATATCCCTTCATTATATCAACCGATATAGTCGAGAAAATAAAAAAAAATCGCTATACACGTGAAGTTATACTTTTGAAGGATTCTTTTATCCCGAAGGCATATCGAGTCGAGGAAGAACTTCCCCACAGGATGAACACGAGTTTTAACACGAATACTAAAGAATATAATAATAACAACACCAAGAGTACCGGCGTTCATTTCATTTGAAGTTTATTTTTCACAATATTTTCCACCCGTTGTCCTTATCCGGAGGGGTGGGTACTCAATTATATTGTATTGATTTCGAACTCGGGAGTTTTTTTTTTAATACATATATATCTTTAATTCTTTTTCTGTTGTTTCGATCTTTTTTGTTTTCAAACCAGGGAATTATTTTGAAAATATTTCTTTCAATTGATGAGACCAGAACCATAGAAACTGCGAGCAGTCTGCAGCTATTGCTGTGAAACAAAGTTAGAGGACATTACTGCCACCCAATTCCTCCCAATAGGCGTATTGTTTACAGAGGGTTTGCGCCAGCGGTTCGCAATGCAAGCGTACAAATGGCAGCATTTCTTTACAGAAACAATAAATACAGTTGAATAATTATTGTGGTCTGAATTGGCGGATTTTGATTTTTTAGTTCCAATCAACTGAGCTCATTGTGCGAGTTCAATGTGGCGATTGCGATTATTGTTTACGCCTGAACGATTCCGTTGTCCGGCTGTGAAAATTAATAAACGTCCTATGGCGAGCCCAAATACGAAAACAGAACACAAGTGTAAATATAAAAGTGATCGCCGCCGTGGAGCTGGTGAAAATCGCAATTCCACAGCTCGTTTTGAAATCAAGCTGAAAGCCCCTCCAAGGACATTATACCTTCTCTGAAACCCACATTTGCAGTGACAACATTCAATTCTCCGTGGTCATGTTGGGAACCGAAATTCTGGTTAACCAAGTAAATGGTTTTTGTGTCGCGGTCATCCAAAATATATAACTCCCAGCTCAAGGTCAATGGTTTGTTTTGAGCTCAGCAAATCATCAAGGACATTTAAACTCAATGTACTGTCACCACTACATGGAATAAGTTACAAAGTATTTTTGTCGGATACATCTCCTTATACTATTGATACCTCTTCATTGCTGCTATCGATGTATACAGCAGTGACAACACTGACAATATGCCCCGTGCCGAGAGAGAGACAAATAAGAATGTCACTTCCTGTAGATTAACCATAAATTGACGAAGATCAAGATTTTTGTTGCGCATTATTTGGATGCGATCCGAAAATCACCTATTCAAGTTCAATTTGACACGCATAACTGACACACACTATTTAACTCTCGAATATAGTGACGGTTGTATTTTGTGTGTCAAAAAAAGACAACAAAAAAATAAAAACGAATCCATTTAGCACTTGGATTCCAACTGTGTTGTGCTGACAATTGAAGGAATAATTTACAAGATGTCATCGGCGGGACACTTCGTTTCGTTGTGTCGATTTCTTTTCCAATTTGTTTTGTCATTGAAAAGCATACAATTCCAGCTGTTAGTTAAGCAAGGAACTATTATACTGAATTTTGAAAAACCGATAATGCGTGTTTACTACTGAAATAATTTAGAAAGTTTGAAAAAAGGAACAGTTTGGAGTTGTTTATAGGATCTGTCTCTATGTATAGTATATGTAATGTATATGGCAGCAATGTGTGATCTGTTGTTTATCCTTTTATAATTAGAACAAAGTGCAACCTGTGGAATTATGTGCATTTAGAAAAAATATGTTGAACTTTAAAGGAAGTCACAAAGACTGTTATTGGTTCTAAATTTGTTTTTTTTTTGCCTAAATTGGTTCTAAATTCACTTGGTAACTGAAAATCGAAACTAATAATTTATCTTCGCCTTAGCTTTAAATGTTGCCTGAATTGAAATTTAAAAATGTATACAGTCTTAAGAATCGTGTAAGCTTACACACGGAGAAAGTGATTTACCAAAGAAAAATATAACAGAGTCAAGTTTGTCATTTTGTTATTTCCTAGAAACTTTGGCTGAACCTCAGGTTAAAATTACATATATTCTTTTGATGTAAACAATAGCTTATACACCACTTTTCCAAGATGGTGGCCAAATAAGGAGCTTTCAATTCCGAAAATTGTTTTGTATACTCACACTGACCCCCCCATATACATGCACAAATCTTGCCCTGCCCAAAATGGAATGTTATTTGGCGTTTTTCTTTTTTGGCTCTGAGCAGAGGCTGAGCGATTAGAGCAAAGCTCTGAGGAGATTATGATCAGAGCCCTCAGATTTAATATGAAACACACTTGAGCACTGAACTGTAATTTCATACTAAAATAATAATTTTTTTTTACCTGACATGAGAAGAAAAGAGAACATTATACTTAGAATCACTGCGGATCCAGTATTGCGTATTCCATAATCGACATGAATGAATTTATAATTATTGTAGTATCTAGATTTTCTTAAACGTCAGTTTGCTGTTCGTTTTATTTTATTGATGAAGGAAATTTCACCTCGCGAGTGAAATGGTCATGGTTTAGTGGAGTCGTTGACTAGAGGTGAGTTAAGTATTTTTTGTTATTAATAGGGCGGCTTAGGTTCAAAATTTTAAGAAAATCGATTCAATGGCTTAGGCTGTAAAAATCACTTTCTGAACGCGACAAAATTTTAAAAATATGTGCCTACCTTTTTTTTCAATATTTATTGAAAAAAGGAATAATATTTCACTTCAGTGTAATATCTAATTATCTATAAATGGCAGCTGTCAAATTGAAATATGTTTTTGTTGTCAAGTGTTAAAGTGAAGTTCAAATCAAAACTGCAGTTAAAACTAGGGGTAAATATTAAATGTATACCTACGATGTTTCAATTTGAGGTGTACTTCCAAATACTTGAACCATGTTAGCCTCTATATCAAACAGGAAACAAATTATATACGAAGATGCTTTCGTATGACACTCACAAACACATCACGTTACCCAACATTTTGAACGTATTTTTGTTTCAGTGTCCATCAAATTATTTTTAAATTTGTTTATACATCTCGTGAAAAATGAATAACGTGAAGGTGTTGTGAAAGCATTAAGAATTTAAATTTTTAAACATCAAATCATTTCGCCAAAATTAAATATTTATTTTGCACATTAACTAAATTTTTTGTCTGCTTTTTTTTTAAAATGTCTAATCTATCCATTTTACGATTGAAGTCTATATTTATAACGTGTTCTTCCCATCGCATCGCAGGAATCAACATTTTATTTGTAAATAAACATTTTACGAGTATTTTATTGTGGAACACTTTTCTAAAAATAAAATAAAAAATAAAAATCAAATTTACTAACATCGAAATGTAGCAAAGTACCTAAGATAATCCACAAACATAAATTCGAAAGATTGATGAAACGAACAAGGAAGAAAGATATTTTGGGTCATTGCATGAGAACACATTCCATTAATATAATATGTACCTATGCCATATGGATGCAGACAGCTCAAACCACAATTATTTATAATCTGGATTACTTGAAGAAAATTTTTTCTAAATTTTTTTAGTAGAAGTCAATTGATCTGGGATTTTAGAAACAAAAAGAAGAAACTGGTTTACACAAGACTGAATTTGATTTTAAAACGAAGGACACTTTTTGCTACTGCTAAGAGATTAGTAAATCATTCATTGTTCCCAAAGTCCAATACACAGAACAAAACAATCATTCTTTTTGGAACACTCACAAGAAAATGCTTCTTTGACTGATATGACGTATTTGATATATTTAAGACGATTACCCGGGCGTGCAATGGAGGAGGCTTACTAGTCCTAATTATCGAATACATTTTGTACTCTCAAAAAACTTATTTGCTCTTAATAGGATAAACCAACCCGAATGCTGCTGTAACATTGCAATTTTTCATTTAAAGAGTTATCCATAGAAAATACAGGCAGGTGTTAGACATCCCGACATCCGAATTTACACAAAACTACCAAATGAATCAAAAGAGAAATGAGATGGGACCCCTGAGGTTAACCGATTATTGCGAAAATTTGTTCATCACAAACACCCTCTGTCCTGATGATCGCTCATTTGCTGACATTTTCTGGTCTCGTTGTAAGAAAACAAAGTAAACTAGAAAAGATGTCATCCTTTATCTTTCTACTTATTTATAAGAAAAGTAATAAAGAAAAAAAAAAAAAAAAACTTTCGAAACTGCCCCGACGACAGCACCCTAGGTAGCACCTCCTTTTTAAGGTTCTTCCATGTACTCTCATCTGTCACCACATGTTGGCACCATCCCAAGATCGATAGATACCGTTCTTTGACATTTCGTTTGAATTCTAACTCGGAGTGTTTAGCACACTTTTTGTCATGCTGCTCACCAACTGCACTTACAATAGAAAAGTCAATTCAAAACATTTTTGAAATATAAAAAATAAACTAAATATTGAAAAAACCCTCTGATCTGACACGATCTCTGATCAAAAGAAACAAAACCAAAACAGTCAAAAGAAAACAATAAAGTGGCCAAGAGAGACAGACTGGCGAACATAGCTGATGGCATATATATACATCAGGACATCATTTAAAACTGAACCAAATTAAAACTGTCGGCGGCAGCGTGGAGCGGCACGCAAAATTACTTCTGAAGAAGAGTTTTCTTTTTTGAAATCCGATAGTGATAATGAAGAGCTATTCGATGAGAAAATAAATTTGTTTTCCTCCAAATATTTTTGCTATATTCCAGCTGTGATGTATTCCCAAGTAGACTAGTACTACATATATACGAAACACTTGTCTGTCAAAGAGCTTGATTTAAAAGCGCCGCCGCCGAACGCGCGAGTTGATTTTTGTTTGACAGAAATTTCTGTGTAAGTAGTATAGGGGAAAGTGGGGTACAGTGTAACGAAATTTTCTTATCTTCATTGTTATTAAAATTTCTTTTACATAAATGGATCTTTTATTATTAAGTATGATTTAAAAAAAAATGGCTTCACTATTATTATCTCATTAGTTTAAATATTTTCCTGGAAGGTTGTGAAAATCTGCTATGAAAGAAACTCAGTTTTGCGATTTTGCGTGTCATGGACATGAGCCCTGCTAATCTTCTCCGTATTATTCCAATTTTACTATATGTTCTGCCCAAGCAAGAGCAGACAAGCAGACAAAATGTAATAATTAAAATTAAATGTAAAATTAATACAGTTTTTTAAAGCAAGATCATCACAGTTTCGAGTAAACACTTTAACGTCCTATTTCTTCACAGAAGTACTAAGCCAACCTAGTACCCAGTCTAGCGATATCCGGTACTAGCTCTGATACGCGGTCCCAACGAAATGTTAGGATTTTGAGGAGCTAGCTAGTTCTAACTTATACTTGGTACCAAATTGACAGTTTAGGTCTAAGAACTTGTGTGAAGAAATGAGTTGATACTGATTTGAGTATTATCTTTAGGACTAGTACCGGTACTAGCGTTAGAACTATAAGTTTTTCAGTCAATTTTAGTCCTTATTTAATTTATCAAATTTGGTGAGTTAACTCTGGATTAACTGAATAGATATTTGGTATAGTTAATCCTCCACTGATAAATTGCTTCTGGGTTAACTCGGCTTTAGTTTATTTATTTTAATTTGGTTTAAGTTACTCAGGTTTAACTCAGAGACTGCCAATCTGGCCCATATATGTATATCTAAACTGTTGAACTGAATGACGGATTTTGCCAAAACTTAAATGTTAAACAATCCAATGATGAAAAAATTCACTTCATAACTTAATAGACAGCTCTATGAATAATTTATAAAATATAAATACAACTCCATACACTCCAGTTTCCCCTGCCTATACTCATTGAAAACGTAACAGTATAACACCACACATGCGGGATTCAATTGAAAATTGAAAATTTTAAAAACACCCACTTGCAAGGTCTATTTATCATTTCATAAGCATTATACAGGCAGCCAGACCGCGAATGGTTTGTTTGAAAGGCCATCTAAAAGAACGAGCACCAATTCTAGGTAATTATGTGTTTAATCTTTCATTTCTTATTGAACAACCCCCACGAATCGGTGGTGAGCAATTGCTTTTTATCTTTTGTTTGTTTACAAACAGATAATTACAATCACAATTTCTTTGAATTATGCAGCCACCACCGCACCGCCCGCTTAGCATAGCGTAGCTTTATCCACCGCACCGCCAAAAGGACAAAATCGCTTTGTTATTGTTTTAAGGCAGATCTCCATAATGAAAATCATTGAATGCCTGAACGGGAGTATAATATGTTTGTTTACACATCGAACACCGACAACACCATATAACCACCGTGTACAAAAATACGGGATTGTTTTCCATCGATTATCCTACATCCGTCAGTGCGTCATAATCAGAGCTAAACGAGTAACTCGTACTAAGATCCGTTTTTTTTTTCTAAGACACGTGTGCGCACTTTGAGAGTGCAATGTTTTGAAAACTTCGCTTAATTGGAGAGTGTCGTGCTCACAATTCGAAATTTGAAACTGTATGTGGATTTTACTGTTTTTATACAAAAGTAAAATGTACATGTACACGTGCCAACACCCTTGTAAGCGGGTGTTTTGCTATTGTATGCTAAAATGGGGGTTGACAAAACTTTTGTAACTTACTTAACGATGTTTGTCTTCACCACTTCGCACAAACAAACATACGCTGTTGATGCTTCTGTGCCGTTGTCGTTATATCCTTCCAAAAAATGTTGGTCATTCGAACATGATGCTCATTAGTTTTTATTGAAAGGCTACACCAAAAATGTTGAAGTTGAATCTCTTGACACGTGGGGAGGTCGCGAGGTGGCATTTTTGTATTAGAAAGCCACAATATTTGTATTTCGTTCTGGGATATTCGAATCTCATCTTGCATTGTTTCGTGTTGCTATATTGCTCGCTAATAAAACCGCGCTCGTAACATGAGGCTCTTTATGCGAACCATCTCGTAATATTCACCCCTCTATTATTCTCATGCCGTCTGTGGCTTATGATAGATTTTGTTTTATTCTACGGGTTGTTTTTAAAATAAAATTCCATGAGTTTTTATTAGCTCTGTTCGTGTAGGCCAGGTACTCATATTATTTTTTGCTTTATTTTTACTTTCATTTACATTCCTTTAAATTTTCCACAAAAGCGTTGGCCGACTGATAGAAGATAAAGAATAGAGTGGGTAGGTATGTATTCCAGTTAATTTTTTTTTTATTTATAGCATTTATCAATGTGGAGTTAAAAATTCAATTCCGAAAAAAATCATTCAACATCGTTTTAGAAATATCGATTTAAAAAAAAAACACTTTGATATATAAAATCATTTTGAATAATTTTGATTTTTTGAAAATTTGAATACACCTACATAATTATCAAAACTTATTATAGGTAAGGTAAACAGATAACGAGATATTGGAAAATCAATAAGTAATCAATCAATAGGTTAGTGGTTTTCGAGATTTTCCTTACCGGTTTTTAAAGAATTCTCCATCAAAATTTGATCATATATACAGTTGAATCAGTTGCTGATAAAAGCGAACATAATAAATAGGTTTTGTGGGTGCCTATGCACCCATTTAAATTAACTAAACTAAAAAAAAGTTTAGATTTAAAAAAAAAATATTATTAAAAGCTTTAATAGTGTTTTCTGGAAAGTTTTCATTTATTTTTGACTAAAACTTTTTTCAATTCCGAGTCGAAAATTGCCCTTCCAAAAGAAATCCAGTCATTTTTATAATCAAATTTTATTGGCTTACATACAGAGAATGAATATTTTTCATCGCAGATTATTCTTATTGTGGAACTTAAAAAAAAAAAGCGCCCAGTTTTTTAATACAATACAGCGGCGCGACCGGCCCGCAAGGAAAACTTTATATATGTACGTACCTACATTAAAAAACTAAAAATTATATTCAAAATAGCTTTTAACGGACTTTTAAAAATTATATTGTAACTTTTGCACAATTTTTTATCGAAATCGCTTCTACAAAAAATGGTTCAATATTTTTTTTGTGGGAACGGTTTAAGCTAAGATTTGCGGTGGCACTTTTTTCAAAACAACTGATTATTTTCGAAATATTAAAAAAAAATAAAATCTGAATTTCGCCCATTTCCGAACCCTAAAACCTTAAACCTTGTCCAAAATTGAAGGTTCGTTTTAGAAATTGCTTATTATAAAAACAAGTTCTCGATTTTTGTAATTGTTATTAGAAACGCGGTTTTATTTTTGGAAGATTATTCAATTAGGCAGACGGTAACGCCATTGCCCACTTTAATTATTATTATTATTTTTTTGTATTATCATATAAAGAATAAGACTTACAGCTTTTATGGATTTTTTTTCGAAATTAGGACTTATTTTGTCTAATTTTTTTAGATCAGACGATTTAAATACGACGTTAAAATACGTTAGAAAGTCTTTTCCAACAAAAAATGAACATTACAATGAACCACCAAGTATACAATATCAGCTCCATATACATTGTTGTTGTTTCAATAGCGTTCAATGTTAATTCTTTTTTTGTTCTGTTTTTTTTTTTTGCCAGTTTTGTTAAATAACATAAAATGCAAAAACATAACATAACACAAAAAGTAAGTGTAAATACCTGCATCCAGATTAATTTAAAAAAAGTTTCAATTTATATTTCAATAATTATAAAATTTAAATTTGTTAAGATAAAACATATATATAATTACATATATCCTGATAAATCCGGAAAAACTACGAGAAAACGTAGTTACCCTACGATTATAAGGTTTTTTATTAATTGCATCCATTCTAATGATCATTATAAAAATAACACTTGTTATTTCTTTAAAAATAGTCTAAAACCATTTAAAAAAAAAAAAAAACAAAATCAATACAAATAATATAAATGCATTAAACCTGTATGGTTTCACAAAAGGTGTGGTATTATATTGACTAAACTCAACACAAAGCCGCTTAAAAGTCCTCTCCGTCCAAGGGACATTATTTAAATTTATCACCCAACAACGTTACGCACATCATATATTCATATCCTAACTTTTACCCCGCTTATAACAACCACAATACAATACAATAGTTATGTTGTGGGGTTTCTTGAGAATGCAAATTTTTGTAAAATATATAAATATCTTGAATGAGAAACCATAACTATTTGCACTATCACGAATCTATCAAGTTGATATTCTTGTGGCAAGTCCACTTTAGCACGCTCATTTGGCAGCAGGGTGGTGTTTTTTTTTATTAGAATGTTACAATCATGGGGTAATAGTAACATACGCTAAATGCGGTAAACGCTAAGAGTCGCCGACGAGCTCTTAATGTGCACTCACCATTGTCGTTTATCGGCGTCAATCACCTAACGGGTAAATGCTTACAACTCAATGCTACCGACATCCCGCATAATCATCCTATCGGCGAATCTATGCCTCTGAGCGTGCTTTATTTCACCGGCACGCGCTGACGATGACGCAAAGAGAATATAGCGCCCCCATTGCACTTACCCTATCCAAAGCAATTTAATGTTTTGATGTCTGGATGCTGTTTGCACTCTCGCTGAACAAGATCTACGTGATGTTAAGCTGTATGTTTTAAGCTGTGTTTAGCACACCGCAAATTGTGTTTTTTGATTGATTTTTTATTGAGCAGATAATTCTGCTGATTATTTTAAATAATCATCTCTTTTATTGAATTTTGACACAGTACATTGGGTATAAAAATATTTTTTTAATTGGAAATTCTTTAAGGCGTGCGACTTAAAACACTTTCGGAATTGTATGATACCGTCATAAATGCTTCAAACATCTGCCCTTATCAAACACAAAAAGGTGCTATTTACGATCTGCTATAAGAGTGGCGTTTCGAACAAATTTCACGCCTCGCGAACCACCTTGACCAGATCACCAATCTTGGCGGTGTTGTCTTTTTGTTTCGTTTTTTTTTCTTTTCTTTTTAACTAATGTGTTAATGATAGGTCGTAAAAATTGTGTGCGACTATTCATTGATTTTATAGATAGTTTGCTGTCTGTCGTTAGACTTTTTATTTGCCGTCATGTGCAAGAGACATTTCATCATCTTTATAAGACTGGTGTATACCCTACTTGAAACGAATTATAAGGTGTAGTGATGTATTCATTATTTTATTGTTATTCGTCATGGATACAATATATTATGTTCTTAAAGGGTAAGTTAGAAAGGTATAAGTACCTACTTTATTTTTTTTTTACCGAAAACTTCTTTTCTATGTTTTAGGTATCAATTGGGTTTTTTCAAACATTTTTATATTAATTGCTTGTGAATTGATTCACATATAATCGATATAAAAGTAAAAAAAAAACTTAATACAAATTAAATTTGTTTTATTTAATAATAGGTACCACTTCGTGCCTTAAAGTGAACAGCTAAACACAGAAAGAAGCTAGGCATTTTCAAAATTATTAAAATATCCAGCTCCTCAGACAGTTGTTTTTCATGTTGCAAAAATGTCAACAATATTATTCCATAGAACTTTTCTCTAAGAAATAATAAATTTCTAAAAGAAATAATTAATTTCTAAAAGAAATAATAAATTTCTAAAAGAAATTATAAATTTCTAGTATTACAGCCGTAAACGAACATAAGAATAGTACAATTCTTATGTTCGTTTACGGCTGTAGCCTCTTTTCTCAATCCCAGGTATTTTTAAATCTATTTGATTACCTGTTTTCATTTTGCTCGCTAAAAAATATCCTCAATATGTTTTTATCTTTTAAAAACTACCCCATCAATTTTGTAATATCCTCTTTTGAAATACTCATTTTTATTTAATTAATTTTCCGTGGGTACAAAAAGTGTCCATAATATTACTATAAAAATAATTGTAAGAAGGTTCATACATTTGCTACAATAAATTTGTCTGTATATAATTTTAGTTTGTAATTTCACTCATAGATGTCCCACTTCATTAGTCGTTGAAGTTTATCATAATAAGACTTGATTTTATACGTTTTTTTTTAGAAATTGAAACGTTTAAATTCTTTGTTTCAATACAAATTTGAAGATATAAGAGCAAATGGTATAGATGAGGAAAATTAAGAAGAAAATGGTTGATTTAAACTATTGTTTGAAGATTTATATGTGGTAAATAAGCCCTCGGATTGTGTTGATTTGCTGATTGTCGCTACACCATTTTTAAAAAATTACACAAAAATCTTATGAATTATAATTTTGGTATTCGGCATGACAAACTCTGTTATGAAATTTTGTTAAGAAATCCCTTAACGAAGAGTAAAAAGTTCGAATTATCAACTCTCAACAAAATCTTTTAGGAATCGTAGTTTTGGAATTCAGCCTGCCAAAATTTGTTATGAAATCTGTTATAAATCATAAAAGAATAAAATACAAATTGTTGTGACTTATCATAAAATATTTCAAGTAGATAGATGTATGAATTGAAAATGAATATTTATCTTTTGTTTTGTCAACAAAATGTTCTCAAAAAGAAAGCACAGAACACTTTTGATGGAGCTAAGAGTAAAAAGTAGTCCCTTTGATCTTCCTGATGGGCAATTTTACAGCTTTTAAGCGTTGATTATGACAACAGATTTTAGTTCTGTTTGCTTAGTGTCTGCCACTGATGTGACAGAATAGACCGAAATGTTTTTAAAAGTCTTGTTGCGTATACGTGGTTCGACAAATAGAAATTATTTGCTGGGCACACAAAAAGTGAAATGTACATACAACAATAGTGTATCTGGTCCCAACTAATAAATAATAATTTTTCTTTTCTTTTTTTAAGCAAATTGTTGAAATCATTGTATAAAATACTTTGTTTTTTTTTTAACTAAAATTAATTAAAATTATAATAAAATAAAAATAATTAATTAACAATAAAATTGATTTGATATTTCCGTTTTAATGTATCCAGAAGCTAAATCGTCATAGTTGACTGTTTTTTTGCCAATGTAATGGTTTCAAGGCAGTTCTTTTGGATTCTGGGCGCCAAATAGAAAACGACATTAGTCTAGTTTACAGTTTTCGGAGCTCATATTTTTGGCCTTTGTATGTATATCTTACAACTTTATTAAAATGCAAACTGTAACCTATAGACTTTTAACAACAAGAAATTATGGACATACCTACCTACTATTTCCACATAATTATTATTTTTGAATATTGTATGAAATACTCCTCATGCGGTAGCCCAAATATATAAGTGGTCTATATTTTTAAAATGTTTGAAAGTTTGTACTCCTAGAGGCTAATAGAATTCGGTATTAGTAAATATTTTTTTCTAAAAATTCACATTTAACAAAGAAATAGTTGTTCAAGCAATTTAGAACGTATTTGACGTTATTACAACACTGTGGGCCCTTTGAGCATACTTGAGGCAATTTATTGCTTGGGTATACACCCAAGCACATAAGTTTTCAAATTTAAGTAAAGAAATGGCGGCGAATGCCAAATTTTCTTGTGCTGTTGTAATTGCCTCCTCCATGGCGAGAAAGAGGTGGCCAAGAAAGGCATCTTTTTTTCCATAAAGTGGGAGTGAGATAAAGAACAGAGACGCCAAAAAAAAAGTTGTAGGAGAAAGTCCAATATGAACATCGTCTAAGTGATATGTATGTAATCTTCAATGACTTTTCGAGTCAAAAGAAAAATGAAAAATCATATCAAAAACTTATTGTTTGTTTTTGATATGATTTTTCATTTTGTTTTTGACATGAAAAGTCATTTTTAAACTGGAAATATCCAGAACTTTTTATTTTAAAAAATAATTTTATTTTCATTATAAGAGATAGATTGTTCAGTTTGATATATATACTACCACTTTAATTACACTTAATATTTTTTTTTTTAAACTCGATGTGAAAAAGACCATGTTGAAATATGGGTAGGTACCTACCTACATAAATATATACATATTTAAACAGAAATCAGAAACGAATATGATTGAAAATTCGAATAATACTTTTTTGCTCTATTATTACTAAGATTAGTTACTAACTGTTTCCCTAATTGACTTGAAAAACTTGCTCTATTCTGCTATCCGAATCAATGGAATTTTTCGATTCACGTCAATTGTTAACACAATTTTCCACGAATGATTCTTTAAACTCTTCAATCTTTAAAGTTCAGAGCTATCAATAATTATTTTTGAAGTTTTTGGTAGAATTTCTCAGACGGATAGCAGAATACGAAAACTCACGCGAAAATTATTCTCTTTTCAAATCTTATGGAAAACAATTTTCGAAAAACATTTGATTTAATTTTTTTTGTACAAAAAGCAGTAGAAACGGGGGTGCTGTGGAGTGTGTTGACATAAATTTTATTAGAATTTAAGAAGCTCTAAACCAACTTCAAATATTAATGTATAAAAAGAAAAAACAACTCATATTAATACATTTAATGTTGTTTTTATTAATTTTAATTAATTTTCCATTCTGTTGTGTGTTCGTTAGTTATAAACAATGATAGTCGATCAACGGACAATGATAGACATTTTGAGAATCTATTCAAAACCATAATTTATTGTTCACAGAAAAGGTTAGAGGAAATTACTTAAAAATTAAAGAGTAAATACAATTATTATACATCCAAAAATGATCGCATTACCATTAATTTTAATATCATCGACAAAACTTTCATTACAATGTAAATCTTTTTTTAATATTTTGCTTGTTGATTTTTTAAACCACAAAAAATTAACGGTATTTGGATGCTTTGCACAAATATGCCCGTTTCTATGTATATAATGCAGATCATCATTTTCGATAAATCTAAAAAGTATTTTTTTTGTTTTTGCAACCAAATGAATTTTTTGTTGTTTTTGTTTTGTATCTTAAAATCTACACAATAATTCAGTCATGTTTTTTCTTGTTTGCTCGATACCTACTTAAATGCCTAGTTGTCGATTTATTTTTATAATTATAATTTTTGTTTTTTTTTTTTATAATATTGTACACACAACGGTTGTGCCTCTGTCTGCTACAAACATCTTTTGTTTCCTCTTCTTAACTTTACTTTGTTTTAATTGTCTGAATTTGATGATGATGTTTACGATGATCCTTGTAATTAAATTTTAATTATTATAAGTTTTTTTTTTAATTATATTTTCCTTATATGCATTTCTCTTTCTCGTATAAAAATGATAGGTTTCCTTATTTGTTTTGCTTCATGTGATTATTCCATAACTAAAATATGAATTTTTCCATTTTGTTGTTGTATATTTCTATTATCCGTTTTTATAATTAGTATTGTATGTATATTGAGTAAAAAGTTAGAAAAAAATATTTTTGTTATTATTTTTGTTTGTTTTAATTCATTGTAGTGATATTATATTGTTTAGTACTTTTGGTTTTGGTTAATGCATTTTTTCATTATTTTTTTTTAAATTTATTATGTTGTTTAATTTGTATTGTTTGTTTTTTGCTTTATAGAATATAGTTCTATTATTTTTTTTTTTTTTGAATAACTTATAAATACTTAAGTTTGTGTGTTTTAACGAACTCATCCAGTCCACATCCAGGGGATGGGGATGAGGACTTGGATGATTGTGTCATTTGTTAGAAACATAATTCCTACATTCATACATATTGCAACTTAAATATTGTTGTTGAGATTTTTTATACACTAAATTGGTTGTTAAAATATATATAATTGAATATGAATTTGCTTATTAAATTATTTTTTTCTTTTTTATTTATTGAGAATTGTTTTTTTGTTTTTGTTTTTGTGTTTTCTGTTTTGCTTTCGATATTATTGAAACGTTGTTTTACTGTAACTGCATACTGTCGTCGAAGATAAATTGGCGGTGTTTTTTGTTTTATAAATTTAAATTTGGATTATGAAAAGTGGAAGAGGACAAAGTAAAAATAAGAAAACGAAACAAAAATATAAAATATACTTTTTTAACAATAATGTCAATGCATATACATAAAAGTAAGTTATTCTTAATAATTTTGATACATCATCGTTGCCATTTCCCTGGGAAACAAATCAACTTCGTTATATATATTTATTTAAAGACAGAACTGACAAATTCGACTTAATCTCCGCATCCATGGAAACGCGAGCCACAAATTAAATTTGTCCAATAAAACTTCGACGAGGACCGCAAACACTGGTCTGATGGGTTCGTAATCGGGAGTGGCTTTAATGACGGTTTAGATGGCCAAATGTTTTGTTTTCAAGCCCATGATTTTTTTAATTGGGGAGTGGAGGAGCAAAAAGTGTTTTTCTCATCACCAACAGAAAACAGACAATTCACCTGTATGTTCGCTATTGTGCCGCCATGAGGACACCGATCGGTCCTGGAGCTGAAAATACAAAAAAAAGAAGCAAATTTTAGTATTAGTCCTTTTTTGAAAAAAGACAATTCAATAATACTTTCAATTCATGTCGTTTGCAGTAATTTTATCACAGTAGTGGCTACTATACGATAATTCCTACAAAATGGTCATACTATTGGAAATACGCTCTTACACGTTGGAGGTTCATTGGTTGTTGAGTCACTTTGCTTAAATTTAATAAAATGGATACAAAAACAAATCTTAATTCAAAATTCTTGAAGTAGTTAAATTTTATTAAAATATATATTTTTTTAATATCATTTTATTATCATAAATCAAGGCAATGAACTAAACAAAATATTAAACATTTACATTATTTTTCGTAGAAAAATGGAATGCAATTCAAATGTGTTAAATTAAAAAAATATACATTGAAAAAAGAAAAAAAAAAAAAAAAACAACTAATTCAACAACCAAAAATATTTTGTGTTAATATATATCAATCATAATCCTCATTTAATTTGACTAATAAATATTGTAACTGGGTCAGATAAAGTATGTCATTTTTGACATAGAAATTTTATAAAAAAAAGGAGAAACTAACTTTTGTGGAATTTTTGATAAAGTATGTCCCATATTATGTAGGATTGTTGACATATGCAAAATTGTCCGACACATCTATTTTCCATTAATGGGGGTATTAAAACATAACCTTTATAAAAACCTGATTAATATACATACATATATTTATATCACTTAAATTTCGTTTTAATTTTTACTTTCAGAAAATATTCAACGACTGGAAATGGATACCGTTAAACTCACTTTAACTTCTGCAGTAAATACAGGATCAAGGGATAAAAAAGAACATTGTACACAATGGGGTAGTAAATTTGTTGACCTTTCGGAAAATTAAGAACGAACTGTCACTCGTTTTGTCAAACGAAACTAAATATCACCATAAAAGGTTAACTCTATGTTGAACTTTAAACTTTATGCAGACTTCCAATAATTTTGATTCGTTTAAAAAAATGGTCCCTTATGATAGGCAAATTAACTCCCAGTTAAGAAAGGCGAGTAAAACTAGTAGCATTTGTGTTTTAGTGAATCTCTTCACGAGAGAGTTGAATAGTAGCATTAAAAGCATATAATATTTTAGCTTGCCATTTGCCTGTCAGTTATCCTGCTGATGTAGTATTTTGATATTTTTTTGTTTTGCTTCAATAGTTTTCATAATTATGGTTTTCTATTGATATATTAAAAAAAAAACAATAATCCTTATATTCAAATAGCGCCAAAAAATGCTATGTGCATATTCATTCATAAAACAACGCAATGATACAAATCTTTATAGTTTTACTGGCCCGTTAAAACCGGAGGTAAATAATGTAGAAAAAATGTAATTTCAAAATATAAATAAATTAATATAAAAGTATGAAAAAAATTGCTTTGATACAATTTCTACTACAAGGAACGTAGTGTTAACAACTTATCATTGAAATTACGGATAGATGGAATAATAGCTTATGTTTTTATGTTTTCATTTGTTTGGCAGCCTATTTTTTGTCAACCATAAAAAACTTCAGAATTTTGAAGTTTTTTTTTCTATTTTCAAAACTTTTTGACCAATTTATTAAAGTAAAATGTTAAAATTCAATTAAAAAGTTAACATAGTATTCAACTTTAACTTCTAGAAAACAGATTATCAATTAATAAGTATCTAATACTCATTGACAAAATTTAATTTTTGTAATTTATTTTCTGATAATAGCTTTAAAGTACTAGGTAAGAAATTAAATTAGCAAATAAATTAAATTTAATAGAACATGTAAGATGCCAACCTAAATATTGTAGTAAAACTTATTTGTGTACCTATCTATGAAGTATTAATGTCAGCATCCTCGAAATTGTGAAAAATCTAAATCTGTATTTATTTCTGTAAAGTAAGAGTAAAAGTCAAAATAAGTTGACCATTTTTCTGTCTACGTTCTATTATAAGATTTATTTTTCCGTAGCTTTCATTAAATCCATCATAGAGGGTTCATGCATTGTAACTTAACTGTGTGTAATGAAATGCATTACTTTGTATAAAATAGTGGGATCCATGCCGCTAATCAGCAACGAAACTGCATATAAAAACAAATCAGTTTATACTTTGACCACGGAGGTGTCAAACACCCCTATTCATTTTGGGCTTTAAAAAGTATCCTGCAGTTCCGTTGAGTATATTCCTTTTACTGTTGTAATATATTTTTTTATAAAATGAGACAAAAAATGTGTAACCAAATGTAATGACTTTTTTTTGAATATTTTTCTTTTTACATAAACGTAAATTTTTCCAATCATTCTAACAGAGAATTTCAAAATATAAAAATAAAATATATGTATACAAAGAAATTAACTAAAATTACCTGTTGCATTTTATCAAAATCTAAACATGGTCTATGAGGACGCTGTAGTCTTTGTGGTGCGTGATGGGCTCGCATTGGTCGCCGACGTGGGGATATTGCACAGTGAAAAAGTTTCGCCGGCGGGCTTACTGAACGCACATCCAATTCTAGTCCTGTTGTTGATGCTGGACTGCTTCTACTGCTGTTGTAATGAAATTGATATTTTGGCTGAGGTTGGTGGATATGATGGCTGCTGCAGCTTGATTTTAATGCAGCAATACAGCTACTTTGATTACTGGTACTGGCAGAAGATTGCTCACCATTGCCACTGTTGCTGCTGCTGCTTCCATCACCGCTGCCGTTTTGGTCACTACTAGTACTATCACAAGAAATTTTAATGTTCTCAATTCCACGACTCGCCTCAGTCAGGATAAGCGGAGTTGCGGAACGGAACATATGGCTTCGATTCGGTTTTAACGCTTCCAAAGGAGGCGAGGTCCGGAAGTTAACTGGTGTTGAGATCGGTTCTAACATATTTTTGAGCTGTAAAATAGAAATAAAAAAAAAAATTAAAACATAACTTCCATTTTATAAAGTTATGTTATTTGTAATAGTCGTGAATTTATTTTAATTGAGTTGGAAGCTTAGTTGTGCCAGGGACATTAACAAGGACTTTGAATACACTGTTATATTTTATTTTAAACCATGCATAATGATCACAAGCCTAGAATAATAATTACTCAAAATGTTGCTGCCCGAAAAACCCGTTTTTTTTGTTGCTTCATATAACTTATTAAAACGGTTGATACGTTACTATAATTTTCTCATACATTTTGATTTATTTTGTAAGAATAAGTTTGAAAAAATATATGAATGTTGAAATATGTAGATGAGTTCAATATTTTGTTTTTTTTTTGTCGACAAGAATAGATTATTGTGGGAGTGAAAAAGGTACTAGAAATAAATCTTTCACATTCAATGAAAAAGTTAAAATGGTATCGTTATCTACTTATTACAATTTTACATCGAATTAATTAAAATTTATATTTGGGTTTCATTCATTGAAGAAAAAATATTAATATCCGTGAAAAAAAAGAACTCACAAGAACCTAGTCTGAGAACCTTATTAAAATTAAACCCATTAAACAAACGTTTTATTATCTACTACATTGGTTTTTGATTTCTATATGGATGTTTTCAATGATTTAAGAATTATGGTTCACTCTTGCGGATAAATAACTTGTTTTTTAGTGATATTAGTAGTGTTCATAAGAAAAAAGGAGATAAATATAATAACACTCTTGTCACTGTGATCATATTTGTTTTATTTTGATGATCTGATCCTGTTGAACGTAACCACCTGCAAATTGAAGAACGCCACCACGGAAATAAACATGCACATACGGCCCATGTAGAACTTTCGACAAATCGACAAGACGTCAACAAAAACGTCAAGTTGACTTTGACTTTCCATCTTTTTGTCATTAATATCAGCCGGCAATAAAGAAAGTGTGATTAAAAAGTGTTGTGTTTTTATTTCAATTTAAAGTTATTTTTTTAATAATATATCTCAAATAATTAAAAGGCTAATCAGCCAAACATTGGTCCTTCGAGCTCAAAAATAATATCGGCATTTTACTAAAAGATTAATTAGTTGAGTGAAGATTACTTTTGTGTGTCAACGTGGGATAACCTGCAACAGCACGAGGATTTTTTGACGCCATTTTCCCAAAAATCAAAGTAAGTTGATTCTTTCCTTACTATTTCACATTATTTTACGTTATAATTATTAACAATTATAAAACAAATAATGGCAACGAAACACTTAGCTGCAAAATACAAGCAGTTAAAAAAAGATGTGGAAAATTTTGGAAAGAAAGGCAAGGCAATTAACCTCACTTATGTCCAAACGAGGTTGAAATTGTTGGAAGAGTTGTGGGCATCGGTGTCCAAAATATATAATGAATTTTTAGAGGAAGATGATGAAGTTGCTAAGGGGCAACCCGAAGCAGAATCCATTTATGATGAAATTAGAGAGGAGTATTGTGTGTTTCAATCTAGGCTTCTGGATTCGTTGGAATCTTTCCGTGAGAGCAGCAAGCAGCAGTCCAATGAAGTTTCTGGAAAGGAAACCACAATTAAAAACGAAGAACTTCATTTACCTGCGATAAAAATACCTACGTTCGACGGTAATTATGAGAACTGGCCAAATTTCCACGATCTTTTTGTAACGCTCGTAGGCAGCAAAGCATCGCTTTCAGATATACAAAAAATGCATTATCTGAAGACTAGTTTAGCAGGTGATGCTGAGAAACTGCTTCTATCTTTGAAGATTCAAGGCCACAATTACGTGAAAGCATGGTCGATTTTGAAGGATCGTTATGATCACCCTCGCGTCCTGGTCAACATCCAGTTGAATACACTGTTCAACTTGCCATCACAGTCACAAGAGCGCGCGGAGTGGATTAAAGATCTGCTGTACACGTCGACCCAAGTAATTCACAGCCTGGCAAATCTAAAAATAGAGGTAGAACATTTAGATCCTGTCTTAATTTTTCTTCTTGTACGAAAGTTACCGGGTAAAACGCAGCAAATGTGGGAGGAGAAATTAAATGATCGAGATGTTGTAATGTTGAACGTAACCACCTGCAAATTGAAGAACGCCACCACGGAAATAAACATGCACATACGGCCCATGTAGAACTTTCGACAAATCGACAAGACGTCAACAAAAACGTCAAGTTGACTTTGACTTTCCATCTTTTTGTCATTAATATCAGCCGGCAATAAAGAAAGTGTGATTAAAAAGTGTTGTGTTTTTATTTCAATTTAAAGTTATTTTTTTAATAATATATCTCAAATAATTAAAAGGCTAATCAGCCAAACATTGGTCCTTCGAGCCGGATGGACCAATGTTTGGCTGATTAGCCTTTTAATTATTTGAGATATATTATTAAAAAAATAACTTTAAATTGAAAATCCGAAGAAGTTGCCGACTTTTAAGGAATTTTCATCCTTCTTGGAGACACGATTCCGGACTCTAGAAGCGGTGGATCAGCAGCACACTCATAGTACATCCAGCACGTCCCGGAACTCTTCGCATAAGCACTCGTTTATCACTCATGCTCAGGCTGATAAAACAAAAATCACTTGTAAAATATGTCTGAAAAATAAACATGCAGTTAGGAGATGTAGTAAATTTTTAAAAATGAGTATTACCGAGCGTTGTCAGGTTATAAATAAAATAGGTTTGTGTCGTAACTGTCTAGGGTACAATCATGCAACGGATAACTGTCCAAGTGGTCGTAGATGTTATCATTGCCAACAACCACATCATAGTTTATTACATGCAACTAACATTCCTTTTCAGCCAAGCCAACAACCTTCACGCTCACAACAAAATCAGAACTCTTTTCAACCAATGCAGCAACCAACAAATGTCAATCAGCAGAACAGTCAATTACAACAACAGAATAACAACCAAAACTCGCAAAATCAAACTTTGAACGCAGAAGCTCCTTCTTTCTCGACGTCCAATAAACAACCATCTACATCAGCCTCTACGTCTAACAATGTTGTTTCTCACCACTCGCATTACTCATTCCCGAACAAAAACTCGCAAGTTTTACTGGCAACCGCCCTTGTAAAGGTGAAGTCAACGTTGGGGGAGTGGCTGACGCTGCGAGCATTGTTAGACTCTGGTTCTGAAGCATCATTCATTACGGAATTTGCAGCCCAGTTATTGCAACTAAAATCAAAAGCAACTCATACGGAGGTATCCGGGTTGGGTTTGGTCAGCAGTGGCACTTGTTTAAGAGTGGTAGACATCACGTTTGCTTCACAGCACTCCTCTTTTGCGACAACAACGCAAGCCTTTATCTTTAAGTCACTGTCTGGGCATCTGCCGGCCCGGAACCTTCACGTAGAGAATTGGAATCATCTCAACGGTTATACGCTAGCCGATCCTGAATTCTTCAAATCATCCAAAATTGATCTTTTGCTTGGCAGTGATGTCTTAGCTGAAATTTTGTTGCCAGATCTGATTCAACCAACAGATAAGTCGATGCCAGTCATGCAGAAGACAACATTGGGATGGATTTTGTTCGGAAAAGCCCCAATTGTATGCCAGTCAAGTCAATCTGTCAGAAGTTTCATGCAAACTGTAGATTTCGAAACGCAACTTCGTAAATTCTGGGAATTGGAAGAGACACCCTTTAAGCCGTTTCAAAAGGCCGAAGATATTGAATGTGAAAATCATTTCATAAACAATACTGAACGGACCGTTGATGGACGGTATCAAGTTTCATTGCCATTCAAAGGAAACGTAACTCCATTTCTTGGTGATTCGTATCAAGGTGCTTTACGAAGATTTCATGGTTTAGAGCGACGTCTTGAAACAAACCAACAACTTCGCGACCAGTATTCGAGATGCATCGAAGAATATATTGAACTAGGTCATATGAGTGAAGTCGACAAGAGTCTTTTGCCAGAAAACAAGCATTATTTTCTGCCACATCACGCCGTCATCAAAGAAAGTAGCTCTACCACAAAATTGAGAGTAGTCTTCGACGCATCCTTCAAAACATCAAGTGGGACTTCTTTGAACGATGTTATGATGGTAGGTCCAGCTCTTCAGCTAAATATCTGTGATGTCATTCTTCGGTGGAGGTTGTATAGATACACCTTTACAGCTGACATTGAAAAAATGTATCGTCAGATCTGGATAGCGGAGCAGGACAGGAACTATCAGCTGGTTTTGTGGAGAAATAACTCCAAGGATCCTATCAAAGTCTACAGACTTAACACAGTGACCTTTGGAACAGCAGCAGCTCCATATCTGGCGATACGGACATTGCAAAGGTTGGCAGAGGATAACTCGAAAAATCCACTTGTTTCCACAATGATTCGTGATGAGATGTATGTTGATGATTTGATATCCGGAGGAAATAGCATTGCAGAGGCTGAAGAAAAAATAAAGCAAATCAAATCAACATTAGAGACAGCTGGATTTAACTTACGGAAATGGACATCCAATTCTGAAGACTTGTTAGTGGGTATCCCAACTGAAGAACGAGAATTAACATTCTCAATGCCGTCAGAAGATTCGGAACGAGTGAAGATGCTTGGTGTCCACTGGCTTCCTTCTGTTGATCAATTCTCTTTTTGCTACACTTCGCTTTCCAATCCACAGCCGACTAAACGATTTATCCTATCCACGATAGCACGTCTTTTTGATCCTATGGGTTGGATTGCTCCATGCATCGTAAAGGCAAAGATGTTCATGCAGCAATTGTGGATGAAGAAAATTTCTTGGGATGAACCAATCGAGCCACCACTTCTGGATCAATGGAACGTTTTCTACGATGACTTGCAAGCAATCAACAAACTCCAACTTCCAAGGTGGGTTCAAACCAGTGGAGATCTGGCTCAAGTAGAACTACATGGTTTTAGTGATGCATCGGAGAAAGCGTATGGAGCAGCAGTATACTTACGAGTTGAGGATGATAAAGGTCAATCAAAAATGCATCTTCTTATCGCGAAATCTAAGGTTGCTCCTGTTCAGCCGGTAAGTCTTCCTCGCTTGGAACTATGCGGCGCTGTTATGCTATCCAAGCTTTTGAACCATGCCACTCAAGTATTCGGAAACAAAATTATCAGAAGATTTGCATGGACCGATTCAACTATAACTCTATCATGGATTCGAGCATCACCAACCAAATGGGACACATTTGTGCGGAACAGAGTCGGAGAGATCCAACGATTGACCCCCGTCAAAATATGGAAACATATCCCAACTCAGCTCAATCCTGCAGATTTAGTTTCCAGAGGTGTACTACCATCTGCTCTGTTAGACAACAAGTTATGGTGGAACGGACCCGATTTTCTACACGAATTCTGGGATTTTCAGTATCCTACACAGCCAATAATCCAAGTACATCACGTGGAGCAAACCGTTCCTTCAATTAATCAACTGATGAATAGATGTTCTGATCTAAACAAGTTAATACGCATTATGGCGTTTATTTTACGTTTCACAAATAACTCAAAACCATACATACCCAACTGGAAATTTGGAATGATTTCACCAAATGAACTCGACGAAGCAGCCAAAAGATTAGTGAAAATAGCTCAGCTGGAAATGTTTCCTGATGGAATTCTGAAATCCAGAGGAATGGCATCCTTGAATCCCTTCGTAGACTGTCATGGAATTATACGTGTTGGTGGAAGATTGAAGAATGCTAATTTACATTATGACCAACAGCATCCAATTATTCTGGAACCAAATCATCATTTTACGAAATTAATTCTTCAGGAAGCGCATGAGAAGACTCTGCATGGAGGTATTCAGCTGATGATGGGTTACCTTCGAATAAAATATTGGATATTTCAAACGAAACGAGCAGTAAAACAATATATTCATAATTGTACGATTTGTTACCGATACAGAGCCAAACCAGCTCATCAACTAATGGGAGAATTACCATCGCCCAGGGTGACTATTTCAAGGCCTTTCTCACATACAGGTGTTGATTATGCTGGACCGATTAGTATCCGGGCGTGGAAAGGTCGTGGAGCTAAATGTTACAAGGGCTATCTAGCCATCTTCGTCTGCCTTGCAACAAAAGCCATTCACCTGGAAGCGGTAAGTGACCTCACAACTCAAGCCTTTCTAGCAGCGTTTCGACGCTTCACGTCGCGGCGAGGAGTGTGTAGTCAGATCTACAGTGATTGCGGCACGAACTTTAAAGGAGCGGAGACGGAGTTGATTAGACTTTTAAAGAACGCCACACACGACTGGAAAGAAGTTGCTGAAGTGCTAACATCGCAAGGAACTAAGTGGAATTTCATTCCTCCTGCTTCCCCTCATTTTGGAGGATTATGGGAAGCTGGCGTGAAGAGTGTCAAACACCACTTCAAAAGAGTTGTTGGAAACGGGACACTAACGTTCGAGGAACTCACCACGCTTTTAACGCAAATTGAAGCGTGTTTAAATTCGAGACCTCTCTGTCCTTTAACCGAAAACCCCGATGATTTTAAAGCATTGACTCCAGCACACTTCCTGATTGGCGAAGAAATGTTCACCGTACCAGAGCCCGATCTTACTATTGGAAAAACTAATTATATCGATCGTTGGAAGCATCTCCAGTTCAACCTACAAAACTTTTGGCAACATTGGCAAACAGAATACCTAGCACGTCTTCAACAACGACCAAAATGGCTCAAGCCACAGTCAGAAATTCAAATCGGAGATCTCATTTTAATAAAGGATGAAAGACTTCCCCCTTCAAAATGGAATCTAGGACGCGTTATCGAAACATACCCAGGAAAAGATAATTTCACCCGAGTAGCAAAGGTGAAAACACAACAAGGTGAATTTAAACGACCTATAACGAAACTATGCCCTCTGCCGAGTAATAAAATTCAAACCAATCAAGCGTAAACACACACACACACACACACACACACACACACACACACGCACACACACACACACACACACACACATACACACACACGTCATGTTATGCCAATTATACATACACACACACACACACATCATGTAATGCCAAAGCGAAAACATTTGTTTGTTTTTTTTTTTTGATATTCCTAAAATATATCAAAATGTGGTGACGTCAATATTTGCTCACTTCATTCAGAAAACGCAACTATTATTATCTAAAACAAATTAAGTTTGCTCACTTCACACGAAAGAAAACGCAAATGAAACCCACATAAAACCATTGTAAATTGCTTATTCTTCCAAAATACTCAATTATTGCAAAATGCATCGAAAATAACATATACCATTAAACATGTCATTTTCATTTAATGTCACGCATGGAATCAATAAAATTAATTAAATCTTCAATTTAACATAAATTTATCAAAATAAACAAATATCTTTAAAAATTTCATCACAAAACCAAGTACAGTCCACTTTTATATAAAACATTATCCGTAACTGGTGAAACCGACCATAAGAATACTACACGAAGGAATACACACAAACTTATGGAAACCAAATGGAGAAATTATTCATAAATAAAGGTCTCAAATTCTAATATATCTTATAATAATGTACTTACCTGAATTATCTGCATAATTTTATTATAATTAATATTATTTTAACAAATTTACAACACTTAATTCACCATTGGAACAAAACAACAAAAAAAAACACTCCAATTAGGTACAACCGCCGCCGCCGTAATTGATGGAATTTCCCATTCATGATTAAAACAAGCAAATTGTTGTTGGTTGCCTTCGTCCTAATCGTTGCTTTATCAATGAAAAGGAACGAATTAGTATAGGATCAATATGAGCATTTTTTTGGGTATAGCCAACATCGAGAACACTTAGCAAAGACACCAACCAAACCAGTGTTTTATAATGGTGTAATTTTGTCAAAATATTTCAATTTAAATGTTCTATTTTTCTTGTATTAATCAAGTTTGTCTCTTTTCATGCCAAACACGAGAGAAACTTTACCTTCAAAACAATTTTCATGCTATCAAGGGAACGAATGATGACTATCAAACGCCTGTTTCGCCGGGGAGAATGTTGAACGTAACCACCTGCAAATTGAAGAACGCCACCACGGAAATAAACATGCACATACGGCCCATGTAGAACTTTCGACAAATCGACAAGACGTCAACAAAAACGTCAAGTTGACTTTGACTTTCCATCTTTTTGTCATTAATATCAGCCGGCAATAAAGAAAGTGTGATTAAAAAGTGTTGTGTTTTTATTTCAATTTAAAGTTATTTTTTTAATAATATATCTCAAATAATTAAAAGGCTAATCAGCCAAACAGATCCAGATTAGTTCTATGAATAATAGAACGTTTTATTCATGATCTTGTTTCTTTAAATGCATGTACTAATGCAATTATTTCATGAACTCACCTAGCGAAAATGTTGAGACATTAACAAAACATGAAAGCTTAAAGATAATACTATACACTTTTGTTGTTAAATTGTTTTTTTTTTTTTTTTTGAAAAAAACAAGAATCTTATGAATCTTTAAAGTTCAACTATTTGTTAACAATACTGACAAGTTAATAATTAATCGTTTAAGGAAATACTTACCTCATCATCTGAACTGTGAGCCAATGATCGTTTTCTATTTTCTATCATAGTCGAGCTTGAACGTTTCGATGTCGAAGCAGCCTCACCAAAAAGTTCATCTGGCTCTAAAGACGATGAACCTCTTTCTGATATGAGCGAAGAAGCAGTTCCACGTACTACTAGAATACTGGCTGCCGCTTCTGCAGCTGCTAAAGAAGACGGTCCATTTATTACCTCAAGCTCTTCTTCTGAGCTGTGTTGATCGTATAACAGGTGGGACTGACACATCATGGCAGGGGAGTCTAAGGAGCAAGCAGTATCAGTTGGGGAAGTAGCGTCTAGGCGGGAGCTCATGCCTTTGAGAAAAATGCAAAAATAAGTTAAATCGTAAAATATTTTTAAAATTGAAGTTTCGTAAAATTTTTAACTAACTTGTTTCCATGTCGGGCTCTGAGTGGACTCTCTCAGCATCTATATCACCATCAGATTCGGTTCCGGAATCGTGTACGTCACTCTGAAAGCAGTTATCAAAAGCTATAGACAGATGTATAGGTATAAAATAAAAATGTACTGTTTTTCGTCGTATTTTGTATGTGATTTTGGTTGCAAATGGAGCGCTTGTGTGCAGCAATCGAGGAGGCAGCAAACTACCGCTGCCGCACATGTATGTTTCTTGCACATAGACAATTTTAATTCAGAGTAAAGTGCTCCTGCTGTCTATGTGCATGTGAATACGAGTCGTGTAAAATCTGCGCCTGCATCCTGAAAATGCTACTTTTTCTGCCTTCCACCAGAGAGGCACTATGATGAAAAACCACCATCGTTTTATGGAAGCCATATTTCATGACCTTCAACTATTTTGTGGGCGGCGTACCTACCTATTTTTTTTTTTAATATAGCATGAAAATTCAATTGCTCACCTTTTTGGTAAAATTACAATTATTACAATTGCTAAGGTTATCGTTAATCGACTGTGTTCGCAACTTGTGCGTGATATATTTTATCATATTCGCCGGCACAACTTCGGCAGACGAAAATAAAATATTCTTCGTCTGCGAGAAAAAAACTCAATCCGCGGCAGAGTTGCGGGGTCTATACCCCTCGTCGTTGTTCCAGCCTCTTTCGTATAGCAGCACCTTCCGGGTGTACGTTGTACAACACATAGGTTCACAATATCGATTTTAACGATTAATCACTTTTGGAGGTTTTCTCGTTGACTATAGGTAGAGTAAGCATGTCTCCCACGCACCAAAAATTTTCAGTTCTTTATTCAAACGTTTCTAATGAACCCTGTGAGTTTTCTTAACATTTTTTGGATATCCATCATTAAGCTGACCAAACAATTCTCAAATAATTGGCATTTAAGAAATTGTGTAATAAAACCAGACTGGATAAATAAATTTAGTCGATTTGTCTACCTCTACCGGCTCGACGGCGTTACAAAAACTGATTGTAGAGGGATGTCTATCTCTTGCCGTACGAATTGCACTTGTCTTGGTGGTAGTTGGTCTTGTCTCTACATGCATTTTAAATACTCATAAATCATAGCACAAAAACGAAATATTTAAATGCGCAAATTTTGAACATTATCCATAGAAAGTGAGGGCGAGCCTCTATGTTTTTTATGCGCCGATAATATTAGAAAGGGAATGTGTATATCAATATTTTGGTAGTTTTTTAATCACAAAGTTTAATCAGAAAACAAAAACAACCAAACAAAAAACTAATTAAATCAACTATTTGAGTTGAATATTTTCTTGTCCGTGCCAGTCCATACTGGTTTATCGATGAAAACCCGAAAAGATACAATATCTAAATTTTGGTGGTGTCCCATTGCATAGTATAATTGAAATCTTACTTGCAGTAAGCTGTTCTCTTGCTTCATTTTGCCTCTCTCTTAATTCTCACAAATACAATGAATGTCCCTTTGCCGCTGCTATAAAGCTTATAGTGTCACCGATTACGTGTTTGGAAAAGCTGAAAAGCTAATACCCAGCTGCTGAATGCCGTAACTCACGTAGGTTTTTTTTTGGTTGATATAATCAAACAACGAGATACCACAAAATTATCAGCTATGTATATGTGTATTGTTTATTAATTTATTAACCAGTGCAGTTGGATGTCTATTTTGTGGTGAAATTTAATTTTAATAGTAGCTACGTACAAAAGTTTGCATTCTCAAGATTTTAAAGTATTTTTATTTTAAGCTTATGATTTAATTGTTCTCTCGTGAAATGAAATATAAATGCGCTCCACATCACAGACTATTTTAAAAGATACTTCACTAGATTAGAATGTAAAATTCAACTATCTACAATCTTTGAATATTTTCAAATCTATTAACTGGTTTGATATTAAATGAAATGCATTTTTAAATAATGTTTGAAAACAAAATTGTCCCGCCAAATTTATGTTTGGCGCTTGTCACGAATATTTGTTACTTAGACTGATCACAATTCTTAAAACTTGAATTTTAATTAATCGTGAAGTATTGGCATTGGCTTGACGGAAAATTTGGGGTATTTATGGATTTGTATGTATTTAAATCCATAATTTAAGATTTTCTAAACAAAATACGCCTAACCAAGCATTTATCAGCAGTTGTAAACCTTTCTGTTAAACATCCTCTACATATTTTACGATCAATATCAAAATTGATTGAATTTTAAAATTATACTAACCATTTTTTTGACGCTTGCATACTTCTCATTGTGATTTGTTTTACAAAAATTGAGAAGTTTTGCAATCGTTTAAAATATTTTCCATGTACAACTGGTGCACAGGGACTTTTACTGATATTTGGATTTGTTCAAGCAAGTACGAATTTGTTATGGTTATGGACACACCAAATTGTAGAAGAATTAAAAAGCTGATTTAAATATTTTTCTTATATTACCACCTATTTTGACATATTTTGATAGATAACATTTAAAAATATTATTACGTCACCAATCATATTTAGTGAAAGAATATTTCAGCGAAAAATTAAAATGTTTCTAAGAAAAACAAGGAAATTTTTGATTTTGTTGATGGGAATTTAATTTCTAAAAAGCCCTAAAACACTTCAAAGAATTGTCTCTTTGTTATTCTCTTATGATGGAAATACAATTGCAAAACCCACACACCATACTATACTCACTGCAACTCGTTGAGTATGTGTATTATGTGTATAGTATTTATTGTTGCCTTTTTGCACTCTATCAGGAAAACTTTCTTCGTTTACGCTTAAATTTTTTAACGAGTACGCGACAAACTCAGAAATTTCAACACCTACACAACACACTCTCATAATAATGCATATATTACATAATTTACAAACAAAGACACGACTCTCTATGTATAATTTGGTAGAAGATAATCACACTAAATAAAGAAAAATAAACTTTATCTCTAAAGATACTCTTGGATGCGCTTACCTCTGCGATGCGATGGATTTATTGCAATAACGGTGGTGTGTGCATCTCCTGCCTTCAGATACTTTAGCTAGAGATGTCGAACTTAAGTGTCTGTTGTCTCACTACACATCTCAAAAAAGCATATATAAATCGAAATAAATTTGGATTCAAGCCTGCGCATATGTGCAGCACAAATCGAAAATCGTGACCACTATACGCTGCTTGCAAAAAAAGCAGCCAAGACAACAACGGAGCGGTGACGACGAAAACGAACCAAATAAAGTCGATGTAACACTTTGACGTGTCAACACACAAAAGAACAAATATAACAGGTTAGAGGACTTCGAGTCTATTTCGAACGAGATACTGATTCTAGAGGAACAGCACTAATCCACTTCCTCCCGAAAAAAAAGAACAAACAAAATGAAAGAAACTTCTTCTAGATCTAGACAAAACCAAAAGCAACCATTCCACTCTCTACTTCAAAACATATGAATCTATAGGTACACATGCACACATGGCAATTGCACTAAACAGTGTATCTATGTCGGTTTGTTGGAAGCCATTGCACGATGGAACAAAATCAATAGAGACCCACTATGGGCGCAGAGTTATTATTTTAATAGTTGTGGGCCTTTGGAGAATCTTTTTGTCGTCCTAGGAATTAAGAACTAGCTATTTAGTGGTCACCTGGAACATCAATTCACACGCATTGATTTTTGTGAGAGAATAGTGCGGGAGAAGGGGTAGTTGGTTGATTATTTCCGCGTTAGTGGTGGTGGTGGGTGGTAGTATAGCCGTAAGCCCGTAACCCTCCCGACGACGATTAACAACGATTCGATCACTGGACCGTTCTTACAGATAAAAGACTTTCATTCACCACCACAAAAAGTTGACTGATGGCAGTGGCTTTGGCTTGGTTTCACGATTTGGCATGCAACTCATGGATACGCTGTGAATCGGCTCGAAAAGTTGACATTTTACTACGCGTACAACAGAAATACAACTCTTGACGTTGGTCGTTGTAAACGTGACTTAATATGTGTGTAGCAGCGAGTAATTTGGTGGTGGTAAGGTAACTTGTTCACTCGTACGGCGCTGTCAAAAAGCTCGCATGTATCTATCACATTAACCGCGGGGCCGAGGGGTTTGGAATTAAGATGTAGATGTTTATATCTGGTAGTGGGTGAGAGTGCTGCACATATACACTTGCTTTTTTATTAGCGTACGTACGTACACACAATGTGCCATGCGCATTAACAAAATGTGTAGGTGTTTGCAGCAAGTGTGCTTTTAAATAGTTTAAAGAGCTTAAAAAAAAGCTCATTTTGATATAAACAGGGTGTAACAAACATTCTATTAATATTAATATTATTTGTTTCAATCAGGAGCAACAAAAAACTTAGGTACATCAAATAAAAAATAAGAAGAAATATAATTAACATATCTTTAGCTCTTTTTTGATATAAACACACAAACGCAGAATCACATATTGGATTCGCATACCTATTTAACAATTGAATGCCGGCACACTAGAAACTAGTTAATTAAACATGAAAAATTAAACTAAAAAAGACATTAAAATACCTATATAAAAAGATATCTTTTTATTTCATTGTATTTTAATTATTAAAACCAAATATAACTTGGTTCAAGTTTTGAATAAAAAGTTAACTTTTTACTTTCGTTAAATTAAGAATATTGATATACTTCCTCATTTCACTTTCGTTAAATTAAGAATTTTACTTTCGTTAAATTAAGAATATTGATATACTTCCTCATTTCACATACTAGTGTCTTATTTCTATTTCTGATTTTAATAACTTTTTCGCAAAAAATTAATTTTGATAGTTTGATTATAATAAAAATAATAATTGGTTGATAAGATGCGAAAAAAGGCTAGGGCGTGTAGGTTTGGTCGAGACAAAAAAAAATCTTCTAAAAAAATGCAGCCATTGATGATTGATCTATTTAAACTTAAACTTTAGTTTATTAAAGTTCTAAACCAAATTTTTGGACTTATTAACACTTTTAAGAGTAAAAAAAGGCCACAACTGTTTTGTATTTTGAAAACATAATGTTTACGTTGGCGTCTTCTTGCCATTGATATTTAATTTAGAAATATCGTCCAAATTATGGGGAAAGAATACCAAAATTTTAAAAAAATAATTTAAATTAAAAATGTTTGAGAGATTATATTTCCATTTTATAATGTGAAGCAAAAGTGGCAGAATGTTACATTTTGGAACAATTTGCAACTTTTCTGAACCGCTGAGCTTAGATATGTTTTTACTTTGTGGTTATCTTTTGTTTTCTTTTCTTTTTTCAATTAACTCATTATTTTCTGTTAAATTTACTTTTTGTTTGGACTAGTAGTTTTATTTTACAATTTTGCTGCTTTAAAAAAACGGTCAATTGAAGATTGAATTCTTCAAGCTTTATCAGTTATTGACTACGTCATTTTGGTAAAAATCTCAAGAAATTCGAGCCGAAAAAGGTTTTACAAATATTTTTACTTTTTTCTTGTAGTTTTTTGGCTTTAAAAAAAACTGTCAGCTGATTTTTTTTAATTCATCAGTAATCAAGTAGGGCATTTTGTATAGAATTAAATTAGCCCGATGTCAATATCATTGTTTGTTCTCAAAATATTATAACAGAAAAACGTTTTTCAATCAATTTTAGCCCATTTTTCGATATATCTAAAAAAAGCTGTCTGTTGATTTATTTTAAATTCTATTTAATTTTTGATTACGTCATTATGTGTAGAAGAAAATTAAGCTGAAGTCGATGGCATTTCTTGTTCTCGAAATATTAGAGACGAAAGATTTTTGATTTAATTTTTTTTTTAATTGATGAAACAAAATATTCGCTTATTTAATTTTCTTGAACATACAGATATCTCTCTAAATTGCATTGCCTGGACCATTAGATTACTTAGATCCAGTTTTTTATTGCGAGATCATCCCAGCTTTGGATTTAAACCCGGGTTAACTCCTGATAGGCGTTCTTTAGTCAATTCTGCATTAACAACAAGATTTGTTATCTATGGATTAACTAAATAGTAATTTCCGTCAGATGCATTCAAAACATTATCGAAAACGAAAGGATGACACTATTGCCCTTTCTATAGTTCCGCATAGTGCCGCCTTCTCTATTTTGATAGTGAAAGTGCATTTCCATAGTGTCGCATTTTGGTTTCGATAGTTTTTCGACAAGTGTATAAGTAAAAATTAATCCTACACTGAAAAACTGCTTCTGAGCTAACTTGGGTTCAATTTATTTGCAGGGTTGTCTAACTCTAATTTAACTCAGAACTAATTCTGACAGCACCTAAGTAACATTAGGATTTTTTCATTATTTGAACTCACTGATTTTGGTAGATTCTCGCGCATATTCACTACTCACATTACCACTATTGATTCAAGAATGAGTTTTTTTCTGAGCTCAAAAAAATTATTTTGTGTAACTATTTGAAATAAATACTTATACAAACTTATACAAATCTGTAGAAATTTGAAAAACTATTGTTATCTTGATGAATAACTTGAAACCTTATTAAAAACCCCATTTCAAATACGTTCGATTTCTAAATTGGAATTACCAAAAATCTATTTATCATCTATAAAGGTAGATAGCTTTTTGTTTAAAAGCTTAAATTTGTATATGAAACATCAAGACCAAATGTTAACAATTTCAAATTGCATTTATTAAATTTAAGCAGTTTGTAAACATTGATTAAATTTATGTATTAAATATTTTAATTAAAAACATATTAAAAAATTGTGTCAAAAACTTGGCATTATAAATATTCATAATACTAAATTATTTTCGCTTCGCAAAAATTTCGTTCGATTGTCTATTTACAAAAATTAAAAAAAACAAATATTAAGACCTATTTCGTACTTAAAAACTACATAGCAGTTTCCAGTGGCTGACTGTAGCTGCGGCTATCTGGCTGAAGTGGATTAATAGGACTGCTCGATCCGTCCTCATCAAAGTTAGTTTCGAGCAATGCCTCCGATTTCGATCGCATATAGGAACTAGAGCGTGGCTCCTGGTCAGCAGTTTGGTAAACAGTCTTTGGGCGCTTGTTGGCATCTCTCTGTGAATGAAGGGTGGGCTGAGTAAATTGTGGGGGTGCCTTGCTACTCCGAACTGCAGTATAATACGAATCTGGTCTTCTGATATCGCCTGGATTTTCGTGGGCATTTTCTCTGACTAGGTCTTTTAAGTCTTTTCTGGAATTGTTATCGACTGGCGTAAAATTAAAGTTATCTATTTTCTCCTCATAAGGTAACGTACTCGATTGTGACTGATTCGAAGAGTACGGCATGAAGCTACTATGACTTTGTTCTTTTTCTCCTGGTTTATACTCGGGAAGGGTATGTTTGAGTTCATTCAAGAAAGCCAAGTTCTCATTATGTGTTCTCAAAGGCAAAGTACTGGCATTTCCATAGTAATCTGATCCAACATCATCAATATCAGGCGTATCTGTTAGATGAATAATGGGTGAATCTTCAGTTAAACTAACATTTATGGAGTTGTTTCTTGTGCTTGCAAATGTAGAGTTGTCTCTGTAGCCTTCATTACGATATGATAGCTCAAAACGTTCCGGGTTAGGAGCATAAATTGCTTTGTTCGTTCCTCTTGACGCACCAATTGTAGCTACCCTTGGCTCATTTCCATGGCCAGGAGCTTGTACAGCTTTTAAATAGCTTTGATTCGCATACTCTTCATACTTAGTATGAGGTTGCATTTTATGAGTTTCACTAGATTGGTTAAAAAATTCCTTTCCACTGACGCTTGGGCCTTCGTATGTGTCAAAACTAGCTGTGGAACTTAACACGCTTTTGTCCATTGAATCAATTGATCCATTGGATTCCATTTTCTTATAATCTGGAGCTAAGTTCCTTGTAAGTGTTGCCGTTGATGATGAAACGTTCTAATTTTGCATTTTAAAATAAAATTAATAATATAATTAAAATAAAACAAGTAAGAAAATATACAAATTTAAAAAAAATAAAACAAATAAAAAGAAAAAAACTCATACGAAATTGCGTCGCCGTAAAGACCCTTGAGGGTCAATACCATTTAAACTCCTTAAGCTCTGTCGAATACTGTTTCTTCTCTGCAAGCGTTGAACATGTCTATGTTTTGATTTGGCATACCAACAAATTGCCATTAGTATCAGTAGTATAATAGCTAAAATAAATGCTGAAATGATGCTTATTGCAAACACATCAGCTCTCCAAGATAATGGATCAATAACAACCTGAAAATTAATAATTCAGGTGTTGGTATCATTGTGTCATAAATTCTAACGAAATACCTTTGGGTCTATTTCACAAATAAATCCTAATTCTAGATTACATTCTTCTACTTCTATGTCTCGAAAAATAAAACTTGTACATTTGTCAATGTGATTGTAGTCCTGGATCCAAACCTTTTCAGGATATCTATATAAACAAAATTATTATTTTTCAAATGACTCGTATTATAAAAAAAGAAAAATATACTTTAAATGCTGCATTTGGCTTTGAAGATAGGACCACAAAGTAGCACTATCAGTACGAATAAATGGCATTGATGCATTATCTGAACGACAAAAATCCCTCGCCTCTCGGAATGGCATTGGTGCACCAATGTATATAAAACATGTATCCATCACTTGAGTCCATCCGGGAGGACATTTTCCATCCAGGATTGTCTGATTGTTCATTTGGAATGGAATTGCATCCACTTCGAGCAAATATGGGTCATCTATTTTAACGAATTAGAATTGCATACATTTTGAATTAAAATTAATTTTGTGCTAAGTAAACCTGATTTATCACGAATACGAGATTCCACCGAGATGGATTCATTGAAGCTCCAGTAATTGTGTCTTGCATCTACTTTTGATTTCCACAGCTCAATAGTGCTAAATAAACAAAAATTTAAAGAAATGTTTAGTAAGACGTTTATTGATGCTACTATTTTATTGATTCTACTAGGTAAATGTTTGACCCGTAAATTTTTTTAGATCAAAAATGACACTAATGAATTGTCAGTAAATGTGAATAATTTTGTATAACATTTCCTGAGAACACAATTGTGTCTTAGGGCCCATGATCCTTAACTGGCGATTTAATATAATCGACCCGATCAGATCTAAGACAGTCTCAAGATTCATAATATTTAAACAGAACATAATCGTTCAAAGAAAATGCACGAAAGCCAAATTTATCTATGCAAAGTAATATATGCGACACATGTGCTAAAAAAGATGATAACACCTGTACGAAAAAAGGATAATCCATTATTTTGGTACAATGTATTTTTGACGTAAAGTTGGATGGGTTATAACTTATAAGTCTAAATAAATAAATAAAGTGAGAACTGTGTGTGAAAGATTTCGTGAATGAATGAAATATTGTTTCTGTTTATCTGAGTTTATATTATCTTAGTATACGCAGTTTAATACTTTACCTGTTCCAATACTGCATATCATAGCTGTTGTATTATTATTTTTTAAATATTAACGGTTAAAGAAGGCATGCAACGGAAAGATAGAAAATAGAAAAGAATAAAAACTATCAGTTTTTTAAAGACAACAAGTTGATTTAATAAGAAGCAAACGTCTAAAAGACAAACATACTTTGAATTATTAACTGTTATCATTTCGTAGTCATTCTCAAAATTTTGGAATATATTGTCGACATACTGCTGACCAGCAGTACCAGCTACAATAGTAGCTCGTCCCTGATAGCTGGTAGCAACGTTTCTAAAGAAGAAAAGAAAGTATTTTTTAAATCTAAACACTTTTAAACCACGAATTTTCATACTCATAAAATCCATTGTGAGCAGTTGTTTGATAGATTGGCAGACGCACTTTGTTAAATCCTGATACTTCCATTATTCTACTGCCAGTATTGCTATGCACGTAGTTGTATGTAAAGTTTGAGATGACTTGTTTTAATCGAATAACGTCATCATAACGGGCATCATTTTGGGCAATGTAATTCCTATAAAGTATAACTTCTTGATATGGTGAAGACTGTCTGGCTTCAATATGAAGTGTAGGTCGATTATGATTTCGAACGAAGAGATTATGTTGAATAAAACCCTTCAGAGAAGTTGCTGTTCCTCGAGAGTCCGCTCGAATGTATAAACCTCCTTGATTTCCCTGAACCAAATTGTTCTGAAAAATAATAAAGTAACTTTAAAATATCGGTGATAAATTATGAGAACACAATTGAAATAAATAAAAAAGAACCCATATTTAATAGAGGATCTGTTTTATCAGATCGTGTGTTACCGTAAAGTAAAACGACTGCATATTTTGTACGTCAACTCTGAGGGCAGTCTCACAAGTTGAAAAGTTTCCATATAGTTGTCGGCAGTTATTTTTGAATTTATTTGATGCAAGTGTAAAGGTAGGTGACACCTCTCCAGCAGATGCATATGTAACTGCGGATTTCGTAGTACCACTTATTATAGAATATGTTAAATTATGTTGTGCATCTCGATCTGAAAAAAAGAAAATATAGAATCACTTAAAAAACAATTAAATTTAATCTTACTTAGTCCAATAGCCGAAATCGGAACAGTGACCACCTCAGCTATGAATCCATGCGTTTCTGGGGCACCACTTGCAATAAGACGAATACTTAACGTTGGCCCAGTAGTCTTGAAAAATGAATTTTGATTTGACGAATCTGCTTCAATCTGCCCAAGGAATTTCGATGAAATATTATAAATGTCACCATCGTACAACTGAATTGTGTCTGGTCTGCCATACTCCTTGGAATGATTAAACAAGTTCGACTGTAATAAACGAAATCCTACAGGCTTCGCCCGATAAACTGCGTTAAAGATTTTAACACAGTTAACAGGATTATTGTCATATTTGTAGTACAGTAGAATTCTTTCCTCTACAGTTATCACCTTATTTGGATCGCAGATATCGACAAGAGAATACAGATGGTAGGAAAGATCTAACGATTTTAGAGGAACAAAACTGGAAAGATCACTTTCTCGTCCCTCACCAGTCAATGAAATTATGTTCAGTCCGTTCCCGAACGTATTATTAATGTGAATAAAATTTAAGTTTACGGATCCACTGGGTGATATCAAGTTTATACCATGATGAGCGGAATTAAGAATAGTTACTGAATTTATCATTGGATTCTTGAAGATTGCCTGTATGGCAGATGATTTCTCATTGTGTAAAATTCCAGCATGTTCTATACGCACGTACTCCAATTGACTTTCCTTTGCCGACATCAATCCATGAGTCCTGATGTCATGAACGCGATTTTCATATAAATTTTGCTCAAAGTCTGAATGTGCGAATCGTATTCCGCCCCAGTATGTAGAATCATCTGTTTCCATGTTTCCATAACAGCTCACAAATACAAATTCATCATTCCAATGACATTCATGAAGTCTACCATACAATTGTCCATTCAATCTCTCAGTGCAGTCTTCAAGTCTATTTTCATCTCCTTTGCACTCCAATGGTTGAACCCAAGACCAAATACGAGTTAGAGAGTTTGTATGGAATTCATTTCGACGGTCATGTCCGTAGTAAACATTCAGCGGATCATAGCCCAGTTCGCGACACACCACCTGTGCATTTCTTTCAGTAAACCTTTTGTCACAAATTGGCACCCATTGAAGAGTTGTATGATTGAAATACTCTAAAAAGCCCTCATGTACAGAGTACATTTCATCTTCATGAGCCCTAGATGAGCAGTTTCTTGCCGCACACAAACGTATCGAATCATGCGAAACAAGGTTTTCCAGTGATCTTTTATTGAGCATAGTATACGACTCATGGGATTTAGATGGACGTGGTCTCATAATGATTTGAGAATCCTTATATCCAATGGCATTGAGAGTGCCCAAAACAAGGATACCAATATTTGGCTCAAATTCCAAAGTCGTTCCAAATTGTATCGTCAGAGTAACATCCGGCATAATAGTGATATCTGATATCACATTATAAGGTTCCGCTCGTTTCTTCAAAGTGAAATCTCTTGATATCTTTCCCCCTATCTTATTTGTGTTAGTATTTAATTCTTTGCCATGATTCGTGTTGGAGTCTACTGACACACTGGCATCGAATGAGTTTTCAATAAGATATGGTTGGAATACAACTTCTGCATGATTATTCCAGTTGTCAAAGTCGAAAATTCTTGATCTTATATATGCTGGATCCGCAGACCCCCACCAATTTTCCATTGCGTACAGAAAGTTATTGAGCCTGGCTGATTTGACGCCTGCTATTAGGTCGAAGTCCATGGAATTCTGTACAATTAAATTTCTGTGAATTTTAACCTTCTGCACTCCATCAAAACGAATAACAGCTGTTTTTGGTAAAGATCTCTGCTCCTGTTTTAAAGTCCTTATTTGAGCTCGCATAATAGAAGTTCGATAGCTAGCTGCTGGATCATATCGGTTATCCTTTATGGTGTTGTACTCAAAAATGGCCGGTACTTCCCCGATAATCTCACTTAAGCTGTCAGCTCGAACTTCAAAGACAAATTTGGCGTTGTTGTTTTCCATTCGATTATAATCGAACTTTAATTTCTTTTCCATACCATCTAATGCAATCAATCCCTTTCGACAATCATTATCTAGAAATAAATTTGAGGTGAAGTTTACAGAAGCGTAGTGTCCTTTGATATTAATCATGAAGTCCCTATTCCTTCTCCAGGTGTTATTCCCCAGAAAGATGCTATGCGTAAAGTTTTCATTATACTGCCAAACGTACGGAAGTGATATATCCAAGCCTCCATGAAGGTTCGACTCAATTGTGTTGTCTTGCAAAGCGTAGTGAAAGAGATTATTAGAAGAACGCAAGTCCTTAGAGACATGCCGAATGCCTAGCCCGTTTTGGAAGATCAAAGTGTTGTTTATGTGGATGGTCACCTCAGAAATATTGCTGGAATGAACATCCCAGAATGGTGCCTTTACTAAAAATGCTTCACCATCGTTAGAGCTTATTTCGGAATTTGAAATTTTTATTGATTCATTGGCTTTACGGAGGTAGTGCTCACCGTTTTGTCCGAAGTATCGATTGTAGTAGAAAGCCGATATGGCTCGTGAATTTTTCTGGATTTTTGTTGATCGAATAGTCAGGGAGGGAATCGGACCTCCAGTCACTCGGTTGCGTACATCCTGAACAGGGGCCGACAATGTTGAAAGCATTATCACAGCACCTCCTAAAGCATTCTTACCACTTTCGTAGTACAAAATTATTCCATAGCTGCTGCTGGTAACTGGAAAGACACTTAGATCACGCTTCACTTCCCACAATTTTGATCGATAGTTTTCTGTCTGAGAGTCTAGAATCGATATTCGTTCGGTTGATCGGTTTTCGATTGGATTCAAAAGCTGGATCCCCATAACATAACCAGGCTGACATCGAATTGCCATTTTTCGGGTCACACTGTCTCCAGACTGTTTTTCGGTTATAATGTATTTAGTCTGAAATGTGGCCAAGTCAAAATTGAAGTCATGTTTTGGTAAAAATACCGGTTCGTAATCTGTGTCCAATGTATTAAAGTCTGGTGCCATTTTGAACCATCCACCAAGTTCTCTCTGATCGACCGCCGACACAACTGGATTATGTGAAATTCCACTGCCAAGATTATCTTTTATCAAAGAACCATGAACTCGTAAACCCAGCTGCTTTAGACTTATACCATCGCCCTTGTTATTGGTGAATTCACTGTTTTTGACGTTGTTGATAGATTTTCCACCAAATACATCAGAATAAATCACTCCAAGACCATCATCTAAATTGTCGACAATGCGAACATTCTCCAAATTATGTCTAGCAAAATCCATCTGCACAGCAGGCTTGAATGAATTTGTTTTATAATCGAACAACCCAGCTCTCTCAACGGTTAAATACTGAAGATCTGCACGTTCTGCTAACATACTGAATCTTAAGCCTGCCCAACCTCCCTCGTGACAACGGACTCCAACGTCATTATCGTGTGAACATGAATTCTCGAATTCTCCGCGAGATATTCTCTCTGAACGACATTTGGTTATGTCTACGTCATGCTCTGTACATCTTATGTTGGATACAATGACATCCTCTGTTGTGCCAACTCCGGGCATTTGCGATGGATGCAGTCTCCAATCTAGTGGGTTAAGGGTGTATCCAAGATGATGGCAAATCAATGCTGCATTTATTATATTCCAGCCGTAGTCACATACAGTTCCCCATCGATCGTCCAGGTAGATCTGCAAACGCCCCTCATGCTCCCCAGATCCACCAAGTAGTCGAACGGGAACGTCTGTTAGGTCTTCTTTTCTCATTATTGACTCAGTTTCCATGTCTATTGCCTCCACGTCTTCTCCATTAACATCAACTGTGTCATTGGTTGTAGGGGGCATCAAAGTCTCTCTCTTTAATGTTAACATGATATCGTCTGGTCTTCTACCTCTCGCTTCAAGCTTTCCAGCAACCATCATCCCGACACTTGGATCAAATTTCAATTTCACATCTGGCTGTAGAATAAGCTTTCCCCCTGGACGAATATTTATGTCTCTATTGACTCGGTAAGTTCCAGAGGGTATCATTTCTTGGCCATCAACTTCCCCACCAAGCAAATCAGAGCCTTCATTGAAGAACTTATGCACAAACGTCGGTATCGAGATTATAGTAGAACTTCCTGGATTCGAGTTGTGCAACAAATATGGAAGATATTGGATCTTTGCAAGATTATAGCGATCGTTGCGATGAAAAAGCCTTTCGTAAATTTTAAATTCATCAGTATAGCCAAGCCAATTATAGGTTGCATTTATTATCTGACTTTGATCACAGAGCTGCGATCCAATCTCATACTGAGAATCATAATTGGAAATTATGTTTCGAAAAATGTCAACATTACTAGATGAGACCACAATCGGCGCCGAAACTCTCGAACGTGGGTTTAGTTTTTTTTCTCCAGCGTCAAGCGAAGCCGGACCAAATGGTTCTCTAATCTTGTTTTCTCGCACAAAATTTCGTGTAAAAAGAAGCCACTGCACATCTTTGTCACTATAGGGTGATAATCCCAACGATACCACGTAAACGCCTTTGTTTCGCATAAAGTAATTATTCTGCACTATTAGTTTCACCGGGAAATCATTGAACTCATCCCATGGTGGATTTCGTATGAACAAAGATCCATAAGATCCATATCTGAACTGGTTGTATTCGATTCTTCCCTTTAAATTCAAAGCAGGACTCAAAAGAATCGAATTTCTTTTACTATTCTCAAACATATTGTGGCCTATTTGAAGTTTAAGAACTTCCTCTTTGGGATTTTTTAAGGGAAACCAACAACTGTCAATATACACATCGTCTAGATTGCTCGAATTGAAATGATTTCCCGTTATATTGATCCAAAGTGGGGCACAAAAGTTGCCGTGATGGATACCAGTCTCTAAATTATTGAACACATCTGTATACTCAACTGTTGTTGTTTGATTCAAAGGTATGAACTCCTGTCGATCCAATTCCTTTGTTTCGTTAAGCCAAACTGCAAATCCGTAACCTTTGTTTGAACTTATAGAACTCTTTGAAACATTCCTGTTGCCGCCATAATATGTGATGTTGACTCCATCGCCTTTGTTGAAGCTTATATTGCTATGAGTAATGTTAACATCTCCAGCTCCACTGGTCACATGCACACCAGAAACATGACCGTTATTCGAAATAGTAGTTCTCTGTATTTGCAATTGAGAACGAATGTTATCAATGGCAATACCACGCCCAGAGTTATCTTCCACCACAGAATCAACTACTTTTAAGTCAAATGTTCGTGTAAATCCGGTTGTAAGTCGAATAAATCCTAAAACTTCCGTTCGCATTTCTGCTCGAAACTGAATGTATAACTTATTTTTTGTGCTAGTGACGGCTTGATGGCGAGTATAGTTTCGTAAGTTCCATGAAGACAAAATCCGATCCCCAGGCGAAGAACCATCAAATATTGTAATAGTCGCCGATTCATTACGTCCGAGAGTAAAGTAATCGAAATGAACTGTCAAAACATATCCTGGATGTGTAAAGAAGTATTTGCCACATTCCTTAGCTGCTCCAGCATAGAATTTTTGGTGCATCGATAGACTTATTGGAAACGTTTGACCTGATGTTGTTGGTAAAGTACAAAAATCATGTATTGTTGCTCGGTCAGTTCGCAAATCAGGGCGGAGATCATGGCCAACGTATTTTATGCCATCTGCTGCATTGTCAACTACCACACATCCTTCAATGCTGACTGAACCAAAACTGGAGTTTACAAAAACACCGATTCCATTACTATTTCTGACAGTTATGTTTTTCATTGCAAAGCCGCCTTCAGGAAGAGTAGTATTTATACCTGTGTACGCTGAATGATTAATTACTATGTGCTCCATCTCTGGAGGCAGTCCCAGTACCTCTAGGGCTGACTTTGCATCTCCCTCCCGTCCATATCCAGCTTTTAATATGTCTACATATTTCAAACTTGATTGTGATATTGCTGAATATACTGTATTATCAAGTCCTAATGATTTGGCTGCTGGAGCGTTTTCGAAACGCAATCCTCTCCAGTGTCCAATGGCGTTCTTATGTACTGGAACACACTGTACACCTATGTCACTATGGTAATCACAAACTCCCGAACCAAGCTGTCTTGTTAGCCAAGAGCAATCAAAGAGAGATGATTCCGTTCCTAAACAATTTGGTTCCTCATACAGTAAGCGAGGTGCCTTCTTTGTTGAACGTTCCATCCAATTCCAAAACCTTCCGCCTCTGAAACCCATTTGCCGGCACATTGTCTCATAATCCATTTGTGTCCAACTAATAAAATAAAAGTGGGTATATTTAATTTTAAAAATTAAAAATCTAAAAATACAAAAATTTACTTTCGAGAGTTTGTGCAAACCGAACGCCACTGTCCCTTGTGGAAAATTTGCAATCGTCCCTCTAAGGGGGTTGGTCCATCCACCAATCGTGCTCCTAGCTCTTCAGGGTCAGGGAAAACCCTATTAGAGATGTCACGGGATGTAAAAGTAATCCTTCTGGTTGAAGTTCCCTTAAAAAAAAAATAAAGCAAAACATAAATTTAATTGCCATATTAAGTAATATATTTAGCGCCACTCCCTAGACATCTTTAAAATAATAAAAAAAGATCACCCTAATGTTAATTCAATGAGTTAATTTAATCTGCAAGCAGCAAACGTATGGAATCAAAGGGAAAAATGACAATTAAGAAGCCACGACCCAAAGACCATTAGGTCAGTTTGCTCATTCAATTTCAATTAGATCTTTTGTTCATTGCACCACACTAATTCTGGCTGGGGACTGAGAAAACTCAATCACTTGCTAATCTTCTTGAATTTCTATAAAATATTATGAAGACCAATTATTTATAGTGTAGGTCATTTGATTTTTAAATATAATTTTTGAGGAGACAATTCTTGAATGTTATATAATTGTTAAGAATGTTATTGTAATTTAATCGTTTTTAGTGATTTTTAAAACACTTTGTGTGAAGTGTTTTCGCCACTGAATTAAATATCATTCAATCAAGAAAATCTATATGTATCTGTATTAAATAAGATAAAAAATGCACATGCTTTGGTGCGTAGAACTTGTATCAAAAAATGGTGCCATGAATGTAATTTAATAAGTTTATACTCAAATAATACTCAGTTTTTTTTTTAAATTGTAAAGAATGAATAAACTAAACTTTGATTAAGATCAAAGAATGAATGGTTTATGGCTTTTAAAAAAGCTATTCCATAATATTTTCAATATTTCCTTTGTTTTTATTTTTTCAATTTATGTTTTCATTTCATTTATTTCGAAGAAAGATTCAATTTACAATGACACATTAAGATTAAAATCTTCTAGAGTATCGATAATTCAGAATATAACAAAGTTTTTAAATTCAAAAATATGAAAAGTATGAAACATAATTCTTAAAGCTATATAGGATAATCAACTCATTTCAGAATTATAACGAAAATCGACTTTATATTTGTAGAAAAATACTAAGAGGAAAAAAAAATATAAAATATAAGATCATTTAAGTTTAAATACAAGAAAAAAGAACAGAGCATAGTAAGTAGGTAAAAAAGAGAGAAAAGAGATTTGAATGATATGTTCACCCCTATTAATAAAAAATGCTTATTTATATTCTAATTCAGAAATCAACTAAATCTATAGCTGTTGGCTATAGAGGTAAAAAAGTTTGAAAATTGTTAGGTACTGACATTTATTAAAGTAATGTATTGTGTTTGCAACTTAAATTATTTTTATAATATTTATAATTTATAAACATCTATCAAAATTAAACAAATCTGTTTTTTATTCCAATTCACATGAATTAAGCCGATAAAGACAGACAAACTATAGTATATTTTGTAGCACACTTAACTGCAGGTTTTCTCAAAGTCTAAAACATACAAAATTAGGTTTATTCCAAAACTGTTTATAGTAACATAATAAATAATAAATAATGCGCATTTCAAATGTATGTATGTATATTATATTTTATAACGTTGTGGATAAAGGTATAGCTATATGAACTTTTTGCCGAAATAGAGTGTAGTCCATACGATATGGCACATATGTATGTATACTTGATTTTTTATGAATTTTTAATACAAATTGGAACAAACAAGGAGTTTTTCTTCTTCTTCTTTCTTCTTCTTTCTTCTTCTTCTTTTTCTTCTTACTTTTGCTTTTTTAGTTTTTAGTAATTTTTTTTTTTAATTTTCGTTTTGAGACTTGTCTTTTTATAAGAATAGAATCCAATAAATACATTTGATTAGTCCCCACTGTTGCTTTTGACATTTCTCCAAGATTAATAAAATTATTGAACAAATTCTTATGGGATTTTTAAATTTACAAACGCGGTGGTTTTTTCTGCTCTATAAAAGTATTTGCGCTTAAAACGGTCTTTAAATTTTAACAAGAAGTAAATTTATCATAAGATTAGCAAAACTTAACAAAATAAAGTTTCTTTGACGAGTTTTTTATAGATTACTTTGGCGTAAGTGGAATGAATTTTAATATGCGGAATGTAGGAGGGTGCATTTACACAAAAAATAAAAACCATTCTACGCAATTCTTTTGATCTTAGCGGGCAGTGCAATGGGGGCTAGGGAAAATAATGGTCATTTAAGAGATGACTTCTCTTTATAATTTTTTTTTTCGTTTGTAAAATTAGTTTTGACTGCAAAAGGTACTGTATTGTGTATGATAATAATATGTTTTATGGTCGAGGAAAAATAATAATGTAATAATTTTGACAAAACAAAATAAATTACATTAAAAAATCTGTATAACATCAATAATATTTGACGAATTTTCAAGCTTAAAAGACTGTAAGGCTTTCTCGTTGATCATCGAGATCGATCAAAACTTTAACGCAAAAGCTTCTGGGAAATTCTAATAAAGTTGCATATAAATTTTCGTAAAACTTTTTCGAACTTGATTCCAGAACAAACATAAATCAAACATAGTTTTACACTGTTCCAAATATAAGTACGACAGTACGAGTTATTTATTAAATCCTTAAAAATTCAAAACAATTTATTCAAAAATGATGACTTCAAGTACCTGCGACCTTGTCGTGTATTTGATTTTCAATTATACTTAATACCCAAATATTTTTCTTTATCCTATTTATCGTACAAATTTGATCAAAAATCAATTTCACAAAAATACTCGCTGAATTTTTACAAGGGTTAACAACCCCATTCTACACACATTGACCGGTATCTTCATCTTAACCTAATTTGCGTAACTATCATTAATTTTTTGTTGGGGATGTTTTCTTAGAATTTTTTTCGCCGTACATAATATATCGATTGGTCTTTTTATTATGATGTCACTCGCCCTAATTCCATCAGATATCCTCCCTTGACATACAAAAACTCGTCATCAATGCAAAGAAATTCCTTAGCTTTATTTTAGATCTATGTATAAAACACAATGAATGAGTAACATTTTTCAGCTCACACAAGTGTATAAGGTACGGTGACGCAATCTGTTTATACTAACGTCTGACGGTTATGTTTGTTTATGAGTTAAAAATCTACCAATGAAGCTTTATCTAACTTTTACAGGTGATAAGATAGCGAAGCAATTTTATACAGGTGACTACAGGTGTATGAGCACAAACTAAATTTGAGAAATGTAAATTTGTATGGTTACCGTTACTTACAACAGCATGCAAGACACCTTGCACAGTTATTCCAGTCGATGGGGAAAATTCTATTGTAACTCCTGGCTCAATTGTAAGTTTGGATCCTTTTGGCACATCGATGTCCTCTGTCACTATGTATGGACTCTCCACAGCCCGTAGTATTCGCTCGCCAATAATTTCACCCCCACGGATCTGGGTAACGGGTCTACTAAGGGTGCCATGCGAATTATCCCCATCAATATCTATTTCATTTTCACTTAACGCACTTTCACTTCCACCTTTTTGAGCCACTGTTGTTGTCGCATTTAAGCACATCAAACAAATAACACAAAATATCACAATTAAACTGGAGCACCCACCGCTCCTCGGATTACTCATTTTTCTAAGACTTTTCATAGTCATTTGTTTTATCGATATGGAATCATTGACTTCCGTTTATGACATATTCACTTAATACTTGTTTGTCAATTTTCATGCAAGAATTAAACATTAGGGCTCACTATTACGACTAAGGGGCAAAGAGAAACCTTAAAGACGAACCGTTATTTGGGCGCGGGAGGCTTGTCACCTGGAACCGTCAAAATTATAAGCCAAGACGATAAAACAAACAACCAACAAAAAAAGAAAAACAAGTTTAGCTAGATTAAGAATGCATCTACACTCAAACAACCGTTATGAAGAACTAAACAAAGTAAAACTGTGTAAACTCGGAAAACCAAATTACAAACACTCAAGCACTAGCCACAGTATCGAGTATCTGTGTGAGCCCGCCAAAGAGTGTGTGGCGGCGCGTAGTCACGAAAAACTATGAGCAAACGAAGCACTGTTACGTGAATGAAAAGCTACAGATAGAGTGTGCATTGAACTCCCTCAATTTGGTATTTGAATGCCAATAGATAGATAGTTATGTTAGATACTACTTTTGAATGCAGGTGGGCATGTTGTAGTATGAGTGCACAATACACGTGTGTAGAATGTTGCCACACAACTGCGAGTTTTTTTGTTGTTGTTTGCTTTTAAGCTATCTTGTTGAAGTTTGTGGAACTCAAGTTAAATGGTACTGTCTCGCACGCGTGAAGTTCTTTTTATGCACTCGAACGTGTCTTTGGCGATCGTATCTCTATCTTTACAAACAAAAAAAAATCACTCGAGCATCAAGTTGCAGTTAGTATGACCTTAAAAGTGGCAGTTAATTAATGAAGTTATTATAAATCGAGAAACAGAATTGATTTTCGATTGAATTTTTGTCATCAAATTTTAAACAAAAGTGGAGAAACTGCTTTAAGAGAACAAAGATAGCACAAACATTTGCATAGGTAGATAGATATAAAAGGTGTGTATATCTTGTAAATTTTTTTTTTAAATCACAAATTTTCATCCTTTTTAAGCTTTAAATAGCAACATTTTGTATTACAGATAGAGAAAAGCACTTATTTGATTACAAATTGATCATTTATTTATCATTTTCACACGGTTCTCGATGATTTTTTTTAGATAGAAATTAATTTTTAGGTGCGGTCACTAGACGCAGATAATTTTGACGAAGCACAGAAACAAAGCACAAGCGAACACTTCAAAGGTGAAGACGACAATGGGGAGACTCTTACTTGGGGAAAACTTTCAAAGTGTGGCTTTGGCTTGATTTAAGTTCGTCTTGATATAGGTATTCAGTTTCTCTTTCGGGTTGTGTGGAGTTCTCTTTTGACATTAAATTTTTATTCACCTGTTGGGAAAAAGCTTAAACCAGGCTCAAAAGCTTTTTGAAATATCAACAAATAGTAAGTGTCATTTGGCTAACACAACAAAAACTTTTATATACCAGCCGTTTCTGTTTTTGGTTTACATACTACATGTAATTACAAGTTTAGATTACAATTCAAGATCGAGATTCCCCCACAAAATAGTTTGACCTAGATTCTACATATGAGTCAACATTTTCAATCCTTAACTTTGATGAATAGTTTCATCTTTGTGTTGAATGTGCATTGTGGGTATTATGCATTTTGATGGAACATTTTGTTATAAATATACCTACATATACCTGTGAGGTTTTCTGTTTTTTTTCTATAATGTGATGTTGTTATTTACATATATAATTAATGCGAATGTATGTAGACATGTGTTTATGTATGCCGTATTGGAATTTATTGCTCTTCTGAAATGGAAACAAAAAGTGTGAGTTTGAATTCATTTTTCTTATGGGTTTTAATTCCAAGTTATGAATAAGAATAAATAACACCATTATGTTTAATTTACATATATTTTCAATAGGTTGGTATACGTTGTAGTAAAAAAATAACGATTCAAAATAGCTTTTAACGGCCTTTGGTCCATAAAAGTTTTGGCGTTTCGTCCCGGCGATCTCACTTGGTCTCATCAGTTGACGAGTGACGACCTTGTCAATATTGACAATTTGTTAAGTTCAGTTCATCTTACATAGATTTCATGACGAATATCTAGTGTGAACTATATCCAACAAGACTAGAATTTTTAATCATTAAATTAAAAAGGTGTTCGATTCATTTTCTTTTTCTTTCATTATTAAATTGGAAGTTTTTGTTTTTTGTCCGTGTCAACTGATGAGTCCAATGAAATCGCCGGGATGAAACGCCAAAATTTTTGTGGACTAAATGCTGTTAAAAGCTATTTTGAATCAATAATTCAACAAGTCCAATTAAAATAGTGCTAAGTCTTCTACTTAGCTTATATTTACTTATACTTATATTTCAGTAGTATATAGAATTTGTATTATTAAAAAAAAACCTTCATTAAAAAAACGAAATCCTTCAAAGAAAAAAGTAAAAAAAAAAAAAAACAAACAATATTTTGTTATTCCTGAATTGACATTAAGACCCATATATATATATATCCAATTTTGAAATATTGCAAATGTTTTTTGTTGTTAAATTTTTGCCAAGGAGGATTTATTTGGATTCGTAAATTTCATAATTCGTGCGAATTTTTAAACTTCACAATCTTAATTCTTGGGAAATAGTTTAGACTTTTTATCTCAAAATTTATAATATTTTAAAATCGACATAGGGCTACCCATCCCAAGGTTTCGTTATCCAAGAAAACTGTTGGCATAGGCAACTGCTTCATAAGGGAAATAAATCGCTTCAAATTCACACGAGCTCTTAAAACTAAAGTGCTCGTTATATTCGGTATTATTAGAAAATTAAACTGCAAGTTTTTCTTGCTTGAATGTTATAAGTCAAACGGTTTGTTAAGATTGCATGTTTGGGGCTTTCTTGTTATATTTTAACCCACCTAAATGAGTTATTAGAAGTTGCTCGTGGCGTAATGGTAAGTTCTTAAGACTGTCACGCTGAAGGTCGTGGTATCGAATCCCAACCTCTACCAGTCTGCCACCTCAAAACAGATATAATTTTCTCACGGATACTGCCCCTTGTGAGGAATTAATCCTCCATGAGTATCTCTTGTCATGAAAAATTGCTTCTCAAATTAAATTTTGTTTATGACCAAAAATAAACGGTACCTTCCATCATACAAGTGTTTTGAAACTGGTAAAGAAAATCCTACGGTTTTGATTACAAATGGTATCTCTCATAGAATTATTCTTTTTCATCTATCTAATTATCTGTTGAACCGATTTAAATGAAATTGTTTACACAAGACCTTCTAATAAGTTTGAAAATATTTCATGTCAAAATTTAAAAACATTTGGGATTTAAAAAAAAATTTAAATTATTTTTTGAAAATTCGATATTTCTAAAAATCTCTATAAATACTTATAAATGTACACATATTAAAGGTAATAGAGGTATTAATGCAATGGCGTAAAAAGTCGTTGTAAACGTTGTAAATTGCGTAAATCTGTCAAATTTGTATGAACATTTGACAGGTTTACGCATGTTCCCACGTTTACGAGAACTTTACGACGTTGCATGAATTAGGGGTACCTATTCATGCAACTTCGTTAAGTTATATCATTAATAATGTTTTAGTTTTTGCGCATCTGTCAAAATCGAGGTGTTATGGTGGGAAAATGGTGGATTCGGTGCCTTTACTTGTCTTATTTTAATATTTTGTTGTTGTTTCTAATGATGCGCGTTGAGTTCCTGTGGGCACACGAACAGCCATTTTTAATTTTTTGACACTTTCAACTTTGACAACCTGCGCAATATATGATTAGATAACATAAATAATGTAGATCTAAACTATTCAGACTTTAAAACACAGTGTTTTATTTTCTAAGAAGTTCTACTGCCATTTACATTTTTGAAAATTTTATTTTCAATGGCGTTTTCTACGGAGTAAAAAATACATTTAGTAGCATTGTATTTGATATTCTTTAAGGAAAATGCTTGGACTAATTTAATCTATTGTTACATACATTGTGTGTATGTAGGTACATACTCTTAAACTTAAACCTTTAGTTACACAGTCGTTTTACTGAAAGACGCATCCAGTGAGACAGGTAGCTTTTATGTGCGAAAAAACGAGAAAAGTAAATTCCAACCATTTTATATATTTTTTATGCGAATAAATGGAATGACTTCCTGTTCCTCATCACATTTTAACTCCTTTTCAACTAAATTCTATTTCGATCGCACATCCCATTTTCCGAAAACATTGGACAAAAATCCAATTTTAAAGGCCTGGTCAAACATAGCGCGTCTGGGCGCAGCGGGCAACAATTCTATGCGTCGCGTTTTGTGTTGTGTAGAATCAAGCGGGAGCGTGACGTGAAACGCTGTCACCTTTTTCTCGTTATAAAATTGTTCCACAATTCACAATGACGCTGATTACACGAGTCTTTTTTTCGTTCGTTTCGTCTTTTTGACAGGCACGTATCCTCGTGATTACATGGTTCTTTTTTACATTCGTGAAGACTCATTCGTTATTTTGATGTTCAGAAATTTTGCGGTGGATTTATTGGAAAATAAACATAAGTAATAATTAAAAATGTTTTTTAATCAGTTCTTATCCATACGTACAGCTTATTTAAGAGTGAAAAATTGTTTTACAGCTCGAAATTAAAAGTTTACAATGCTCTGATTTTAGGGATGAGCGATTAAATTTTTCGATTTTAAAATCAGTGAGAAAATTTATCGAGGCTGCAACATCGATGTTTTTCAAAATCGATGCATTTCTTTCTCTTCTATTTTGATAGCCAAATACGTTATAATATGTAAATTTACATCAAAACGTGGTTTTGACAGAGTTGACATTCTGAAATAGACGAGATAGGGTCGCAGCCTAGCTTAAGACAGCGGGCCTTTCTCCATTTACAAAATAAATATATTTAAGACAAAACAAAAATCGATTTCCTTTTTTTTACGAAGTTAACTCTCCGGTTCCACTCTTCCCGTTAGTTACAACGGAAGTACTGTGCGAAACGTAACATTGGTTCTGATGATTAAAATTTCAAATAAGGGATTCATTTAATCGATTTTCTCTTCTAAGGAATTCAATTAAAATGATCTGTGCCTACGTTCTGTAACTTACATCGATAAAATTAGTCGAGAAATGATGCAAATTGAAACACATTATAAGTTTTAATTTATTTTTCAACGTTTCTCGACCAATGTTATCGATGTGGGAATTACAAAACTTGCACTGTACGATATTTGGAGCAAATCGGTTCACCTGTTTAACCTCTATCTCAATGGACCCTGTATAGTGCAAAGAGTGTAGAAATCAACGGACGGTATGGTAAAACTACTTTTTTAGACTTCTCCATGTTTACACGAAGCCAATACTTACCCTATAGAACATGTAAAAAGAAACAAAAATTTCCACACTACATATTGTTTTATCAAGTACATTTTTAAATTTACGTGGTGTGAACATTTCATCGGGATTAAATCTTAAATGACCACATGAATTCTTAATTTTAAAAACGAAAATTGTACACAAATAGAACTACTTTTTATAAAATGTGTATAGCAGAAATGAGAAAGGAAAGTAGATATTAACATGATTTGGAATACCTTATTTGTAACTAGTTATTACCCACTCCCTTTGCTGAGACAAAAAAAATGTACCTTCACATTTAATATTTATAAGAATGATGTTTTTTTTTTAGAAAGCACACATATGTGAAGTTGCTTTCTTTATATTTTAGTTATATCAACCATTTTATTTGCATATACATATGTAATTTTCTGTAGTCGATGTATTTAATCTTAAAATCGATATCTGAAATCGATGATTTTTCTCTCAAATTCGATTTTTCCCGACAACTAGCTATCGCTCATCTCTACCCTGTTGTCAAACCATAAACTTCAATGTTCAACCATTCCTGCTTTCGTTACATCATTCCCCCTACATTTCTACACCCCTCACCCAAGCTGTCAAAAGCACGAAAGACGAAACGAACGAAAAAAAGACTCGTGTAATCAGCGTCAATGCGACGAGTTTCTTGACGAGTTTTTTTTGACAGCGTTAATTTATTCGTTTTGTTTGTTTGGGTGCGGTGTGCGAAAAAAGAGTTTTTTAGTTAAAGAAAATATTTTAAAGAGAATAATGAGTGTTGCGGCACAACGCGAAAATAAACCGTTGCTGGTGGGACTTGCGGTGCTTTACCACAACAGGTATATTTAATGTTACAGTGCCTTAGCAACAGCCGATATTATAGATATATTGCGGTACTTTGCAATGCGGAGACCTTCTGAAAATCCTCTCAATGTGGAAAAAAAGAACGATTTGATTCTTGAGATGAGATTTCAAAACCTAAATTTATTCAGTTAGATACAATTTCTAGTAATTTTTTAAGCTTAACTTACAGTGTCTTATTAATATATTTCGGCTTAATAATAAAAGATGATAATTATTTTAATAGTAGTTCACTTGAAGAATATACAATTAGTTTTGATCTTTATACAAAAGTAAGAAGAAGATTAAGCGGGTTAGTATGACGTTTGTTATACATATTGAGCTATTAGCCATAAGGAGTTAGCTACATTATATTCTGCTGTTGGGTCTGTTCGATTGTGGAGACTGGTTCATAACACTCCCCCCTTGTAGCGACTCTGGTTGGCTTAGTACTTTCTGGTATTCCAACGTCGAGAACTGCCAGTTTTATGATAGGCCTTTCGTAGACACCACTTTGGGTTTGCACCGTGGCACTCCTTACTTGGCCATCACTTGAAGTTTTTGTTTGAATGATTCTACCTTTGGGCCAGGACCCTCTGGGATTATTTGGGTCTACAATGAGGACGATGTCACCGACCTCAACCGGTTTCACTGGCGTGAACCATTTTGTTCGTCTGGTTATTGTAGGAAGATATTCCTTCACCCAGCGCCTCCAAAAACGATCCGCAAACTGCTGTGAAGCAAGCCAGTTTTGTCTAAGCACCCTGCCACTGTCGTTATATACCGCAAACGGTTTTTCACCACTAGACGACCCCAGTAAAAAATGATTGGGGGTGAGTGCCTCTTGATTTTCGCTTTCTATAGGTATGTAGGTCAAAGGTCTTGAATTTACAATGCTTTCTGCCTCTATGAGCATGCTTCTTAAAAGCTCGTCTGAAGGGTTGCGAGTTAGTGTTATGGAATAGAGGACAGTTTTAATAGAGCGCACCATCCGTTCCCAACTGCCTCCCATATGTGGTGATCCAGGTGGTATGAAATGCCATTTTGTCACTGTGGAACTAAACTTCTTTGCCAGCTTTTCTGTTTCGACCCTCTGCAAGGCTTCTCTTAGTTCTCTTTCGGCTCCTACGAAGTTCGTTCCATTATCGCTGTAGATCTCAATAGGAGTTCCTCTTCTAGCCACAAAATTACGCAAAGAAAGGATACAAGAGTCAGTTGTTAGGCTATGTGCGATTTCGATGTGGACCGCTCTTACTGTTAAACACGTTATAAGCACCCCCCATCTCTTTTCTGTTCTTCGCCCTACGAGGACGTTCATTGGGCCAAAGTAATCGACTCCAACGAACGAGAAGGGTCTGCTAAATGAGGATAGTCGAGCGACAGGCAGTTGAGCCATAATTGGTGGTTGAGGCTGAGCTTTAGCGTTCATGCAGCTTTGGCAGGACTTCCGTATTTTCTTAAAGACAGTTCTCAATTGATAGATGTGGTACTTCTGGCGAAGTTCATTTATCACGGTTTCGTGATTCTGATGTTTATAGCGCCGATGAAAATCTTGAATAATCAGTGTGGTGATCGCATGTGATTTTGGAAGAATAATTTGTTGCTTAGTGTCATTCTTCACTCCAGAGGCCCGAACAGCTCTTCCATTGGCTCGGACTATTAGGTTTTCGTCCAAGAAGGGACACAGGTTGAATAGTGGGCTGCTTTTTTGAACCAACTTGTACTTTTTTAGGTCAGCAATTTCCTCATCGTAGGCACTGCCTTGCGCTACTTTTATCAGTATGTTTTCAGCACTTTGGAGCTCTTCGCGTGTTAAATAACCACATCTCTGGTAAGATGGGTCTTGCTTTCTTTTGGATATACGGGATCTCCACGCAAGAATGTATGCTGTACTTCTTAATAACAGTCTCCAGTCTGAAACCTCTCTGAACCGAAGAACACTTTCAGGACGTAATGTATGAACATTGATGAAGTTTGGTTTCAGTTCCTCGGTCGTCGTTTTTGGTTCGGATGTTTCTTTCGGCCAGTTTTCGGAAGGGAATTTTAGAAATTCCGGTCCCACGAACCAGCGACTTGAAGCTCTTAAATCGGGTGCCTTCTGCCACTTAGTTGCCTCGTCCGCCACATTTAACTTTGTCGGAACCCATCGCCATTCTGAAATTTCTGTTAGGTCTAGTATCTCACTTACGCGAAAAGCAACGAACTGTCTATATCTTCGGTGGTCCGATCGGAGCCAAGACAAAACGTTTTTAGAGTCTGACCAAAAAAACTTCTGCTTAAACTGGATGGTATGCGATTCTTCTATAGTTTTGGCGAGCCGCGCTCCAAGAAGTGCTGCTTGTAACTCGAGACGAGGTATTGATAGAGATTTAAGAGGTGCAACTCGCGTTTTTGATCCAATAAGGGAACATTCTACTGAATCACCGTTTACATTTCTGACGTATGCTACAGCTGCGAAACCATTCTCGCTGGCATCGACGAAGATGTGTAATTGTGTTTCGGCCCAGACGTTTACTGTGTAGCATCTTGGAATTTTCAATTTTTCGACCTCTGGTAAGTAACGTATCCACTTTAGCCACTTTTCGTTCTCGGCATCTTCGATTTCTACGTCCCAATCAATTTTTGATCTCCAAATCTCCTGCAAAAGTATTTTAATATACATTAGAAATTGTGCTAAAAGACCTAGTGGGTCAAAGATGGTCATCAAAGTCCGTAAAACTTCCCGCTTTGTTGGTCGCCTGGCTCCAAAGAGGAATGCTGAGCAGGTGGGATTAGCAGTTAGCTTGTAGGTAAAGCAATCCGAAGATGTACACCACCACATTCCCAAAACCTTTTCGACTCCCAACTCAACGTCCATATTTAAGTTCATTTTGTCAGTTGGCTGCGAACTAAGAGCTTTAAGTACCTCGGTTGAATTGGAAATCCAGTTCCTTATATGAAAGCCTCCTTGTTTATGGATGTATCTGATTTCCTTAGCTAGCTTAATTGCCTCCTCCTCTGTGGCTACACTGTCCATTAGATCATCAACGTAATGATTTTCTTTGATCGCTCGAGTTGCCCTCGGGAATTCATCTGCAAATCGTTCTGCATTTGTGTTTTTTACGAATTGTGCGGTGCATGGAGAACATGTGGCTCCGAAGGTCATAACTGTCATCACGTATGTGTCTAAATGTTCGTCTTTTCCCCATAAAAATCTTTGAAAATGCTGATCCTCTTCCCTTATCATCACTTGGTGAAACATTTCTTGTATGTCTCCACAGATAGCAACCCGGTTCTCCCGAAACTTCATAATTACCGATGTTAGAGAAGTAAGTTGATCAGGCCCTTTCAATAAGACTGAGTTTAAAGAAATTCCTTTAGTGGATGCAGCGGCATCCCAAACGATACGAAGCTTCCCAGGTTTGTTGGGATTATGAACTGGGAATATGGGCAGGTACCAAACCCCACCATGTTTTTCGTCTACTTCCTTGGCAGAAAGTTTTCGAGCGTATCCCTTCGATACATATTCGTCTATTTTTTCGTTTAATATTTGGGCTAACTTCGGGTCTCGCATCATCTTCCTTTGGAGGCACTGTAATCGTTTTTTAGCCATCAAAAAACTATCGGGGAGTTGGATTTGATCGTACTTCCAAAGTAGTGAAGTCTCAAACCTATTATTTTTGAGAACAGTATGGGTCTTCAGAAGTTCTAGGGCTCGTGCATCTTCGACGGGCATCAGTATATTCGAAGTGTTAGTGGCTCCAAAGTTATCTGAGGTTATAAAGGTTTTTACTAACCGTTGCAGGTTGCCATCACTGCAGTCGCAATTATAAAAACTGAAATTTTTTTTAAATTCTCCTTCAAACTTTTCGTTGTAGACACCATGCACGACCCATCCTAGCCGAGTTTTTGTGGCACAAGGATCTTCAGCACCACCTTCTTTAGTTTTTAAGGGGAGTCCCAATCTGGCATTATTAAGCCCAATTAACAACCTAGGGGTATCATTATTGTAACCTTCGATAGTGATTCCCTTTAAATGTGCATACGTCCTCTGCATTTCGTCGGTATCAAGTGTTTGATACGGTAATTGCAATTCCCTTACTGTGTGCACGTCTTTGATGGTATATTTCTCTGCATTAGACACTGTACTCGATATTTGTAGGTTGAACACTTTAGAATCATCTTCAAATCTCGACATGTTTCCGGTCCAGTGTAAGCAAACCGGTTCTCGCTCACCCTTCACTCTCAGTTTTCTTGCAATTTCATCGTCAATCAGGGTCAGAGATGACCCTTCGTCTAAAAATGCAAGTATTTTCAATTGAATTCCGTTTCCATAAAGTATCACAGGAACTATGCGAAATAAGACTGTATTAACTTCACGAGTTCGAACACTCGGATTATGTGGTGAATGTAGGGCAACAATGCCGGTGTTTTTTGATGGTGTAATAACGTCGGTTTGGTCACTATTTAAACATCCATCACTGGATTTAGCGCTTTCTCGAGGTAATGATTGCGAGTGTCGTTTGCTATCATTATGGAGCAGCTGGTGGTGCTTGAAAACACAATTGTTCTTACCACAAACAGATGTTGATTTGCATTTATTGTTTGCATGTCTAGACAAACACTGACGGCATAACCGGTGTCTTCGTACTTCGGACCATCTTTCGGTGCGGTTCATCTTTAGGAATCGATTACATTTAGGAATTGAAGGGCAGTTACCACTGCAAATATGACACTTGTTGGTAGATGAATCTGAAACGCTGGCTTTAGCTTGGTTTTCGTTATAATGGGCATTTATAAACCCCTTTTCTTTATACTTTTTGTTCGATGATTTAGCATCAGTAGCTAGACCTGTTACTGGAACAAGAACTCCACTAGCTGCTTCGGCAATTTGGTATAGCCACTTACTAAAGTGTGAAAGTGTACATGTTGACAGGGGTAGCGAATGCTTATGTGTTGCCCAGTTAAGACGAATAGCAGGAGGTAGCTTGTCAGTGAGTTCCTGCAAAAGTGTGGGGTTATTCAGATGTTCAACCAACCCTGATGCTTCAACGGTGGCGCAAAGATTTTGAACTGATAAGGCAAATGCTACGATCGTCTCAAGCTTTTCAGCCTTTGGTGGTGGTGTAGAGCGAATCTTTTGTAGCTGAGTGTGAATTATAATTTCCGGCCTTCCAAATAGCATCTTGAGTGTTGCTATGATTTGCTTGACGCAATTCGGTTGCATAAGGAGGCTTCTTACGGCTGTCAGTGCTTCACCTTTAAGAGCCCTGTTCAGTCTAACCAAATTTTCCTCCTCTGTAAAGGCACAGAGCTCCGTACCCCTGTTGAAGTCGGATATGAACAACGGCCATTCATCGGGATTTCCTCCGAAAGCATGTAAATCGCGAGACATTAATTGGCGCGCCGCAATTTGGTTCCGAGTTAAAGCCGGGGTGTTCGTATTATTTATAGCCATATACGAGGAGTCTTGCTGAACTGGGTGATGAGTTGAAAATTGGTTTTGTTGGGGCATCGGCTGTAGTTGAAATACATTTGAAGGAGCCATACACGAAAGGCCTTGTTGAGCTGGATGCTGAGTTGAAAATTGGTTTTGTTGGTGCTGGAAATCTGATGAGCCTTTGATTTCTGCATTTGAAGAACTTTGAGCAGGCTGTTCATTCACATTCCGAAAGCCTGATGAAATGCTTAAAACGGGAGGAGGGTCACCTACTCCACGTTGGTTTTGTGGAAACTTCGGCGGAAAGGACGTTGAATCTTGTAGTGGCTCTGCTTTGCGTGGTATCTGTGACGGCTTTGTATCTGAGGTGGTCTTAGCGGTGGCCTGGTTGCTGTTCTTCAGTGTAGGAATGTGGCGTGGTAAATTTGTCGTACCCACATTTAAAACTCCTGTTGATTGTAGGCAATTCCATGTGGGCTCTCTATCTAGCCAGTTACTAACCTTCAGAAGCGATGCGTTGCCATCATCTGATTCTTCTTCACTTTCAGCTTCGTGTTGGCGAGACAGAATCTCGTATTTCTTAGCAAGGTACTCTTCTTCCCTCTTTTTTTTTCTTTCCATTTCCTGAGATTCGAGCTTCTCCATCAACACCTTTTCCTCTTCTAACTTCTGCAGCTCTAACTCGATAAACCTTACGGAAGAGGTTTTCGAAGATCTGGAGCGGCTGTGAGTCTTAGATGAACGTCTTGGCTGAACATACTTTACATGTTCTTTATTCTGACCATACAAATTCACAGCACTGCACGAGTCCGTTGTTCTGCATACATCACTAAGGGCTAAAACAGCATTCGTGACGTATGATGACCTAAATAAAGAAGTAGTGGCAGTGTTTGTCGAAATAATGGGCTCTGAATTCACAAATTGAGTTTTATTTGTATAGATTTCGCCACTGGTAACTGTAGTGCCTAATGCCCAACTAATTCCCTTCTCATGTGAGGAACTATTAACAATTGGTTTTACACGTGGGTTCTCGATTTCCCTATTTATCTGTTCGACACTTAAATTTCGTTTATTGTATGGAGCACCATCGTTTTTTTGTGCTAAAATGGGGTTGGCGTTTGGCGTATTACCAGCAGTGACTGAAATAGCGGCAGAGTTTGGAGCTTTCTGATCCTCAGCAACGCTAGCACTTGAGACTAAGTCTCCAACAACGACAGGCGCGTCTGCTTCAGAGTGCTTAGAATCATCGTAAGAAAGCGTAGGAGGCAGCGTACGTGTGCCCAGGGTAGACACAGTATTTTGGGCTTGATTCGTGACGACGTTCACAGCAGATGCGGAAACCTTTGGAAAACTACTGGATAAAGAAAAATTCTTACCTGCGCAGGTCTGACAAACCCAATACTCATCTCTTATGAAGCTGTCCACGTTGGCACAAGCGTAGTGCTGCCAACCAAGGCATTGGTCACACTGCACCATATTGTCAGCAGAGTCTGGATCATCGCAGGAACAGCAGTTGAAAGATTCTGATTGGTTTTCAATTGATAATCTTCTCAAAGGCCTGGTCAAGAGAGAGGCTGGTGCAATTGACTTCTCTTTCTTATTTGGCATCTTAACAGTGTGCACTTTGAATGTCGCTTGCAATTGCTTGTATTTTCGTCCAAAGTGCAATCGAACTTCTATAGTTGAACTTGGAATTCGTTTCAAAATAGGTTCTTTTATTTTACAGATTGCTTTTCAATTGGTTTACAACTGTTTTGAAAATTGTTGCGGCACAACGCGAAAATAAACCGTTGCTGGTGGGACTTGCGGTGCTTTACCACAACAGGTATATTTAATGTTACAGTGCCTTAGCAACAGCCGATATTATAGATATATTGCGGTACTTTGCAATGCGGAGACCTTCTGAAAATCCTCTCAATGTGGAAAAAAAGAACGATTTGATTCTTGAGATGAGATTTCAAAACCTAAATTTATTCAGTTAGATACAATTTCTAGTAATTTTTTAAGCTTAACTTACAGTGTCTTATTAATATATTTCGGCTTAATAATAAAAGATGATAATTATTTTAATAGTAGTTCACTTGAAGAATATACAATTAGTTTTGATCTTTATACAAAAGTAAGAAGAAGATTAAGCGGGTTAGTATGACGTTTGTTATACATATTGAGCTATTAGCCATAAGGAGTTAGCTACATTATATTCTGCTGTTGGGTCTGTTCGATTGTGGAGACTGGTTCATAACAATGAGGAAGGACTTCAATAGATGTTAAGAATTCTTTTGATTTTTGTGCATACAAAATGGTTAGAAATCATATACATTTACGCCATAAGCACGAAAAATATTGTATTAAGTATTGTATTTGTATGTGCATACAAGTATTTGTTTTTTTTGACGTACGTGTATGAAGAAAAGAATCTTTTGATTTTAATGGCATGCCTACGGCAAACCGATTTTTAACAAAAAAGTAAATATTTCGAATACTAAAGCGGTTTGGGGATATCTGATAACGATGATTAAAAGACGATTTTCAATTAAATATTGTGTCAAAAAAATAAAAAAGAAATGGTTTTCTCGCAAAAGACTGTCGAAACTTAAAATGCGATTTCCCAATAATATAAAAGTGGCATATACCAGTCGTTTGAGCTAAACCAAAAGAAAAAGTACAGGCAGAGGAAACAGATGTCACAAACGAAAACGTCAAAAAAAATCTCCAATTTCTTAAAAAAAATAAAAAAGACTTTCTTGGACAGCCATTTCTCGCCATGAAGTGGGAGTGAGATAAAATACAGAAACGCAAAAAAGTCGGGAGGGTCACAGTATACAAATCTTACGTAATCTATTGTCGGGTTGTCAGTGTCAGAAATTAAAAATGATTGTTCGAGTGCCCACAAAAACTGCACACCGAAATATTAGAAACAACAACGATATATATGTATTAAAATTTGATAGATAAAGGGACACCGAATCTGATATTTGTTTCAATTTGATTTGATTTTGGCTAGGCGGGCACATGCAACAAAACAGTTTCGATACAGTTTGGTTTCCATTTTGATACGGAAGTCCGCTGTTTCATGTGCGCGCCTGGCCTTTATGTGCTGTGCAAGGTCCAATGTAAACAGCGTCTTATGTGCAGGCAGTCATTCTGTTTCCTCCATAAAATTATATTATTATTCCGCATTACCAACATTGCAAACTAAAAAATTAATACAAAACGCGAAGATGCCGTGTTTTGATTGGTTGAAGAACTCTCCACCAGCGAAAAACCAAGCCAACGCCGTTCGCCATTTCACCAGGTTCAGCCATTCTCGTTTTAGTTTTCGGAAGAGTAGGACGTTTATAGAAAGCAGTGCGTGAAAAGTTAAAGTGGAAAAGTATTTTTTTTTTTCTTAAATTCACCTCGGGTGCATCGCTGATCACCTTGAAATAGCCGGGAAGAAAATTAGGTTCAACGGTAAAATTTCTTCAAACAATTATTAAACAAATCAACAACAATAAGATTGTAAAGATAAACATAAAAAATTGCTTATTTATTTTAGTAATTTTCGACGTTTTTTTTCGTCCACCACTCCCTACTTCTCCAAATACAATAGCATATACATATACGTATATAATATCTACGTATATGTATGTTTGTCCGAAATTCTAGAGCGCAATTAAAGTGCCTGTGCCTTGTTTTAGCTCACAGTTCTGCTACACCGATTAAATTCATAAAATAATAATTAACGCCATGATTATATTCGATTGATCCAATTTATGGCACCATCGCGTCGATTACACTGAAATCGCAATGGAAAAAAAGCTGATCTCATTATAAAAATGGTTGAAAAATATTTTTGCGAGCGACGCCATCTTGAATGGGGTGTTGTACTACACCGACATTACATATCACTTCGTTTTTTTCTTTCCTATACATACTAAGTATCCGCCTCTGCGAAAAGCAAACAGAAAACCTTTTTGAAGCTGAATCAAGATAGAACAAGACACAATCACCTTATTTGTTTTATTCGATATATCGCCGTTAACTTAAAAAAAGAAATAGCACATTTATTTGAACCCTTTTGGCTGTGCGCAAAAAAAAAGTATTGCTACTCCACAAAAGTTGCTCCGCCGATATCGTATTATTTCCTCTTCCTCGACAACAAAAAAAAGTATCCTTCGTTTTTTTTGGAGAACATGACGCATGCATTAATTTCTTCATCGTCACGAATCACGATATATTTTCTTTTTTCGGAAATTACATAAAAAAAAACAATGATCGCATACTGAAAACGGATGTGAAAATATTATCCTTTAAAAAGCATAAGTATATTTTTGTATTTGCCTTATTTTTCTTTAGATACCGACATACATTGGTACATAATTTATTTAATTTGTAAACTTCAGAAAAATCTATATTTGCACGACATGCGTGGTTGTGTTGTCGCCATGGACGCCATTTTCTAGCACTTGGCAGTTTCGACCCAATCTCGTTTTTTTCTTTTATCAGTATTCTGATTATTATTTTGTATATACAAAATGGCGTTATTCGCCTTTATTATTCAAATTACCATAATATATTGTGCTGAATTTTTAGTTCATTGTTCTACTTTGCTGCTACGCCAATGAATCTGAGAGTTTGTGTTGATAAGAGATTAACTTTGACTTTGTAATGTTTGTATGGTAGGTATACTACATAGTTAGTTCCTCAAACAATTTGATGAATCATACTAACCGCAACTTTCCCAGTAAAGTAAATTTAATCCTCCCTAGTAATCTAGAACATATTTTTATTTAATTGTAGTACACTTGCAACATTTCGCACTTGTTTAAAACAGTGTAGAAATATTAAGAATTCCACTATCCAATATTGTACCTACAAAATTGCAATAATGTTGCTCTGAAATTAAAATTACTCGTCCACAGAATTTGACAAATTCGAAATCCAATTTGCTTTTAAGAACTTTTGGAAAAAAGACTTGTTACTACTTTTTCTAATCATGCAAATGACGGGTCTAAAATTTCGACAAAATGGTCATTGTAAATTTTTTGAATTCTTTCAACTAAGTATGTATTTGTCGGCTGTTTATTTACATACATATTCAATAAATAGTTTGCCTCCAAATGCTTATTATGTACACACAGAACATCCCCCAAACTCAATAATGCTCGATATGGGTTGCTGTACAATGGTTGTTAGGCACACTATTAGTTCTTGCTTAGTTGCGGGAAGAAATGTGTTTTGAGTTATTTCTAAATCATGAGATTAAAAGGTAGCCCTTCCATTTATCAATGCTCCTGGTACAAACTCTTCACTTCAAATTCAGTATGCGATCAAAAAAAAAAAAAAAAAACCGTTTTATCATCTAATGTTTGTAGCTAAAAAATAATTTAAAAATTTCTTCCTTGGAAACTATACACACTTAATTTATTTCGCTGTTACTTTATCACGTATATATTCGCCGAATTTTATGTTATACTGCTACTACTAGTAACCTACTATTCTACATGCAATTATCAATAAGAAAATCACATTTACTTCTCAAAAAAAAAAAAATCTCAAAAAATCATATCAAAGAACGAATACCTTTACCTACTATTATCAAAACATTTCACAGTCAACTCGAAGTCGTCGTAGCAACTCTTCGTAGGCAACGAATCATCGTCGTCGTCAGAATCTTCAACACTACGTCAGCGCATCATCTACAGATACAGACTACACCCAGTCCGACGAATCTACCAATACAAAGAAAACTACAAATATGAGTGACAGTCGAGGCACACGCGTCTACGTAGGAAATCTTACCGACAAAGTTAAAAAGGAGGATCTGGAAGGAGAATTCACTAAGTATGGTAAATTAAACTCTGTTTGGGTTGCTTTCAATCCCCCAGGTTTTGCATTCGTCGAATTCGAGAACCGCGATGAGGCGGAAAAAGCATGCGACATTCTGAATGGCTCAGAAATCCTAGGATCACAACTCCGAGTGGAAATCTCAAAGGGTCACCCCAGACAAGGTCGCCGAGGTGGCGGCCGAGATTTCGGACGTCGTCAAGGCGGCGGTGGCGGCGGAGGTGGTGGAGGTTTCCGTGGTCCCCGCAGCAGCAGCGGTGGGTTCCGTTCATCCCGCGGACCACCTGGCCGTGGTTACAGCCAGGATAATGGCTACAGTTCAGGAGGTGGTCGACGAGGTGGCAGCGGCGGCTACGGTGGTAGCAGTCGAGACAGCGGCGGTTTCAGTGGTCGACGTGATGGTTTCGGTGGGGGTGGTCGCGATAGCGGCCGTTCCTACGGCGGTGGTGGTGGCGGATTTAGCAGCGGCGGACGAAGTGGCGGCAGCGGTGGTGGCGGTGGTCGATTCCGCTCCCGATCACCAGCCGGTGGCCGAAGATTTTAAGCTATAATTTACTCATTTAACTATAATTATATTATACACTAGACATTGCTGTATGACTAAATACGTTTTTGAATTAAATCTTACTGCATTAAAGAAAAACACAAAAAATAAAAATAAAAAAAAAAAAGTAAACATGATGCCGTGTGTGTTAGAGCGGCGAGTATTTTAGATTTTATTTCGTAAATGTTAGGTTTTCGAATGAAAATACATAAAAGAAAAATTAAACATAAATTGAACGAGAAAAAAATTCTTTTTTTTTGCCAAGAGACGAAAATATTAAAAATAAAATACAAAAATTATAAATGTATAAAAAAGTATTTGATATACATTTAAGGAAAGAAGAAGCTGTATGATCTTTGTTTGTGTCCAAATGATTTCCTCTGCATCCTCTAAACAAGACTTAGCTGAATAAATGAAATATGTATTATAAATTTGTCTTTTTATTCTTTCTATGAAGAGTTTTAAAAGATTGTCTTATGGAAGTCTTTTGTCAATGTCGTAATGCTTGTGTTTTTAGATCCGGCTGTTAACATGGGTCTTTATTAGTACGTTCACAATACCAGATGGTGAGTCACATTAATAGTATCTAATAAGTTGAATAGTAACTACAGTTTTTAAATCTGGAATTTGGTCATAACGACATCGATCTTTTATAAACTGTTCAAGAAAGCTTGCAACTTTCTAGAAATCTAAGGTTGATAATAAAACATGATAAATAAGAATGTAGGTATAAAGAAGCTTGTATAGCACTATTGTACAGTACATAACGGCCCTATGCTGCTAAACGTTCAGAAACCTTATAAATTGTGATTAAAACAAAATTCTAACAATAAGATTCTCTCGAGGACATCAATATATAATATTATTATTTATTAATCCAAAACATGAATGTACAGATTAATCTTAAAAACTAACAGCACTAGCTCTATGGCTTTAGGCTGGCAATATATAATAATTATTGATAGAAGCTTTGAATTCAAAAGATTGAGGAGCTTAAAGAATAATTTGTGACAATGCAATTCACGTGGATCGAAAAATTCGATGGCATCGGATAGCAAAATAGGTCTGCAAGTGTTGCCCTAGATTTGTATTATTATTAGGTTCAGAAAATTCCCCTATCGCCATAAAGTGGAAAATAAACTCGTTTCCAATTTTGTTCTTGTATCAAGCCACGTTCTATCTTTTAAATATTTAGTGCGTAAAAGTTATAAACATAAGTTTGCACTGCTTTTGTTTTCCTATAATGGCAATCCAACTGACAAAAAAGACGTCATGACAAAATGAGATAAAAAGTGTTGTATACTTTAAGGTGTTTAGATTTGCTTTTTTTAAGATCCAATACCTATTTGAATTTCTAATACAAGATAACAATTTTGCAATAAATATGTATATTGAGTTAATGAAGCACTCTTCACGACCATGACAATTTCCGCAACATTATGTTTTTGTGTTTCCCATTTATCCTGTAGTTTACAGGATACTTTGAATGCAAATCGTATATCCTGTAATTTTGTTCACTTTCGTTCTTTTTTTTGCAAGAACTAAAATCCTTGTTTTTAAAACAAAACCTGTAAAATGATGAATTTTAATGTAAAATGAGATGGCACCAAATATAATTAAAGCATGCTTAATTGAAACCTGACCCAAAAATCCTAGTTTTATATTGTGTAAGAAAGGACAATAAATTAATAATAAGATAAATACAAAATAGCTTTTAACGGCCTTTAGTCCACAAAACGAAAGACGAAGAAGACGAAATGCCTAAAATTTTTGTGGACTAAAGGCAGTTAAAAGCTATTTTGAATCAATAATTCAACAAATCCAATTAAATAGTGCTAAATCACCTACTTGGCTGATGTATTTCAGTAGTATATAGAATTTGTATTATGTATTTAAAAAAAAACCTTAATAAGATAAATAGTTTAAAAGCTTTGTGCTTAAAATTATTGAAATTTCTTAAAAGAAGGAAAAAAGCTGCAAGTAATGTTGACCCGAAATCAAATGTTCGAAATTACTCCTGGTTGCTTTAGTTTAGTAGTGGCTTTTTTCTTAATAAAAAAATAAAACTTTCCTGTAAAACTTCATTTTGCATAAAAACCAATTATATCAGCGTTCAGTGTTTATCACGACTTCGATTTATACAGAAATACATTTTTTCTAGACTAGTTTTTACTTTGTTGAAACGCGAGTGCGCTTGTTCCAGGCGAAATTGATGCCATAGTTCTTGACACGTTCCTTCTTAGGTTTTTCTTCGCTCTCGACGAACCACCTTAATCCATTCTTTTCGCAATGAGCGATAGCTTCTTCCTTGGTGTTGAACTCGACTTGCAAGTTTGATAGCGGATCACCTCTGCAAGTAATACAGAAATTAAGCTGAGATAAAAAAAATAAATAAACAATCTTACGTAGACGCCCAGCCCATCAAAGGGTTTTCCCATCGTTCACGGTTATCGAACTCAATTTGCCAATTCTGTATGTTATTGGTACCACTTTGCATTGCATTTTTAGGTGGCATATGAATGCGTACTCGCCTTGTTTTAACATGTTCCGATGGAACTCCTGATATTGGACTTATATCAACCTAAAATGATTCATTTAATAATTAAATAAGAATACTATGGTTCTGAACTACTAACTTGAACAGGAACGGTTATGGTTCCCATAAGCTTGTTCTTCTGCTCGATCTCTTCTGGTTTTGCAAGGGCAGTTGATACATCAATAAGTGGTGCTTCTCGTTTACCCACCGATTTATAACGCACAAGAGGGGCTGCTGCCTTTGCCCTATTAAAAAATTGTTTTCGTATGGGAATAGCTTGTGTTATTAGTTAACTTATTTAAATGAATACCAATTGTTTGCAATTTGAGGTTTGCCTAAAACTTTAATTATTACGGACATCGTCGTGATTTTCTTCGATTATGTAAAGAACAAACGTCCAAATCTTGATGCGATGACAGTTGAATGACATTACTTTTATTCGGATGTCAAATCAAACAAAAGTTCTGTTAGTTTTACTCTGAAATATGGGTTCTGTTTATCTCCCTCCATTCAGAGCTTTTTAAAAATAATAGACTGCTTTTAGATGACTGCAATTTTTAACGGCGTTTTTCTTTTGAGTTTCATTCGGATTGCAGCATCCATTTAAGCGCTGCAAATTTGAATAGCTGCAATTTTCTTTAAATGAGAAGGAAATATATCTTCACACTCTCTATTCCGCGTAGGTCTCAAACAATAAGAAAAAGCACAAAGAAGAAAGCGATAACTCTCCAATTACTTCAACCTCTGCAATTTGGTTTACCCCGGCCACCGCATACGTCCCCCGCCTACGTGCTTAAAAATCGCAGGGGATAATTGCAGCGTTTAAAAGCAGTCTTACTAATAACCAAGCACTAATTCAACTATTAAGCCTTAACTTCTTTGGCCAAAAAAGTGAAAAAGTACAAAAGTGAAAATTTTCAAACTCATTTTGGGATAGTGTTCTTAAATATCTGTTTAAAGAAAATTTGTATATTCTTTTTCACAAAATAACTGCGCTAGCGGGAAAAAAATATTTTACTTTCAAACTTCGTTTTTGTATAAATTTAAGAAAGACTGCTTTTAAACGCTGCAAATATGCTGCAATTACCCTTGCAATTTTTAAGCATGTAGTCGGGGGACGTATGGGGTGTCCGGGGTAGACAAAGTTGCAGAGGTTGAAATAATTGCAGAGTTATCGCTCTTTCTTCTTTGTGCTTTTTCGTATGGTTTGAGACATAAGCGGAGTAAAGAGTGAGGAGATATATTATCCTTCTCATTTAACAAAAATTGCACGTATTAAAATTTGCAGCGTTTAAATGGATGCTGCAATCGGAAAGAAACTCAAAAGGGAATTGCGGATAGAAATTGCAGTCGTCTAAAAGCAGTCAAATTCAAAAAATCTGAACCAACGCGAATACTTTCAAGTCCCCTTTCACGCGAGAAAAAAAAACAACGAAACTTTTTCAGGAGAAAACTGAGAGTTACCTAGTGGGCGCCAGACCTTAAGCTTTACAATCCTAAAATCTCTTGGAAGTCAATTTTAAGAAATTTTGTTTCAACCAGATGCAAACAGATCTAACAGCCGTCACTTTTCTGTCCATTTGACGCTGATTACACGATTCGTTTTTTCGTTCGTTTTGTCTTTCGTCTTTTTGACAGGCACGTCTCGTCGTGATTACATGGTTTTTTTTTACATTCGTTAAGACTCTTTCGTTATTTTGACGTTCAGAAACTTTGTGGTGGATTTATTGAAAAATAAACAGAAGTAATAATTGAAAATGTTTCTTTAATCACTTCTTATTCATACATATGTACAGCTTATTTAAGTGTGAAAAATTGTTTTACAGCTCGAAATTAAAAGTTTATAAGTTCTTCGCACAATGCTCTGATTTGAGGGATGGGCGATTAAATTTTTCGATTAAAATCGGTGGGAAAATTTATCGAACATGAAACATCGATGTTTTCAAAATCCATGTATTTCTTTTTTTTTTCTATTTTGATAGCCAAATACGTTATAATATGTAAATTTACATCAAAACGTGTTTTTGATGTAGGGCCGTTTGTTCATAGTAGGTTTAATCTGTAATAAAGGTTCTGATGGTTCTGATGATTAAAGTTTCAGATTAAGGATTCATTTAATCGATTTTCTCCTCTAAGAAATTCCATTAAAATGATCTGTGGCTACGTTCTGTAACTCACATCGATAAAATTAGTCGAGAAATGTTGGAAATTGAAACACGCATGAGTTTTAATTTATTTTTTAACGTTTCTCGACCAATGTTATCGATGTGGGAATTATAAAACTTGCACTGTACGATATTTGGAGCAAATCGGTCCACCTGTTGAACCTCTGTCTCAAATGACCTCGTATAGTGCAAAGAGCATAGAAATCAACGGTAAAACTACTTTTTTAGACTTCTCCATGTTTACACGAAACCAATATTTGCCCTATAGAAAATGTAAAAAGAAACAAAAATTTCCACCCTACATATTGTTTTATCAAGTAAATTTTTAAATTTACTTGGTGTGAACATTTTATCGGGATTAAATCTTAAATGACCACATGAATTCTTAATTTTAAAAACGAAAATTATACACAAAAAGAATTACTGTTTATAAAATGAGTACAGAAGAAATGAGAAAGGAAAGTAGATATTAACATGTGCCTACGTTCTGTAACTCTCGCATCGATAATATCAGTCGAGAAACTATGAAAATTGAAACATTTCAACGTTTCTCGATCAATTTTATAAATGCGAGAGTTACAGAACGTAGGCAATGATTTGGAATACTTTATTTGTAACTAGTTATTACCCACTACCTTTGCTGAGACCCCGCAAACCCCTTGTTGCATGAAAAGTATTCATATTCTTTTCCTATGAAATAATCGATTTCCAAAATCCTTAAAGCCAAAAAAATGCAAAAAAATGTACTTTCACATTTAATATTTATAAGAATAATATTTTTTTAGAAAGCACACATATTTGTAGTTGCTTTCTTTGCATTTTAGTTACATATACCATTTTATTTGCATTTTTGTAATTTTCTGTAGTCGATGTATTTAATCTTAAAATCGATATCTGAAATCGATGATTTTTCTCTCAACTACGATTTTTGCTGACATCTGCCTATCGCTCATCTCTACCCTGTTGTCAAACCATAAACGTCAATGTTCAACCAGAAAAAATCTTCAAATTTTCATTCCTGCTTTCGTTACTTCATTCCCCCTACATTTCTACACCCCTCACCCAAGCTGTCAAAAGCACGAAAGACGAAACGAACGAAAAAAAGACTCGTGTAATCAGCGTCTTTGTTTATAGTTGTTTTGTTTTGTGTTTTTGTTAAATTAATAATTTGAATAAAAATGAAAAAAAGTACCGAATCTCATCCAAAAAATTTAATCGATCAATATTTAAAGGCGTCTAATAAACTTAAAAAGTTTGACAGAGTCGTTTTCAAGTAGGAAACCTTGATAGCCACACATACAAATATTAAATAACAGATTCGGATCTTTTCAGGCGATTTGCACCAAACGTATGCGAAGTCTTGAACGATTTCAATGAATTGGCCCTCAAATTTGAAGACGCTGGCATACACCAATACGCTGCTATGTGTTATTTGGGTTCTGCAAAGTGTGAACAAAGCAATGGTAGACTTTCTAAATAGAAACTCGTTATAAAGATAATTTTATTATTATTTTCGTCGCTTAAGGAAACAATCTGTCCGAAGTCAATTGTTATTTGAAATCTGCGCGGGCATTCTTAAAGGCTAACAAGGTTTCCGAAGATTTACAAATGCGTTCCAACAAGGGAGAATATCGTGAAGTAAGTTCAAATACTATCTAAAAAATTCAATAAAATTGAGAAGATTTCTGTAGGGAGCTTTGAAATCCTACTACTTGGCTCTTTCGAGAGTAGCAGATGACGGTGTCCTCAAAGCTGCCATAATTCGCGAAACAACAGCAGTGAATAGCAACTTTGACGCAACTAGCACGTTCTCCTCTCCCAGTCATAGAATATTCGATCTAGAACTCTCAGCAAAAAAAAATGTCGAAACTGGCGACTATTTAGGAGCATTAGAGCGACTCACAGACATTTACGACAACCTGACCGAACGCAAGAAGCAACACCTTTATTCTGACCTTCTTAAAGAAATTGAGATCTGTCGACTTCTGCTATTGGTTATACTAAACCTTCCTCCGTCTAGGCAATCGCCTTCGCACATCAAACTCATGGAGCATTATTACAACTTCAGAAAAGGCGATAGCCATGATTTGGGCATGGTGTCCCCATCGCCATACCCCATGGACAGCATGGGACTGATTTCATTTGATTTGAAGTGCATACTTGCCGACATCGTCACTGCATGGCACGACGACGACAATAGCGAGCTGGGAAGTGCCATTGACGAACTCTGTGAACTGAGGGATATGAGTTCCATGGAACGCATACTGGTGGAAAATATTATGAAGAGTCTTATAATAGTTAAAGTTATTTAGAAAATTTAAGCAACAGAAACCTAAATAAGTTTTGCAAAAATAAATAAATAAAAAGACAAAAACAACACAATGAACTTTTTTTATTGTTATAGGTATAAACAAAAAGTAATAACAGTTAAAGAAGAGTAAATATTTTGGATTTTATGTAACATCTTAAAAATTTAAGGGGTTATTCTATCTAGGCTCAACCAATAAAAAGGTACGTTTTTTAATGGTTTTTTAGTTATACGAAGTTTGCTTGAATTAAAAACTTAAAAAAAAAAATAATAAAAAAAATAAATAATTTCAAAAATCTAAAAAATAGAAATTCTTCTTTCAAATAATTTTTAGGACAGAATAGACCTGAAGAAGTACGTAAACACGTACGAAACGTCTACCGAAAAGTAAATAAAGAAAGAAACACCTGAAGCCCACAAAAATAGGATTCAAATACTTATATATTATCTTTTTACTAACAAATTAACTAGTCGTAAATCAAATAAAAAAAAATCGCGGGTAATATGTCTCTTGCAAAGAATTGTTGCGGGGAGAAATGAATCTATACTAACCGTTAGAATTCTGCAAAAAAAATTATAACTCCCCGACATAAAAGCCGACTTACAAGCATTTTAACGTCTCTGTGTAATCTTTATATGCCTGTGTGGAAGATTGCAAAAATTGGAGATATTTGAGATAGATAACAATGATATGAACAAATTTCCAAATCTTATATAATAGCTACATATGTAGCTAAAGCCGGAATCAGACCTATATCGTGTGGTGCTTTGTGTCGTTGACTATGCACATAAATATAAGTAAGTACATATTTCAAAAATGCACTTTTATATGTACATCATAATCAGTTACCCAAAAATTACGCCACACATTTTAATAATACCTACAGATACACCTTCAATCACTATTCTATTCTATTTCTGGCGAACAAATTTGAATCAGAATAGATTTTTTATTTCACAAATATATATAATTATATTTTGTATGCAGGCAATTATAGGTACGTACCCCTTTTGCATGTCACAGTAACCGTGTCACGTCTAAAAGAAATGTTTTTGTATTGTTAGAGGAAAAAGGAATTAAAGTTGTTTATAAGGAATTTTTCTAAACTACTACTACTATTTTCCTATTCCTATTTCCGCGCTGGTTCACTAGTTTTATATAAAGTTTTAATCTTCTGCAAAATAAAGTTACAGAATTTATATTATTACCGATCGGATTTTGACTTGGATCCTTAGTCTTCTTTCCCGGCATTATGCTATTTTGAGTATACCTAATTTTTTGTGGTGAGTTGGGAGGAAGAACCTTGCTCTTCTTCCGTGGCATGACCTTCTTTTTTAAGATCAAAGGGCAGATTATTGCTTTGATTTCTTTCAGGGATTATTATTCGTTTTAAAAATTTTCGAATAAAATATCAATTACATCTGAGGCACATGCATTTTTGAGTAAATGGTTCGCGAAAGAATTTAAGTGCTCCAAATTGAGCTGAAATTATTCTCAATCGCGATAACTCACTATCTAAAAAAAAGCGGACTTTACCTCCATTTATTGGAATACATACATACATATGTACATACATACATACGAGATCCGGCAAGCGAACGGGGACTGAGTGGCTCTTAGGTCTTCCATGTTGGGCACTTAAGTAGCACATACTGAGACTAAAGTGCACTGTGAAACTGGCCCTCACAGTCCTGATATATGGTGCAGAGGTATGTACTTTTTCAAAGGTGAATAGGGGACTTTGGGTTCTTTTGAAAGAAGAATTCTACGGGTTATTGTAGTGGTCCCGTATACGAAGAGCGAGACACAACAACCAACGACGCATAACATAAATAAAATACATCTGATTCCCAACAACGATTTTCTGAAGTAAAATACTTCAACTAGTATGCGCCACAAAATGGAAACAAAATACGTATTCGCCATAGTGTACCTACATTATTTTTTTCTTAGAAACATCTTAGCAAAAATAAAAAAAATATTCATTTAACCTTTATGTACTCCTTGAGATTAAAAAACATCTCATTTATATGATTAATATAAAAAAATAAAAACAATTCTCCGCATTAACACTTAATTTAGTTCGCAAAAACAAAAAAAAAAAAACGAAAAATGTACATATAAATTTTCTAATTTCACCGCAACTTGCGCGTTTTGTATACAAACTGTTTATTCTTTTCTTTGGCAGTCTGGGATTAGCCTAATTATTTCTTTCAGTTGTGCCTACAGGTGCCCGAGCAATTATAGCAAAATAATTCTAAAAAAAAAAACATAAAAAGCAAATAAAAAGTTGATATGTAGGTACATTCCTCAAAAGCTTGCATTTTTTTGCTTTCGAAAAAAAAAAACAAAAAAATGTTTACACAAAAAAAACCTCAGTTTTAAAATTAACTTCATAGAAATACCTGTAATCATAATTTAAACGAAATCTCTTTGCCGTCATCCCTCATGCATACTTTTAATTTAAACATTTTTTTCTGCTATTTGTTTTTATTTCCTATAATTGACTCATAATCACATCAGCACCCTGCGCTGGATTAAGCTAACATGCCCTCTCCGTGAGCGACGCGAATAAACTTTTATAAGAGGAAAATGCCTTATTTTTTTGAAGTTGTTGTTGTTTTTGTTGGTGTTGAGTAGAGGTACATGGTACATCCACCACAAGCGGTACCATAACTACCCTCCCCAAAAATAGTGTCAGTGGGGTAGTTGGTCCACACTGTGAACTTTTCACACGCATAAAGTAATGTGCGCCCCATGAAAGAATCAGTCGATTCAGGAGCTTTTCGCCATTTAAACGTTCCCTTAATGCGCTGGTCCCGGCAGCGCTGCCATTCCAGAAGAGTGAATTCTTTTTTGTTTTGGGTGGTATTTTACTGGTGAAGTGAACTCAACTGTTGTCTGTGCCGTTATTATTTTTCCTTTGTGTGTTGAATATTTTTTATTAGAATCCTTTTGCTTGTTATCCTTAAAATTAACAAAAAAAAATCATAGGAAATAATAAACACCTACACCTCTGTAAATTATTAAAATGCTTCCGCTAAAGTATCGTTCCTCGGATAGCTCATTTTGAAGTTAAATTTTCCGCAGGACGACGTGTAAGTAAAATCATGCTAAACAAATATTACGGTACCTACATGAAATATAAAAAAAAACTAAGTGATCCGCTTGACAAAAAAAAAAAAACAAATATCTAAGTAAGAAAACGTTGAAAATTTTTTAGCTAATAAACTAAAAACCGTGTGAGTGATAGATGGAGTTTGTGTGCCTGAAAAATCGATGTGGTAAAACGCCTGCAAAAATAAATAAGAAAAAAATATTTTACAACTCGATTTGCTGGAACTTCCCTAAACATTCTAAATTTTATTTTTAAAAATCACCTAGTCTGCAAATTATAAATGATAGGACAGGAAGGTACTCTGTTTTTTAATTGCTTCAAAGACAAGAATCTTTCAATCGTATAATCAAAGGACAATTTGCAAATTTTAATTTTAATCCTTACAAAAAAAAAACACATACAATTTTATACTCTAAATACGCCTTTTTTGTATATATCGATCGATCCAAGAGCTTTGCACTCTTCCACCCGCTACCGTTCCGCCATCGATATATAGGGACGTTTCGTGTTGATATAGTGGAAACGACCCACAGACGGGGATGGAAGAAGGGTGGATTATACTATAATTGAAATAAATTTCTCATAGACGTGTGTACTGTGTAGTTCCTAACATGGCACTTCTCAGACTCACTCACATTTTATATGTATGAACATATGTACGTTCAAAATATAGGTACAAAGTGCTATTTCTCGAATTCGAATCTCACATCGCGCAGTTTGTTTATAAAATTTGTCTATTTGCCTTTTTATAGACACTCAGTTTTGTGTTTGAAAAGTAAAAAGTGGATACACCGAGTAGTGCGGTTGGCTTGAGGTTTTTTGATTTTTTTTTTTCGAGAGAAAACTGTTGATTTGGGTGTTCATATACTTTACGCTCATATGAACGAGATAATAATTACAGAGAAAGGCAATTCAAAATGTCATGTCAATAATGACTGCATGAACCAAGATGCGGGTGCATTCATCTCTTGTATCCATGTAAACAATATTTGGTGCGGAAAAATATACAAGACAGGACATCCTTTGCGTACGCATGTCTGCTCTCTAGTTCTAGACGTTATTTAGATCAAAGATGATGATTTCACTGTATGAGCTTTGAAAACTGCACGCGGTAAACCAAATTCAAAGTGCAAATTATTATAATAACCGGATTAACAGCTCAGATAAATAATTGCGTTGCAATATGTCTATCATGCCATATGCATATAGAATAAAAATGATATATTACATTGATGGTTTGTAAGATTGTATTTATTACGCAGACATTTTTTCTCACTGTCTACTTATTTTGAAGACTCCAACGTGCGCCGCGTGCGTTAATTGAAAGCGTTTGTTATTTTTATGTTTATTAAATTGCAGCATTAAGTGCTTCCCAGATTATTATTCTTCTTTCGTTAAACTTAATTGCATCTAGGTGCTATAGTGTCTTTTAGCGTTTTCGTTTGGTCATTTGAAGCCGTCCGGAAGCATTACCAACCTATTCTGAAAATGTTCGTTTGGCAGTAAATAACAATGATAAAATCGATTTGGAATTTGAAGCAAGAATCAAAATCAGGAGCACTCACATTACACTTCCAAATCGGGAAATATCAGTTTTTGTTATTTAGTTTTACAGTTGCGATTGTGTTATTTATTATTATTGGTACTGGGGTGGAATCGCGTAAGGCGATAGTTGATTGCCGCTTTTTTGATTGTCGGTTTTGATTATCAACTATTCGTTGCTCTGTGTAAATCGTTCGCCAAAAATAGTTTGTTCTTTGGCATAACTTACAATTCAGTCAATAATTAAATGTCATTTTTGCATTTTTGTTATTTTGATGGTTTTAATTAATTATATTATTAAAAAACCAACCAATTTTAAGCCGACCGCATCAAACTTTTTTATGAAAATGACGTAAATGTATGAAAACAACACCTAAAAAGCTGTCACTTAATACCAGTACAAAAAACGATTGTCGATTTGATAATCACCTTACATGGAGCAAAATTGTCGATTTTGATTATCAACTATCAACTATCGCGTTAGCAACAACAAAGAGATCTCGTAACGCTGACGAGACGTTTTGTTTTCGCCTGGTATTGTGAAACAATCTTAAAACAAAATGTCGATTCTACTAATTTTTTAACAACATATGTACATACATATACATTTTTTGTAAGATTATTTATTGGAAGATTTAACAAGTATTTGCATTATAATTCTTATAAAATTTTATCTGTTCTTCTGTGCCAGGGATGCAGTATAATGAATAAAATTTGTTCGTACAAAGTGGGACACTCAAACTGCTATCTAAAACTAGGTCATAACAGCACTTCTCGCCTACTGGTAAAAAAAATAAAAAAACAAAACAAAACAAAACCGGTTATTTATTTTTTAGTACCTTACTTTAAGAAAACTGCAATACAAATATCGTTAAAAATATAAAATACTCACAATTGTTCTTTATCTATTTTGCTACTTTTTTTAAACTCAATTTAATAAATGTTTCAAAAACATAAAATGGAAATTGCTTAATGTATTGAACACCAACAGTCGTATTTATTAGATTTTTGCCTACTTAGACACTGTCTAACTATTTTCAAATTGGTGGAAATATGCTTTATTTTATAAAAATAAATATCACGTTATTCACGGTTAAGACAATCTACTCTTGTGTCTAAGTTAGGCAGCTATAAGACAAGAATAAACAAGATTTTTGAACACATTTTCCAAAGTTGGACAGTTGTCTAAAGTTAGACAACGTTTATAAATAAGACCACAAGTACCTAAACTTTCAAAAAATATAAAATCCTGGTTTTAGAATGTAAATTAAAGAATGCAGGACTGCAGTTAATTGAATAAAAAACTTATTTTAAAGTATTTTTACTTCACCTCAGTCATACTTAAACTCTATTAAATTCCCAAAATTAAAATCTGCTGGAAATCTGTGAAGTCTTTCAAAAGCGTTTTATATTCTTTGCATTCCTGGAGTCTTTTGTTTGTATAGAAAGTATTGCAGTCTCTTGGCAGCTTTAAAGTATTTTTTTAATTCAAGATGTTTTTTTTTTCAATCACTTGGATTTTTTAAACTATTTACTTGCAGTCTTTTAACTACTTCGAGAAGTTTGACTGCTTGAACTTCTTATTGGAGTCATTTAAGTCTTTTTACTTCTTGAAATCATTTTACTGATTGAAAATCATTATTTTGAAAACAAAATTTTATATATAAAACATTATTTTTTTAAGAAAATCTCTCCAATGGTTTTTTTAAATTTGTTTGCATAAATTTATATTTTTGCAACTTGAATCCCAAAAGCTGGTTCGTGCGATCCATTTATACTTTTTTTTTTTAAATCTTTATTAAACTTCAAATCGAACTTGATGGGTAGTTTTCGTGATCGGCAATTTTAATTTCGTCGATTAAGGAACATTTACAGTCGTATTTATTAGATTTTTGTCTACTTAGACACTGTCTAACTATTTTCAAATTGGTGGAAATATTCTTTATTTAATAAAAATAAATATCACATTATTCACGGTTGAGACAAACTACTCGTGTGTCTAAGTTAGGCAGCTATAAGACAACAATAAACAAGGTTTTCGAACACATTTTCCAAAGTTGGACAGTTGTCTCAAGTTAGACAACGTTTATAAATAAGGTCATTACAGTCTTATTTAGTAGTAATTTTTATTGAGTTTTTTTATTATTTTTTTTAAACATTTGTTTATCTTATAATTTATACATTATTTTACTTAGCTGATAAATTACTGACTTGGAATTGGCTTAGGCTACACATTAGTTATTTGTTTATATTGTCTTCTTATATTTAACAATTTAATGAGAGTTAAAACAAATTAGGCTCGATCAGAAAAATGAGATCTCAGAGATTATACTCACTCAAAAATTGAGCAAGAGAATCGAAGATATTTGGCGCGTTTAGAAAAATGAGATCTCACTCAAAAGGTGAGCAAGCGAAATCAAGATTTTTTTTCCTCAGAATTTTGACAGCAAAACTGAGAGATTTTGCTGAGAAATCCTGTTCATGTAACTGAGATTGCTGAGATCCCCGAGATCTCATTTGCTTGAAAACGCCTATTAATTCTACTGCAAAAACATTCATGTGTCCACCATGCTTGTTTTGAAATATGTAGATGAAGAAATATGGCAATGGGATAGAAATAGAACAAAGAGATAACAATATAAATGATAACAGGCGAGATAGATTCGATGAAGTCGATTCTTCTCTGATGTGTACAAAGTGCCTGTGTAATGAAATTCAAGTTTTGATTAAAAGGTATAGGAATTTTTGTGTGTTCGTGTTGTTTCACCACTCATACAATCTTACTTACTTACATTTATATTTTGTATATTACATTCCTAAGGTTTTATAAAATATACACATCTGGTATAAAGATACTGAACGTATTTTAGTTAATAGGCAAGTCAAGTCCTGTGTCTTACCTTTAAGCTAACGTATAGTTTCTAGTTCTAGTTATATTCATACAGATGTGTTTGTTTATATTAATGGTTTTGTACATACATTTTTTTTTTTTTTACTTTCTATATTTTTCATAATATATATCACTACAGGTAATGACTATTAAATGATTATTAGGAACGTAAGTTACAATAGCTTCACATTTAGTTTGGAAGGTATCATATGTTCCTATATTTTGTTTTTTATATAATCTATTGTTGTCGTAATTATTGCTTTAGTTCACAGCTGTTTTTTTTTATACATAGTTCAATAACTATAATTCGGAAATATTTTTGCATTAGTCATATTTTTTTGGGAAAGCTATTCACAGTAAAGTAGATTTTTACACGAGTTACAAATACAACATCCATAGGAGAATTACTGTCAATAAAAGCAGAAGAAGAATTTTATTGTGGATGGGTTTGTGACGTTTATTCGAGTATCGAATGGAGTCCATTTTATGTAACTTTTCTTTTCTTTTCTTTTATTTTTTTTTTTAATTATTTTGACAGGTGTTATTTGGTAGTAGGTACCAAATGTGAAATGTAAAAAATAGGCTCAGAATACTATATATACATACATATAAAATCCAAAAAACACGGCTATTTTGTATGTCAACAGTTTTGTTTTTTTTTCCAAAGTATCTTGAGTTGATAAGGCATTGGCATTTGAGTTTTGCAGCTGCCGCTTTGCTATTGCGAAGAGCTATTTTAGCATCAGGTTTACTTTAAAACGTTCATGGAGGCGGACTCCTAGGTACTTTATGGTTTGTCTAAGTGGAATGTTGTTCCCTTCTATTGTAAACTTAAGATATCAGGTTTCCCCCACTGCTAGGTGATGCCCCCTATACCAGAAGCGTATAAGACCACACTTCTTGAAATTTGGTTTGATTCCCTATTTTTTGTGGGTAGTAACTTGACTGAAGGCCTCATGGAGCCTTTCAAGGGAAATGAAAAGTAATGCGTCATCTGCATACAGATAGATATTGAAAAAGAAGGGGCCTAAAAAAAATCTGAGCGACTCCAGCTAGGACTGCTATGGAAACTGAATCAACGTTTTCGAAATACATGTACAGTGTTGCCGGGAAGAAATATTTCAAGGTATACTGAAGCCAAAAAAGAGGAGTATTTTGAAAAAAATAGTAGTACAGACATTTTTTAGTCTTCAAACTTTATTAAAAAAAAAATCATCAAGAAAAAAAATCAGTTACAAAAAAAAAAACATAAATAAATAAATTATTAATTCTAAGAACAAAAATAAGTAAATATCTTTTCTATCACACAAAATCTGTCTTGTGGCAGATAGCGTAATGCATAGTTATATTTGCCTTTTTTTGCCTTTACCTGCTCCAAGGAATCCAATTTCACTAAATATCTATACAATAAAAGTTTACTTTGAATTTTTCTAACAGGAATTAATATATTTCAAACATTAATTAACAAACCTTTTTTTTACGGAGCTCAAAAAAAAAACAAAAAACAACCACCAAACCAAAATTTCAGGTAACAGGTAACCATAAAATAAATACCGAACTGACAGATGTCAATTGAACGTAGACGTCCACGCCAACGAAAAACAAAAACAAACAAGAAAGAGGGAAATTCCCTTTTTGACGACAGTTTGGAAGATTAAAGTGCTGCCAAATTTGATTTAAATTTGAAGTGAATTAAATTTATTAAGGCTAACATTACACTTTGCTGCAAGTGTAAAATATTTTAGGTCTTTAAAAAAATTAGGAGTACGAATGTAAAAGGAGGAGTACAGGAGTACGGAGGTGTTGAAAGGAGTACAATACTCCTATGGGAGTACTTTCGGCAACACTGTACATGTACCTACATATGTGCTGCAATTGGATAGGAATTTTGGAAAAAAAATTAGTAGATTGAGTTTGTAAATGAAGCCCGCGCGCCAAACCGAATCAAACGCTTTGTTTAAGTCGAGAGCGCAGAAGACTGTACATTTTGTATGTTGGTGGATGTATTGCGATATGTCTTATCACCAATTTTTATGTATATGAAATCTGAAGTTTGGACGGAAGGTACGCGAACATTGATTGAAGTTTTACATCTGTATATCTATTAGATTTAAACGTCTTTTAGAGGTCAATTTGTTAAGAGTTAAATTTTTAAATTGCCTTTAAATGGCGTAACTTAAATTCTTATCTATAATCGTTTTCTGATTGTTGTTTAACTAAACGACGACGCACGATTGTGTCACATAATCTAAAAAAAAAACGAAATACTAAACATTTTTTTGACAACTTAAAAAAAAAAGCAAACACAAAAAGAGCCCATCAACAGATAACAGAGAAATTGAGAAACAATCAGCGCAAAAGAAATGAAACTAGACTCCATTGTGATTTTGTATATTTTTTGTTTTCATAAATTCTTTCGTTTATTTGTGAAAATCTTTTGATACAAATATGTAAACAAAAAATATCGAAACAATTTATTTTCCAAGTCAATTTATTTAATAAAGTTACAAATCCTTTTTATATTACCTACTTTAATTAAAACAGAAAACACTGACTACATACACATTACACACATTATATATTATGTAAGTACATATGTATTTCTTTAATAAAGAATCGAACATAATTCTCAAATGTCAAAATGTTTTTAAGAGACCTTTAAATAACCTTTGGATGCGGTGGATGGCGTTTAAGTTAAGAGTCTTTTAAGTAACGTTACTAAAATGGGAAAAATGATTACAGATACCTACCGATTTCGAACTAAAGAAGTATTTTAAAGATAAAAAGGTTTAAAATTTCGTTATACATATTTACCTACGGCTGTGAGTGTTTTATGAATGTTTGAGATTTTTTGAAGTTGATTTTTGTTGACTGGGTTGGTCGTATTAATGATTAACAGCCATATTTATACGTTTATACAATTTGTAAAAATTGAAATGAAATACTAGAGTTTTGTCAAAATGTGTTAAAATGAGATTTAAAAAAATCTATGTTGTTAATTTTGCGGGATAGACTAGCTTAGGTTGTGAAACGAATTGCTCGTTTAGAACAAGGGTCTATAGTGAATTACAACTCTAAACCATTCTTGTGTGCGTGTTGTTGGCAGGAATGGAGGGGGCCTACAATTTTTTGCTGAATCCAAACGACTGAGGCGAGAATCTGTTAATTCCTCGCAAGAAACATAGGTATAGACAACAAACATTGTTGTCAGCCCTTCCATCCTACAGATACAGGTTCTGTTAAATCTAACGGATGGATAGGGTGTCCAGGAGACGATAACCAGGTCAGGCATGCTTGCAAATTTGCTTAGGTGGTGGTAAAAAGAATATTCTAATGAATGTTGAAATTTGATGTAATTATCAATTATCCTAATAAGTTATGACAAATTTGTCAAAACAAGTTTCCAACTGTCAGATAATATAACTGACAAATTTGAAATACATTTGTCACTTTCCCATCATCATAATACCTCGATTGCCTCAACATTTCTAATAAAATATTGACAAATTTGCAATCGCTGTATTTGCCTGATAAACAAATTGGCGTTCGGCGGCGGCGGTGGTGGTGGTGGTGGAGGCAGCAATACAAATTTCTAAGTTTTAAATTTCTTAAAAGTAAAATATAAAATAAACAACTATGTACGTATGTATGTATATAGTAGAATATTTCCCGCCATTATATTTATTGACAGGAGAAATGACGTTTGCTTGCAAGATTATAATTTCTTATTTTATCTTTTTTATTGTTTTCAATTTCCTATAAAATTGAATTACAAACTTACAAAAGCCTTAAAATGATTTTTGAAACATTTTCCTATTTTTAGAAAAGAAAAAAAATATATGCCAACACTTTGTTTCTCTATCAAAACGGTCTATACAAAGTGTATCTATCTATGAAGTAATGCAACATTAAGTCTTTTGTCAGTCATCTTTTACCGAAGTTAGGAAGTGCTGAACAAATGCTTTGTTTTTCAGTGTTTGTCTGAAATATGCATTGCAATAATTCTGAGTAAAGCCCCTTATTTGGGTATCACATTCAGTTTCACAGTGCAAACTTACCTGAATGAGTGGCACTCATGTCTGTCATTTTGGTCACTTAAGCGCCATTTAAATATAGACTGTAAAAATGGGCCTAAATAAGCAAAGCTTCTTAACAGGATTTTATGTTTTGCAATTAAATTAGATTCAATGAATGTATAATTTTATAAAATTACATATCTTTGTCACATACATATATGTATTCATCTTTTTAAATAATTGTACGTAATATTGTTTATTATTTGACAACTTACACATTAAAGACATTAAAGACATATGTACATATAGTAGGTCATATTTATAACCATTGTTTAACTAAGACAGCAGTCCGAGTTTTTTATTGTTATTTAAGAGTTATCTAACTGAGAGAATGGAGTCGTTTGTCTTAACCTTGATTAATGTAACATTTTATTTAACAAAATGAAGCATATTTCTAACTACATATTTCAAACTATTAAGACGATGTCAAAAATTTAATACATTTGTCTGAGTATATGTATCATATTAAGACTGTCTATTAGTTTGAAAAAGAGTTATTTACAACGGAAGTATGAATTTAAACAATTCCAGAAGAAATGAATGAAAGCCATTAACGTTAAAAATTTATATAAAAAAATAATTTAATATTTTTGAATTTTCATTTTAGATCCACAATTGAATCCGCTGCAAAATGTTTCCAAGATAAAATTAAATAATACGCGAATTACATTAATTTATGTAATTTGTCATTTATTTTTAAAACTTTTTTTATTTGAGACTTGGAAGTGATAAGAAAACGCGAAGAAAGGTATGACCCGTAGTACGTGTATCATATTTTTCAAAAAGTAAACTACCTGCCTTAATATGGATTTTTCTTTTGACTAGCAATGAATCTTATTAATATGGATTCCGAAAACCGCGTTGTTCTCAACGTGGGTGGAATCCGTCACGAAACCTATAAAGCAACCCTTAAAAAGATTCCCGCCACCCGGCTGTCTAGACTCACTGAAGCTTTAGCCAACTATGATCCTATACTAAATGAGTATTTCTTTGATCGGCATCCCGGAGTATTTGCCCAAGTATTGAATTATTATAGGTGGGTTTGATGAGAATTTTTCTTTTAAGTTAAAAAGAGAGTTTTATTGATAAATACATTTTTATATAGGACTGGTAAGCTACATTATCCAACTGATGTGTGTGGCCCTCTTTTTGAGGAGGAATTGGAGTTCTGGGGCCTAGATTCTAATCAGGTTGAGCCATGTTGCTGGATGACATATACACAGGTAGGGGATATACATAATAGATATAAGAAAAGCTTTTAAAGATCTTGAATATAATAATTTGATTGAACCGCATCAGCATCGTGATACGCAAGAAACGTTAGCAGTATTGGACAGACTGGATTTGGACACTGAAAAGCCTTCCGAGGAAGAGCTGGCTCGCAAATTTGGTTTTGAAGAGGACTACTTTAAGGGAACACTCTCCTGGTGGCAAGAAATGAAGCCTCGCATCTGGTCACTCTTTGATGAGCCCTACAGTTCTAACGCTGCTAAGGTGAGGTTTTCAAAATGATTTTATTGATGTGTTTTTCAAGTTCTATTGGTTTGTTTCAGATAATTGGTGTTGTGTCAGTGTTTTTCATATGTATTTCAATTCTATCATTTTGCCTTAAGACCCACCCAGATATGAGGGTGCCGGTTATCAAAAATATAACCGTTAGAACTGCAAATGGAAGCTTAGCTTGGGTGCTAGATAAGACCACAACGAATGCGCATATAGCATTCTTCTACATAGAATGCGTTTGCAATGCTTGGTTTACGTTTGAAATTCTGGTGAGAGAAAAATCCTGACATTCTAGATATTCCTGAAACCCTTCCATTGTATATTATTCTTCTCTTCTTATTTATAGGTTAGATTCATTTCATCACCAAATAAATGTGAATTCATAAAGTCATCTGTTAACATCATAGATTACATTGCAACGCTTAGCTTTTATATTGATTTAGTGCTTCAGAGATTTGCGTCACATCTTGAAAATGCTGACATTCTAGAATTCTTCTCTATTATTAGAATAATGCGGTTGTTCAAGCTAACGCGACATTCATCGGGGCTGAAAATTCTAATACAGACATTTCGTGCATCAGCCAAAGAGTTGACGCTCCTGGTGTTCTTTTTAGTTTTAGGCATCGTCATATTTGCTAGTTTAGTTTATTACGCAGAGAGGATACAGACAAACCCGCATAACGATTTCAATAGTATACCATTGGGTCTATGGTGGGCATTGGTCACAATGACCACTGTCGGCTATGGCGATATGGCTCCTAAAACTTATATTGGAATGTTTGTTGGTGCTTTGTGCGCGTTGGCCGGTGTACTAACGATTGCACTGCCAGTTCCGGTCATAGTAAGTAATTTTGCAATGTATTACTCGCACACACAAGCTCGCGCGAAGCTGCCTAAGAAACGACGAAGAGTACTTCCAGTTGAACAGCCCAGACAACAACCAAGACTTCCAGGTGAGTAATTTATTGTTGTTATTGTTATTTAGCTGGCATATAAGATGATGTAAATACCTATGTATTTGTGTAAAACAACATGTAAATCTTGTATTTAATTCGCTGCAAACATTTATAAAAGATACATATTTGATGTAAATAATATTTTCTCTTAACGCTTGCTAACTAGCAGGTCTGCGCTAGCGTTGCTTCGCCTAATTTTCATATAATTTTGCTCAAGGTCTCAAAACTCGTCGCTCATATTTTGGTAATGTGAGATAAATTTCCAAACATTGACATTGACCTTTTCTTCGGAACCTTACGTATTTAAATTTTTTACAGTAGAATACTTATACCTGCTGTAATTTTAAAGATTTTTGTTTGTCTTTAAATAGACGTTAATAATTAAAATGTGTCTTTTAAGTGAATTGCGGATTCAACAAAGAGTTTTCAAACCGTCATCATAAAAAATGAGAATTCTTATAAATAAAAAGCACTTTTTCTTTTTGTTGGTATCAAAGCTTATTGATATATGTATTTTCAAGCACGTTCATAGGGTAATTTGTAAACTAGCTGTAGTTATTATGTAGGCAAGCGAGCCTCTATGGATGAGGGTGTAAGGGCAAGAAGAGTAAACGTAGGTATGTGAAATTTGACTGCGTCTTATGTTTTCTACTAACAACATTCATTGAGTTGAAAAAGAATTAATTAAAGTAAACACCTTTGGATTCCAATTTAAATAGAATCTGTAAAGAAAATTAATAACTTTAATATCGCTCACTGTTGCCTCTGTAACGATCTCAATATAATCATTTTTGAAGAAAAAAAAAATGCGGCAATTCTGTCTTTTTACATAGGTAGCCATTCATTCATCACTGAACAAAAACATACACGTATATGTAGGTAAATACCGATGAGTTTCTTGAATTGAATTATACGTTTTTTTTTAAATAAATCTGAACCATTTTCGGCTGGCACAAAAAACAGTGTCGCCAATTTAGAGTTCTCTGCCTCTTAAAAATAAACCCTGCGCAAAAAATAGTTTTTGCTGGATGTACGAATTTTGTATAAAATTCATTTTAAATTTCTTGTGCCTTTTATTCCAAGGGATTTTCGTCCAAGAACTTATTAGTTAGATGCTGTCGTAATCTTCTATAAGTGCAAAAATATGTTAGATATTGAAGGTTTTTTTTTTTAATAATACAAACTCTATATACTACTAAATACATCAGCCAAGTAGAAGACTTAGCACTATTTAGATATTATTCAAAGAGAATTTGGTTTAACTCATAAATTCTTGTGATGCGCGTAATAAGATCAAAAACTTCATAGTAAGAAAAAATATCTAAAAGTACATCCTAAAAAGACATCTTTAAGTTCGAAGGCTTAGGTACTTCTGAATCTGTTGTGACATATTAGCTTTTCTGTTCAAATTATCACAGGTCAACAGGGAGCAGCGAGTGGCTGTGGGACTCCAGGCTCTGGACCACCTATGGGCTCCGGTGGCACAGGACCCCGAAGGATGAACAATAAAACAAAAGATCTAGTTAGTCCGAAGTCAGGTATGTATAAAATATTGCTTGCTAAATAATACACAACTTTATTAAAAAAAAGTAACACATACAATTGTAAATATGTATGTATCTACAAAAAGCTTTTAGCCAAAATGCCAAAAATCAAATGCGATTATTTACCCAACAATACAAATTTCTATTAAAACAAAAAATTAACATTCCTATGACGAAAAAAAAACAATAAAAATCACAAGCCTAACGGCTTAATGCTTTTTATACCCGACCACATATTTTTCACGCGAATAATAAATTAAAAAAAAAAACTATTACACATTCAATCTTTATCTCTAGCCAATTCCAACAGTATCCTCTGCTTTTTGAGTGTCTCGAAGAAATGCTTAAACGCTTTTATTGCGGATACAATATTTTAATTTATTTTATTTTATTGTAGTTTTTGTTTTTAATTCCATAAAAATGTCATATTATGTTATTCTATAACCGACACCACAGTACACGCCACATACACCATCAACACCAAAACCAGGGTTATGCCAATCCTAGACAGAAGACATCAAGTTAATAAATACAATTGGATTATGTTTGATTTTTTTCTCATTGTTTGGATATTTATCAGATGAATATTTGGCTATGATTGGCAAAAACTCAAAAGATGGCAAAATGGGCCGGCTTCTTTGAAAGTAGGACAATCAGCTCCATCACCGTCGCTGCTGCAGCTATTCCAATCCCAGCAACTCAAACTAGTACATCCTCAAAATAAAAAACTAACCACCAAAAATGGATGATCGATCCCTCAAACTTCCCCTAACCATCTTCTCTCACTAAAACCGTTATCTGTAGCATATTTTGAATAACGGCCACTATTGTTAGGAGATCTCAAAATATGGGACAGCAGCGTACACCGTACGTAAAATATTTTTGTGGATTCCGTAAAAAATACAGAACTTTTATGTTGCCTATATTATGTATCTTACTATATCTATGTATCTAAATTCATCAGCTTTTAAATGTTGTGTGTTAAGTTAATATGTGTATTAAGTTTTGTATCTGTGGCCGTGTTGTTGTGTAATTGTTTAAAATGTATCTCAAATGGACTGGACTTTAACGCTGATTGCAAAAAATATTTTGTAAAATTGATAAAGGACGGTAGGTGTTGTTTTTTATGCTATTATTATTATTAGTTTTTGTTAGTTGAAAAGGAATTCGAAATATTAATTCAAAATTCTGTTTAAGTTTTTTGGCAGAAATTTTAATAGCTCTATAAGGGTTATTTGATTAAGGGGTAAGGATTTAAGCCGATGGACTTAAATAACTGATATGGCAAACAATTAATCAGACAACAAGAAGTTTAGTTACGACCATATAATTCACAGTGGATATACATATAAGGGATTTTAAATTAATTTTAAATCCAACCATTAAATCCGGATTTATTAAATCCACAAATTTAAATCTATGTCATTGCAAAACTTAAATCCAATGGATTTGAATTGTCTTAAAACCCAAGTGAAAAATGTTTTAATCCAAATTTCAAAAATCCAATCGAAAATAATTTTAGTCTGTTTTGATTCGAAATAGGATCTTATGATTGTTAAGATGTTATTCACGTTAAACGTCTTGTAAGGAAGATTGATGTTCACTTGCAATGATGCACATAAAGTGCAACGATCTTTACAAAATTGTATTTCAATAGAGGTGCACATAGAATAAGATGTGTAATAATATCTAGTATATACCTATTACCTACCTAGTCAATGACCACAAGATTATAATAAGAAATAGTTAAGAAAAGATGTTAAGCTTTTCTTTTCTTTTCAATCAATAAATTAGGTTTCAAAATAATGGAAAGTTACAGAAAGTTAGAATAAAAATGATTTTCTACAATTTTTCCCATGACGTCAATTTTTTTTTATTTTAAAAAAGCTTTATCTTTTAAAAAAGCTTTATCTAAACATTTATAATTGGCGAAAATAAAATTATTTTGTATATTAACTTTTTTTTAATTTAATTTTTGAGGTTATAAAATCAAAGAAATATCTTAACACTCACTTTTCTCATTCAGTGTTGCCATTTTTACTCTTGTTTCCAGTCAGAGTAGACTGGATTTCATCGCGGTTAGTTGTAAATGCGATACACAAATTCAGCCAACTAGTTTTTTGACTGGGATTCAATAATTCATTGTGCACCTTAACTTTAACTTAACAAAAACAAAAATTAAAATACTCTTCAACTTCAGTGAAATCAATGTGTAAACTGTTATACCTACCGAAATTAACGAACGCATCCATTTCAAAAGCTAAAGGAAAATGACTATTGACAAAATTGAATTTGATCACGTGACCTCGGCAGTGCATTACGAAGTGCATTGGATCTGAGGGAGCTTGGTCTAAGTTCGAGTCCCAGCTGGGCAAAAAGTTTTTCAATTAACATTGAACATTAAACGACCAAGCACCACTAAAAGGAGTCTAATGATCGGCCTGGCAGCCGTAAAATAGCTATAACTCCAGTCTATAAAAATCTTGGTGGAAGCTCATCCAAGTCTTGTTGCTTCATTCAAACCTTCAATTTTAATATGATGGTGGGAAAGCTTGGCAGCCTAACTGCAAGTGTGTTATCGCACAACAAACACTCATTCATCTATTTTTGTTTTAGTTAATATTTGGTATTTTAACGATTGACTAGTTTTTTAGTATTTTACTGTTTGTTTTATTATTTTTTTATGGCTGAATTATGAAGAGACAAATCCAGTCAACATATGACTTGTTTGACAATAGACTTTGAATTTTGAACTGGCAACACTGTTCTCATTATTGCTATTTGATACAAAACAAAACCTGTTCCCCATTCATTGTTTCTAGTGCATATACCTATTAAAAAAATTAAACGTAGTTTACAACGCTACAAATAAAAACAAAAGTTTTCTTTACAGTGGTATATTGTTTAAAATTTTATTTCAGATATGGCGTTCAGTTTTGACTAAACAAACAAAAACACTTCACGCTGGAAACACTATAGGGAGTTTTAAAAATGTATAAATTTACATTAAAAATTAAACAAAACAATTTTAAATTATTTTCATTTTACATATATACGTAAACCTCATATCTGTATTTGACAAATGTTACCTGAGTTGTTGAAAATGCATTTTATCATTTTCAGAAAACATTTTTCAAATTTACCAGTATTATACATTTCATATACCTACAGCCCGAAAATTGCATGATTTACCTGAGCACGTTTATTATTGTCTTGTACAACACATGCACATTATGGTTATGTTTTTTGATGCATGTTCATTTAAAAAAAGAAAAATATTAGTTTCTTGAATTCTGATTAAAAATTGTTTGTTACAATACTATCTATTTCTATTTCATATAATAATTAAAAAAAAAATAGGTCCAATTGGTGCCAGTATTGTCGCTATGAGTCCAAGAAATATGTTAGATCTTAATCCAGCCCTAGCAATGAGCAAACCAATTTTCGAATCCAAGGGTCCACCGATAACTACAAAAGATAAAGACGGAGTTCGGAATCCGCTCGACAACTCAACTAAGAAGAACTTTCTTTAATTTTATGTAGCAATGACAACGCAATCAAAATGCTGCCGTGCAACATTTTGAATGTTTTATTTTTTAAATATCAGGCCACATTTATACGACTTACTTAAAAATATTATTATAAGCTATTTCTTTTTATTTGCGACTCCGAAATTTTAAAACACCATATTTATGTTAAGAAAATATTGAATTTAAAAGAGTTTATAATAATAAATATGTATAACGAATTAAAAAAAAAAATAAATATCTTCTGTAAATCTACATACTCACTCATTCATACGAACATGGAAATGATATTTAAAAAAACAAAAACTACTTACATATCTTTAACCATATTCATTATATTATATGTATAAACAAATTTATGAATCTAAATTTACATTAAAATTAAAACAAAAATGAAAATATATTACAAATTTAAATTAGTTCCTAGTTCTTAAGTGGTGACCAATCCCAGAGTTGGAAAAGTTTGAAAAACTATACAGGACTATTGGACGAACTTAAGCCAGAAATATTGAAAGGCTACAGAAGATTGATTTGTTTTTTTTTGTAAATTTTTAACTTAATTAAGTAAGTAAGTTAGGTAAATTGCGATATTATTTTGTTTTCCTTTTTGTAAATACTCATGAATGTAAGTATGAAATTAAATAAAATCTTCGATTTAAAATATTTCTATTTATATATAACTTCAGCTATAGATGTAGTTTTGTTTTTGTTTTTAAATATACATCTTTGTTATTACATCTCAAGTTGTTCTTAAAATAATTATACAAAAATACGCATGATAAGGTCCAAGAATAATAAGCTCACAACGGATTTGTACATAAAAAATGTTATAACGATTTTTTTTTAAGTTTTTCAATAGAAATATACGAAAAAACAAAAAACAATGTATCAATTTAAAAGTTAAAATAAATTAATAAAATAAAACAAAATAAAATAAAAAAAAGCTACTCAAAGTCTTTCCTGTTTCTTAAGCAGATATTATTTTATTACTTTACACTTTAATATAACATAAACAAAAATATGAATATAGAATTATTGCTTATGATTACACTTAACATTACAAAGCTCAAGTATTAACATAATATCAATGATTGTGAAATGATACATGACACTCTGTTTCTAGATAGCAATTTTTAAAATTATCAAAAAAAAAGAAAATCAACCAAATACTGTAATTTAAAAAATGAAGTTAAGTTATATTATCATCCCATTAAATATTGAAAACCAAAAATAATAAAACAAATTAATACATTATTTTTAATAGGTTAATCAATTGTCAATAATTTTTAACATAAAGCGAATATTTATTGAAATAAAATTTCTTCATATTTATATTGAATGGTCTTCTTTTATTTTTAAGAACTAACCTAAAAAAAAGAGGAGTGAGAAAAATTCCACTAATTGAAAAATTAGACATAGTGCATGACCCCTAAATGTGGAGATTCTAATAAGTCGGAAATGTTTTGTTTTCTTAATTCATTTTGGACTTTCGCCTCTAAGACGGTAACAAATAATATCACAAATTCCATCGCAATCTTTTAAGTCTCCTAAAAAGTAATCAGAAATGAAAATTTCTATTTAAAGGTCGCAAAAAATTAGTTACTAATTTGCGATCGTTTTATATAAAATTTCAAGGCTGTCTAACGCGTATAAGCCTGGACATATTCAAACTAGACAGATTTGAAAGAATCTTGATTTTTTTTAGCTATTTTTAATGACACATATTAAAGATTAAGCTGAAGCTTGAACTTATTTGTATTCAAACAAAATCTACCGTTTACTTAAATGACCAATTAAGTTTTTCTTTTGACAATACCTATGACGTGTGTTCATTTACTTTCAAACTCTGTGATTTTCTGTCTAAAACTACACATTTTATTTTTTTTTATATGAACTTTGACAGACTTTAAATAAAATTCGTAGAAATTCGTAAAAAGAACGGGAACAGATAAAAAAATGATAAAATAAGATACAAAAAAAAAAAAAAAAAAACAATCTGAAACAAGCAAACAAATCAATAGATTTATGTCATTTGATAACGAATTTTTCTGTTCTCTTTGTGTTTGTGAGTATTAATCTGGAAATCTTCCAACCGTCATTCCGATGATGTGAGTGCCAACGAACCTTCAAAGAGGCAAGTCTTTGGAAGTCTTCCAGCCGTCAGCTAGTGAGTATGGGGGTCTATGCATCTCTAAAGACGCAAACAAATAAGTGAAGTATATACATATATCATTTGATAACTAAAAATGTAAGCCATTGTGTACTGTGTATGGTCCACAGACGCCCAAACGGCTTAAAAAACAATTAAGTTACGTCATTTGATAACAGCAAGGTAAGCTTTAAACTGATAAAATTTTGAAAACTTTAGCTCAAAAACTTGTTTATTTTGCATATTTTTACATTACGTATATTTGCGCCATGTTAAAATTTTAAAATCCTGTCTTTAACCTAGCATCATACTAAAAATACTTTAACATCGTACTTAGTCGTCTAAAATATTCCACATTAAGTTTAAGAATTGTAAATAGTATCGTAAAAAAAAAATTAAAATTAACTAAGCGAATGCAAAGTAAATTAAAAAATTCATCACAGTTTAACTTTCATTGATGCCATTCGTTCATACTCCATACTACGTCTCTCCGCAAGTGCCAATGGGTGCGGTTTGCTTTATACTCAGTCTTAGGCCAGTCATTATTCTTTCGTAGACTCTTCCTTACTCCTGTTAAATAGACTTAAAATGAAATAATTATTAGGATTAATTGCCATAAACCTGCAGATCACGTATTTGCCTATAAGAGACAAATAGACCAGAGTGATGACCAGCGTTGTATAGCTAGATATTTTATATTATTGCCATTATAGAGACATAGGACTGAGTATACCAGTAAACCCTGCAGTTATTAATAAAATAAGCTAAAATTATAAATAATATAACCAACTGATACTTGAAAGGCAAAGCAACCAGACGAACGAACTATAACTTAAATATAATAGGTAGTTAATATATACGCTTCAATGACGATTTTGTTAAAAGGTTCTAAAGATCTATTTCTCCCAAGTTTTTGTATTTTCTTAATTAACGACATAGGCGAATGAAAAACAATAACCATATCATCAAGTATAGTGAAGATGTTTATTTATTCAATAATAATGTGCAAAGAAACGTTGCTAAAATTCTAAAACTCAAATACTTCTAAGTTCTACGCATATATATGTAGGTACCTATGCAATTTAATATCATCATCCTGAGGCTATAAACAATTTAACCCAACCTGTTTTCAAAACATCGTCATCGTCGTCGTCGATCGACCTGAAGGGATTCTTAAACAATGCTTCAAACTGTGCCGAATCTGTATCCCTATCATCAACACATTAAGATTCATGGTTACGCATTGATATTCCAAAGAACTTTAAGTGATCAACTATTGGGTCAACATTAACCCTTCCAAAAAAGGACTCTCAGATTTTCAAAATCAACATCGATTGTTTTGTGTAGAGTATGGAACGTTTGTGTTATCATCATATGCCAACCAAAATACCTTCTATCTCTACTTGAGGATGAACTTTAATTAATGCACAATGTGTGCCTAACTACTCCAGATGTTTCATTTGAAAATCTATCTATCTTTATGATTTGCTTTCCTTCATGTACCTATACCTATATTCGGATGAACGCTTTTAAAACAAACATTCGCCCCGTTCACACACAACATCCTAGTCCCAGTCCCAGTGTCAGTCACAGTGGTTGTTCAGGATTTCTCTGGGTTATGGGGAAGATGAACCAACACACAGAGACACGTCATAACGTTACACACAGCATGACAATTGACATTTTATGATATCAGTTGGTTTGTTTGGTTTTAAGGACCATCCCACGTATGGTGTCACATATAGTTGGCCTCAAGCGATTTACAGTCACTTCGTACGCTTTTCGGAATTCTAATTATACGCAACCACATCAGATGAAACACTAAGTGCATTAGTTCTCACCATTAAGAGCCTTCACGTGATTTCAGGAACAACCCATTATTACACCACTATATAACTAGATATATGTACATAGGTCCCACCTACAATCTACATGGGGTAGAGCATATTCAAATGGACATTGTTCTTTTGAAAACTTTAATTTACTTGTAGAATAGGACACGTACACCCAACACGCCGCCGTACAAAGCTATATAACTGGTATAGTCTTGTAAGCGTTTTCGTCCTTGATTGCATTTCTTTTTTTATTTGCATATGATTGTGCCTAGGTATCTCTACATATGGATGTATTTGTATATACGACGTCGACGACTCTATCTGAAAAATGTTTAAGTTCCGGAAAATATACATAGTTCCAACAAAATAGGCCATTGTGAGTTTCCATATATGAGCTCCAACAATGGATTAGATATATAGACACAGATACAGAAAGGAAGGCATCCCTATCATCATCATCATCCAGCATCATCAGTATACATCAGTTGGTTGTATATTGCAACAAAGTGGGGGAGGAACTTTAAAACAATTAAAATACGTGAATGTAATTTGAAAACATACGGAAAGTCGGTCAAAATTTTTAACGAATCTAGAGTGCCCAAGACCAAGAGTAGGTATATAGGGTCTTCCTATCCTTCTCTCGGCAATACCACAACATATGGACAATTTTGAATTTTATATGAAATGAAAAAAAATAAAAGTATTCAAGTGGAAGTTTGTACCTAATTGCATTAGACTTATGGCGTTGAATTTTATGATATATAAATATATGTGAACAAAACAAGATAAATAACCGCGATTCATCGTCTTCAGAAAGTAAAATTCCATCGCCCAGAGGCTAAATCATAGAAATTTATATTGTGTGCGTCTCCCTCTTTTTATGGTTTGAAACCATTCTCCCCCTCCCCCACCCCGTTAACTTCAGGCGCTTCAAGCATTTGTATAACGAAGTAGCTTTTGGACCACAAGAGAATACCTATACTTATATGCTATTTGCGAGCTCTATTGAGCGCCACGTGAGACAGCCGATGACGACGACGACGACGAGGCTAAAGGAAAGCTGTCCCGTAAAGAGATACAGTGGTATAGGGCTGCCAATGTCTATTTTTTTAAACAAAATAGTGTAATTGAAAATTAAAGAAAGTGGAAATGAATAAAACATTTCTTATTAATACAAAAATCGGTTGAGTTCCAAAAATCAAGAAATCAAAGGAATCATCATCTTTAAAAATTATGAATGTCAAGTTATCAAAGTAATATTTGTGCGCCGCCGATCGAAAAACGGTTAGGTGGATATTTTTGCCGTTAATTAGCTGTGATAATTACGAACCTCAATGTTTTCTTTGTTTTTTTTTTTTGTAGGTATATTTGTTTTTTTGCTTAATTCATTAGGAAAAAAGCAAAGCACCCTCTCGAAAAGGCGAAGCAAATTATTGTATGCAATGGATTTTAGTTTTCCGTAAGTTAAGTCGGATCCACACTTACCTCGTGTGGTGTGTTGTGGAGTCGTGTGTCGCTGTCGCTTCAATGTACAGTACATATTTAATATGCTGAGAACCATATTTATCTCGTGTGATGTCTTTAGTCTTTAATTAGTATTGAAAATTTCACGTTTCACGTGCAATGTTTTCTATGTTTTTTTTGTTTGCTTAATTCATATGAAAATAGCAAAGCACCTACCTGCAAAAGGATTAAAACTTTATTAAAATGTTTATTGTTAAAAATGTGTCCTTAATTACATGGTCATTCATTTGTGATATTGAAATTTTGTTGTGCAATGTTTTCTATGTTTTTTTGTGTGTTTCTCTTAGAAAGATTTATTTTGTTAATAACTTCCCATTTCTATTGTTATAGGTTGAATTTGTCGAATCGAATCCATAGTTTTTAGTTTTTAGAGAGAAATCTGTGTAGTTGTGTAAGAAAAGAATACTTATTACTTATGTGCTAACGTTTATACTTTCTAACTTTCGTAAGTTCGTACGTTTTTAAATTCATACAATCGAACTTTCTTACATGCTTACACTCGTATGTTCGTACCGTTCCAATGTCGTTACGTTCGTAACGTAATGTCACCAATTTAAAGTTATAACTCAGAACTCAATTTTTCATTACTGGAAAAAATATGCATATGTCATTTCCCAATCCACCGGTAACCCTGTCTCTGTTTAAATAAACCAGCTAGCAGTGCAGCAGGTGATGATGGTTGACGGAGCATTGGAGCATTGGAGCAGGCAAGAGATTCAAATGGAGAAATTACAAAATCAGTCTGTAGTTCGCATGCCCGAAAAGAGAAAGAACTTTCACACACAGCTTTGTTGCGGCGCTGCTGTTATTGTGTGGGGACGTGAATGTGGATGGATATGTACATATATATAGCGAGTGGACTTGTAGAATGAATACCTAGGCATACCATGGATGGAGGAGCTTTGTACGTTGCAATGTTTTGCTCCAGAAATCTTCGTCTTTTCAATATTTCGATGCTAAAATTTGTCTCTGCAAGTTTTGCGGCGTGTGTGGTGGCGGAGAGTCTTGCTCCTCTCTGCGGCGGGTGTAGTGTGTGGCGCGGAACTTCAACTTCAAGACTTTACAAGCATACGTTTTTCTCTGGAGCCATAGTGGTTTTCATGATTTTCTGTTTTATTTTTTTATGTGTGATGCCATTCCGCAATTCGTTGTCGGTCCTCGTTGCTCGGTGTTGCCTTTTCGGGGTCTTTTTCGAGGGTTTTCCTTAAAGGTATATTGCTGTTGTCGTTACCTGGGCGCTGTGAGCAGGTACATCCTTATCCATACAATATTCTCCGTACCACAATACCGAAGAGAAGTGTATTAAAGTGCGTGAGGTTTTCCAACTTTTCCGGTATTTTTTTCTTTCTTCTTCTATTTTTCTATTTTAAAGTGCTCGTGAATCAGTATCTCTGTACCTAAAATCAAGCTGTTTTCTCAGCTTCCCAGGGTCTGAGAAAGTCCGGACGAGAAACAAAAAAAAAAAAAAAAGAAAAAAAGACACCTCACGACTTTTAACAGCTAATGGTATACTCGTCATGACCTTAATTAAAAGACACAAGTGATGGGGTGAATTCCGTCGACACTTTGTCGATGCTAACGACTGCTGTGCTATCATCATCATCGCGCTTGATAGAGAGAAAATCACAAACACAAATCGAATCAATACGCGATGACTTTTTGCCTAGATATACGAAACGATACAGATTGGATTCGATAGAGTACCCATCTGCATCATCGTAGCACGTTTGTCGTCGTCGTCGTCGTCGTCCGTCATATCGGAGCCGTTTCGGAATAATAGTTCCAGTCGTGTAGGTCGTGTGTTACTCCTCTAGTGTGTGCTGCTGATGCGAGAAGCTGTAGAATATTGAGCCCGAACCAGAAGACCTATGAAAATCCCAGGCAATTGAATAAATAATAGAAAGTGTTATTGTTATCGTTATAACAATAAAAATAAATTGTATCTAGAGAAGTGTTTCTTTTTGTTTTTTTTTTTCCAACACACTGCTCGTCATAATATCGCTCGAAAATTCAATGTAAATTGTGTGTTTGTGTGTGTAAAGTGTGCGTGTGTGTAGATATAGCGAACAGAATTTATTGACCCGAGAGTTAAAAATGGTATTTGCGTCCTTGTTCCATCGGAGGAGATAATAGGGTGAATGAGCGCGCGGCACTGGGGATGGAGTGGTGATGTATCTGCGGAGAATTACTTTCGGGGGATGCATATTTAACTCGAAGACTACTATTTGCTTGGTATGTGTTTATTCACCTGCTTAAAGAATTGTTTTTTTTTTTTTTTGCTTTTTTTTCCTTCTTTTCATTTAATTCCGTGTTTGACTTTTTTGTTGGTATTTTATATACATAGGTACTTATTTTTTGTGTAATTTAATTTTGTACTATGGTGCCTGGATGGATACTGGAGGAGCATACGTAGGTACTACGTATACACCTACCTGCCTAGGTACCTACTTATTTGGATGCAGTACGTATGAAATTTTAATTAATTTCTGCAGCAAAACCACAATCTCTCACTCTAGACCATGGGTAAAAATGCGATGAATGTTGGCACGTAATTTCGGTTTGTTTATCGTTCGTGTAAAACCACAGAACAAACATCCTGCCTGGGTGCCTTTCCCCAAACCTCGGTCGTCTCTTTTTGTACCGTCAATAGCGGTTACTGTAAAGTCTTTACGCTCTAGAAAGCCCCAATGGACTCGTGAAACATTCTTAGCTATGTTGACAACCGACTGCCTGCCTGACTGCTTGCCTGCCTGTTACCCTGCCTCTTCTTGATGTGATTCGATGGAGATATGATGCTCCGCATTCTGAAAATTGGGCACAATGCGTTAATAATTCAGACCAAAAGAAAAGAAATATATATAAAGAAAAGCAAGTCTGACAAAAGGCGCCTTTAGCTTGGGTAGAGATATAGAATTAATGGGGATTCCTCGTCAAGATCGTTAGAGAGCTTCGCACATCTCTGATAATAGCCGCTTAAATAGATATTCCATCATTGTCTTGGTGGGTGGAAGGAACGTCATACAGTGGGGCAGAATATTCTCTATATATGAAGAAAAAAACTAAATTATTTTATAGAATTTTAAAATTAAGAGCTATGAACTGCAATGTAACTGTGTTTTTGTCGGAAATAAGATATGGTGTAGAATTACGTTCATATTTAAAAGAAAATTTTGTTCTGAGTAATCTTGTTTGTGTTAAATATCTATGATATGATTTTCTGAATCAAATATTCTTGCAATATCTAAGTGAGAAATTGAAAACCTGCAAACACCAATATTTTCATAACCAATGAAGTTTAGACTCTTTTTTAAAGTTGAACGCTAAGAATTTAAATTGAAAAAGATTAAAATCTATTACCTACTTTTTCCTGTTCTTTGGACCACACAATAAGTTTGAAATTTATTTGAAGCAACATTTTTGGATAACTTTTATACTACCCAAAAATAAAGTGTGGTCAGCATTTTGCTTTTTTAAAAATGTCCATCTTAGTGGATACATGTACACTCATTGTAATCAACGAGTCTTTTTTCTTTTTGGCTAAATTATAATTCATTTTGTCCCACTGTCGAACGGCGATGGGTGGGTAAGTTGGCATCCCTGCCGCACTTAATCGCTAGTGATGAGCAGCAAGCATAACAAAGCAAGGAGGTCACACGATTGTGTGTGTCATTTTTTTTTATAGGAACACTCAAAACCGTAATTGACATCAATAGGCGAACTGTCATCGTAGGTATTTTGTTGGTATTCGTCGTAATTCAGTATCAGTTATGTAGGACGTTGTCAATGTGGATGTCGAAGTCGTTTTTCTCGTAAATAGATTAGCTCATTCTCGAAAGGACAATAGCAAGATAATATACATATATATACCTACCTACCTAGAGAGCGGTCGTTGGCTTTTCGATAGATAAAAGTTCCTAAATCTGGATGTCCTTGTAATAGCTGATAGCATTTTATTGAAAGCGAAACATTTATGCTAAAATGAGCTCTCTTCTGTTCTGTTCTTTAGTTAGGTAGATATTATAATATGGTGTAGGTATGTATACATACATATATAGCGATATATCTCTCTATGTATTCAGTTGCAATTGGCCTAATTACAATTTTTGTAGCAAACGATGGCGGCAACGGCAACGGTGGCATTGGCCGTCCGTTCGCCTCCAAAACTCATAAAATTCTCTACTTTATGTCACAGAAAATTGGATCGCACCATTATTCACATTTTTAATGGTGGCTCTTGCTGATGGTGCGGTAGTTTGTGGTGGCTTGTTTCTTAAATCTAGGTCTTGTGCGTTAAAATGGTTTTTCTCTGATTATTTTTTCTTGCTTGCACTGCATTTTTCTATATATAAGAAAAAAAAAAAATATTAAATAATGAAGACATGAAGACGAGAAGGCCAGAGTATACTTACCTATTTCTAGTTGTAATAATGTAATGGGTTTGCACAGAGCACATACAAAAATCGATTTCTTGCAAAAAGGAGCTCTTACAGAGGATTAAAGTATTAAGGACACTTAATTGAGACTCCTTATTGCGACATCGTATATGAATTTTGTGTGTTATTCGTTTTTTTTATTCATTCTTATACAATGTGTTTCAAGGTCATACAAATGGATGTAAATAGACTCGAAATAACCTTCATGTCTTCTTTTGGTAATAATAATCGTATCCTACCCACCTAAGTGTGCTTTTGTTCCATCAAAGTGGATGCTAATGCGTACTTTCACATTTTATAGTGCCTCTTTAACGTTTTTTTTTTTTTTTTTTTTTTTTTTCATCTTCTGCCTTACGGACTAATGCTATTTGTTAAGTATTTCTTTTTTTTTTTTTGTTATTTTTGCTGCCCCATTCCGTGGTGGTAGGTATATAATGTTGATTTATGAATTTTTTTCTTGTTGAAATTTTGCAATGATCTTCGTTAGACATATTTTTGAACTTGCTTATTCCAATAGCATTAGTCCGTAAGTCGTTGAGTATCTGCCAGTGTTAACAGACTTTTGGAAACATATTCCATCCTCTTGGTCCGCAAATATCCCCCAATCCCTATTTCTGTTTTTTTGATGTAATATACTAAACCGATCTACTTACAAACTCATGCTTCCAGGGGTGGCACATTTGTGGGAAAATTTAAAAACGTCAAGAAATAAAATATTTGGGTCAAAAAATTGCTGGGAAGTCAGTTTTGATATTTTGAAACTATTTCTTTTACATAATACAATATCTAAATTTTTTTTTCTAACCATGCTATGCTAGTAATTACTGCAGAAAGTTTTATGGAAATTGTTTGCCGAAATTTTTAATTTCCTCCCTAAGCTGAATAATTCCGTTTATATAACTGTTAAATATCAACAATCTACTTCTAGCTTGGACAATAATTTCATTCATAAGTTCATTTGCCCAAAAAGCTTTTAATTTCTTTAAAACTCATTCACTAAAAGTACTCCTTTTTTGTGAAAAGTATATGTGAGGCTTTAACAAATGATAAGTATGTACCTATTTCCTTGATTTCTGAAATACTATAATTGCTGAGCTAAAGAAGGTTAGTGAAGTGAAGTGAAAGAAAGACAACAGCTGTCACAAGTAATTCTCAAAAAATTTCTTTATAAATTTTCTTTTTTTTTTTTTAAATATTGGATGGATGGATATTGCAAACAGCGTATTACTAATCGGTTATAAATACACTGTTTCGGCAACTAATTTGTTATTATGTGAAATTAAATTTTAAAGTAAAATTTTGCTACCCTTTTTTAGTATCTCTCTTTTTGACAATTCCGAAAAAAATTCTCCTGTTAGCCCTCAATCTAGAAACACTGGACTATCTGGTCCTTGATTTCAATAAAATTTAATTACCTAACCTCATCTCATGCTACAATTTCATTTCTTTTTTTTTTTTGTGAAAAGTTATTTTTTACATTTTTTTTATTACGAAATTAGCAACATCGAGGTCATTTTATATAATAAAAAAAAGTTAGTTTTTTCAAGTGTTCATTAGTGTGCCATTTGGTTGCAGAGCCAGAGAATGATAAAAATTCGAATTCCATAGTTTGTAACGGAGAGGTGCGGATATAATGAAGGAATTCGCATGGAAACTCTCATTTTATTGAGGATGGATGAAACGGGACGATAAAGTTTAAGTTTGCTTTGTGTATTATTTGCGTTCCAGGAAGTTACGTTGGGCTTAGTGTGTATAGCTTCTGTACGAAGTACTTGTTCAGTCTGTTCTCGGTTTTAATGAGCGGAACTTTTCGACAATCTCAGAACCGCATAAGCAAAAAATAAATTATGCTAAATGTCCTTTGTAAACGCAATATTGCGGTATACATAAAAACATACCAAATGATGCTTTTTGTCACCTGAATGCCCAATGCGAGGTGTGTGAAGTTGTTAGATACCTAAATAATATATACATACAAATATGTATATACACATAGGTATAAGTTGGATGGTAAAATTTATTCATCAGAAGTTTTTCTTTTCCTCAACACAAAAAAAAAAAAAATACATAAAAAAATAAATAATAATAAAGGGTACCTATTTAGGATTTTATGTAGACAGGCGCGTAGAAAGTTTTTCTGATTTTTATTGGGGTGGTTTTTATGATTAACGGCTGCATGGCTTTATGTGTACATAGTTTAAATGTAAAACCAACACTTCTTGTGTTCTTTTTCATAAATTAATAGTTTGATGATAAGCAAGAGTGAAAAGGGTTGAAAATGTTTTCATTATATCTCCTATGGGCTCTATATATAAAAGGATAAAGCGATTAACAATTTTCGAGGAAGCTCTGCATGTATTATAAGGATTAAAAATTTAGTTAAAATCTAAGGCAAGCATTTGGGAGTTTTAAATTATGTTCGTACACAACTTTGTACAAATATTCGGCCAATCTGTTTTTAGAGAAATTTCCTAAAGTGTTTTTTTTTCTTTAATTTTAGATTGTAATTTTTTATCTGCGGCTTAGGGAAGTTCTGAAGTTGTCTTGTTGAGATTTGGGATGAAAGGGAGAAAAAAAAGGGCAATCACTTTCTTAAATTTTCGTTATATTCTGATGGGGACCCACGACAGACTTTGACAACCAAAAGTGACAAAGGTTTGTTTTTTTTTTTTGTATGATGGGTAAGTTGACATCATCTGGTGGTGGCTGCGGCAGACTCCCAAATAGCTAATATAAATAAAATTAGGCAGTTAAATAGTTGAAATTTGGTTATTAAATGGTTAACGTTGACATTAAAAAGAATAACGTATAATGTATGAATATATGAGTATGCCCATCTAAAAACCGGCATCGGAGAGGATTAATCGGGCTCACAATTCATTTATTGAAATATCGAAACTTATTTAATCTATCTAAATTTTATTGATGGGGGTGTCGTTGATTTAGCTTTAAGAAAATATACCCTACATTTATTCAAGTAAATAGCTCAGTAACTGCTTCAAATACTTAACAGCTGAACGTTTTCATTTGTATGGCATACGAACACGCTACTAAACGAACGGTTTTGGTAACAAAATTGCAAATCACAGAAATTTAAAATTTGGACCTTTAAGGCCCAATTTTTCACATACAGATAATCCCAATTTCGGATTTATACCTAAGTCAATTTATAATCCAAGTTAAAACTAAGTTTTAACTGACCATTAAACTGAGATTTACGTAGATAGGAGTAGTTAAGTATAGTAGCAAATCTATGAGATTTAAAATTATTATTAAGTCTTAATATTTGACCAATAGTTTTCCAAATCGAACACCCCTATTCCCATACTGCGTTTAGTACAATATTCAAGAGTCGAGAGTACAATATTCTCATGGTTTGACACAAATCGAACTATCAAGAACATTTGACATTGGTTGCCATTTTTAAACTGACATTTGACAACAGAAATTGCCTGTCAATTAAATGTGCTCCTAGGCAATAATTTATATTGTCATTGAAATTGGCATTGCCTCAAATGTTGTCAGTGGAATCACACACGAAGTTCATAATTCTACATATATGAGCATAATTTATTGTTCGAAAATAAATAAATAAATTAATTGCTCAAAATATTAATTTTCTCCAAATTAAATAATAAATTCAATTAAAAATATATCAATTTAAGATTAATTTTTTTCAAATTTAAAGTTCAATTTTACAAATTAATTAAAGAATAATTATTTGCTTAACTACATACATATGTAATTATATTGACAAAAAAATTCTTAATGAATATCAACAATCTAAATATTTAACGATTTTCAAATAAAAAACAAACACTATAAACATTTTATTCAGAATATTTACATATGTAGCTGTTTCAATCAGTTAAAATCTACTTTGAGGATTAAAAAATAATTTAAATACTCTTTTTTATGTCAATGTAGATATGTATGTATGTACATATGTTCCTGTGGATGCTATGTCGACATCGAGGCTTAAATCATTCCTGTTTCTATAAATAAATTGGCATTAAAAAGTCTATCGTTTAGATATTATCCAGGATTGGATTTATAATTTCGCATTTGCTATTTAAGGCTCCTTATAAGTTTTTATCTGCGATAAAATAATTTTAATTTATAAGGGGTTTTGTGGGATAACACACTTGCAGTTAGGCTGCCAAGCTTTAGCACCATTATATTAATATTGAAGGTTTCAATGAAACAACAACAATTTTGGGTGAGCTACCACCAAGATTTTAAAGGCTGGAAAATTATAGCTAAATTCACGACTTCCAAGCTGATCATCAGACTTCTTTTTTATTTTCAATTTTATTTTGAAAAACTTTTTGCCCCAGCTGGGGATCGAACCTGAACCAAGCTCCCTCAGAGCCGAGCCAATGCACTACACATTGCGCTACCGAGGCCACCTGATCAAGTCCGTCCCAATTAAGGTTTTGTTGTTTTACAATTGCTAAAACTAAATTTAATTTTAATTTTTGTAAATGTTTTATTTCTTATGTACATACATATATGTAATTAGATAAATGTGCTTTCAAAACAGCTTACGTAGTTATGAAATAATTGTTGGATATTTCTGCATAAAACAGAATAGATTTTTTCTTTATATCTCATTAAGTATATATATGTTTGAATTCTTGAGAACCAACAATTACTTTTACAGTTTCTTCTGGATTTTAACATTGAAGAACTCAAGTTATAAGCATTTAACTGAAATCAGTCCGCTTTGTCCAGTCAATACGCAAACTTGCCAAATTCTTCAAAAACGGTAAGGCTGGCGGGGGATTCAATTCAGGTGTGAATTTGATTATTTTAAGTATTTACCGTTCGATACCATATCACCAAGCAAGAATGTAAAATCTTCTCTACCAACTACTTCGTTTAGAACCTCAAAAAAGCAACTCAAACTATATTCGACGGCATCACTATAGGTTTCTAAAGATTTGCCACCACCAAAAAAATAAACTGGCCTGGGTAATTGCCAATTTGAAAAATTCGCTCTTGCCTTTTTATTGACCTTTGAAAAACATAAAATATATAATACAGTGTGTGTTTCATGAATGAGGGTAAAACAAATGTGAAAAGCGTCTGTTCGGAAACTGCATTAGCTCAAGAGCTCCTCTTAAAACAGGAGGGTTGCTTTTATTTTTTTTTTTTGAATGCTTACATGGTTCTGTATTGAGAAAGGATGGTAGAGACAACTTTACAATAATTTTTCCGTAATCAGCATTGTAACGATGATATGAAGGTCGGACTCTTGAATGTATAATTTATAAAGCACTTGCTGTTATCATAGATTTACCAACCGAATAATCTAAATTTTAAGGAAATAATTAGGTTCATATTTATTTTCACGTTTGTTTTTTTTTTTAGGTGTTTTTATAAATATTTTAGAGTTAATGATGGCTCGTTAGTCCATGCCTGCGAGTGTTTTTTTTTTTTTTTTTTTTTTTTCATCAGTGAAACAGTTTTTGGTCAAGCGTTTTTTATGACTAGGTTTATAGTTAGGTAATCTTCGTTTAACGGTAAATGGTTAACGTATGGACCTGAATGCACATTGCACATTAAGGATTCCATGGGTACTTTCTAATTCATGATTTGAGTATACATATGTACCTACATACATATACACACATAAAAACCTAACGCCTAAATGGAATTAAATTCACATCACCTTTGAATGTGTAATGTGGTTGGCATGCATGTGACCGCAAAAATCTTGAATATTTAATAAATTAGTTAAAAAAAAAATATTTCCCAGGTATTGATAGTGTTGACAAAGGAAAAATTAATATTTTTTTTTCATTTAGGGGACTTGGTATCCATAAATTTGAGTTTTTTTTATTCAGAATGTAGGGCGTCTTACCCACTTTCATACAATTGTTATCGTTTAAGCCGAACACTTCTAATTGTACTAGAATGATGAAAATTATTAGAGCGACAGTGACACGACTTGCAGTTTATACAAAGGTAATAATTGAAAACATTAGATTTTAGAATTCAAGGTCGCTTAGCACGAAATTTGAATAAGCATTAGGGCTTTGTGTTAAAAAATTGAAAATTTAAGGCGTAAGGCGTGGCATTCAATTTTAACTTGAAACACAAAAAATCTTTGCAAAAATGTTACCGTTACCTCGGTTAGATTTAGTAGACAAATTTTATTTTTGTATTGCTCAATTACTACCAATTTAAAAGTTTTGAAAACCCTGAACGAACCAAATTTTAGTCAGTTCAATCACCAAATCCCAGCTTCTGTCACCTAAAAACAGAAATCCCCCCAAAAATATCTCTTGTCATGAAAAATGTTATTTTACCTTAAATGGGTCAGATTGGGCAGAAAATTGTAGGTGCTCCCCCTCCCATTCGTGCTTCTAATACGCTCTCAGGAATGGTTAAGAGTTGTAAGTTACTAGGCTCTGGTTCTCCCCGAGCTGGTGGGCCACCGTATTTATTTTTATTTATAAAATAAAAAAATGAACAGTTACATACCTTCATACTAAATATTCATAGAATAAAGGAATTGAAATCGGATAAAAGGAAAGTGCTACAAAATGTAAAAAAAAACGTAAGCCTATAACTACTTAGCTATATATGCATCTATAAGAGATTTACTCGAATCTAAGAAATCACCAGAAATGTGGGTTGGTTGAAGGAAAAAAGACGGCATGGAACATTTAAAAAAAATTACAGCCCCTAGGGGAATGTACGGCTTTACTTAGAATATACCTGGCGGTTGATGTTGAAGCCCTTTGCCATCTATAAAATGGGACACAGGACCTTAAGAATGAAAGAATTGATTTTTTTTGTTTAAATTGAGAAAGCATTCCCAGATGTGTCGTATAAAAAAACGATAAAAATAAAGATATTTTATGCCAATCGTGAGTTTAAAATAAAGGGTCCCTTAAGAAGAACCTAAAATGAAGTATTCCATTAAACCGGATTATTTGAATTTTAGCGCCTCACACATATGCAACGAAATAAAATCACAAGTTTCTATATACATATGTATGTACATATTACATAGGTATGTATGTAAATATGTCGACTTTTTCTTACATTAAAAGGGACAATTCCCATTTTTCATTCTTTGCTTTCAATTTCCCTTTTATATACATAAACATTATGTACATTACATATAAATAATTTGTATTTTGTGTCAAAGAAATGATTGTTGTACCTACACACATTTAAACTAGGAAATAATTTGTCAAAAAAGGTCTTTTATTGTAATTGGACAAATAACTACGTATGTACATACAAGTTACATTCTCGTATTTGACTCTTTTGCTATAGGTATAGTTGGGTCAATTTAATGGGAAATAAACTCAAAATATTATTTTGCTGTTTGTATAGGGGTTCAGGCCTTAGGGGTTAATAAACTGCAAAGATATGTTAAACTATTTAAAGGACACTCTCAGAACGAGTCAACAGTCTGTTAATATGTATCTTATCAGATTATCTTTTCAAATCAAATGGCAGGAAGGTGTGGGCAGATAATATAAATTCAGAGGAAAGCCGAATCTGAACATGTAAAGGGTTAAATCCATTTAACTCACTTTTAAAAGTGAAAAAGTGGACATTTTAAGGAAATAAATCAGGAACAAAGCTTATCTTTCAGGATTTCCTAGTGGTTTTTTGTTTTTTAAAGAAATGACAGATATTTTAAGTATAAAATATAGTTTTAGTTAAATTTCTCGCAAGCAGGCGTCGCTTATGTATATACGTTTGTATTTTTTCAGTTTTCTTGCAAAATGTTTAGTTCTTTTGTATTTCTTGCAAAATGTTTTTGAATGTAGTAATCCCTAACTGAACGATACTACTGTTCAAAATACTTAAGCCGAAACCACAATTATCTAATGTGGTGAGTTGTAGAGTATTGCGTCGCTATCGCTTCAATGTATTTGATATGCGTAGATTCATATTTGTGTAGTGAGATGTGTTGTGGTGTGGGAATCAATATTTTACCGATTGTCCCACCACACTAAGCGGTATCGGAGAAATGATAAGAGAGTGTTCGGGAATGAGAATAATATGTAAACAGCGAAAGCCAAAAGTAAATTTTTGCATAACAAAACTCTGATTATTGTGCACAGTTAGCAACACAACACATCAGTCGAAAACACACCGCACGAGATACATAGACTCGGAAATATTCGAGTTTCAACATCAACAAATCTGAAAGTCTTATTCAAAAATAGAATTAGAACACGGACAATTTAATTGAATGTCTAATTAGGTTTTTATTAGCCTCGAAAACTCACGCCATGACCATTCCCATAATGCTCGCTAGCAATAAATACCTCCTATGTTGGTACGTAAAACCCCCTACGGGCAACAATTTCGAAGGACGTTTGTACATTTCAAAAGAATTAGGACTACAAAAACATGCAAAAATGGCAAACGGCATTCAAAATCGCAATAATTTATCTGCAAAAAGTTTGTAGTGGGACGGGAGCGGGACCAATGAACCCGTGCTCATTCTAAAACATATGTATGTACGTTAATCCCTAAAAATAATTAAATATCAGTCCTAAAACATAAAGTATTTTTTAATAATCCTAAAGACCAAGTGGATCCAGAAAGTGCTTAAAATCTCACTCATTTATATGGATACATATTAAAATAGCATTTAATCTCACCTTTGAATTTCAGTCTACACATGAGTTGGCTTGAATGAAACTTTTTCCTGTTCGAACATTCCTCCTTTAACCTACCCACCCATTAGACCTAAGTCATTTATTAAAATGTCATTTTATTTATTTTTGGATGTATCTGTGTGAATTGAACATGGAACTCGTATATATAATATTTAAACAAACTTTTCTGACACTTTCAAACAGATACACACAATTCTCTTCTAAGAGATAATGAGTTGGAAATCTTGAATAAAAGTCAATTAAAATGATTGAAAAGTGCACATGCAACCGTAGAGAGAAAATAGACTTTTCAATAAAACAAAGGATGAATGGTTGTTCCCTTGTCCAAAGACATCAACACAATCCGACACCGGAAAATCCTATATCCCATAGTTGTCCACAACTGACAACGCAAGTTCATTCGAACAATATAAATAACAACAACAACATCAACAACAACTGCAATTGCAATTGCAACTATCTGCCCCACCACCAGCACCACTACCTTCATCATAATCATCACAAGTATATTGGACGAGAATGCATGTGTGCCAGTGGGAGCGATAGTCTTCGACATTTTAACAAAAATTGTAGCATCCAACCACCTCAGCATTGGCCATCAAGCACAGTGTGACAAAACCAGTGTTCCAGTAGTATCGACCTTCGTCAACCCGAGAAAAACCGGTCGCATTGCACTGCCGCCACCTCGGAAGGTGCTCCCACCCTAGCTCCTCCTAATGCGCTCACCACCAATAGATACATTTGTTGTCATTGTAGTTTTAATAACAGACCCATCATCTGGTGGGTATCCTGTCCTCGGCTGTCTTCCATCGCATCGTCAACGAAATTAGATTCAAAGCCGAGTGTATCCCATTCGGACCTGCGTCAGCTGTACAAACCCACCGTCACCGCCACCATGAATAATTTCTATAATTCTTACAACGCCTATAACCAGCAGCATCATTTGCACGCGGATGATCCTGTGCTGCCTGCCACGGTTCCCTTGCCACCCACGTCGCATCTGCGAAGGCAGACCACGTCAAGACCAAGCTTTGGCAATGGCAACCTATCGAATCAGCACTCCCAATCAATCACGGCCTTATGCAATGTTTTCGATAATTATTATGGGAATAGCTTTACGTGTCAATGTCATGGAAATTTAGGAACCCCAAAAGTCCGATCGGATCAATGGTTCGAGGAGCAGAAACCCAGGGAATTACAGCCCAGCTGCTATTCAGGTTTGTATCATTAATTTGTAAATTAACCTCCACATGCACAATGGCCATAAAACAATCCATATAACACGCATTCACCACCAGGATATGAACGAGGGAATAGACTGACTGATGATGAGGACTCAACATTTCCAGCAGGACTCCTGGACCGGGAGTTCCATATGCTGCATAGGAACATACCTGCTTTGCGTAGGTCTGGTGTCGATATAACCACAATAAGACAGCATTTTTACCCGGACGGTGGCTGGGGTTGGATTATTTGTGGGCTATCGTTCCTGGCCCACGTCCTGACCTCAGGATTGCAGCTCTCTTATGGATTGCTGCTCTTTTATGCCACTCAGCATTTTGGCAACAAAAGCGAAATAGGTAAGGACTGTGTTATTTTTGTTGACCGCATCATTCCGCATTTTTCAACTTGAACAATTCCAATTGCAGATTGGTTAGGAGCATTAAGCTGGTCGGTATCCACAATTGCTATTCCAGTTGTAATAGCATTTTGCCGAAAGAAATCGACTCGGCTTTTAGCTGTCATTGGAGGTTTGGTGCTGCCCTTGGGTGTTCTTTTCACATCGTTCGCAACCCAACTGGGTCAGATGTCTTTTAGTTATGGTAAGCGTATATCTAACAACCAAAGGATGATAGTGTCGATGAGAACTGTATCAGGGATTTATAAATCCAATTTTGCCTTCAATATTTACAGGTGTCTTAATAGGGCTTGGAGTCTCAATGGTACGAGAATCGTCGATCATAATGATTGGAAATTACTTCAAAAAACGTCGGCAATTTGTCGAAATGGTGGCTATGTCTGGAGAAGGAGTTGGCTTGGCACTGTTTTCGGTAATACTTAAAGAGGGTGTGGGGTGAGTATGGATTTAGATTTTTTGTTTATGTCTGTTGCTGATTTATGTTTTTTTTTTTATATTTTGTTTTAGCAAAATGGGTTGGAGACTTGGTTTGCAAGTCATTGCGGCAATGGTATCAGTTAGCTTTTTCATGGGTCTATTGTATAGGCCTGCTTCTCTCTATCATCCACAGCGGAGAGCTATTCAACACTTAAAAAATCAAAGAAAGAAAGTAAGTTGTTTATTATATAATATATGTACATGAATTATGTGTGTACTTTTTATGTCGATCAGTGCTACAGTAGGGAGCAAAGGATTTTTATTTACTGTTTTTTTTTTGTATTTCATAAATTTTTAGTAAGAGATAGAAAAGCTAAGTGATTTATAATTTTAATGGATTTGTTAGCTAGTATATAGAATCAAAAGACATTCAACATTATCACCATTTTAATTGGACTTTTTTCTTGAAATTAAGTCAGTGAAGATGGATCAAATTGGAAGCCTTTTGTTCTAGGCACACAATCAGTGAAATTATCAGTCAGAATCTCGATGTTTGTCTTGAAGCGATATTTAGATCATCCATTATTCTTCCAGAACTTTTAATTTAATCAATAACCTTCAATTTAGTTTTGCTTGAGAAAGATTAAAAAAATCATATTTTTGCTGATGAAATTTGAATATTAACTTAAACGCTTCTTTGCTTTTTCCTTCTCGTTAGTGGTCACTGAATTTAGTACTTTTGTACGTTGATCTTAAATATACAGTGCCGTGTTTTGAAAATGTTTCGCCCATGTAAAGTGGAAAGAATTCTTCAAAAGACACTTGGTAATATTCGGTACCACACTAAAAACACTTGTATCGCACTTAAATCAGGACCAACCTATGAAAGATCGACAAAAGATTTTTATTTCTTAATAGAAAATCGCATTGGGGAGCTTTTAGACGATCAGAGCTCATGAGGCTTGGTTCTTCTTAGTTTCCGAACATTATTGTCTTTTACATTTAAGACAGTGGCATTTTTGAAGGCAAGTGGCCCCAGCGCAGTGGAAGTAGTGCTTGACTGCTAACTTGGATGTATGGGTTCGATCCTCAGTCTAGGCAGCATTCTTTTCTATATTCCCTCAATGGAACGCCACCCCTGGGATTTAATGAGAAAATCAAAACCTAATTTTCCAATCCACTGTGCCAACAAAAATCTATCCTATATCCTTCTAACATTGCCTAATTTATAAAAACCTAGGTCTTACTGGCATATATATGTTTGTGTTTATTTGTTTGTGTATAGAATGTCGCCATATTTATCCATATCGTTTCAATAATAGTTTTTTTCATGATTCGGCAAGGTAATTAATTAATGCCTGTGTAGTAGATCGCTGATCAAATCTCGATTCAATTTATTTTTTAGCGGAAAGACCGAATTTTCTGACATGCATGGCAAAAAAGCGATTTACAACGTCTATTGATGGTCAAAACTGAAAAAAAAGTATGTGTTATTATTAGATATTTTTTTTAAATTTTTATATGTGGCACACTTGAACTTTATTCACTCCCGAATTTGTTAGTCGCAGGTTAACAAGTTTTTAAGGTGATTTTGTGAGTTAAAAGGAAAATATTTAATACAAAAAAAGTATGTCAGAGAATTCCAATGATTAGTATTGTTATTTACAACGTATTTATTACAGATCAGATTATCAGATCCTAAAATTAAAGATCAGGTTCACTTGAGGTTTTAGAACAAAATGATTTTCCGTTTTCAGAATTTTAATTCCAAACTAAATTTTGTCAACTGAGTTATATCTTCTTTAATGTGCATTTTTTAAAACATCGTCTTTTTAAAAAAAATTGAAAATGAGTAGTTTATTAAACAAAACAATCCTCTATAGCTTGAAAATGAAAACTTAAAGAGATAGAACAATAAGCAGAACTAGAAAAAAAAGTACAAACACCTTGATTACTGGCGAAACTTTAAAGTTTAACTTGCATTTAAATTACACTTTTTAACTTAGATTAATTATAAAGATATTTAACGCAAATAAATAAAAAAAAAAACTGTTTTTTTCATAAATGCATGATAAATGTAAAAGACTTGTGTCGAAATTTTAAAATAATAATTGATTTTACGAAAGCTACATTTACGCTTTCTTAAAATTAATTATTATTTCAAAATTTCAAAACAGCACGGGCTATATAGGTCCTCCATAGTTTCTTTTATTTCTATTATTTTCTTGTACATTATTTTTTTTTTTAGGTTAAAGAGAAAAAGACAACAGTTCAAAGTCCAAAGAAAAGTTTCATAGATCTCGTTCCAGCTAGATCAACTACAGTTCGAGTACTTATTATAACTTCAGCTGTATCGGCTCTGGGAATTTATGCTCCAATATTTTCAATGGTAACGTTAAGCTGTTTAATTTATAAATTGCTGCATATAACTCAAAGTTTTTTAAACATTTCAATTAATATTAATTTAAATCTTTCTTACTCAAAAACAGTCACTTCATGCTGCAAAAGAAGGTTGCGATATCCAAGACTTGGTGCTCCTACAAACATTCCTTGGCTTATCAACAACTTTGGGAGTTGTTATAGCCGGTTCAGTTATAAAAAGGTCTTGCAGAATCAATAATACTTTAATTTCGGTGCAAATCGTTTCTCAGGTAGGTAAATGAAAAAGTTATACAATTTCATAAACGTATGCAAAAAAGTGTCTTCGTGCAGTCAAGTCAAAGAATGACTTCTAGACAGATTATTTTTTACAATTTATAAGTCATTTTGTCATTGTTGAAAGGGAAAATATGTCCTATAGTTGATTCGCTTTGATTATAGCTCAGGACTTTAGTAACGGGTGATTTTTTAGCTGGTTTGGTTTTGGCAACACTGGTTTTGACAGCTGACGTGTGTTTAGTACCTTGTGTCACTGTCAAACAGCTTCAGTTTGGTTTGCAATTTAACCATGGATCGTCTTACAAATGAACAACGCTTGCAAATTATTGAATTTTACTATCAAAATTCGTGCTCGGTTCGAAATGTTCATCGCGCGCTGCTTCCATTTTATGGTCGGCATTCTCGACCTTCTGAGCAGTCTATTCGGAAGATTGTGACCAATTGGTCAATTGGCCGCCTAGATCGTGCGATTTGACACCATTAGATTATTTTTTGTGGGGGTATGTCAAGGCTAATGTCTATAGGGACAAGCCCGCTTCGATTGACGCACTGGAAGCCAACATCCATGCATTCATTCGTGAGATACCGGCCGATATGTGTGAAAGAGTATGCCAAAATTGGACTCAGCGGATGGGCTACCTGAGACGCAGCCGCGGTCAACATTTGCATGAAATTATCTTTAAACATTAAATTGCAAGGTTCAAACTATCGATTCAAATAAATATTTCATTCATTGTTTCGAATGTTTTGTGTTTTTTTTTTTTAAAAGTTCTAAACCTCTTAAAAAATCACCCATTATTTCGTTAATTATTTAAAAATTCACACGAAAGTCTCTCTAGAAACCAATTTTTGATAATTTGTTATTGACTTACCTGAGTCATTTTGATTATTTTCTAAAATATGAAATGTTTAAGAATTTTTGAAACTAATATTTTGTTAATTTGCAGGCTTCATTGCTCACTGTAGCGGTTTCTATACTGTTTCTTTCTTTCGTCCTCGGATTTCGACCTCTTTGTGTGCTCTGTTGGATATACGGAATTGGATTTGGGGGTTTTCGATACTCGTTGAAGATGTTAGCTCTGCAGCGAGTTAAGGCTAAATATTTTACAAAAGCATGGGGTAAGAAGTTTGAATGTAAAAATTAATGGAATCTATTCATATATATTTTTTTTTTTTTCATCAAATTTAGGCCTTATAAGAGGAGCAGAATCATTGCCTGTGATTATAAGTGTGCCATTGACTATGTTTTTGAACGATTATTCATTGAAATATGGGCGAGCTGGATACTTTATTTGTTCAGCAGCAGCTGCCATAGGTGTTGTTTTAATATTCTTTGTTGGATACTCGAGCACCAGACAAGGCATTTCGATGAAAGGTTGCACTAACGGCACCCTAAGGTCACAATATTCCACTGCCAATAGCAACTTTACGCCAGACCTACTAAATCGAAGCTACCTAAATTTGCCTGCTGCAGCTGCTGCTGGGGGTGGAGGTGTTGGTGGTGGTGGCGGTTGCAAATATATGGGACAATGCGGCTGCCAAGCCTGTTTGAATCTCCTCCAAAGGAGCTGTTATAACTGTCACCAAGTACCTAATATTCCTCCCAGATGTCATGCTGCTGGAACTAGTCATTTTAATCCCTATACAAATTCATATTGCTTTAATGAAGGCATGATGTGTCCTCAAAAATATAATGCTCTTCGTGAAAACCAAGCTCGATGTCGGAAATATACATTCGGATCAGGCAGCATAGGGGCCAACATGGGCAGAAAGCTGCAGAAGAGTTTTTCCTTCGTCAGTAATCCTTGTACTGCAACATGTGTTTGCACATATCCTGAGCAATACTGTTTGCCATGTACTCCTAAAAGGTATGAAATTATTAACTAACAAAAACTTTGATTCCTCTAAAATATTTCTTATCTTATTCCAGACAAAAACAAGCTTTACATCCAGGTTCATTTACTCGAAACTATGCCGGAGCTGGATCGTTGTGTCATTCGTCAAAAAGTCGCAGCGTCCCAGAAGGCTTATCCACATTTTCTCAGGCTTGCCGATGCCCAGCAATGCATTGTCAAAATTATAACATTCAGCGTCAAAGGTCACAATCATTGTCAAAGCCAGTTCATTTTGTCGAGCAAATAACGACATCTGTCTGACCCATAGTTAAATACAAGTAGAATGATCAATGTTAGGAATTTATGTAACTTTTTAAATGAAATAAACCCCAAACCCAACCCCACCCTAAAACGCCATCCAAAGATTAAGAAAAAGAGATTTTTCTAGAGAAGAGCAATCGTATATTTATTGAAGCAAATAAATAAATTAATAAAATGGAAGATATAACGAACGATATACACAAATTGTGTTCACCAATATCAGGCATATCGAAAAGTTCAAGTATTAGAATGTATTGTATATATATAAAGCTCGATATAGGATTTTTATATAATATAATGTATAATAGGAGCTAAATCAATGTTTATCTTATCAATTTCTTTTCTTTTTTAAATAAAATTAAATCAAATTTTTGTCGAAAAGTTTTTGAAAGTATTCATTTGTTAAAAGAAGATATACCATAAGGAACTGTATACGTAATATGTATGACTTAAAGCAAAATGTAACTGTTTAAATTTCATAAGGTACAGATGTTTGTATCTTTCCATTTTTAAAGACATATTTAGGATTTTGGTTTTAATCGAAAATGACACAGAATTATGAGCTGTTCAGAAGATATATGGAAAACAGGACCGAAAAGGCAATTAGCCACAGTTAATTTTAAGGAAGTGACTTTTTCGATATAACAATTTATAACAATTTTATTTATAAAAGTACTTCTTATGTGGTCCAGAAGGGCTCTGCGCCCTCGCCGCCACCACGCTCCACTTCGGACACACAGATTTTTTTTTTTTATGTCACCCGAAGCTCGCTACTATAAGTACACTTTTATATCTGTTATAAATTGAGATTTTTTTTAGTCATGTCCTTATGACTATGCATTGAAATTATATTTAAAGGACCTGCTAAATTAACTAAGTATAGTAGGTAAGTCAATGGAAGACAGATGTTAAGGAAGCATGATACTACTTAAAAATTTACTAACTTTAAAGATCTTCAGCAGTTCATGCACAAAAGTAAGCAAACAAAACATTGTCATCTTTTTTAATTGTCAAAGTGACATTTTGAGTTAGAATGATAGTAAAAAGTTAAAATAGATATTTGGAATCTAACTTTAATAAAATGTTTAAAACTCGTTCAAAAGTTCTAGGACCTACTAAACAAATTTGTAATCTGATGCTTTTTTTATGAACCAAAAAAAAAATCTAACAAAAAATCCATTTTTTAGTACTTTTCAAATTTTGTTTGGTTTTTTTTTTCATATAATTATGTATTTGTAGCTCCATTATAGTTGTCCACCGCAAAAGCAATTTCGTGTGATGAAATCGTGCATATTTTTTAGATTTTTCTCTGAATATATTAATAGCCGTTCTTTAGTATCAGATTTGATTCATACAGATTGTCATAAAAACTTGAATTATAATATTAATTTCATTAAGATCAAGAATTTCATGATCCAAGAATTATTTAAGATGGTTAAAAATAATACTGCATTGTCACTCTGGATCCGTATCTTAACATTTTGAATGGGAGATCTGTATATATGGATGATTATATAACTAAAGTAAAAATTGGGACTAATGCTAACCCCACTTAAACATAAGACCAAGTACTTGCGACCCATCAGTCGTGAATAAATTAAATTCTATCTACCTATGAAGTATGCAGTTTACAAATCTTTTCAAATTAATGTTTTGATATTTACATTTTAATAAATAAAATTCGAATAATTAAGGGTTTAGTTGGAAATGAGCTCAGAGGAATTAGATATAAAAGGCCAGCCTTTTTTAAAATTCTGACAAAGCTAAATTTTGGCGTCTTAAGCACGTAAAAAGTATGTACCCTATCAGTGCTTTTTATTTTGAGGGATGAAAGAAATAAAAGGCATTCGCGTCAGCAAACAACAAACTGCTGACCATTGCATCCCTTATGAGATAGGTATACTTAGTTTGAAATGCAACCTGAAAAGTTTATTTTCTTATCAATTCATAAACCTGAAAAGGCTTGCCGTTTTGTTAATGTTAAATAAATTTAAATGAACCTTACATATTGTTGACTTTCAATCGATCTTACTACGGGTGGAGGATCGAAGCAAAGAAAGAGAACACGACTTTTTGGTTTGAAAACTTATTCTGATTTATTGTCTGAAACTTAAGTCTATTTATACTATATCTTATGCTTAGCTTCACTTTATTTTGAATCCAACATATTGCTTATAATTTCATTTCAATTCTTATTTATTTTGAAATACACTACATTTACAAAATATTGTTTATAATCAATACTATTTGGTTGTCCTATTAAACACATCAATATTATAAATATGCGGAAGGCAAATCAAAACATAAATAATAAAAACATACCATTATTGGTGACAGTGCGCTTTAATGCAACACAGTATAGATTTAAAATCTTTTGTTCTGAGTCAGCATACCTCGATTGTTGTTGCTGTTGTGGGAATTTGGTGTTATGCTTAATGTTTTTGTTGCTGTCATTCCTGTGGAAACATAAGTATTAAACAGTTTGTGAACATTTTAAGTGACCAAACAAGTAGGAAGATATTAAAGAAGCAAATTTTGTCAATTTTTTTATTTTATTTATGTATAAGTTTTATGCATTCAATTAAAAACACATGTTTCCTTAGAATGTACATATTACTGTAAAACTTTTAAATTCAGAAATTCTAGAACATACCTTAAGAGGAACAATGACGTTGGCACCCGTGAAGTGTACCACCCAAGAAAACTATTGACAAAAGTCCGGAAACAATTATGAAAACAAAACAATTCGAAAATTTATCAATGTTTATTGAAAAATTCCAGAATTTTCAAAGGAAAATCTGTTAAACATATACTTAAATAAAAATCAGTCTTAACACGTGACACCATCGTAACTTTCTACGTCTTCGTCAGGACTGTTAACGGTACGTAAAGTAAGATGTTTTAACAATGGATTTTCTTTTCTTAACTAACATTTTGAGTAAGGGTTGCCTGGTGAAATATGGTCAAGGCATAGGGTTGCCACGCTTTAAACGTTGATTTTTGTTTTTTTTTTTCAATTATATGAATCAGCCCATATGGTAGGTTTTAGTGTAAAAAAATATCATATGAAAGGAAAGTTTATTTAAAAATTTTTAAGTCGGAATTTCCATAGGGTAAATTAGGGGAAAAGGAGAGAAAGGTCTAGATTCTATTTTCTAACTGAAAATTGAATTGAATTTTCTTTTATATGTATGACTTTCTTGTATTTATTGTATTTACAAGATCTATCGATTAAAGGAACCCTCTATCACTTTTCGTTTGAAAATAGAATCTAGAACTTTCTCTTCTTTTACCCTAATTTACCCTAATAAAATTCCGATAAAAAAACACGTATTCCAATTTTTTAAAATAAAATTTCGTTTCATACGATATTTTTTTTAGCACTAAAACCTAAATACCATATGGGCTTGGCCATATAGTTGAAAAAACAAAAATCGACCTTTAAAGCGTGGCAACCATATTTCGCCAGGCAAATCTTGCGCAAAATCTTAGTTTATACACTATCTAAAAAACTGTTTACCATTTATTTGGTAATTCGATGAGGATAGGTCGTTCTATGGCGGGATCTTCTACTATGATAAATGAGTTTTGAAAATGAACAGAAAAAAAAACTTAAAGACTTGGGCGCACTTTTAAAATCATTTTACATTAATTTGTTTCGATTTGAATTGCAAATAAACATGCTATATTTAACTTAAAGGAGTCTGATGATCGGGTTGGTCCAGGTTAAATAATTATACCTCAATAATAATGGCGGTCTGGTAATGCACCTAAGTTTTTGATGTTTTTTTTCAAAACTTTCATATGAACACAAGTTTGCTTTTTATTCACTCACGCATTCCCTTGTGGAAATATTTACCAAATGCTGTAGAGTATTCTATATGAGATGGTAATGAATCTAAGCATAGTCGAGTTGCAAATAATACGCGTTTTATTTTCAGCCGACCAAATTTTAAACTGGAATTCTTCTTACTGAGCGTTAAAAATAAAACAACGATTTTTATCCAAGGGCAACACTCATAAGGCTTTTGGGAAATTCAAGGCTTAATTTAGATGATACGTGATATTCACACGCCACCGCCGCTGCCGCCGCTCACCTATACCTATACATCTTCACCCTCTCCAGCATCCGTTCAATATATTGTGATATGACGAAAAACCTATGCTCAATGTATGCATGCCTGAAAGTTATTCCGAGCGGAAGACGCGTTTTATTGTCATGGTTACACAACGAATAACAATTTTCCACTCGACGAACTATGCCTTCTGTTTGCATCCTGCAGCATTTGACAGGACCTACTATATTAAAAGTTGTGGGAGTATAATACCGGTGGGGGGGCCAGAGTGGGAGTTATATCTTTAGAGCAAAAAAATTTCGGCATCCACCATTGAGGAGAAAAAAAACTTTGGAGCAGCGTTTGCGCTCTCCCAAAAATTTTAATCAAAGAAAATATTTTAACTGCTTTTCGCTGCACTTGAGATGAAACAAGGACTTTAATGGCACTTCATTCAGTGTCGAGGATTTTGCGTTGAGGGTGTAAGGGCCAAGCTGCGGACTATAGCTACGAAAAAGAAAGACAAAAAAAAAAGAAGAATTTCCAAGTCTTAACTTTTTTTCCGCTAATCTTTTGATTCTAGTCCTAACTTTTTTTCGTCTTCTACCTTTTGTGCAAACTCCCTCCGAAATAAGTTTCTAAATTTTCATAAAAGTTTCCATCATAATAATTTTCGGGTTATGCTTTTGAGAAGTTTTTCATGTTTCGTCTCGGGCATCATTGAACATTCAGAATCAGCGAAGAAAAGATTTTACATTACGTAAAGGATTAACAGATCGGAGTGAAAAAGTGCAACTTTCGAGGAGTTTTTTTTATCAATGAGCTCTGGGCTTTCTTTCTTCTAATTTTCAAGATTTTACTTTTGGTTTTTACGAAATACCTATCTCAACATACAAAGTTTTCCAAATTGTTAGTTATTAAATTCAGTGGCATTAAATATTTATGTGAATTTTCGCTACACCATAGAGAGATGACTTCCACAACCATACGTACAAATGGTAAGTTGATGAATGATGATGAGTGATGGAATAATTTTTCGAAAAAAAAACGAAAAAAACGTAATCCCACTTCTGATTGTACAGGCAGGTTTTTGTTTAATTTTTGTTTTTTTTTCTCATTTTTTTTTACTGAAAAACATTTTTTTTCTTTGGAATTCAATAATTCTAAGGGTATAGAAATAAATCAGCTGTATCTGTGCATGAGAGGGGATGCTTGACTGCTTAAGGGTACTTTACAGCATCCCCGCTTGGCACGCACACGCGTACTATGACTTCCGCTGCTGTATGCTGTATGCAAGAGATTTTCAGCTATCGTCTCTCTTGCATCCTTTAACTGTTACACTTATTTTGTGTCAAACAAAAATGTATTGCCTTTCTCATTTAATTTGGGAATTTATAAACAATTGGACCTAGCAGGTGAGGGTGGTGGGCTCATAGTGGCGGTGATGGCGGTTTCTCATTTCATTCCAAATGAGTTTTCTTTGTTGTTTCTGTGATGGTGATGTTTTGTAATGAATCCAAAAGTAAACATTAGTTTTCAAACCAAACATGTTTCACATTGAGCTTTTTTTTTGTTTTTTTTTTCGTTAAGTGTTTCGCTGGAATTTCTTGCGCTTGTAAATCTGTAGTGCAAGAAATTGCAATGACGTCATTCGCAACGTGTAAACCATTTCATAGGGTACCTATCTTGTGCTCCATTAACCTCAATTAAGATTCATTTGAATGCTATCGATTGTTTTAAAATTGAATTTGTGAAAATTACTAAAAAAAGAAAGAAAATTCCCTCGGTATCTATTTTTCAGGACTGCATCATGCAATTTCACTAGGGAATATCGAAACCTCAGCAAAGGTATACTTAGCTCTATATTTGATGGTTCTTACTTTCTTCATTTTTCTAAAGTAATTTTCCTTCAAACTTTCCAGTCGAATTCGTACCAAGTTGAAAGATGTTACGATTCTGAGGATGAAAATATGGGCAGACGAAGGACACGAACACAATCTCCATCAGATTTGTACCATAAGACATCGGTCTATTCGAAGGGTGACATTAGGGAGCAGGTTTGTTATAAAATACAAACATACATATATAACTAAATCAATTGAGTTAAGTTTTGTGATCTAATTCGGATAACATATTTATTTTCAGTATTGCCTTACGGACAGACAACTTAATACAATTGAACGTCCAAGAAGGGAACGTTTCTTTGGTTGTTTTTCAAGTAGAGGAGCTCCGCAATCATTTTTGGGAGTTTGTGTTGGAAGGAGAGCACCCTCCGATGAGAATATTGCAGACTACGCTCCATTTTACAAATATCCACGGTAAGTTAATTGGTTTTAAGGCGATTTAAAGGATTAATAGGGCCTTTTGAATATTTTGTCTGTCTGCAAATTTATTTTATTGAAGAAAATAATGTAAAAGTATATTTTGGTTTGATGAAATAAGTTTTGATTGATGTGGAGAATTTAAATGAATTTAAATTTTTATAGTGCATTCATATAACATAATAAGTGACACTTAAGTTTTACATATTGCAACTTTATGTGTAGTTTTACTGTCTGGATAAGTGGCACTTAAGTGGCCAACATGGTAGGATTAAAGTGTCACTTATTTAGGTGAGTTTGCACTGTGAAATCGGGCATTTATTTATTATTATTGTTAAGTTTTCATTTGCATTAGAAAACAATGGATCTTTTAGCTTTAATTAATGTACTAAATTTTTTTTCTTTACTTTCAATTTAATTCTTTCTTTTGTGATTTTTTAAATTATAAAATTTGACCCCTCTAGCCCAATTACAAATATATTCACCAAATGGTTTTGTGTTTGTACAAAATTCAAGTTTGGAGCCTTTTATCCCCTATGCATTCCTATAAAATTGATTGAAATCCGTTATTGCATATTTTGACCTTAAAACTGGATCTTGGTGTTCCTTCTTTTTCGACAGACATGTTCGCAATTTGTATCTTTTAAATGCGCTTGTGTTTGTTGATGTTGATATTATTTTTATTTTGGATACAATCACTAAAACCATTTGTTTGCGTGTGTTACAGTTACCATCACCATTGTTCACCAGAGCAAAAACCACCTGAAGATGACCATGACAGTTCCTATTTTCGAAGACAACCTGCTTCCATACTTATTACAGCTAAATGTAGTGGTGGAGAATCTGCACCAGATCGCTACTCGTGGATGGAGCCAACAACAATTATCGATGATTCCAATCTACGCCCGAAAGATCTAGGGTTTGTGCGAGTTTATTTAAAAAAGCCCTATTGATGTAGTAGAATTAAATTGTTATTTTTTTCACCTTTTCTAACGCATTATAATTCCCATAATTAGTTTGCTAATAAACATATATTTTATACCTTTACCGGCTATATTAGAAGTCTGGAAAAGTTTTTTTAAGAAACGCCTCATGTATGCTCCTTATAATGTCTCAGCTTGCTTTTTGTAAAAGAACTTGGCTTTATATATACATATGTAGATATAAAATCCGCCGGCTGTGGCCGTTAAAAAAAAAGAACCAATGTTTGCTTATAGCTTTTTTGTTCAAAATTTCCTCGCAACATTAGATATACCAACCCTTTTCTATAGAGAACAGACATTTATGTGTGTTTTGTTGTTATATATATATATGAAAACCATGTCATTGCGGGAATCCAGCTTCCAGCAAGAAACCTTTATAGTGAGAGGCTACAAACAACCGCAGTATTTGAACCACAATTCAGAACATATTACCTGGTATGTACTTTGTATATAAATTCTGTTAGATACAACGTTTGCTTTTTGCCTACTACTATACTACTAACTACTACTACTACTACTACTTTAATCTACCGTTCTTTGGTATTTTCATGTAATACCTCAACACGCATTATGACGGACTATAAAACATATTGCATACATCAATCTCTTTTCAAATATTTAGAGTTTTAAGAAATATTTAAGAATATCAGTAGTTAATTATTAGACCTTTAGAAAATCATCATAATCAGTTAAAGAAAGAAAAATTATGTCATTTCATTGCAATTCATCATTATACATTTTGACAGTGTTTATCGATGTCCAGCGCATGTTGGCCTCCCACCACCTCCTCCCCCACCAACTAATGCCCCTAGTGGTCCACCAACTCCAAGGTAAAATTCATTCAAACCACCAAACAAAGTTTATATGTATACATAATTCCCATAGGACAAAACACGTAAGTTTTGCCAGATCGCACACTTTGACATCTTTCGATGAGGCATCGCTTCGTTCATCTGGCCGGATGAAAGGGGCCAGAAGTCAAGAACGTCTCATCGGTGGAAAGAAGCCCATTATGAATACTGGACCTATTTATGAACCAGCTCAGCATCAAGCAGCGTTTGTGACTAGAACTTCTCACCATCACATAATACCGCATCAACACCAACACACTCAAATAATTCAACAACCAGCTTACCATATTCACCATCCAAACATACTAGTTCCAATGCATCAGCATGAACTGGTAGCTCAACATCCAACTAACGAGGATCTTATATCAATGATGCAGGTAAATCGAGGGGCTGTTGCTGAGCTTAATGCTGCAAATATGGGTGGTATTGCTGCACAGAAGTCTCCATCGGCTGCAGAAGTGATTTTGGTTGAGAAAATTAAGAGGAACGCCATGAAGACTCAGGCCACACAAACCGAGAGTTATGCTGCAGCAAAGAAGGAAGGAGTTCCCTATAACTTGGCCTTAAGTCCTCGCACTGTACACAGGGTATGTTTTGATATAAGCTATGTACAATATTAATCAATTATTGTTCTTTTATTTGAAGTTTCTCAAAACCTCTGTCTACCTGTTTCTTAGAGTCTACACTAAAGAATTCACTAAGAATAAGAAACTTAAAAATCCCTATGCCCACTCTCCTACACACATAATCTTAAATACTTTGATTTCTTCAATTACCGCACAACACGAATGTAAATCTCTTTAATGAACACTACCTTTGAAACTCAAGAACCTTCCAAGACTCATCCAATTTTCTATCCTTAACCTTAACACTAAGCTAAACATTTTCAATTTCCAAATTCCCATTTATATTTTTTCTAAAATACAAAAACTAATCTTACCTTAAAGTTAATTTAATTTGGACTTTATTTGTTTAGGTTAAAGTCGTTTCCCAAAGTGCTCAAACGAATGGCATTTTAAATGGGAGAAAACTAACAAAAAGCTTTTCTGAACTGAATAATGGCCGAACAGCAAGCGGCCCATCAAACGACTATCTATTAGCTGACAAAAGTAAACTGTAAGAAGAAATTTTGTTTTTGTAAATATCGATGACCCTATAGAATCCTTAAAAACATCTACCTTTTTCATTTCAGACCAATTGATCACGAGCAATTACATCGGACTCAATCAGAAGAGCCTCCTCGCTCTCCATCAATGACACTACAGAATAATATTGGTGAAGACCAAACTAATATTAAGTACTATGAACCACCACCGCCAATAAACATATCGTCCCATTTGAAAACAGTTAACGCTAATGACCTATATATGAGAGATTTGCCCAGAAAGCAGTCTCAAGAAAGTGTTTACTCCTTTAGAGCTACAGACAACGAATCAGCATTGTCCATGAGTAGTAGCCGACATCGGGCAGAAGATCAATCACAATCCCAACATGTCACTAGATCTAGATCGTCTTCACAGAGTATTCATGCATCGCAATCTATTTACGGTCCCGGTTATGAGGGATCTTCAAATGCCGGAAGTGTTACTGACTACGAAGGGCCAAATTTTGATTTCGAAAGAAATAGTTTACCACGCCGAGCTTGTGGTCAGCATAGATTGGATGTTGAGTCGTATACTCATAGCTTACCAAGACGTGAAACGATGCAAAATCACGAAAGTTGCCGCCATATTACAGAATGCCCGGAACTTCTTAGCGAAGGTGTCCGGGAATACAGGGGTGATGATCTTTTGGAAAAGCTTGAAATCCATCGTCAGTCATGGAGTGAACAACGAAGATCATCGATGACTGGTCAACGTTCAGATGGTGCATTTTCGCGGGACTCATTGCGTCGCAAGTCAATGCCACTGCAACCGTTTATAATTCCATTTCCTGGTGCTCCAACATCCATTGTTAGGACCAAATCTTCCGAACCAAGGCCGCAGCCGGTGGTAGTTAGTAAAAAGGAAGAACCCAAACAAGAACCCGAGGAAGAAAAAGAGATCTTCATAGATTTCAAGCCACATGCTTCACCAAAGCCAAGCCCAAAAATAAACAAAAAGAAACTCACTAAAACTTCATCAGATGGAGAAATCTTGCTTGAACGACGGCGAAAACAAGAAGCTCAAAGAGACACCCATTATCCCCCGACATCAACAAACCATGTATCATCAAGTACAGCAGAGGACGAGGAAAGTAGTGATCACTTGTATCAAAATCTTCCCATACAAAATGAAAGCATCTCTGAGAGAAAATCAATTCCGACTGTTACTAGCCTCTCGCCACCACAAAGTACAAAGGAAGCAAGTAAAAGAGACATGTTCCGAAAAAGATCAATCAGTTTAGAGGATCCGAATACTATCAACGAAGCGAGACTGGCCAAGTCAGCGCCACCTTCTCCCTGCCAAGAGGAACTCTTAGCTAATACATCTACCTATCCATCATCGGACTCTCTTGCTAACGATTTGACAAGAGATCATTCCGATGGACTTTGGAATGACTCCCAAGTGACTGTTGTCACTGTAGAGCCTCGTGAGGAGAGCGACAAAAGTTCAACATCACATCTTCTGACCCCCTCATCAAAAAGGAAAAACTTACTACTCCAGCACCAACAACGAAGTTCCATAGACACTGATTTCATTGATTTTGATGATCAGATGTCTGACCATAGTCCAACGTTCTTAGTTCCTCCAAAGTCAATATCTATGCAAGCCACCTCAAAAGGTGTTAAAGATCAAACTAGCAATAGTCTGACTGTGCCATGCATGAAACAACCCTCACCAACGATCGCGGTCACACCAACTATTGCCGTTCGGGGTGAGCAGCAACTGCCATCTCCGGTGAATATCAGGCGTCTTTCAAGAACGCTTTCACCAGCTCCGGATCCCATATATGTGTCAAATAGGTAAGCGACAGAAACCTTCGATTATTATGGCTTATGTTTATTTGAAATATTGCATCTTTCAGATTCCTAGATACATCTATAACGGTGACGAGTCAGCTTCCAACAGAATATCACATTTATAGCCGCCGCGATTCCTCGGTGAAGACCAACAATACAGACCTTTCGGAGTGCAGCACCAACACAGATGAGTACATCACTTGCACAGATACATCTAGACGCACACCAGGTATAAAGACACCACCTACTACAACAAGCTCGTCATCAACCACACAAGTACCAGGTTTGCAAACTTTTACCAAAATACCTACTAGATTTGATGTTTGTGTGTGTTTCTCTGTTGAGCCTCTTATATTGTGATTGTCTAGTCACTTAGACGGAGGTATTTGTTGTTGCTTGGTGAACTGCTTGCAGTGTAGTCACGTGTGCTTCCATAATGTTCCCGAAATCAATTAAAAAATTCCTTAATCAAATTGTCTTCCAGTTTCAGCTCAAAGTTCCCAAACAGAAAGAACTCATGATGGGTCTTCATTTGAGAGTGCTTCTTCGCTATATTCCACACGTGGAGATGGTCTTTCCGAAGAAGCCCCAACAATTGATGAACAATTGCCAGGAGTGCTGGTCCAATCTCCTATGTCTCCGAAGTCTGAGCTGGTGAAGCAGTCCCCATCTCATTCTATATGTAGTACTTCTTCGGGAAGCTACAACATTGCCGGTGGGGGCAATCAATCAACAACAATCACACCGCTAAAGGAAGAAAGTACACCTATCCCAATTACTGTCTCGCCTCCAAAAACCGTCACTATTGCTCCAAGACAAAGTGTGGTGTCCTCTACAAAAGGAGTTTCAACATCATCAAGCAAGCAGGGTGTTCAAATTTCAGCTAAAAAGAAGGCTGAATCAGTCTCAAATGATGAACGAAGTGAGAAGCGATACTCATCGTCTGGCTACTATGAAAGTCCCCCTCACGATGAAGATCCTAAACTATCGAAATTTCGACGACATCGAGCCGAAGAAGATCGCCGCAGGAGGAAGACATCAATGAAGCTCGACATCGAACGTGAGAACATCCGAGCTCTAACGAGTCCCATCAAAAAGACAATTCTTTCGCCGAAGCCTGTAGCCCAGGTTTCACCAGAAGGTCAGATAGCAACGAACACAAACGCCGCCACCATCGATGGTGCAAGTCCCAGCAAAATAAAAAGGTTCCGTCCTAAAATACGAAGACAATTCCGCCGATCATCGAGGGACGAATGCACCCCCCGCAAACAGAAGGCCATCAGTGTACCAGGGCGCAGCTCGGACTATAAACCGCAGGAAGCAGCAACAGCCAGTAGCCCTTTGAAATCGCAAAGTTCTGGCAATCAGCTAAAAGCCAAGTCTATTGAATCACTGCGGTCCGTTTCGCCGGGCTCTGATTCAGTTTTTTACAGCGAAGCCGATGGAGGAGGAGGAATTGATCAGCAAGTACATTGTTTACACTGTGGTAAAGAAGTTGAGATTGTTAATGCATCTGGGTCACAGGAATCCATACCAGCTATAGAGCAGGATGATGACGAACTGGACATTGTGAAGCCGCCCGCAGATTTTGCAGATTCACCGGTTACAACGAAAACCTCACAACGTTTGTACAAGAAAATGGACAAACGGTTCCGTTCGGAAGAGAGACATGGTGATCGTGGAAGACATTATAAGAGCCGACAAGAAAATATTAGAGCTAAGGTAGGTCTTCTAAAAATGGTTTCATTAATTTAAGCACTTTTCCTTCTGTTTTAGAGTGAAGAACGTGGCAAGGACAATAGCTCACAAAGTCCTCCAGTTTTACGACCGGCTGGTTCAAGCCCTTGTGTTTTGCCAAACGAAACAGTCGCTGTGGATAAGGATCAGTGCATTTATCGTGGTAGTTATGATAATAGTCGCTACACACGACTTACCGATATTGATGTGTGGATTCAATTGGATCACCAGACTTTTGGTAGGAATTTCAATTTTACTTATAACTTATTATTTTAAAATATTGGTATTAAATTTTTCCTTATTTGTAGATCGTCAACGAGATCGCCGAGGGTCAACCGAATCAGAGAAGAACTTTCATTCAAAGTACCAAGTTATTCTTCATAGGTTGGTTCAAAGGAGATGCACATTGGAAATGTACCATCGACAGAAAACTAACTCCTTCAGTAAGTTTTTAGAAATTTCTTAGAACTCATATCTAACTGTTATTAAATCCTACCTTAAAATTTAATTACCAATGCTCAGTTGTGTTCTTAAATGTTGATTATTTTTATGAATTTTTGGGTCAACCAGATGGCAAGATACATATATTTAAGGTTTTAAGAATTTTATACTTGAATTTTATAAGGCGAATTATGGCGTCTTTTTCAGGAGCTTGCAGCATAAAATTACTTCAGATTTGAAATGAATAACAAATATATTTGAAGAGCCTACAAAACTCGGAAAATCATCAACTGAAAACTTAGCCTTCTGTTTTGACTTTGAGTCGCTAAAATGATGTCGGTCATAACCATTACTCACGATCACTAAGGGCTGTTATACATTTGAAATAATTGTCCTCATTAGATGCACATTCTTTCGCTTTAACCAGGCTTATTTGTAGCACTCATATCTATCTAGTTTGCCAAAATTAAATTTAAATACAAAAAAATGAGACCTACATATATTACGATTTTTTACTTAGGAAATGATAATCCGTACCCGACCGACGCTAGGCCAAAAAGTCACTAGCCCTAAATGATACTTTAAATAACTTAGATACTTATTTTTCTCTTCTCAAGAGCTCGCACAATGGAGGATTGTGCGTGAGTTAGGCACAGCAAATATTCACCAGAATAGCCCTATTTCAAAATATTTTTGAACAATTTCCTCTCACGCAATTTTTCCTCTTCGAAGAATATAATTTTCTTAAAGATAATCTTATGTTTTCCCCAAAAAATATTCGGTATTTTACTTACGCTTGCAGTTTATTTGAAAAGTTCGTTGGGTGAAGATCGCACATTTAGATAAATAAACAAGAGAACACGCGTTTGTGTTTTTTTGATTTCACTTTCTAAAAATAATCAAATCTTTGTTCGTATATCGTTGGCGTGACGTACATTGTCTAATAATACCACGTGTGCACTTTTCACCTCATATATGAAAATTAATTTTCTAAGTGATGCACTTTTGAGTTAACTGCTGAAGCAGAATGTTAGGTTTGCTAAAATCAGTCCTCGTTTTATTTTTCTCAATTAACATAAAGATTATTAACTTTAAACTTTTATAGACCTTATATCAAAAAATTCTCCTCCGGAACCATTCCGTAGAAAGCTGGAAGAAGTTTTTAAATTGATGTTGGTAGTATGGGCGCGGGAAGGGCATGTTTTGTCTAGATTAGGCTGCAAGACAAATGGTTTGATATATTTATAAAAAAAAAAAACCAACAACACCTACCAAATTATCAATATTTTGTTGTTGATAAAATCTTTGAATTTCATACATTTTGTTTCAGAAATTGATAAAACAATTGTTGTAAAGAGTGATTCTGGAGAATTTGGTTTCCGAATACATGGATCGAAGCCTGTTGTGGTAGCAGCTATTGAACCTGATACACCTGCAGAAAGTTCAGGTCTAGAAGTTGGTGATATTATTATTTCAGTGAATGGAGTATCTGTGCTAGATAAACATCATACTGAAGTCGTTAAGATTGCCCACGCAGGCTGTGAGACTCTAGAATTGGAGGTGGCTCGCACAATTGGTGTTCTTATGAACGAGAAACAAGATTCCCCTCGTCCTATAATACAAAAGGGATATTTATGGCGACAAAGTGGACACGCGAAGGGAATACCAAATCCAAAGAAGTGGGTGAGAAGATGGTTTTGCCTGAGACCGGATCATTGTTTATATTATTACAAGACTGAAGATGTGAGTTAAATTTTGTATAAGAATTTCCAGAGCTTTCTTTCCTTCGGAACTTATGTAAATAGATACATTTATTAAATGACATGAAAACTTCTTCTGACAAATTGGGCTTTAAAAATTTAAAACTAAAATTTATTTTTAACTGTGTCATAAGTTTCATTTAATTTTTACTGATTATATTCTTAAATCGATGTGAATATAAGCAGGTTTTACTGTCGAAATTATTTTTAATACAAATATAAAATTAATTTTGTTTTTTTGTTAAGGACACTCAACCTGTGGGAGCCATCATCCTGGCAAAGCACGCTATTGAACGTTGCGACACTAGTGTTGGAAAGCCTTTTGCTTTTAAGATAGAAGCAAATGAAGGAATTCCAATGTATCTTGCAGCTGATACCGAAGACATTTTGACGCGATGGATAACAACTATGAGACATTCAGCCACGCAAGCAGATCCCTGGTTAGACATGAGGTAAAATAACTTTAATAAAAAAACCATCCATAAGACCAAAAGTATACCTAACCATTTTTTTTATTTAAACCTAGCTCACGGAATTTGAAACTACCGCCTGGTGGAATTGATCGTCCCGATTGTTTCGGTTATCTTATGAAACTTGGTTCACGATGGTGTGGTTGGTCTAAGAGATATTGTGTTCTCAAAGATGCTTGCTTATATTTCTACCAAGATGCAAATAGTAAAGTTGCTTTCGGTAGGGGATTATTTTATATATACATAATTCATATAGTTCTATCGAAGTTATTATTGAATAATTGTAGGAATGGCATGTCTTCAAGGTTTTAAGGTTGCATCAATGTCAACTAATTCAGCTGGTCGAAAGAATTCATTTGAAATTATCCCACCAGAGTCAAAACTTCGACACTATTACTTCAGCACTGAGTCAGAAATGGATAAGAAACGGTATTCAACAATCACCATTTTCCATTAAAAATAAGATTTACAAATTTGTATAATTTGCTCTCAATTTTATAGTTGGATATCGGCTTTGGAATATTCGATAGATCGATGGATTAAAACCGGGTAACTAGCGGTCAAGTCTAAGCCCCACAAAAAGAAACGTCACAGCATCAGTAAGTCAATTTACTGATAGTAATAAGACAAAAGCTACAGAATACAAGAGTCACAAATGATGATGAAGAATGTCTTGTCTCATACACGATGTTTCATGAGGTGCATTGCATGTAACACGTGCTACGAAATGAAGCTATTCATCTTATTGTTCTCATTTTATTTTAGTTTTATTTTTTTATTTATATATATATAGATGTGTGTATTTTAATATTGTGGAAAAAAATGAACAAGCATTGTACAAAGCGTTAAAAACAAATAATTTTCTTAAAGAAACAAAATCACATATGAATAAAATGCCTAAAGTTAAAAAAAAATATTTTTACTAAAAACAAACGTTAAATCGAATATATTAGAAAAATAAAAATTTAAATAAAAAAAAATAAAAGTTCTAAACAAAGACCAATTGGTCAATAAAAATAATCCAGGAGGGTCCGTCCTTCGTCCTGGTAAACAAAATGTCTTATGCAAAAGTTTATGTATACATTTAGTTAGTTAGAAATTGTACAATGTATTTTTTAATGCCTCGATGTGTTATTATTATAGTATAAATGTTTAACTAAGTTATAAAGAAAAAGATACGAAATAAAACTGTTCAAAAAATTCTAGCTATTTCTAATAACTTATTTTTCCAGAACAAGATAAAAATGTTCTTAAAACATTTACTTATTAATCGAATTTAAAATGTAGGATGTTGAAAAGCCTGATTGAATATTTGCAGTTATAATTGAACTTATCTTAAAACCGATCTTGAATACACACAATGAAGTGTATTAAAAATTTAAATTTACATCCTTTTTAATAAAAAATCCCTAATCTTTCAATTTACAAATCTTTCAATTTACAAATCAACTAAAATGTTAATTAAAAATTTACCTATGTATTAATGAACAATTAACTGCTAATTGACATTATGTAGCAAATCTTAACGAAAATGTACTAAATTCTTCAAGAAATCTTCTGTCGTATTATTCAGTCTGCACACGCATACCATACACTCTATCAAAAGTGTGAACTTTTGCAGAAACACTTTCTCGTTTATGGTTGTAAATTACATCTGTATGAGTTGTTGTTTGCTTTCTTTGTATCTCCAGTATCTTTGGTATTTTTTACTTGATTACTCGTACTAATGACAGGTATATAAGCTTCTTAACATGAATTAACTGCAATCTTATCACACTTAACTCACTATTAAAAATAATTCTTGATTCATTTCAGTTTAATTCAGTTAATATGGATGTTAATCTTTTAAGGCTGAAACCAAAGTTTTTCATATATTCTTTTAATGCATTTAAATTTTTGGAAAATCTTTAAGGTACAAAACTCAAAACTCAAAAGCTTTAGTTTGGCATCCGAATAATCATTTCTCTCGATTTTAAAATATCTTAAAACTAAAAATTTAATTTTTATCAATGACAAGTTTAAATGAATTTATTAAATAGATATTTCATTGACTTCTTGGGAAATAGTAAAAGCAGTCAAATGCAAAAGCCAGATAGAAAAAAAAAACTGCAATAAATTCATCAAACCAATCGAGTTCTGTTTTTTTTTTTTTTGTTTAAGTCAAAAGATAAAATAAAAAAAATACCATTGGATCGGGAAATTTTCTCAATCTAAATTCCCAAGAAAACCAGCAGCAACAGCAGCAACCTTAATCTCCAAAACTACAAACTCACCACGGTTGACATGCATCGCTGAAGCGAAATAAAGTATAAGAAGAGTATATAGTGGAAGAAGCGTGTAAGCGTTTCGTACATATAATCATATTGGCATCAGGCAGACAAGTGCATTATCAAACTCTTAATAGGCTGAGCTCATTGACACCGTGCATAAATTTTTATTCACTGCCACTACCTTTTATTCAGTTACTGGTACAGAAGTCAAAACTATAACATTTTGCTCCTGCTCGGCAGAAGCAGACTGCTGGTGGTAAAGCCGCGGCAGCTATCTTCTCTGATGATGTGCCAGTGCACGAAGGAAGGTAAAAAAAAAATATACAAAAATAACTAATCCGTAAAACAAAAATAATGGTGAAACCGATGAAAACAAAAAGAAAAGAAAAAACTTTGGCGGTCCAAACCGGCTCCAGAATCATGGACTTCTTTTCCAGAGGAGTACCTGAGACTTACCTGCGCTGTGGTGTACATATCTGGAAGAAAGGCAACAATCATCCGTCTATCTAACTTTACCTTTTCTCTTTCTACCTTTATTTTTATTGTTTTTTTTTTTTTTAGTGGAGTTTCTGGTTTTCCAAGATTAAAGTAAGCAACTTGAAGAATTCAAATATGCACACACAAACACTACCAACACTATTATACTATTATAAACCAAATAAAAGAGATAAATAAAGAAACAAAAAGAAATTACAGAACGTTGAAGATGACGATGTTGATGATGATAATACCTTACCTCTGCCTGAAGGAATTAAATTTATAATTTTTCCATAGATTTACTTCTCAACTTGACAGTGCCTTTTTAATGCATATATGTACATCAAAATATTTATCTTGTGCGCAATATGCGAAGAGCACACAACTTTAACTTTTGGGTTACTTTGAAAAGGATCGAAAAGCGTTTAGTTCTCTATTTCTTCAACTTTTCTTTTATACACAGGAAATGTAAAAATTGGAATGATTCACTGTTGGGACGTGGTTCATCGTTGAACTAAAAAATTAAAAGGTATAACATTCAACAATAATGTTATCTGTGTTTTTAAAGCAAAAATTTAATTCCAGCTGATTTTCGAAGTTAAGACTGTAGAATACAGAATATTGAGTTGGAATCGACTGAGGTGATTTGTTATTAGTGAGAGTCATTTTAATTAAAAAAAAACTGTTTTTCTCAACCATTCAAACAAATAAAAACAAACATTTACTGTTACCAAATAAATTTACTATTTTTTAAGAATTATATCGCAAAGTTATAAAAATTTCAAAACCTCACTATGGCAACCATAATATTGACAAATAATGTCACTGGAAAATATTAAATTAAATTTAACCGAGTTAAATCATCTACGCAGACTTAAAACTCAGCGACAATCACAAGCAGCGTTGCCGAAGTGGCACGATTGTGTTTTTTTTTGACACGAAAAATTCAATATGGCAAGGTTTTCTTATTTCAATGTTTATTCCAATTAAAGCTTAATTTAGGAAAATTGCTCCAAATGGAGTAAAAACTGGCGGAATCTTTTATTTTTTGACAACATACATACGAATAGAGCAAATTATTTCTTCGAATTTTTTTTTTTATTATATTTTTGTTAAATAAATATAAGAATTTGCGTTTTTCCATACGACACGAAAGTGGATGTTTATCACACTAACGACAACGTTGCCTATTTCACCCTTGAATTCTGAATAATAAAATGATAATCTAAAGGTTTTTTTTTATTCTTTTGAAAATCATATTAAAATTAAAAAATTAAAAATATAGTTCAGGGCGACTTTTAAAATTTTATATAATTTTCAAAAGAATATAAAAAATGTTTTAGGTTTTAATAATGTCTTTCTGGTAGACGGCCATAGGCCAAACCATATTAAACTTATGTTAAAAATTATTGCATGTATTTAATTTTCGAAACATAAATAAAGTATCTATAACTAACCAACGTAATCTGAATCAGCTCGTACACCTGCAAAAGACAAATAGGTAAATTAAATTAAATATCATAACCTCGTTCGAAGATTGGAAGAACCGGCAATCACGATTTACAACAAAATTTCGTTAAAATTAAATTTTGTTTTCAGAGAAACTCGAGTTGAATCACAATAAGCTAACAATCAAAATGACAAGCTTAAACAAAATCATGGAAATTCTTTTTTAGTTAGGTAGGTATTTGATTTTGTTCTACAATAAAGGTTGGAATCAAAATGCAAAAATACGTACATATTTACATACGTACAAATTTGTATTATATCTTGGCTTTCATAATAAAGTTGATCTAGTCGTTGTAGCATCAAAAATTCAAGCTGAAGAATTTTTGTTTTTGTTCGTGTACGCAACGAACGACAAAATACGCCAAAGAAAAAGAGAGCTCAGCTTCGGAATAGCTACGGGCTACCACAGACAGGTTATAAAACACAACTTATGGATACCTATAACTATAACTATCTCTACCTGCATATACCTACTTTCGTATAGCGTATCTTCCAAATGAATCGGAGAATAGATACAAGAAAAAAAAATTAAACCAAATACCAACAACAACAAAAAGATAAACACAAAACGACAAAGGCACAAATCTAAACAAAAACCAAACTTTGAGCTCGAGTTCGAGTCTGAGTCCGAATCTCTCAGCAGCAATGAACAAGTATATAGCATAAATACCCGCCGACCATCAGCAGCAGCAGCAACAACAGCAGCAGGAGCGGCACCACACGTTCACTTTTCAAATATTCTTATTCTCCAAGATGAATGTTAGGTATAGGTATTAGGTAGCTCAAACTGTCCCACTCTTCCAACTGGACTTTCACACTATCCATCCAGTTCACTCTGCTGTATATAAAAACTCTCAACTCAACTCAAACGTCAACCTCAAGTAGTTATTCCATCCGTCCTAATCTCTCGCCACAATGTATGCCCCCAACGGAGTTTCCAGTTTGCTCTTCGATCAGTCTTAAAGAGTTGATCGTACCTTGCGCACCTGTAATTTAACTGTTCGAGCGTACGTCGTCGTTTTTGTCGTCGCTTTCGTTCCGTCCCCTCTCGTCCTGTTCGTGTATGTGTGTCGTCTTAAGAAAACGCATCCGATGTATTGTGCAGGTATTAGCGAATGCCCCTTGTTGTATTTGTGCGCCAGTGTATCTAGTTTAAGTCTCTGTCTCACTTCGACGACTTAAAAAATTTGCCTCCCGCTCACACCCCATTGGCAGAGTGGCGTGTGGGAAGAGATTGGGACTACTTGAGGAGCAAATTGGTAGCGCTAGCGTCAGCTCCCATTGAATTCATGCGCGAGGCACACAAATCTCAGATATATAGGTACCTCAACCTACCTACCTACCTACCGAATGAAATTCCAAAACCTGATCCACACTAATACATAACATCTGGATTAAAAAAATACTTCTGTATGCGTGGAACAGATTAATAAATATTTTTTTTTTTTTTGAATTTCGAATAAGGTGTGCGATATTTTATTTTTATGAGATTATTAAAATGAAATTTTAATGTTTTTAAATTTAAATACAAACCTTAAGATTTGGTGTAGACATACCAAACAAAATAAAAGTTTCTTGTTTAATATTAAGTTGCGTTTTTTGATTGCAACACGTGCATTAAACGTCTGAATATAGACCAAAACGGTGTGTTTGTTTTTTAAACATAGTTTTGTTTCAAAAACTTAAATTGTTTGTTTTAATTAATGTCTAAGAAGAAATTATAAAAGTTTTAAAATGTGCTGGTCCTACACTAAGGCCCTAAGTTGAATTGAAGAAAACTTTTCTAAATTTTTTATGTTTGAACGTATATATGTTGGTGTGTGTGTGTGTGTGTTGCCACTGCCATTGCCACCGAGCACAGTTTGATGCCATGTTGGGCTTTTGATCCCAAAATGCTACTTTAGTAGACCACGGTGCTGAGTTTTTCATTTTTGGAATATTAAGTGAACGTTTTTTTAATGAATTATTATGGAATATCCCCGAATGGATTTTGGATTTTAAATTAACAAAACTCTATCTATCACTTTTTTCAGAGGTAAGTTATACTTTTAAATGGTGTTTGATCTGTCAAGCTGCTATACCTAGCTACAAAGATATAGCACTTAGTTGTACAAATAAATTAAGAAAAGAATATAAATATACTCGACTCGGGCATACATAGGTACATCGCGGATTGTTTGACCAGAGACCCAAGTGATGGTTATTTACAGATACGAAGAAGAGTAGTCTCTTAAGAAAAAATTTGAAAGGCTTTGTCCAGTATCGAGATAGTTAGAAGAAGAGCTAAAAGCTAAACATGGCTTAAATTAAAAATATGTAGGTACTTCTTGATGCACTTGTATACCTAATTTCCAGCTAAAATATTAAGATCGTAGGTACTTATGTATATACGGCCACGTCATTTAAGGAGGCTGGAAAGTAGGTACCTACATATGTAGGTATAGGTACTTGCATTGCGGCGACAGTGGTTACAGGTTACCCACAGGAAGACTAGTTCTTGGCTCTCCCTGCTCCCTAATGGGTTCCTGATTACGATTATATTCACCTACCAGAAAAGCACCTAACACAACAGGCGGCAGCCATCTTTCAGTTATGGAAAACCATTTAAGCCTTTTTCCAATGGAGACGACTAAGAAGACGACGACGACGACATAGGAACGGACGACATTAACGACGACGACGAACCTCTCCCGAACATCGATCTGTGTTTACGTTTATTCCTTCTTCTTTGCCACTTCATTTTCTTCTCATTTTTTTAAATTTATTTTATTGAATCTGGGTCCAGCTCTTCCAGCATCAGCACAATTTAGATTCAGCACCGTCAGAGATCAGAGGATGATGCTGCTGCTACAGCAGTATATTATTATGATGCGGTGCGGTTTTAAAAACAGTATACAGATACGGATAACTAACCTATGCGGTTCGGTTGCTCTATCTTTAAGTTTATTATTATTATTGTTATATTTTATTTTCTCCACTTGGATCAAATTCTGTGGTTTTTCTCATCGTCGCATCGTCGCGTCGTCGTTGTTGCTGTCGTTGTCGTCGTTGTTGATATAGTTTATTGATCCATTTTTTTTTGGTCATTGATTTTGACGATAATGACGACTCGAACAAATTTTTTATTTTGTTTTGTTTACAGTCGTCTGGGATTTTTGAAAAAATGCAAAGTTTGCAATGGGAATTAAATTTTGTATTACGTATTAGTATGAAATATTTAGCTACATTTATATACTAAAGGAAAATAAACGTAGTTGTTTTTTATTGAAAAAAGAACTTCATGAAACAGACTGGCGTTGTTAAAAAAGTATGCCTTATATTTAATATTTTGTATTTCCATTGGGTATTGTATTTGTAAAGGGGTGTATAGTCAGTTCTACAATTTTTAAAGCAAAGATATAAAAAATGATAATTAATACCTTTAGTTGTTTGGGTGAAAAAAAAAAACTGATGAGCTTTTTATACAGTTTTGAAATAAACATGCTTTATAATGGAGACAGAAATAAGTATTCAAAACAACTGCTGAACTTGCAATCTTCAGAAATTTGTTAGTATGGACTTGTTCTGACTTAAAAGTAAAGTCCAATTTATGAAAACTGTTCCACTGAAAAGTAAAACCCGAAAAATCTTTCCCTCAAAACAACCAAGCTAATTTTCATCCGTTCTTGGCGAGGTCAATGCTTCTTCGCTATTGAGAAGGGCTGGAATTTACCCTACACAACTCCTTGGTTCTTTAGGAAAATGCTTTGCTACTTAAATCGAAAGAATATTTAGATTCACCTCTCGATGAAAGCATACACCTCATTTTTTTTCTTATTAACTGCGAAACCCACCTCGGCACCTCCGATTCCAACTTTGGAAATGCGCTAGCGCCAGTGGCAGTTCGTATCATTCTTCAGATAATGTCAAAATAATTCTTCCATTCAAGATACTATCAGAAAGGCTATCCAATCCATCTATCCCAACATTTTCAAAAACGTGTTTGTTGCATCAGATATTTTGTCATGAGGGATAACAACAAGACAAACCTATCCGGATAGCTTTTGGATACTTCAACGGGCAATCATTTTGAAAAAATTGTAGGTACGTCTGTTGTTGACTTGCGAGTAGCATGATATTATTTAAAGAATATTGTTAAAGAGGTTGCATGAAATAATGCGTCGCCTTACTCTACATCTTACTCGACATATCAAAGATTCCGGTGGTGTTCGTGTTGACTTTGATGGAGCAGCAAGTTTTTTCATTTGTATATAGTTGGCACAGTTCAGATCATCTCATTTCTGGTGAATGGGTCACACTATATGCTAGATTCTCATTTGTCATATAGTTTCATCCGACCAAATTTAAGATGATGTGATGACTCAAGTAAGGTCAACTCCTGCTGCTTTCAATTGTTCGGCTGGTCGGCCATTTGCATCTATTTGTTAGTTTGGCCGACAGACATTTTAAGTAGTGGAATTTTGGATCGATTCATTCCTTTATAGAACTTTCTCGTGCTTTCTCTTTTTCTTCCTGAGAAGTCGTTGTTACTATCATATTACATATATCATAGATGCAACGATGCAAATCTCAAAATTGTATATAAAGGGAAAAATTGCATATTTCTTAGTTACTCACCTTGAAGTTTTTGTTTTTTTTTGTTTTCAAAAACATAAATATAATAACTCAAAAGGCTTCCATATGTTGTAGATTTAGGTACACCGACTTCGTACAAACATTCTTTGATCACTCCAGCGCAAACATATCTGGAATTTCCTGAAAGAATTACCACACCATCCATCCATATGATATCTATACCCATATTATGATCCTTATACTTTGTATTCTATGCATTTTGTGGCTGATTGCGATCGCGACTCGAGGTGGATATGCGATATGCGTAATCCTATTAAATTTCACCCCGGCTGGTACCAAATTGTGCCCTCGATGATGGTGACCAACGAGTCCACATATAATATGACGAAATGGCGTTGACGAATGATAATCTAATTTTTGTTGATTCCTTCATATAAGTCTCAATCCTTTATATGCTTTATTTGGGGTATATCATCTTTCCCTTTAAACTTTAGCGGAATATTTAAGTGATAAGGTTTTTGTTCCCCTTTAACATATACTTAAAAACGATACCGGTGTACCCCAATTTTTTAGTAACTCTGAACTTCGTCTTGAATAAGGTTTTTTCTCATATTATGGAGTATTTGAAGAGTTTTAAATGCGGGTATACATCTATTGTCATATACATATGTATAGGCCTTAGTACCTATAAAGTAGGAGAAATTGTTTGTATAAAAAAGTACCTTCACGAGATGCAGACCAACAGCATATACAAAAATGTCTGGCCTTAGAAAAAGGTATAATATGAAATTATAAGTGTTGCAGTTAATTTTTAATGTTTTTTTTTTTTATTGCAAGTCGATTTTTTAGAAAAATGCCCATCTAGCAGAAACAGGAAGAAAATAGACCCCTTCCCATACAATTGTTTTCTGGTTCTGACCCAATCTACATTCTATATTCTTTTTTCACATCTTATGCAAAACCCCCTTATTTTTGTTTTAAGAATAAAAAAGGATTTTCGGGAACATTGCCGCCCTCTACCTTTTTGGGTACAAAAAAACGATTAAAGTTAAAACAGAAAATTTATTAAATTTCTGCAACAATGAAATAAACAACGCAACGAAATAAAAACTTCATGAGTTCAAATTGTCATATGAGAATAGGCAGACGCAGAATAAAATCAATCGAGTTTTTCTTTCAAAAAGTCATCAATCTTTTCCAACCAAGTATAAAAATCGTAATTTATCATTTGATGTTCAAAGCCAACTTAAGGTTTGAGGCCATTGTATCCATCCAAAATCAGATTAACAACGCAAATAGCATCGAAATTTTCTTTAATTGTTGGTTCTAGCATTTGGAAATCAACCATAATAATTATACACAATAAGTATGTTAGTCGCGACATCAGAATCAGCAACCAGTAGTTAATATTGTAGTTGCAGGATTTCTAAATTGTAAAATAGTTGTTAAAAAATTCTTCATTATACGATTTTTTTTATATATTTTGATTGGACCGGATTAGTTAGTCAGATTATTCTTAATCAGGTATTTTATATTTCATTGAGTTCATAAAAGAAAATTTAAATTCAAAACTTCAACCAACAAGCCCTTATATTTTTAAGTTTGAAAAAAAAGCAAATTGGTTAAAAATCAAAATATCCTTCTAGCACGTGAATTAACTTAGCCTTATGTGTCAAGATTGAAATTCTCGTTCAGGGTCGAATTAGTTTTTATTGGTGATGGCAAGGCGCTCGAATCTCTTTAAGCGCCCGTAATGTAGAGTAATTTTACTCCCTTTATGTGGAATATGAGACAAAGCTTACCCGTAAAATGAAAAAAAAAACTACACTGCTTATTATATGTGTTTTTACAGGATTTAAGGCAGCACCGCATGTAGTTTTAAATTTTTTGCAATGAAGTATTGCAACTGTCGTGCCTGGGCGAAAAAAACTTCTAATTGAATTTCATTCAAAATAATCCACTTAATACAAAAAATATTTTTTCTATTTATTATGTTTTGGTTTTGTCTTCTTCGTATATTCTTTTATTCACTATATTTACTTTTATTTCACTTTTTTATTGATTATTTTATGATTTTAAATCTTAAAACAATTCCTCAAAATCACAGCTAAACAGCATTAAGCTGTCTCACTGCACGCCTACCCTGTGTTAATACATTTGCGTTTGTGTTTGTGTAACTCACACTATTTTGAAAAAAGGGTCACTTTTCGATATGCCCGCTCCTCTATTTCTTCTTCTAAGATCGAAAGTCACAACCTAAAGCATTCAGTCTGTAGGTAATGAGCTTTTGGCTATTGAGCTATCACAACAAAAATATGATTGTCACTTCCCAAAGAATTTGACGTTTGTAATAACGAACAAAAATAGTATTGTGAAATTTTGAGAATGCATCAATGTTTGTGGAACCCCTAAGGAACCCGAGTATGTGAGTGTGTCGATTTTTATAAGTAAACTGAATTTTTAATCGAAGCGATTTCAGTCACTTAAATATGTAAATGATGTGGTGTGTGGTCAGTGACATGCATGACACGGGGAAGCAACTGGCCGCATGGCAAAATTCGGCTCGTGATAAGCCTGTATTAGCCGATTCCACCCTATTCATAAATTTCCAGAATTTAAATTTAAAAAAACTTGGATTTAAAAAATATAAATATGTATATAGAGTTGAATTTGTAGCAGGTAGTTTCTTGCTTTAAAATAATTGTCAATTGATTTTTTTTTTAAATTGCAGTTGCAGCATTTTTTGTCTTCGAGATTTTTAAGACGAATGATATCTTAAAAATTTTGTTTATGCCTTCGATTTATTAACTCTTAATAATTTGAACTACCGGCAACAAGATCACAACCAACGGTATTTTAAATGATGGCAATAACCTCATTTCAGAATTAATTTGATCCATTCAGTAAAGATATCGTGGAAAATAGCATAAATAAATATTTAAATGCCTATATTTGATAGTAAAAATGTATTAGATTGAACTTAGTTCAAATGATTATGTTGAGATTTTAAGTCATGGTGCGGATAATCTGTTCTTTGTATTTATATGTGCAGTAAAGCTTTTTTATATAAGAATTACAACACAGTCTTCATAGCCCAGAATGAACCTGCGTTCATATAATTTTTAAGCAAATCCCATAGGATAAGCTTTGTATTGTAAAGTCATAAAGTGGTAGCGTTATGATCTCTGGAATCCTATTCGAATATAGTGAACAAGAAGTTGAACTTTTTATAGTTAAATTTTAAACTGACTATAAGCCTATTAGACTTCATAAATCACGACCATTATCGATTGAATTTATTTCGGAATTTATGTAAATCCGATTAACTTAAAATTAAATCAATCTTTATCGCAGTGATAGTTTAAACAAACAAAAATAATTTAAGTAAGAGAAGAACTGTATTTATAAACCAAATAAAATAATAAAATTATTCTTAACAAATTTAAACCTATATCTATACTATATAGTGGTCGAAAATATCTATCCCAAATTAGAAAAGAACCATGTAAAAAAATAAATGGAAAAGTATGTAAGTAAAAATTATTTGTAGCATATACTTAAGTCTCTAGATAACTCAAAAGGGACGAATGTAATTACACTCTTCTATAAATAGTCCACAAATGAATCGTTCTTTTTTTAATAAAGGATTAGAGACATGCTAACTAATAATTAACAGTTGTATTATTTTATTGCCATAAGTACCTGTATAAACAGAGCTGTTATAAATTGACTTGGGTTTGGCTACTTCCTTAAATAAAAGGTCACGCAAGGATAGGAATTCGGTTAATATTTTACATTATTTTATTTTGTGCGTTGAGTTATAAAACAGTAAGGTTGCGGGTTTCCAACTGAAAAATAAAATAAAAACCAACTAAGTGAAATGAGAACTTTTATTTTGAATTCTTTAACCTTTTATCTAAGATGCATTGATAAGTTTGACAACAAAGATAGGGAAATCAGTAAAATTACATATCTGTTGTTTTTAACATTTCCTTTTATATGATTTTTTATAAATAAAAGTAACCACAGAACTTATATGATGGTCTGAGCCTTAACTATCTTTGTATTTTAAATGAAATGCATTCGAAGTGTTTTTTTTTTTTCAAGAAATTTTCCCAAATAGGAAAAAAGCATTAACAATGAAATTCAATTTTATTTTGTTAAGAAATTAAATTATCATTTACAGCGTCTGATATTCGAATCCAGTATATTCCACCTTTAATATTTTTTTTAGGTCTACTCTTCCAAGATTATCTCTTTCTTTTGTCATAATGAAGAGCCTCTCATCTTATCCCTTCCATTCTTGTCGACTAAAAAATCGCATCTAAAGGTTAACCTGAGATTGCTAGCCGTTTACTTCTCCACAAGCTGTTGTCTCTTCTTTTTCTTTTTTTTATTGAATTTACCTTATTAGTCTATTTTTTAAATATTTAATTGAAGAAAATTTATTTTTTGTGTTTGATTTCGTTTTGATAACGATAAATTCCTAGTTTTCGATTATGAACCATTTGCAGGGTTGCCGCAACTGTTGAGTTGCACTTCAGGTCTTTTTTCACAATGAAATCGATATTTTTTATTTTATCGAAAAAAACAGCAATAAAATTTCGAATTTATTCTCTAGAGAAATCACATAAAAATGCTCTGCACCAAAATAGAAGCAAAATGGTCCATCCGTTTGAGCTTAAGCTCAAATTACAGTAGACGCACAAACTGACCGAAATTTGATGTTATTACACGAAAACATTTCTTGCCCTATAGAATAAGAGAAACGTGCAGTCATCGAAAGTTATCCCAGAAGTTATTTCTTTAAAAATGTCGAAAAAGAACAAATAAAATAAAAAAAAATAACATTTATATAATTTTTTGAATTTAATTCCAACACGCAAAACTTTTTGAGAAACATATATTTATTCGTCTCTTATAAAATTTCTTGTCACAACCCAACACATTTCTACTGTAGCCTTTTGTGTCAAGCCAATCACCGAGCAGCAGAAAAAAGTTGCCATCACAAAAAAAAAAAAAATCAAAAAATCTAATTTGTAAAAAATAAAATCAATTAATTAAGATTATACCTTTGTCAGCTGAAAAGGCAACCTTCTATTCCATCACCAAACAGTGTGACACTTATGTATGTAGCTTCCACATCTATTGACAAACATCCCACCAACTTTGCTATCTCGATTCCATGGAATTGCGGTGGAAATCCCATCAAAGTTAGACTAGTTTCAAAGTGTGTTTGGATATAGAAGCCACTGCTGGCTGCTGGTGTGTTGTTCTTATCTAGCCATTCGATTATCATAACCCAATAAAGATATTAGGTAGGTATATTTTATATATAAAGAAGTAGGTTTGCTTACTTATCTACACTACACCTACTCTTATCCTGAAATATAGAGAGAAAACTCCAGTCTTCGCTTCCATCATAGTCAAATAATAACCGTCTTATCGGCCACCAACAATGCAATACAATAGAAAGAGGCCAACACCTAGACAAACCTTAAACAAAAAAAAAAAAAAAAAAAAAAAACTCTAACAACACGTCAAAGTAATAATTCAGTTTACGGTTGTAGAGAATTTCGAAAGTATCTTAGAAATGATAAGATAAAATTTAAAAAAAAACAACTATTTATCTAATTGGTTAAATGTTCGTCTTTTTGTGTTTTGCAGATAGAGGCTTCTGGTTACAGTGAAAAAGAGTGTAGAAGACAGCAACACATCCCCAATCGTCCCACACGTGAAATGTAAAGCGCGATCATGCCAACCGAGAAGTCAATAATTGAACATGGCAGTGTGCCGTTGGTGCGTTCCTCACGAATGGAACAGTTCCTGCAATCGCCAACTGGCTCGAATTCCAGTTCGGATGTGCAACGCACATCGTCAGGGGGCCGCGGATCATCAACGTCTCTAGCGACTGGTTCGTCCTATGAATCACAACTCGCCTACCAACACCATTTGGCGGCAGCGGCGGGGATCATCAATTCGTCGGGCCCCCAATCGAGCCATCACAGGGAGATATCTGCGTTTGTGCCAGTCCTTCCGTCAAGGAACCTCCGTGGTCCGGGTGCTCTCTATTCGGGAATCATGGATGGACCAGACAAGGATGTGATTGGCCAGGCGAAGCGCGGGTCCAGCTATGAAATAATAGCAATGATGGCTGACAAGCGCAAGGAACTGGCGCTGAGAGAAGCTGCAGCTGCTGCAATGCTTTTACCCCGCCCTGGTCAGGGCCCTGGTGGGCCCCCTACAGTGATGTACTCACCGGCGTATCTTGGCGGACCTGGACCATCGCCTACGTCGGCGGGCTCCTTCCCCTTCCCACCCTCGGCCGGTGCCAGTGGGCTCTTCCCGCCAGGAGTCCCACCCAGCATGCATGCCGGTCTGGATCGTAGACTTCTGCGAGCACCTGGACGTGCATCACGACCCAAGAAGCAGTTCATATGCAAATTCTGTAATCGTCAATTCACAAAGTCATACAATCTGCTCATCCACGAGCGCACGCACACCGACGAGCGACCGTACTCCTGTGATATTTGCGGAAAAGCATTCCGTCGCCAGGATCATTTGAGGGATCATAGGTAAGCAAAGCCCATATTATTTTCTTTTTCAATCTATTTAAATTTATGACTCAGCTACCAACTCAAGATTGATGATCTTCCATGCACCTTCAAATTATTCCTCACCAACTCGTGTGTGGGTAGAAAACAAAAAAGTTTATGGCTAAATAAAATGCGAGATCTATTTCTAAACACTCTTAATAGATACGCATGAAATCTATGAGAACGCAAAGCGCGTTGTTAAAAACAAGCAAACAAAAAAAAAACATCAAAATTCAACAAACCTGTTTCAATTCATTTTAAACTTCAGTCAAGATTATGGTAACTAATGGTGATTGAATGTTTACAAAAAAAGTAGTGCTCGGCTCTGTGTTCATGATGTGAACTATAGTTACCTGATCTTTTACCATCCGGGTCAAATAAATAAAAAAAAATAATAACGCACAAGTTAAGTGCTTAATTATTTATTCCAGGTTGTTTTGAGGTGTGTGCGTTCTTAAATAAGCCTTAAAACTATTTATTGGGCTTATTTTATTTGAAGTAATAACTCACTGAGTTAACTAGAGTTTTATCTTGGAATATTTTATGTGAGACAGTTTAGCTATTTTACAAGTAATTGGCAATTTATTTAAATTCTATGGGAAAATAAAATACACACGCGATGTTATTTAGTTTATTTAGCAATGTTATAATGTAGACATTAAGGGATTTTATGTTGTACAAAAAAAATTCATCTGAAATTCATGAACATTTTGTTATTTCCTTGGGGCACTTTATAAAATTTAAATTTTACCGAAATTGTTGCTAAACAAATTATGTTCGAATGCAAACATTGAAAACAAAAACATGCCTCAATAAACACTACATTTTACTGATCAATTATTAATTTAAATGTTGAACAAATGGTGATTGCCTTCTTATAGTTTTTGGTTTTAATAGAAAGCATTCGTATTTATTAGTTTCCTATATATGGGAACATTCTTCGATATCCACATCCAGCTGGTCATTATCTAAAAAGTTGGACATTTTTTTATTTCAACAATTGTCTAAATGTGTCCTCATCCTCACCTCATACAAGTATTTACTGACATCCCCGTAATTTGTCAATTTTGTGAACTTTTAGATACGTTTAACGAACATTTTAAGAAAACTTTTCAATTCGCATATTAATATCCTATATCCTATACGGGCCAGTTGTAGCGAATATAAAAAAATGAAAGAGGACATACTTAACTTTCAAATACAATATTTACTTGGTTAACTTTCGATGTGAAACGTAACTGATGCACTAATCGATGGAAAATAACTCAAAGAATTTGTTTTACGAAAAAAAATTTCAATTCAACAATTAATTTTTGTTAAAATTTCAGTTATGTATTAAATTTTTTGTCCCAGCAAAATGAAAGAAATTGTTCCAAAGATTTGAGTTCCAATTTCGTTTTATTCCACTGACAGAATTGTAAAAGAAAAAATTTGTTCGTATTTGTATTTTAATACGAAACATTTTACAGTGGGTTCGCTCAAAAAAAAAAGCACGCTGCCCAAAGAACCTTCTTATTTTTGCAACTAACTGCCTAAAACACGATAGAAACTGCAACTGGAGCTAAACTCTTTCAGCACCGTCTACAGCTCCAGTTGCAGCTCAAATTGAAATTCCCAATATTGTTCTGATTCAGTTCATTCCAGTTTCATTCTTATTTAATATCAATATGTCTCTGTCTGGCGTGCGTTGCTTAAAATGTTAAAACTTCTCCATGAATTATTTCGAGCTAAAAAAGAAGTATGTCTTTTGATTTCCTTTTTTAAACAATTCCCTTAAGTTGGTTTGCCAATTTTAAGTATTTATTGATATCAATTAGGAATGTTTATAGAAAAAGGAATTTCTTTTAAATTTACATTGAAATACGACAACCTACGAAGTACGATTGTACATAAAAAAGTAGCTAAATGAAATTTCTCTTCATCAGCAAAAATGAATGAAGTCTAATTAAAAGACTCTACATTACTGACTTACATATTTTCAGGGGGTTGGACTCTGAGCGTATAGCCATTATTTGTCTTCATTTTTATAGCATAAACGGATTTAAACTTTTTGAAGATATTTTTGCATATAACCCTTTCGCTTCAATTTTCCGTCAACACTACACTACCAATCGGTTTTCCTAAATGTTAAAAAACTGCAGTTTAAATTAAAAACGACTCGAACGTCCATATTATTCACTCAATTCATCCAAATTAAAACTTAAATCCAGATGTAAATTATACAAATTCAATGCAAATATATCCGGGTTTAAGTTTTTAATCTAGATGTATCGTGTGAATAATATGACGATAACCGTCATATCATTCACTCGTTTAATTCACCATTTATTACAATTTTTAAATCCAGTGTAAACCCAATTGGATTTAAACTGTTTTTTCTAGCTCTTATGAATTTCTAACGTTCTCAAAATTATTAACGTAATCAAAAAATTAATATAAAATAATAATAAATAAATAAAGTGAAAATGAAAAAAAAAAAATATATCTACATACATATATGTATATGCTAGCTGTTTTAATGCTTAACTTATTTATTTTTCATTTTTGAAATTTTTCAAAAAATTGAAATTTGGATTTGAGACAATTTAAATTTATTGGATTTAATGTATGTTATGCGGTGAATAATAGGGATTTCGATCTAAATTTTTGGATTTAATAAATCCAGATTTAAAATTAATTTAAATCGTATTTAATTCGAGAGTAAATAATATGGCCGTAAATGTTTTGAATTCGTATTCAAACTGAGACATATAAAGTACAAGGACATCCCAAGATTTGGAATTTTATTTGACGCCCAACACTGTGGCCAATTTTGTTGTTACCTTAAGATTCTTTCTCTTATCTGTAAATAGTGAGAGGGAGCCGTTAGAGTGAAGTAAAATTTGTAGATTATTTTTTTGTGGGAGGGTATTAACGTGGCGTTTAAATGTTGGTTCAATTTGATCGATAGATGAAATTTTGACATTTATACGTATATATCGGCTCTGTGAAATTATTCCAAAGTAAAATAACTCCCCGTATGAGTTAGGGCAGTGTTTGCATAATGATAATTCATAATGAAATAAGTCAACTTCAACTTCTTGGAGACTTATTTCAATTTCTATACTTCAACGATTATTGACTTCGTTGTTAGGTCTTCCGTTACCTATGTTCAGTTATAAGGCATCAGACGCCAATCTTAACCTATCTTAATAAACAGTACCTCCTTTGAAATGAATTAAAACCACGCTGTGTTATTTAATTTTTCAATCGCACCTCAATTCATACAACTACTACGTTTCAGGTTTTTATAAAAAGATTCACGCAATTATAGATGTTTTATATTTTTTTATGAAAAAATGTCATAAATGGCTTAAACTATTTTGTTCCAATTTTGCTAACAAAGGTATAGCTTCTTCAAATAATAGAAAACCATGAAATTTTACAAATATGTTTTTTTCTTTCATAAAAAAGCAACGAAGAAATGAATTTTGATTGATTTTCGTTTAAATACAAATTACCTATTGTTATTGTTATAAAAATGGATTTCAAGTTTTTGGCTCAACATTCAAAAGGACATATAATTTTTCGTCCATCTCATATTCGATCTGATTGCAGCATGAAGTATTTTATTTGAATTTTTGTGTGCAAGCACATACTTCTTAGGAATTAAATAATTCATATACTGCATTTAAATATTTTCCAACGTCTTTTATGGTTTTACATGTTCAAATATTGCTATTTTATTGCCTGTGGATTTAACGATTTTCATTCTTTTTAACTTAAATTTGTTTTTACTTTTTTGCAACTCAATTGAAGTCACTTCTTATTTTATCCAAAATCGTATATCCTCTTATTAGGTATTTATATTATAAAACTTTTAAAGAATATATCACTGGCAAAAATGCATTTTTGGATAAGTTTTATTGAGCATGCTTTTTGAGTCAGCTTATTTGTAATAAAAATAATTTTTTTTCAATGAAAACTATACGATTCTCGCATACAAATAATAAATTCATTATACCTGCAAATAAAGCAATGATGAGAAATAACTTCAAGTACAAAGTAAAGATATTTTATTTTGGGGGTTTTTAACCACAAATCACATCTACCCGAAAATTTGGCATTCACTTGTCGTCTTAATGTATACCCACTTAAACTTTCTAATGAATCCGCCGAATGATAGATGATGTGCTTGAAACATATCAAAGCTTAAGCCGACTTGTCACCGAATGTCATTAGCATTTCGGTTGAAAAAATACGAATGATGAGTAAATAATTCCAACAAAAAAAAATTCAATTATGGGTTTTGTGTACTTATTTATAGCTTTGATGTTTGTCTATTTTTTGTTTGCTATTTGCTGCTTAAATCATGCATAGACTTAGTTTGTGTTAAGTTGGTAGCAGCAGCATTATTTCAATGATGAATAAAATGTATTTATAAATTTTTTGTTTGTTTTCTATTTCAGATACATTCACTCGAAAGAAAAACCATTTAAATGCACAGAATGCGGCAAAGGGTTTTGTCAATCACGAACACTGGCTGTTCACAAGATTTTGCATATGGAAGAATCACCACACAAATGTCCAGTTTGCAGCAGAAGTTTCAATCAACGTTCAAATCTAAAGACACATCTTTTAACCCACACCGATCACAAGCCCTACGAGTGTTCGTCATGTGGCAAGGTGTTTCGGCGGAACTGCGATCTGCGGAGACATGCGTTGACGCATGCCGTGGGAGATGTGCCAACAGAGGTTTTGGATGTTGGGGAAGAAGATGGCCAGAATGGAACAGATGACGAAGAAGATTCACTGCTGGAAGTGGACTCTCCCAGACAGTCTCCTGTTCAGAGGCATCGATCTCCATCTCCAGAAAACAGTGCTCCAGAAGTGGAAGAAACTAATTTAAATGTGGAAGAGAAAAGTTCTGGCCTGGTGCAGAGTAATGAAAATGGAAACAATATCGATGGCGAGATCGATGACCAAGAAGATGATGAGCCCGATGAGAACGAAGGCGAAATTGACGAAGAGGAAGAACGCTTTCTGCAACAGCTCAATGCAGAGAAACGCCGAGAACGTGAAGAGGCAGTAACGCACTGCCACCATGAAGGTGGTGAAACTTATACTATGCGCCCGAACTTCTCAGATAAGGACAGAGAGTACAATGATTTTCTGTGTAGCACCCAGTTTCCACATCTGTATGGATCATCAATGAATCCTCATACACATCTTCCCGCGAGACCTCCCTTGATATCAGGTCTAGCTCAGTCCATTCATTCACCTTCATCGCATAAGCCGCCGGAACCGTATATTCCAATGTTACATGTCCGTAGAGATTTGCATCACCATAAGAATTCATCAACCCCACCAGTGAGCACTGATACCTTGAGCAGTCACTCGTCTCTGGACTCTATGCCGAGTTTCCTGGGATCCATTCCCATTCGCAAAAGACCGATAGGGCCGGATGGAGAGCCACATTTAAGGTCTCCACAATTTACTAGCCACAATCACATGGCCATCAATATGACTCGCCAACATCATACACTCTTGAAGCCTAAAGAAGATATATCTTTGCACGATATGGTCCCACCACCTTTAACAACGAAGGCCCATCAGCCACCCATTCTTCACCCAGCAACGGTTACTTCACAGATTCTAATTGAACCCGGCCCTCCACCTGAATTATCAATGCACGTCAGTCCTGCCCCAAGTGGCCAGCAGCATTCTGGATCTCCACTACCACTACCACCACCACCACCAGCACCTGGACCACCTCCGCAACAAGCCCCAAGGAACCCCAATCAGCCGCCACCACCACCACCAAGACGAACAGGCTTCAGTATAGAAGACATCATGCGACGCTGAAACGCTGCGCCGCCATCTGCTTTACAACTAGCAACCAATACTGGCGGCTAGACAACTTTTAAAATTAAGATTAAAAACCTATTAGATATGTGATTCAAAATTCATCTATTTACATTTAAACGATTTATTTACCCTCTAAGCCAAGCTCGTTACTTGTACTTTGCATTTAGAATTAAATTTTATAAAAAAACCCCCTTAATAGTTTTAAGAATTTTGAATTTAAGTGAATTTTTATCAATAAGGCTTGCCAAACACTAAGTGTTTATATACTTTACATTATTTTGTATTATCTTCCTAACAAAGGGACAACAATCGCAACCCTTTGTCTAAGTTTAGCTATTTTGTTAAGTTGAATATAACCTTTATTTTGGTGAAAATGTTGTAAACGCGCAATGTATGACTAGGTTTTGATGTAAGTATTATAAGCAATGTTTTTTTTTTATTATTATTATTTTTAATCTTTAGATAAAGGCTTGAATATAAAGAGCCTCTCGAAAGTATTTTATTTTGCCTCTGTAAACTTTTAAAGTTTCGTTTCTCCCCCACAATCAAATTATACAATAAAGTCTACATTTATATTCAAAAAAACAAAGATTTTAAGGCTATACTTTTGGAGAGTTTCGTTTTCTTCTTTAGTTCATAGACTGGAAAGAACAATTTTATGTTCTAATTTATATGAGAAAGATAAATGTATTTATATTAGGTAGTAGGTGTACTACGTCTGCTCGTTGCACAAGACTTTTCCAAAATTCTTCTTAAAAATTGATCCTTCTTGGACCCCAATTAACTTTGGATTTTTTTTTATAAAAATATAATCTGTTTTATCTGAGACACATAATGTAAATTTTAGCAAATTTTTCTTTAGATCTCCAGGCATCTAAGATCTTTAAATCAGGTTTGGCATAAGAAATATCGGCTAAAATGTTATTTATGTCGAAAATATCGGTTTTTCGCGTATAAATTTGGAACGTTAAACTCTACCGAAAAATACTTTAATCACAGTTTGTTGATCGTGCAATTTTAAAGAAAAAAGATTTCCACGCTTTTCGCTCTCCGCCTAATTGTTTAGAAGATATTATGGCCATTTCAAAAATTTTAAAATTACGAAAATATAGAATTTTCGCAATCACTCTTAAACGATGAGTGTTTTTGCATGTTCATGCAAAATTTGTACATTATATGACCTTCCAGTTTTTAATCTTGTTGATCATTTAAGAGATATGACTATTTTAAAAAAATTGGTCCAAAAAATATTGCTTTTTCGATTTTTAGTCATTAATGACAAACTAATCAAATATTTATTTATGTCGATTTTATTATTTATAACATTTTCTACAATAAATATTATGAAGTTTTTTTCGTACGAGCGATTAGTTACAAGGTTAAATGCCGAAAATATAGGTTTTTCGTATACAACTGTTGTATACCCTTACCCTCTACTGGAAAGATATTTCGAAAATTGGTTCTCTAAAAATGTAAAAAAATAGGGCCAATGTGCGGAAAAAAAATCCAAATGAAGATTTTTAAACGCAATTTTTTTTATTTTATTGACATTGAGACAACAGATTTCATTCTGAAGGGTTCATTTAGTTATCGCCACCACCGCCGCCGCGCCGGCAAAAACTTGAATAATTAACATTTTTTTTCAGAACATTGATCTTCGAGGTAGGAGCGCTCATTTGCCAGATTTTGTATTGTCTTGAACAAGCACACTTTCAATCAGTTATGTGAATGTTTTTTTTCCATCGCTTTTGAATTCATTTAACTAAAACTCAAATGTACCAGCTGTTTTTTTTTAGAAGGCCAGTCCTGTTTTTCGTTTTTTTATCATTGAACTTACAAATTATTGTTCAAACTGATCATTAAAAACGGCCTTCCTGAAATATCCAACAAGTTGTAGAACGAGTTATACTCTGAAAAAAATATTAAATTGCTGAATAAAAAATATAAAATAATATAAAACACTTTAAGATTCGATTTTGTAGTATTTAACTCTTAGTTAAAATAGAGTTGGTTAATTCTACAAATAATTTGAACCCCAAAAAACTTAGCAGCAATTTATTATTTCCATAATGTCGCCGTCTCTGCCTCCAAAGTGTTTTAACCAAACATCTATCAGAAATATCTATTTAGTTAATTGATAGTTAACTAACCAATTATAGACGAGTTAACTTGGGATTTCATTTCGCTGAACAACATTTTTTAGAGGAGTAATATTTGAAGTGTTTAGAATGAGAAGGTGTTTATGTGACAAAATTTGATGTGTTGATTTATGGTCTTCAAACGACCTCTATTTATTATAACTGCTTAGAATTGTTTTCTTAAGCTAAGAGAAATTTAGAAAAAGTTTATTTAAGTCAGCATAAAACATATAACGTCTTTTAATTGCTAAAATAAAACAAAAATCGCTTTTCAAAAGCTAACAACTTCCTCACGTTTTGGCATCAACTCTTTCATTTATTTTCCTTATGGTTCAAATCCTTTTGGAAACAAATTATAGAAAAATAAGTTTACTACAATACTTAAAATCTTAAAATCAGTACAATATTTGTGAAGTTCAAATGATTAAGATGCAATCCACTATATGAATACATATATTTTTTTGTTTTGATATTAACAAATTAATTTATATACTGAGTCGATCAGCATGTCAACCTACTTTATCATTGAAAATCTTCTATACTTATTTTAAAATACGAAGTCCAGTATCTTTAACAGTTTGTTACATATTACTTTATAAGTAGGATGTAGGAGTCAGTTAAAAACTTGATGTTCTTGAGCTTGACAATTTACTTTCTCTAAAGTACTTAATCATAAAAAATACAACCAAGTTGCCTTTGCCGACTTGACGCAGTCTATACATAATATAAGTTCATTCTCAACATGCACTTCATTACAGATCTTTTTTTTAAACTAGATATTCTTAGTTCAAGGTAGCAACAATGAAATGCTGTTGATTATATTCATTTTGTTAATTAAATTAATTTTCCACCCATAATTCAATACAACAACACACATCCATCGGTCTTACTCATTTTATAAATTGCATGACTGTTTTTTAATGATATTGTAACTTACCGATGGATGACAAAATCAAAAGCGGAAAGTATTTTTCTTACTTAGTGAAATTTAGCTCTCTGTGTTTCACGTACATATACAACATGCAAGTATCTGAAAACGTGTGTGCTGCCTCCTTGTGAGGTTTAACCCATTTTGAGGATGGTATAAGAGTTAACCGCAAAACCCAAACCCAAACCCAAACCGAAACTCGCCATACCCAGTTCGAGGAAATAAAACTAAGATGATGGAATCAAACAGCGAGCCACTCATTTTACGTGATTTGGTTTTATAAACAACACGTCCAATCTTACTCCTGTGTGAATTTATGAATTTAAAGTTAATTACCTGCTATGTGTTGAGGGTTGAGCTGGAATAATGTAATAGGCATGATTATGTTCCAGCCTAGTGAACAGCTAATAAAGAAGCTCGTGAATGTTAATCTTAAGGTTGGATTAAAACAGAAAAGAACAAATAAATTCATATTTAATGATTTACTTACATCCATGTAGAAATGATAAAAGACCGTTTAGGTGTGCTAGCATATTTTGGGTAGATTGTTGATGGTTTAAGATAGCTACTTAAATGTTTTCTTCATTTTTATTGTCGTTTTGTATCAAAAAAAAGTCTTAAATAAAATACAAGTTAAATGTCGTGATTCGATGCCATTAAATTTTATTTGCAGAACTCATGACATGTGTGCATAATTAAAGTATGTACCTAATGGAACTAAAACTACTACAGCTTTTGATCATAAAGTTACAGTTTGCAGTACCTGCATACATGTGAGTCAGAGTTACGAAAAAGACCCAGATTTGTATTTTTGTATGTTCCAATCTATTATTAGAGGTTAAAATTAGTTGCCGCGTTTGGAAGAATCAAAAAATAGAACTGGGTTGTGCTGAAAGTTACAAGATTCCTTTTTTTAAGTTTATTAATTTTTTCACAGTAACGTACTATTCCTGATATTACTAAATACGGAGGTTTATATTTTTATATTAATATTTAGATACAGGCTCTTTTGTTGAGTTAAAGGTAAGAATAATGATTTATAGATTTTCTTTCTTAAAATACTCTATCAGATATTTGTCAAAGAGAGCCAACACAAAAATGGTCTGCATTGGCTCATAACTTAGTGCACCGAAATTTGGATACTAATTTATAACCTTTCATTTTACTTAGTTTTAACACTGACCATGAAGTCCCAAGTTACAGAAAGGCTACGGAAGAAAACAATATCGAGGTATTATATTCACATAAAACAACAGACTCTCTTATGCTGGAACATCATACGAACATCAAGCACGATTTTTTTACGATTCTAATTAATTTTTAAAGTTCCTCCTTTTATTATTATGGTGTTACTTCACTTCCACCATAATTTATGCTACTTCTGTCTCAGTAGATGTTTCTGCTTTAATTCGTCCCACCTTATAGAACTTACGTTGAGAAGCTTTACTTCAAAAACCTGTATAGTGTATAGGTATCTTTTGCCTTGGTTCACATCTTCTTCAATTCATTAAGTTTTTGCATTATGATAAATAATTCAAAAATATTTTTGACAGCAAAGCTTAAAAATTCTTTAAAGAAATTGTTTTTATTTGATCTGAACAAACATTTCTTTATCAATTACGATTCTCACTACGAAACTGAGTTCAAAACAAAATATGTATGTGATAAAGTAAAAGTTGATATAAATACTTGGCGAAAAATCTAAAACATCTTACGCAGTACAACAACTTAATTTTTTATTGGAAATTTTGAGGAACCTTGCAAGCTGTTTCCTAAAACTGCCAATTTGATTTTGGACCATTTTAACTCAACTATCAATTTTGTTCAAATTATAACTCATGACAATAATTGTTTATAGTTTATAAACAGTTCTGGCTTCAGATTTCGTAAGAGCAAAACGATCTGTAACCTGAACGATGATTGCTTTAACGATAGCTTATACTCTGTCACATTTATAAGTGGTAAAAGATTTAAACCTTCAATAGAATCTTGGAAAGATGAATGGTTCTATAAGTTGGGAAAGATTAACGTTTTTATGATACTACCTAACTTTTCAGAAATTCATACAAATTTGACATTCTAAACGAATTCTTTAACACTTTCAATTTGACATATAATGTGTTAATACTTAGTGAGATAGAAGGTGTGTTCCTTTGGGCTGCAGTATCTACTGCCAAGAACTTCTGGTTGGAGTCTTGTATTTCTATTCTCTGGTAGAACTCGAAGTAGTTCAATGTAATAAGGAAATAAATCCACTTAAGAAAAAGACACCATCAGTCAATCAGTAAAAAGAAATCATATAATGAAATATTGACGTTTACGTCTCTCTAATTTAAAATAAATACAAAAATAAGCAACCAAAATTTAAATAATTTTGTGGTTTGATGGCACTTTTGGTAAAATGGAAGCGATGAATGAATTGACATCATCTACTGGAAATTACTAAAAAGTACTTTGCATGGACCAATGAAACACACCTAATTTGGAAGTGCCTTTAACAAATAAAGCTATAACTTTTTAAAGAATTGGATGCACTTCAACTAAAGCTTTTTGAATTTTTAAACTCGTCATATTCTGAACACAGTCATTTCCTTAAAATTCGATATTGAAACTCTGGTGTCAAAAACTGTCACTACAAAAAATATATTTAGAGCAAGAAAAAAAATTGATTACGTTATCTTATTCTTGAACCTTTATGTGGCGATACGGTTTAAATCTTGACTAAATTAATTCTGCCATCTGCTGGAAATATTCAGTATTTTTGAAAGTCAGTACAAAAACCGTATATGAGAAAATTGAAAATTGAAGTTCATATGAATAACGCTGCGGTTCGAAGAAGCGCTGCAATGCAATAGAGAGACAATTCGATTAACTCAAATTTAATTGCGATGTTATTTGTGTGACTGTTGCTGTTGGGTACAGAATGTAAGAAAAAGTATTTATTTTTTTATTTATTTTTTTTACTATATTTATTATTTTGGAATTCAAGAGTCACCTTCTTGGAAACCTATCTGATATTTAAAATTAGGATATATAAATGTAAAAATAAAAACCAAAGCATAGATTTTGTAAAAAAAAGGGTTATCGCACTTTCGCACTCACAGCATCAATTTATGATGAAATTCAATGATGAGACATTTATAAATTCCGAATAAATACAATTTCACCGATGAAACATAAAATTGTGAATAATATATTTACATTTCCATGTCCAATAAAATCTATGAATTGTTTTATAGTTTGAAAGAAAAGTTATCTATTTTCTTCATTAATAAAAAAATCATAAAATACCTACTCTTTGTAATTTGTAATTTAAAAATAAATTTAATCTTTATAATCTTCAATTAAAAAAAACTCAATTTCAATGTTACATTTGTAATGTAAATGATAAATATTAAACAGCATTAGCCGTGTTTTGGTGACAGTTTGTAGCCAACTTGTCTTTGACAGGTACCTACATAATAACACAAAAAAGTAATTAAATAATTTGTTATTTTTATAGGTACACTAAACAAAAAATGATTTATACATTTTCATCAAAACACGGATATTATTTATAGATTCGTAAAAAAGTATTTGGGAAATTATGTCAAGCGCACATTTCTATCAAAGCGTCAAGCTCGGGCTCTTAACCTGTGCTATTTGGAATAGTCTTTTTGGGGACATAATTTCTATCTTCCTATATATGTATTAAGGGCACATCAAGCCATCAAATCCTGACACTGATCTCTCGTTATAAACCTACAAAAAACGGGTAATTAAAGATTTGGAATGTTGAAGAGCGCCAACACGTAAAAGTTTCATATCCTACCCTATAGCAATAATATTTTTTTTAACAGCTGCTGCATTTTTTACACCTTTGTCTAATTTATTGCAAATATTTCTCCTGATTGCCACTTAAATAACTGCCGCCCAAGTGCCACATACATATATTGCACCAACTACTGGATCAACTACAGACTCCCTTGAACACATTTTTCATGTTCTTAACTTGACTGGATTAAAGATCCTGAACAATAATAAACAACTATCAGGTCCTGATTCCATTGTTATTGCAAAGATTTTGTTTTTTAAATACGACATAAGTATCAAAAGAATCACTTCAATTTGGGATAATAACCACATTCATCCGCCAGCACACGACATTTTTTGTGTTTATACTTCTTTTTTTCTTCAAAACATAAGTAAACACTAATAAGAGACAAAAAAAAATGTTCTCCAATTGCGTATACACAATATTCATAAGAAATCCTGCCACACAATGCCAAAGCAAAGTCAACTGTCGTTTCGCACCTTTCAAAATGCGACCTACTGTGTAGATGTCATCCTGTGATTGTCGAAAACGAAACCTCAATGGGCGACATTAGATCTTTGAATAATTCCTTGAAAAGTTTCAATTTTTTTGTCTTCATTTCTTGGATATTTAGAAAATACTCGGTAAGGACTTTATAAATGTACAATCAATGATATATGTGTGTGTACTGTGCGCTGCACTCAACATGAATCTAATCTCCGAAGAAAATTCAAACCCTGCCTTGTTGTGGTCTTCATATACCTAAACAAAGATCCCAATCCCAAAACACATAAAAAATCTTGTCCTCAATGTTTTGGGCAATTTCAGGACAATTAGGACAAAACACCATCCAATGGCCATGTAATGGAGAGCGATCTTCGAAATGAGACTAAAAAGGTAATATTGTGCCCATGCGTGTGGTCCCATCTTGCATCTCGCATGGTCTTCTATATATATTCGTTTACAATAAGAATTCCTGGACTTAATGAGGCGTAGAGAATACCTACACAACACCACTAAGAATTGATAAAAAAAATAGGTACACACATCGATCCTTGTTGATGGCTGATTGCCTTGTAACTGCTATTATCAGTTTATATGAGAAAGGATATGCCCAAGGATATAATGTATGTTGTATGTATGGTATTTTTTCTTTCAGTTTTTTTTTTTTTTTGTGAGATAAATGAATGAAAAGATTCTGTAAACAAATCAATTTTTGGTGCGAAGGGCCAATTTAAGGCACCCCATGTTTTGTTGGTGAACTGAGGTTTGAGCATAACGATTATGCAGCATGACATTTTCATTTTGTCAAAGTTTTAAGATGTGTCCTTTAATGGTCCAGGAAATCTACGTTAATAGCCTAAAGTATCACAAAAAGATAAGAGAACTTTCAGGGACGTTAAGAGGGTTTGACCAAAAAAAGGTGGGAAAATCAGTGCATTTCATAGAAGTGGTTTGTTAGGTAGTTTTTAAATAAACTAATTAGCATAACCTACAGTCAATGTGTGAAAAAAATGTAACAGACTGAGTTTTGGATTTTATTATATTCATTAATTGCCTAGTATGCTGCCGACGCGAAAAGAAAAATCCCATAGAAAAATGACAAAGCGAAAAATTTCGTTCTTTATATAATTTTTGTATGCAATTGGTAACCCTTTCAATGTGTAGTTTTTCGCTGTGGGTTCTGTAAGTATTTCACTGTAGTGGTGCGAGACCACAGAAAATTTTCGATTCTTATCATCAGCAGTGTACTACGTTCAAAGTAAACACATTCTTATCGTAAATTTTCAATTCAACAGATGAATATAATAATATTTAAGAAGAAAAAAAAACATGGGGCCCACATCAACAAACGTTAAAAATTTTCCGTGTAAACTTTCTATTCTCGCTCAATATATGCATGAATAAATTTGCCTATCTGTGTACACGTTATCTTTCGAGAAAATTGATTCTGACAGAATCGCAAATTGGAGTTGGCCCTGTGATAATGGAATAAATAACATTTTACTCAAGATGAGTTGATGGGAACTTTTCATACTCCCACCACCAAATTCTGTAATCGGAGTGAATATTTTCACACTTTGAGCCAAATTAAGCTCCAGTACAACCATCCACTCTGTTATAAAAATAAATTCTGGTCACAAAAAAATGATAACATTAATCTAATTTATTACTCAGAAATTAAGCTCTAATTGATTTAAATAATCTAGATTTATTGTGATTCAAACCTATCTATGCTATACCTACCAACGTCATATCACCAACAACGGTAACATAATTCGTACCTGATTTGTTGGTCCATTTAGATCGGAAAATATCGGAATATACTTATTCAAAACACATTTTAGCCTCTTAACCTCTACACAAGCTCTTTAAAAATCTTTATCAACTTGATTTGTCCCTTTTAAATGGCTATTGTATCAGATTTATTTATTTTTTATTTTAAGTACCCTCAGTCTTTGGCTTGATTTAAATTAAGATGAAAAAAAAATGTTGAAGATACATGAATATATGAATGGGAAAGCATCAATTTGTTTTGTTTAATATAAATACTATTATGAGCATATTTGTAAATACATATATATAAATACATTAACTCAATTTAAGTCCCCGAAATGTTGAAATTCTAAAACTTACCGGTCAAACTTAGAATTTTTTGTCCAAGACAAATATACCGATGGCAAAAGTTTGAAATTAATTATGAAAACATTTCGGACTTTTAGCAATGTTGATGAAGAATTCTATATTCTTATGATAAATTGTAGAGGTTCCACATTTCGAAGTTTTACACAAACAAATTATATAAATGGAATGCCAGTTTTAAATAATTTTTTATTGTTTAATCCATCAGCCGATTATACTTACCATACTGTTAAAGAAAAAGTTTTTTAATTATCGTACAAAAATCTCTCCAAAGTTAAGCTAAAACTGAAGGAATTCTTTAATTCCCTAACTCGGGCTTTAATAACCCATTGAAAATTGGGCCTTAAATAGAAAAGGTGAAAAAGTACCTTTGGGTACTGACTCCACAAGGGTCACAGCCTTAGCTGAGCCAAGCCAATTCCGTCCGGGCTTAATTTTCTGACCATAAAAGAAAAAATAAGTAGTGTAAAAAAGATTCCATATTCAATTCCCAAATGTCACTTTTAAAATGAAGCTAAAAAATATTTCATTTCATTTTTCATTTAATACAGGGTGTCCGCCGGTAAGGTATACTACTTTGTTTATAATTTTTGATTAAACGAAAGAAAATGGATCCTATATTGATAAATGTTTTATTTAATGTCGGCAATTATGTATGGAATACAATATCAGGTAAATGTCCGCCTCTGTTATTCTCACAAATGCGAGCCCTTTTGAGTACATTTTTCATTACATTCTCACACATTTCACGCGGTATTTCATTAATTTCATCACGAATATTTTGTTTTAGTTGTTCAAGCGTTTCTGGTTTGTTTGCATTAACCTTGCTTTTCAGATATCCCCACAAAAAGAAGTCCGGAGCAGTCAAATCAAGCGACCGTGGAGGCCAATCAACATCACCATTTCTTGAAATAACTTGTTGTGGAAAGAGGTCTCGCAGTATAATTCCATTGTAATCCTGGCTGTGTGCGATGTGGCACCGTCCTGTTGATACCACATGTTAATCAAGCCCAAAGAATGCAGTTGTGGCGTTAAAAAGTTTTCCATCATATCACGATATCGCTCCCCATTCACAGTTACCTTTACGCCGTTTTCATTTTCAAAGAAGTAATGTCCAATGATTCCTCCTGACCAAATTGCACCACACGTTGTGGTCCATGCTTGGGCCTATCACCTACAGACCCTCTTTCTTCGAAATCATTCACTACATGATAAATAGTGCATTTTGTTGGCACGTTGTTTTTCCCAAAAATTTCACGTAACTTTCTTATCGTCACAGTAATCGATGATTGATTTTGATAAAATGTTTTAACGATTAAAACACGTTGGTTTATCGAATATTTATACTTCACGACTAACTGCCAAATATGAACTGATGTCAAGACTAATGTTTACTAAAATGGCGGCAAAACAAAGAAGTATACCTTCCCTACACCCTGTATTTCAAGTGTGAAACCATAAGTTTACGCTGGAATCATTGCTATTTCACATTCACATTAACAGTGAAAAAACCAAACATTAGTCTCCTTTTTGTGGTCTTATATTATATCGTTTTTAATTAAAAATATTTGTCTCTCTGCGGGGATTCGAACTTAAAACCAAAGGGGACTGAATTCAGAAGCCGATGCACTATACCAATCGCGCTACCGATTACCGAAGTCACGTGACTTCAATTCGGGTTTTATTGTTTATAAATTGCCTTGAATCGACTAACTCTTTTTTACTAGCCCTAATGTTTTGTGTATTCCTCATTATTGATATGAAGCGTAATTCAATATAAAGGATGTTTGTTTTTAAAGGTGAAGAAATTTAAATTGGCAACACTGTTTTTCTTGACAGGTGCTTTGACATTTCCTGATTGTTTTGAGGTTTGGTTTGACATTTTATCATGAATAGATCAACGCCAGAGCAAAGTTTGCAGATTGTTCAAATTTATTTTGAAAAACATAATTCAATTCGAGAAATTCATCTGAGTAGGATTACGTATTTAGTGATGAACGAATGGCTATGTTAATAAACAGAATTGCCCCATTTGGAGTGATGATAATTCACAAGATATGTCAACACAACATTACATCAAGAAAAAGTTACCGCTTCGTGCGCTTTTTTGGCTGGTGGAATCATTTGTCTATATTTCATTAAAAATAATTAGGATCGGAACGTTACAGCGGCAATTGAGACATGAATAAGTAGGTACTTACTTTTTCGTGCTTCAATTTATAAGCAGGTGCAGGACGGTGGCTGCGCGCGGTACAATTAATTTACTGAAAGAAATATTTGACGATTTAAGGATTCTGATTGTTTTAACGATAAAAATAGAATTAGTTTTCGATAAAAAAAATATTTAAAAATCAGAAACTAAATGTATCTATCGTCTTTTAAGGCTTATCTTTTCTAGCTTTAAGGAAACAGTAGTTGTCTGATATCTCAGAGATTGTTGAGAAATCCTGTTTATATGTATGTCCGAGGTTGCGGATATTTCTGTGAAAACCTGAAGTGGGTAATTGTGTGTAAAACTGTTTACTCAGACGAAGCGAAATGCCAAAATTTTCATTTATCGAAAAATATCTTAAAAAATTGGCTAATTTATTATTTTTATATTCGAAGACAAACACAATGTTCAATAAATACAAAAACTTGTGCTAAAATTCAAAATTGTCTTATTGTAATTTTGAGGAGCAGAAAATTATATTTCATATTGCATGGAAGAAAATTAATAATAATAATCTGTATCCGTCCTGGTTCTCCACGAGCTATCGCCCCAAAAAATTTATTTATTTGAATTTTTGTAAGAACTTTTTTTTCAAGAAAATTTTTTTTAATATTTTGTCTATAATTAAATTCAAATTCATTTCAAAGTATAAACTATATAACCTTTAAACAAAAACTTTTAACAAAAAATATCTCTTTAAAAGTAATTATTTAAAATTAATAATTATTTAAAACATTTTATTTATTAAAGCTATGGGCTTCTGCGTAGTGCACAGTGATGGGCGATTTGCTGTAAAAAACAGTTTTTTACATTTTCTGTGTAAAAATCAGTAAATAATGGTAAATTACTTGTAAAAAAAGTAAAAAACTGTAAAAAACTGTAATAAACTGTAAAAAAAAACGGTAAAATATGTATTTATTTTGACCGATTGTCATTTAAAGCACGTTTTTGATTAGGAAACATTGTCCGATTGGAGAAAACAAACACATCAAGAATTTATTAAAAACTAATGTACTATAAAAAAATTGAAAGAATTAAATATTTTTTGTAAAAAACTCGGTATAAAAAACCAGCACAACACTGAGTGCATCAAAGATAAAATTGAGTTCATTTTGTAGTTCATGATATAAAATTAAAAGAGTAAATTGCAGGAAATAACCGACCCGAACTTTTAGTAATATGTCAAACTCTTTCTGCGTCTTCTTTGCACTTTCCTTTGAGGTCCATCGTTTGTTACGTGCCTAAAGAAATTGATGATGACGGAAGATTTTTTAGTTTATTAAGAATGCATTAATATCTAATTATTTTGCTTAAAATCGCACACAGCAAACTTTGAAAAGATAAAAAGATAAAAGCACGCAACGATTTATCATTCCACAAGAGGTAGGTAAAAGTATGAAGCCAAAGTGATATTTTTTGTGTTATTGTGAGACTATATTTATTTATACATAAAAATTTTGACGAACATTACACAGCAATATTTACAAACTTTTAAAAGTTGACTCAATTCACAATAATTCATACCTAAGTGTTAAACTATAAAAACGTTTTTAACAAAAAGCCCCTTTTGCGATGCATCATATTTGTCTTTATTTTCTAAAGATTCATGAGCAAAATTAAAGTGTTAATACCTGCTACATATGCTCTATAAAAACTACTAAAATTATACCCTTTGTTTTGCTTCAAACTATTAAACTGTTCAACAAACAATTTTCCATACCTAAACGTATACACATCATGTTTATGTGGGTAAGTGGGGGAGTCGAGTCATGTATAGCCTTGTTACATCTATAATACTCTATCTATTTTTCTGATGCACAACTATATTAGCCTCCTTAATTAAGAAGTCTGACAAATCAACGCTGGCCATACGCCCCTCTTAAAATCCTCACAATATGTCACATCGCCTCGTGCCTTTGATTAGAAAGCCATGCTCGAATATAAACCAGGAATTGGTATTGATTTTGAAGTGCTATACTTAATGTTTGTCCATCGTTCAATTTTATGTTTTTAGGGCGCACACACAATGGATACCGAATGCGAATTTCGAATGATCACAGCAACATTCCGGATTATTGCATAATAAACGATGTTACGATGTTTGCATTTAATCTGCGTTAATTTATCCCATACAGCTGTTTTTGTTGACAATGACGATGACGACGACGAACTCTGTTTGTTTGTTCTGTCCAAAAGGACAATCGATTTTCGAACAGATTGGAGTAGATACAGCAGTGCAGTGGCGACTTCCTGGGGCCGACCGTGAGGCCCTATGAAACTGCACACAGTCAATATATCAAACAAAGGTAGGTACATAAATAAAATAAATCGGTGCACGTTTGTGACTCCTCTCTCTCCCTTTCTGCTTCTATCTGTTTGATGGATTACGAGTTACATCATAGATATATTGACGATAATAATATATCTACGTTTTATGACAAAGAAAAGTCTGTTATAATATTAGGGAAGCACATTCCTTAATCAAACTTAAGCTAATTAGAACTCCTCAAGCACTTGACAATTTAATTAAACAGACCCTTGAGATGGTCATGTTTTCGTTGCAAATCTCGAGTGTCGAGTGATTTGTAAACTACAGAAGTCATGAGCAGATAAGACATTTAGACATGAAGTAGCAAAGTGGCCACTTCTTTCCGACAACCTACAAAGCCCACTCGAAACATGACACTGATTAGCAATGCCAGTATCCAACTATGTAGACTAACTAACTATAACATCGATTGATTGATTTTAAACAAGCTGCGCAATTTGTCATGCTGATATGGAAAAATTTTAAAATTCATTTCAAAAGTATATAATATATGTAGGTATACATTAAAAGGTGCTCTTAGAAAAAGAATGATTGGAATTCATTTTAACCTTGAGAAAGTAAAACAAAGTAACAGAAACAAAAAAAAAATAAAAATAAAAATAAAAATAAACAAATTGCGATTGTTGCAACAATTTCTAAGAATTTACGCGCGTTGGTCTCATTCGTAAAGTAAACATATACATTCCGGTAGTATAGTACGAGGAACTTGTATATACTTACTATTACTGGGTGCACACGCCCTTCTTCTGAAACTGCTTCTTCCACGCGACCGTACATAATCATAAAACGACGTTTTTCTTCCTCAAAAACCTGTGACTGTGACAGACTTCGCTGACTCTATGTTGCTGCATGAAATTAAAGATATTGTTGTCCCTCTAGAAATTATTGCCCCTAATTATCATAAAATTTATTAAATACCAAGAGAAACAGAAATTCGTATAAGTTTAGGTTTATTATAGAAGCAAACGTTAAGCAATAAAAACAGCAGTCTTTTCGTTTGCGTTTCGTAAAAAAGGACATTCGAAAAATATAGATAGAAATACTGAAAAATGAAAAATCCTATATTCGGCCATTTAGGTAAAACAAAACATCAAAAGGAATGACTTTATAGCATTATGGTCCTTCAATTATTGTACCTTCTGTATTTTTAAATTTCCGTCATTAATGACACTGCAGAAAGCGGTATACCTTGCTCTACCTATCTGCCATGTTTATCGTATATATGAGAGGACAGTCAAGGACCTCCATCTCCATCCAATATTCGATGTCATTCTTCTCAACATGTAAACATCGAAGCGCGACGAACTTCCTGCGAGTATGGGAATTATGAGTTTTGGGAATGCTCTGCAGGTAGCACATTGTTTACCCATGGAAGCCATTAAAGAACTCTGCAGGAGCTGCACCAAGGAATAAAGGTCACAAATTATTGCACTTCCTGGGGGTCCTCGCCGAAACTATAACTTCAATGCATAAACGCGAATTCGTCAAGGAAAATGATCATGGGCTCGGTATGTTCGATGGTTTTCGAGGTTAATAGTTGTCCTGTCCTGTCCTGTCCTGTCATGATACACCAGAACACCCATAACGATGTGGAAACGATTTGTCGCCAATTATACATGGTGAACAAAATTGTCATCACATCATCGGGGTGATGGCCCATGAAATCGTTGTGACAAATCGACAATCGCTGTAACGACATTATATTTCAATCTGTTAATCTACAAAACGAGAATCTATGCGTTCCATAGCTGCAAGTAAAATATCTGGAAAATTCAATTTGCAAGACTTCAAAGAAAACATAACAAAGCAATGAGGAAAAAACAAAATTCGAACACAAGGAGGAGGAAACAAGAGTCAATTTGAAATTAGTATGCAAATGGGAAACAGAAACATCCGAACAGGATATATATTTTATTTTCCACCCAAGCCCAGTCCAACAAAAAAAAAAAAAAAACAAAAAGTTGAAAAGTTGATGGGGAAGATGAGCAAAAAATCCCATCAACTTTTCATTTATGTATATACTCCTCTGATGGAGCGAAGGGATAAGGATATACCTACCACTGGCCTTACTGTTGAATACCACTGTATAGCAGTGCACAGCACACTGTGTACGAAGCCAGTACCCTCAGCAGGAATATAACAAGGTTACCCATTTTCAAAGGGTTCGTTTTCGTTCTTTCAACACCACGGGCAGTGTTTTAACATTTTGATTTGACTTTTGAGATAAACTTAAAGGATTTCTGATGCAAATCGTTTTTGTTATTTTACTTCAATCTGTGCAGGAAATTTATGGAACATGTTTTGTTTGTATTTTGTTTATTAAATCTTCTTGTTAAAAATAAATACAGAAATCAATTATAGAAAACCCAAGTGGGTGAAGTGGAACACGATAGAATTACTATTTTTGAGCAATAGATCATTGTTTGTTTTTAAGTTATAAAAAGTTTTCCCTTCTAAATTTATGATGTTTGGTAACATGAATCTGACGTTTACAAAGTTTACGTAATAATGTTTTTCTTATTATTAATCGAACAACCTTTATTCGGAATTTGAGTGATAAATATAGTTTTTTTATATCAGATAAAAATTTTCAATAATATAACTAATCAGCAGGAATAAAGGAAACCTAAAATTTAAACTGTATATCCGAACGGCTTAGATATAAGATGCTCTTTATCATGACAAGAAATTATATTTACACAAACCATCTGAATTCTTGCGCGAATATGAAATTATGAGAAAAAAAATTTTAAAGATCATTGGAGCAGTTTTTTTAAGAAATAATATTTTATATATAAAATTAAACAAGAAACAAAAATACTACGCCAATTTTTAGTATTTATCAAAAAATTCAATTTGAAAAAAAAAAATCATCTACCTATTTTCGAAATATTAAACTTTCAAAAAATAAAAGTTTCAAATTTTTTTTTAAAGTCCATTTTTTTTTTTTTTAATTTTGGCATGTAATATTATTTAAACTAATTAGCAGATTATTAAACAAATTTACTAAGATCGGTTATAAATATGATGAGATAGTCGAAAACCAAACAAAAGAATGGTTCTATCATATATATCGAAAAATAAAAAAAATGTAATCAAAATCCTACGATTTTCAAGAAAAATGAGTTTTTCCTTACCAATTTTTAGGTACCTACAGTTATTTTCGGTTATGAATTATTTTTATTTAAAATCAACTAATGTTAAAAAATTTCTAGCTGCCAAATTTAAAAATGGATAAATTAGTTTTTAAATTATGAAGTTTTGAAAAAAAAATTTACACATTTTGTAAAAATCAAAAAAAAAATTAATTTTGATAAAAATTACAAAATTAAAAAAAAAAAGTTGTGGGCACATTTTTTATTAATTTATAAAAAAAATTGTAGGATTGGTACCGTTATTTTTGGTTCTAAAAAAATGAAAAAAACAAGTCGGGGGAATGCCAAAAAAAAAACCTAGATACCAAGTTTAAAGAAAATCCACCAACCCGTTTGGACTGCAATCCAAAGGACAGACAGTTAGAGAGACGGACAGAATTGCGTAACCCACAAAATCTCGAGTTCGATTGTTTTTATGAATCCATAACTTGTCATATAATACCTAATATAACGCAAGTAAAAAAACACACCTTTTAGCACATTAGGTAGCCCGTTTGCCATATAAAGGTGGTAAAAGTACGGAAAGAATTATGAAAATCTGAATTTACAAATTAGTTGCATCGTTCTAAAATTTGAAACTAAAAGCGAAAGTGCTGCCAAACTAAGTTTTTTTTTTTTTTTTTTTAATGTTTGATCTCTCTAAACGTTGTTTAATCAAACTGAGGTACAGTTTAGCTGAGAAATAGTTAGGATCTAGCTTAGAAAGTAACTGACCGTTTTTACATTAGACATTATAAATATACAAATTTGTTTTTCTTAGGTTTTTGAATATGAATTTAAAATCCTCACATTTTCAAAATTCAATTAATAATTTAATTTAAATTTAATTTAATTTTAAATTAAATTTAAAAGAATAGTTTTCGTATTTAATAGGCAGAATAATTCTATTAGGTTAAGTTTAATTTATTTTGAACAATACTTATATTATGGATAAAGAGCTTCATTTATTGAACCATTTATTTATAAACTTTCCTTAAAAATTTCTCAAGTTTTCTCTGTGCACACTATTCCATCTACACATCAAATTTTGCCATTCCACAAAATTGAGGTGCAAATTTTTGACAGCAGTAACGTGTTTACATAATACGCAAAATCATTCACGCATAATTTTAAAGAGTGAATGGAAAGTTTACATGAAAATTTTATTTTATTTTTATTATTCATACTTGAAGAATTGGGCCCCTTATTTGTATTGGAAAGAAATTTAAAGTTTCATATATATGTTCGGTGTTAAAAGCATTGATTAATCTATCTATAATGATTGTAGGTATATTTTTCAATTAACACTTAAACATTTTTTGCCTATAATATATTTAGCTTCTTATATCGACGTTTTTTTTCAATCCTAAGAACCACAGTTTATGGTTTCTTAAGCGGAACATGATTTATAGGAAAATAATTTCTTTCAGTGTGAGCCGTGAATTTCTTAAACCACACTTGATAATGATATTTCAACAGAAACTAATTTGTATTACAAGTTGTTATATTATTCTTGTTCATCAGAACAAGATTAATGAAGTAGTGTGTCTTCTTTAGATAAACTAAAATGTTTGCTCATCAAAAAAGAAAACTACCTTCAGAACCACATATATCCTTTTTTTCAGATTCCGCTCAATCATTTTATAAATTCTAGAGACTTTTTTTTCCAATTACAGTAGGAATGCATGTCCTAAGGTTGCTACTAAGCGCAAACAATACTAAAAAAAAAATGTTGCTGGCATGTTTCGCTTGAAGAGTTTAAACGAAAATTAATAGACCTGTCGAAGCCAGTCTATATCTTTTGCTCCTCGTGAAAAAATAAAAACAAAATTTGAACAACAATTCATCAATCAGTTATATACCTCGATGTTTGATGTTTCGATTTCAATAGATCTCCTACATTATTTCAGACACGTACCGATGTTGTTCATCAGAGCTATAAGCTGGAGCTAAGCTGAACACCACCACCTTGTCAACATGTAGGGTCGCAGAGAACAAAAGCGACCTACACTATACAACAATATTCATATATAAGATACAAAATATCTCAACAAAAATAGTGATCACGCACAATGAGCGTATCGATTTTAACCGTGTGTAGCTATCTCTGCTGTATCTACACATTTATAATTCACCAGTTAATGACATAAAGCCCGTCATTTATCACTGCGAGCCCTAGCTCTGAACCCCAGAGACGACGCGACGGACGTAGATAGGTGATGGACTGACAAAAGCCGCCATCAATTATTCGGTGTGATGATATGATTCTGTTTCTGAGATATCTCGATGATGCTGTGTGTTGTTGTCTGTTGTGTGTGAACCGAATCTTCCAAAAAGCCCAGGCATTGTATACCAAGTTGAATGAGAAATTATTATTAAAAATTAGCGGATACACAGAACGTGCACTCATTTATCTTTATCTTAAACAAAAAAAACAAAATTTGGAATGGGGAAATGTACTTAATTTGAATTGCTTCTTATCATCGGGTGCAAATGTGAAGGGCTCTTTGGGAGCTGTGTGGATTCTCATAATTATTATAAAATAACTGAGCCCATGATCGACTCTCAAAAGAAGTCAAGTCTCATGAGAAATTTTAAACAAACGCCCACCACAAAATCAAAATACACACAATCTGTCTGCGTGATGACTGCCCCTTTTAATTAACACTGATAGGCAACTTACTCACTTTTCAAATAATGCTATTTGTATTTCACAGGGCCGCATTATATATAATTCAGTGAAAAGGGGTTGTTAAGACTCTGAAACATTTAAATTTTGCTTTGAAATTCTTTTATATTCTTAACTTATTTCTGGATCATAAGTAAAGTTAATTACTCAATAATTAAATCATAACGTTACTAGTTATTTGCCACAATCTTATTATATTAATAATCTGATCAAATTATTCGAAGAAGTTCTTGAGTAGATAAACTATATGAATGTTTACGAAGCAACATTCGACGATCGAAAATTTGTCAAATGGATAATTTGTTGTCAATTGGTTGTAATCATTTTTATTTTATAAAACGTTTTCTATGTTTTTTTTTTTAGTTTTTTTGCTAAGTTGCACGTCTTTCCTCAAAAAGCTAAAAACGTATACTTATGGTTCATTAAATTATGAATGGTTTATTGCTTAGTAATTTGCTGTTAGCTAGTCTTCAATTAGTTGTGACAGATGTACTTTTTTCGTGCCAAATTTTCTATGTTTTTGGCTCATTATAGATTTTTTTATTTTATGTTTTTACCTTATCTAATGGCTTACTATTTTCCGTTAAGTAGTCTTGAGTTAGTTGTAACATTTTCATTTTTGTTCCTGCAATGTTTTCTATGTTTTTTGCCCTTTCTCTTAAATTTATATGAAGTAAGTAAAGCACCCCCTCGAAAAATGGTTATATCTTGTTATTTTAAAATGTGCATTGCAAAATTAATTGTGGAGATAAAAATTTGTTGTGCAATGTTTTATGTTTCTTTTTATTAAAATAAAAAAAATATAGAAAACATAGCAAACATAGCATAATTTATTATAAGGTATGGAATAACCAAATACACTCCTGAATAAAGGGTAGGGTAAACACTTAAGATTTAGTAATATTCCGATAGAAAATTTAATTGAGTAAGTAATTTGTGTTAAGAGCACCACTTCATCAATCCTCAATTTGAGAATCAATATTAATAATATTTCTTCTTATCAAAAAAACAGTAGAAAACAAAGCTGGAAGAAAAGAAAATTACCAAACGACGATGTCCTTGAAAATGAATTCTAACGAACCAAGCCTATAAGCAGCTGAGCTGATGGTATATGTTTATATTTAGAACGTGCGCGACATTCTTTTTGACACTTCTCACAACTCACAATTAGCTCATAAAGCAATTCCATGATGAGGTATGATGGATTCGAAGTTCAATGGAATTCTTGTCATAAAACTTACTTTAGAGTTTTATGCATTTTTCCTTTAAGGACTGATGGTGTTTAAAGGACGCTAAAGGTCGCGTGCAACAATCTCCTACTTTTTTTTTTTTTTTTTGAATATATAAAGAAGTAGGAGATGGTAGCTCAACAAAGGAGATCGTAAACCTTTTGAATCGTGAGTCAAATATAAGTCTATGAAAATGGAACACTAGATAGGTATGTTTATACGCTAGGAATCACTCTGTTTTGAATAATGGAAATCTTTCTAGTATTGATGTTAACATTATCCGCGTCCTATGAGTTATTTGGCGCGGTGATAATAAAAAAATAAAAACTGTCGTACGCAACAGCAGCAGTTACCATAAAAATAAAATCTATAAAAGATTTCTTTGGCGGTTGCTTTTAAAGGACATTATTAGGTACATAGATCCTTCTTTTATTGGTAGAGGCACATATACTTACACCTATTGACGGAATTGTCAAGGACCATATCACTGAAATAAAAATAACTCAGTTTTCCTTTTTTAATTTTAGCTTTAAATGGAAAAAAGGATCGAAAGTGTAGCCCATAAGAAAGTGTTCAATTTTTTAATAGAAATAATTTCGACTTCTTGAGTTTTATAAGGGTTGGGGAATATTTCTTCAGAGCAAAGGATTTATACCTAAAATGAAGGAAGATTTTTTTAAAATAATGCTTTTAAAATAATGCTTTTAAAATCTCTCATAAGTTCAATTCAGTGAGTTATTCCTTAGGAGAGACTCAAATTTAAAAAAAAAAAATATGGCAGATCATCTTAAAATTGAGGCGGCAAAGTTTTTAGGTAAAAAGATGAAAAAAACTGATTTTTGGAAACTGCTGCCTCCTATCGTTATGAAAACTAAATACGGTAAGATTGACCTGTGACAAAAATCTCCAGAGATTCAAACTGAAGACTATTTTTCGAAGAACTTTGATCTCTGACAAATATAGAAATCGAAATAAATTGATTTTAAAAATATGGCGCCCAGGCGAACCAGGTGAGTTATACTCTTAACCAAACTTATGCGATAAGACCCAAAATATTCTGCCGAACCGAATTACTTCATCATAAAAAGAGGTACTCTTGGAGAGTACATTATGTCACTTCCTCGCAAGAGGCAGTCGATTCAAACCCTGACCTCCCACGTATTAGTCCAAGGCAACAAACAATAAAACTACGATTTAGAGATTAAGAAACAATATGACTCAAAATCCAGTCAGTAACAAATATTTGTTATCTTATATCCTAGTTTGGACATATGCTAATTATATTAAACAGTGAATCTAATATTTTATTTTAAAAACAAGTCCTATTGTCTATTCCGAAAACAGAATATGAAGTTTTCGAGTATCAGTATTTTCTATTATTTTTTTTTTGCTTGGAGATGTTAAAGGAAATTAATTTAAATAAATTCCTTAGAACTAACCCAATTCACAGATTCGAAGTAAACAATCCATTTACAGAATGGTGTCCGGTTAACTTCTGATGGGAATGCGTATATAAAGTGTGAAAAACTGCCCAACAGACATGACGGCGCACACCCATAAATTCAATGATTTAATACCTTAAACACTTGCATCCCACTATATGCATATTATGTTAGACACAAATCAACATATGGCCAAACATAACCAAACAAAAAAATAACACAACAAAAAAAAAAAAAAACGCACCCGATCCAGGAACGCGTAGACCTAGAGTCCCTCAGCGCCACTTAAGCAAGTGTGATAGTTCAAGTGTCTCCATAGAAGGTATATAGACAAAAATTAAAAAAAAAATAATTCTTAAATTGCATTTTCGGAAGACGCCTACGAAACACGATTGAGGGTGACACACTGAAATTGGACACTCAAACAAGAAGTGGTCATACGTATATACATTATCCATTCCAAAAGTCCTGCTATAGCGAAATATCAAAGCATTTACTTGCTCATAAATAACGTAATAGGAGTGGTTTGGATATTTTGTAAAAATATCCGACCTCGTAATCTCATAAATCTGTGAGTCTATACACCACCGAGGCGTTCCAACTAAGCCCTTGAAATTTGTTTACACTATAGGAAACATCAGAACGACAACGGGCAATACATATAAGCCTGCGCGGACGGAGTAATGTGAGAGACAAATTGGCGCACTCGAATAAATTTACATAATGGCAACAAGTGTTGACGGTCAAGGCAAGCCTACGTGCGTGCATCACACGTATATGTATTTATTCAAGGACCTGCTATGGCAGTGAAACCAAACACACCAATAATGTTCTAGGAAAAAAAATACGTATCTTAAGGTTTTAAGGACGCTGTTTATTATATTTTACCATATAACGCCACATAGAAATAGATTCGTTGCTGACAGATAAACGATGCACTAAATGAAAACAAGGAGGGGACTTCAAATGGCTTCCTAATCTGATGTGTAATTGAAGACTTCAGAAAAAAAAATAAAAATAAAAAAAAAAGAGAAAGAAACCACTTTCGTTTTAGATTTTTTGTGTGCAATAAAAATATTTCCCATAGAATGATTTCTTCTAGAGAATCAAAGGAAAATAAAACAGAGGAAAATTTCGTAAGAAGAAAATTTGGAAACTGATAGATTTACATTAAGGGTTGAACAATATTTTAGTGAGCTGTTGTAGAATGTAGATGTAGTCTCTCTTCATGAGTATTTGGGTTCAAAACAATCGAATTGAGAGAAATAGGATAAAAGTGTAACTAAATCGTGTAACAGGAATTACTAACACTTTACGACAAGTAGATTGGTTTCATGTAAAAACAACATTGGAGGTTGAATCGAAATGATGGAGAAGTGGGTTTCGTCATACTCTCCTTCGTATTGTAGGTCTTTAAGTTCGTGCGTCCACTGTATTTTGAAATACAACCTAAACTGGTGGACCGATTTAATTCCAATTTGGTACGGAGCATTTATATGTGAACTGAGAAGTTCTGAAGCAGAAGTATTACACTATTCATGCGCATCTAAAGAGCATCGCGGATGCTTTGCATATATGTACTGTACATATGTATTTTACTTTGCATCAGTTTGACAGTTCGGAATGCATTTTTAATTTTTGTTGTTGATTTCTTCCTTAGAAAGGGTGCTGGAAAAAAAACCCTTTATTTTCTGAATTCTTTGGCAGACTATTTACAGCAGCACATTTCGTTTTTTGGTTTGCTGATAATAAATTCTTTTTCCATTTGCAATCTACAATTTTTCATGAGCAGCATTTTGCAGCTCATGATTCCAAGATTTTTCAATAAAATAAACACCCAAACATGGAGCAAGATACAATGATATTCAAAAACCATAATTTACAAGAAAAAAGCAATAACAATAAAAAAAATAATATTACTCTATATTATATTTAACTTTCATTTTAAATATCAGATTGTCAAATGCCAACTCAAACAAAATTGGATTCGTTTGCTGCTCAATTAAACCGTGTCGGTAACGTTATGGGATCTTAGTTTAGAAACTTATGACTTTGTCACCAATTCCTCTTTTGAATCTTGAAACTCTTGACTTTGCACTAAATACGTTACATACATATGTAATACGTTTTGAAACTCAGCACTGATTTCCTAGAGGAGAAATTCGAATTTTTGTTTGACGCCTTAGACTTCTTAAATGCCACACCATGATTCCGGGCTTTTTTTTCAAATTTTCTCGATCGATCGATCTGTAATCACCATTGTGATTGTACAAAAACTGCGTGTCAGGTTTTTACTAAAAACTTCGTACAGAAATCGAGTTTTGACAATTTTTCAGAAAATTTAATTTTTTTAGAGATTTTCCCATTTAGCTGTGTCAGTGTCATATTTTGATTCATCCTGGTTCTCCTGCAAGACAATGGTTAAAAATGGCAGGGGGTCCGGTAAGCTATATACACAGTTGGACATTGTTAAAATTACAACCCACAGCTCATCGTTATTCCCGTGCAAGCTTGCCACATCTACTGGTTAAATTAAACTTTGAGTAATGTAAATTAAATAGGAATCATCAAGTTTATTTATCTAGATTTTTATGTTGATTATTTATTTCAGAAAGAATACATCTAACAAAGTTTCATGTAGATTTTACAATTATGTTCTATTGAGTTTAAAGTTTAATTCTTCTATCATGTTAAATATTTAAATATTTTTAATATTTTAAAAATAAAAACCTGACAATAGGTTACTTTCTGGTTCACTTTACCTGATATTTTCTTTGAGTAATGTTTGTTGTTTTATTGACTTTTGTAGAAGAAGTAAGAATGGAGTAGTAGTATCAATACTTTCAGATAACGAGGTAAATAGCCTTTAATTTATTTTTAACTTTTCGAGGAATATTCGTATATTTTAAAAAGCTGTTGTGAAGCGTGATGGGACGATTTAGATTGAAATCCACAGGGAAAGAGAAACCTACGAAATGGTTTTGCCAACAAAAATTGTATTGACGGTAAATTTTCTGTTAATAATAATATCAATTCGGACAACAAAACCCAATTGATTTTAAAGCGAACCAGAATACTTTTGAATATTGACTTTTAATATTTTTGGAAGTAGGTACATTATTGAAAATGAAATTTTGAATTGCGCTTTTCAATAATATAGTTATAACTTATAACTGACCCTGATCCCTTAGCTCTTCAGTTCAATGATTATAAGGTGTATGAAAGAAAATTTTCCAATTTTGTTATCTCTTATTTCAGCGAAGAAAGTCCTCAAGGAATCCCTAAAGTCCTTGAAAGAGTTAAGTCATTATCACGCAAAATTGCTATTTCAAACTGAAGGTCACACACATCTTCTATTTCAATTTCAAGAAATTCAGATTTTTTTGTCGCAAATTGAAAGTCAATTACAAATAGATAGACGTAAATATTTGTCAAGAAGGCAGAAACGGCCTCGCCCAAAACAACTGCAACTTATGTATATATTTTATTAATTTTATTACCACCATATAAAAGGGGTGTTTGGATTGCAAATACAACGCCAAAACTCTCACCAAAATCAAAGGGTGTAGTAGCGACTATTTCAATTATTTTACAAGTAAACAGTGGTTCAGGTATTTCAGAATAAATATTTTCAACACAAAAAAAAAGGTTTTATGGAGAAATTTGCATCAGACCGAAAATCTTAATCAGGTATAACTATGCTATAACCCAGGTATATATAAAGAAACAAACATGTGAGGACAATAAAATGTTAAAGGAAATATTTTGGCAATTACCATTGTCAACGGTACACCCCTTTAGGCCAGTAGTATCCAAACAATAAGAGCAATTGCTGCCTGACATATAAATTAACAGGTTTGTCTTCTGAAATTTGCATCCTTTCGTCATTTTATTATATTCAAATTTCAGCTATGCTTCATCGTCCTCGCCTGGTACCTACATATAGTAAGATTTTATCAAATTCTATGAAATTGAGATATACATATAGCTAACCTTGAAATGCAAGATGTTTAATTTCTTTTTATTTTCATTATTTATTTTGTTGGGAAGAAACAACTTTTGCAAACATTGACGAACCTATTTATGGTCATTTTTATAATCCCTGCAAATTCTACTTGATTAGACACACACACCCTTTTTGGCAGCGCACAATTTCTAGGTCAGCCAAATGTGTATATATACGCGATAACATCTTCGTCTTGAATTTATTTCGAGTATTTTGAAAAAGGGTTAACCATTTTGACAAATCATTATATTAATCCTTTCATCTCTGGATACACTCAATATATAATAAAATTTGGAGGGCGCATTCGTTTGTGGTGAATTGGTTCTGATTTGTTTACAAAACATACATCATTTTACCTGACAAAGGATTAAAGTTGAAGATATGCCCATATTAGGTTTACCATAAAAGGGTTACGGTTCGTCTCGTATATTATAGATTTTGATGTTTGAATTTAAATTCGAAAAGGGATGAAATTCAATTGGTTTGTCGTCTTCGTATATGTTCATTTGAGTTGTTGTCGTCGGCCTTTGATGTTTTTTTTGTTGTTGATAATTTTACCCCAAATTTTTGTGGTCGCACAAACACATACGTGTATATGAGGAACCTGGTGATTATTTATTGTCATCATGGCGGTGACAATCATTTCTGGGAAATTGCCATTTTTATAGATTAATACATGTAGGTATAAAAATGAAGATAAAAGATTGTATGAGCAGCATAAAAAAAGTTTTATAATGGGTGCCTGGCCTAATCTGATATCATTAGTAAGGTGACGCCCACCGATTTTTTATTTTTCGACTCGACCTCCTAATGACGTCTTCGTGTCGAAATAAGAAAAAAATGTTTATAGTTCCCATATCAGTTAATATTGGGGGCAATATATTTCGGTTAGATATATATTTTTGTTGTATAAATTTGATTTTGTCGGACTTGTGTCATGAAGCCTATCTGTATGTTGACCTTTCTTCTTTGCAATATTGCTCGTTTAGTTTGGTTTCAAGTGCCTATCAAATTATATGCGTTTTTGCAAATTTTGACTACGCGTGTTTATTGAAAAGTGTAAGAATTTTTGTTAAAAAGTTTTGGTGTTAAGACTTCTGTTCTGTCATTTATAAAAAAAAATTATTTTACTTTCATAACTCTCTTTCAGTCTTTCTACACACAAAGGTTGCGTGTTTAAAATAGGGCGAAATACTTTATTTATTTTGCACCTATTATTAAAGTCAAAAAAACTTTAACTAAAATTTGGGACCAGATTAAGAAAAAGTTTTTGGGATGGAAAATACATTTTTATAAACAGACTACCAGATTGGCAAACCAACAGTCGTATTTAAAAACCTAATTTGTATAAATTGTTGAACATTAATTAATTATTAAATCTTCCAACTCATATTAATATAAATATTTTTTATCGACGCAAGGTCCAAGTTCTGTTCCACTTATAGACACCGAAGTTAGATGTTTTAACCTTTTCTAAAAATGACCATAAGAGACACAAGGTTATTCAAGTTTCTAATTTACTATAGTTTTCTTGAAATTAATTAAATGATCATTGAACGTGCCCAAAACTCCACTAATCTGTTGCTTACTCCTTTGTTAAACCATCTTCTTCGGTGGGTTAGCTTACTCGTATTCAATAAACGTCAATTAGCAGTAATTTTGTATAATTAATGGGCGTTTGCATTAAATACACAATTTAACTCATCGCTAACTTGCGTTTATTAATATGGATGAAAATATTAAACTTCTTTAAAAGTGGTATTTCACTAAACAAAACCACTATTAACCTCTACTTAATTGCTGCTTAAAAATCTAAATCTTTGTCACCCTTAAACTATCAACCAATTGAAGGCAATCGATATGCCTTCTAGAAAATCTATAAGTATCCATATTTATGGAAACCCTTGATTTGGTAGTTTTTTCACACATTTAGGTATAGATACATCGCTTTGAAGACAGTTTAAATTAGTTAAAAAAAAAACAAATTACGAAACCTGTTCGAGATTAACTTTGCGCTTAGCAAACAAACCCTGATAAATAAAACACCAGATTTTTCAAATGTAATGTTTTGTTTTGAAGGTGGTTTTTCAATCAGGTGGAAATTACCGCTTATTTGGCTACTTAACTATCGAAGAAAAACAAAAAACACCCGCAACGAAAACACTTAACACATTTTCCACACCCGTTTCCACTTGAATTCTATGCAAATGGATTAAGAAAAAAAAATAATTAAATTTCCACATCCACTTTGCACACCACATGTGAGATTTTGAGGTGTTAAAATTGCAGATACAGAATTTGTTCAAGTGTCGAAAACCTGTGCGCAACTAAATGGCGTAAGATATTTATTAAAATTTGTTATTTCAACACCATCCAAATGTGATTGGTTTTTCAAGCATTTATTTAAATTTTTGTTTTGTCACTACTGAATCACGAATAAAAATTCCCGTGCGTGTGCGCATCTGCAAGGGATTACCCATGGAATTATATTTACCCGTAATTTCCTTCTGTAATCTCCTGCTGATGTTTATTTCCACGCACTCGCATATAAATTTGAAAGGGGAATTCTCATTGATGGAGGAAAAGTTGCAACTTTACATACCTATCATAACTGGAATGATTACTGAAAAGATTTTCTCTCGCGGAAATAGTACCGTCTGGTATCTTCTTTCAACTGATATACGCCATGATATGGCGGCCCATTTGAAGATGTCGCGAATGACATTCATTAGTACTTCCATTTACGCGGGTAAAACTACTTTTTACTGTCACCTGTTTAACACACTGATAAGAAGCCCCAACCCAGACCAGGTTGGGCCTCCTTAATTATGGCGGCTTGTATCTTATTACCACTTTGATCAGCAACAATGGGAATATCAAAATTGGATCTGCAATCAGTCTTGTTTTGCTTGTTTTTTTTTTTTTTATAGAATGCGGCAAACTCTATTTTTATGGGAAGAGGTGTGCTCGACGCAGATATTATCTTTAAAGCTTGATCACCCGTCATAAAAGGCGGTAAATTAAAGTTAACACATTTTATTCGAAATCTGCCTCACCTTCTTATTAATAAATAAAGAGCATTCCATCAAAGTAAACAGAATGTGCAATGCGCGTATTATTACTTACTGCAAAGTTTTCTGTGAAATATAAAACAAAATAAGCATTTCTTTGATAAAGTTTCCTTTAATTTTAATGATAGTTTTTATGGAATATTTTGATATCGATAGTTAAGTTAATGTTACTGCTTAGAAAAGTTTTGGAATCGTCGCATATAAAATCAAACATATATGATAGATATTTGTACCCAGGATTGTAAAGTATATGTTAGGATAAAAGTATAAATATAGATTTAAGAACTTAAAGAATTTTTTGGGGAAATAAAACTTTGAATTGAACAATTATTTTTTGTTAAAAATGTATTTAAATATATTTCTGATCAGAATTTGTTTTTGATGCCTGCTGTTTATCATTTTACACAAAATAACAAAAATCATTTCAATGATTTGAGTTCCAATTTCCAATTATTTCACTGAGAGAATTTTTATTATGTATTAAGAATATTTTTCTAGTAAGTGTTACCGCCAAAAAATAAGTAAAATATTTTTTGAATCACCATTTTCGTGGCATATGAAAAAAAACACATTCATTTATTTTTTTAATAAAATAACTAAAAAGATAACAAGATATACTATACGTATATAGCAACAAATAATTAAGATAAATAATTTGCTCTATAATCTCGCATTTTCAAAAAATAAGAATTTCTGCCATTTTTTCGCTGTATGGACCAATTTCAATATTCGCTTTATTTTAAGGAAAATAAAAGAAATGAAAAGCATGCGATATTGAATTTTTTGTGCCACCCTGACACATGATAATTGTCATCGCTAACGCTGAAGTCAGTACCCAGTTCGCGCTAAATTGTAGCTTCAATTTTTCTCTCCAACCTAAAAAGTTATAAAAAATCCCTATTGTTTACCTTTGAAATGAGAGCGTTTTGTAAAATATTCCACAGAAAAAACGATTACCTATTTCTTTTTTTTTTCATTCTTTCAAGTGAATGAATTTAATCAAATAAAATTGATTCTTTTTTTTCATTCACAAATATTCCTCCATTCTAATTTTTATGTTTTGATAATTCAAAGTTCATACAAAATTCAAGAAGAACTGAATCTGTCAAAATTTAGCTCCGCGAATTAATGTGCCGAACAATTTCTTTCGTACGCTAAATTTTCACCGATATGTAAGTGATATGTTCAGTGAGAAACAAAAAAATTGATTTTGTTGAAGTTGGCTTTCAAATTTTAACATTTGCCTCTTATATTTAAACTTATTTTAAATATGCAGTTTTTTATATTTTAGTTATTATTTTTCTGCTGAATTTAATTTATATTTTATATTTTGCTTATTTGTTCCAGTATATTATTTCGAGGATTATTCCCCATCTTTGGGGTGTAAGTTATAATTTTTTTTAGAAAAGTTACTTTACATTGAAATTAATATAATGAGAATAATTCTCGATACCTATATATTAGTTTCCGTATGCAGTTTTATGGTTCATATTTTGATCCTTTATCAAAATTGTTTTCGATTCAAGTATTGTAACAAAATCGAACCTTCGAAATTGAACTCTGAGCAACAGTTTCTTACCTAAAATCCAATTTCAAATTTGTTTTTTTTTTTTATTATTTTCTTAAAAATTACTAAAAGTGTTTATATCACCTTTTTAAAAGTCAATTCTGATTTTTTTTTCAAACTCTAACTTTCCATAATTCTGTCTGCAATAGGAACAATTTCTTACGACTAAGTCCCGTATTTTTAAAATACTTTGGTAGGTAATACCTATACAAACACATTTCGACCAAAATCACTATTATTATATGACTTTCAATGAGTGTTTTTTTTATGACTAAAAGTATGTCATCCAAAATCATAAAATATGAACCATTTTACCATAAAAATTGTAACAAAAATAGCCAAGGTTGAAGCTGCAATAAAAATAAAATAACATCTACAAAAAACGAAATTCAAATTTTTTAGAGCACCTACTTTTTTTCGCGGAAAAATGAAAATTGAAAAAAGAAAAAAAAAAATAACAAAATGTTACACTTAAGAAGCATCGAGGTTATATTGCTCTATTATAGGGAATGTAGTTTTAAATTAAATATTCTTCGGTAGTAAAAAACATAAATATAAATTCCTAGTACTCGTGTTCGTGTTCGTGTTTTTGTTTTTTGTTGTCTTCAGAAAATCGCATAGTTAAAAAATATCGTATAGTTCGGTAGGTAGGATTATGTTTGATTGTTTACTGAATATTTATTGCAGATATTTTTCAGTATTCAAATTTTCAAAACAGCCAGGTAGATATGGATCCTGTCGGTTTAATGGATTTTTTTTTTAAATATTCGAAACAAATAAAGCTTAATATTGTTCCTTATGCAATATGAGTTTTTGAAGAAAACAGTAAAATGGGAAACAAACTCTAAAAAAGAGCATTGGAATAACTGTTTAATAATTTAATAGTGTACATAGTGTTAAAGAAAATCAATGGCGCAAAATTATAGTAAAGTTTATTTGACTTTAAAATAATTTTTATGTGGCACTATAGGAAATTTATGTATTTTTAAAAAATAGACAAATTCAAACCCATTTGACATATATTTAAAAACGCATTCAAAACCGAGAAAGCCTGATTTTATTATTATTACATCAAAACTTCTACAACTACATCAAAAGACGTACATTTTTTAGAGCGCCAATAAATGTGAAAATATTTAACAGTTTAGTTGAGGAAAACTAAGACAATTATGTTAATTATGTATCACTCTGAGGCGCTTAAAGTAGACTGTCTATAATTTTGCGCCAATATTTTTTTTCTACGATTCTATGAGGCTATTGGAGAGAAGTTCAATTTAAGAAATAGGTACCTATGTAAATTTTTAGCCACCCCTGAATCTATTATTATTTCAACTGACGCACAACCATTCCTGTGTTTATGTTATCAGCAGAAATGGAGGAGACCTACAATTTTCAGCTTAATCCGAACTTTATCGTAACAACAGATCTTGGAGAATTTATCAAATCCTGTCAAGTTGCAATGCCTTTATGCCAATGCAAAAAAATATTTATGGCGACAAAATCTTAAACCTGAGGCCTGATGTTAAATTTTCAGCGTGACATACCTACTACTTAATAACTAACTTAAAAGCTCTCTAAGCATTGAAATGTTCTTAGTTTTAAACATTTTTTAACAAGTATTATGCTAAACCTATTTTCTTAATAAACTTCAGCTAAACACGCCTATAAAGTGACAGTTCGTGCAAACAAATAAGCAAACATACCTACCATTTTCATATTTTTAATTGTCAAAGTGACATTTGAAGTAAGTATGATGATAAAATAGGCATTTGGTGATTTTAACTTTAATAAAATGTCAAAAAGAGCAATTTGTATAAACTTCTGACCTAGGTGGGTATATCTAATATAAAATGGTACATTTTCCTAAATTCTAATCAGTGATGTAAAATATAGATAGAAATGAATATTCTGAACAATCGACCTGAAATTTAAAAATATTAATTTGGAATTTTATAAAATTAACAAATGAATTTCAAATTGCCACCAAATCCATAACTATTTTGAATTATTAATACCTATACATATTTATCGGTAAACGCCCCTTAAATACTATTTAATTGCTATATACAACCTATTCAATATTGTTTACCAGACAGATAGAAAATTTCAGGTTTATTCGTACGTTTTTTTAAAACATATTTATAGATAATTTTTTATAAGTATCGTAGGTCGATTGATTCATTCAGCCTATTTTTGAAAAGCTATAATTTCGTTTAGCTTCTGATGTCCTACCATGTTTTTTTTGGTCATAGAATATCCTGGCGACAGACCCCAATTAAAAATTAAAACAAATTATTAAAGGATACATTCATGTTCCATCTTTTGTGATGTCATACAGCAATAGGAACCTATAGGTATTTTGATATTGACCAATTAGTGCTATCCTTGTACATAATTTACCATCATTTACCACCTGCCTTTCTAGTAAATCGAGGATAAATCAGACATATTATCCACCCTCCACCAGATGTTTACCTTATAACACGCAATATCAATTGAAATGCAAAAAATGTATCTATTCATCCCTTAGAAGAGAGCAACACATAAAACAGCAAGACGTCAGCAGCTATTTTTACGTCTTCCTAAGAAGCGACACGTGGAATTAACAAGGATAACATAAAACAAACAAAAAACAGTCATCAAGAAAAAAAATTCAATATGTACCTATCTAACCGCAAAGGCTTTATACCTATCTAGGAAAGAGGGTTGAAAATGCAGCCAAGCCAGCCACCAAACTCCCAGGGTAAAACAAAACGCGCATCTCCTTTGTCGTCAGCCAACGTCAACCATCAAGTATTAAGTCAACCCCTATAAAACTCACACACACATTTTATTTGTCGTCGACGCTGTGAAGCTGATGTAGCCAAAGCGTGTGTATTATGCGCTGCCACCCGGTTCAGTTGTCGATCCAGGAGCCCAACAGTTTCCACTGACTTACCATCCAGCAGGCAGTGCTGGCCAATCCCAGCTCGAATCGTCTCATTGTTTGCACTCAGGTAGGCGGATCCCAGTCACCATCTTTACTGAAACCGTTTGTTAGCCTTCGCACACACTCACGCCAAGGCACACCAACAACCCCCACCAACGTTAGCTGAGTGCCTTTAAACGGGTCCGCAACTGCCGATAAGTAGTTATTACTGAGCAAGATACGACAGCGGCAAGACACGTTTTTCATTTAGTCCATATTCACCGTATCCGACGAAGAGTGCGAGGAGAATTCTACTTCAGAGATACTTTAACCACAGATAGATACTTTTTTTTATACATTTGTACGCTCTGCTTCGTTCGAGGGTTGTTCTGCCATCATTTTTGGAATACAGTTTCAGTTGTGCATCTGAGTTCGTTGGGAACGTTTGTTATAAAGAAAAAAAATAATTACACAAACATTTCAAGTGAAAAAGTGAAGAAACAATATTAAATCAGTGTTTACGTGTATTCGAAAAATCAAACCCATCATTTTACACGCATTAAAAAATTAATTATGTCATCTGCATCTGCCTCACCAATTAGCAACATCACAGTCGACGAAATCCATATTCGAGATCAAGGTAAGTTCTGAAAAAATGTGCCAAAAATAAACCAGTATTAACGAATATTTTCTTCGTTTCTATAGATTTCTCCCCGGAGTACATCACAATCAAAGAAGAACGCTCGTCGAGCATTTCTCCGATTTTAACGCCGCCACATACGCCGACGGAAGATCGCATTCGAAAGATCCAACACAGTCCACTGTACGAGATGGAGCAAATGCGACAACATCATCACCACCAGCAACAGCTTCAGCAGCAGCAACACCAACAACAACAGATGCAGTCGGCACAGCACCCCATGCACTATCATAGCGTTCCAGTGCCGCTGCATCAGAATATCGAGGCTCAGCAGGAGCAGCAGCACCGCTTGTGGCTGCAAGCTCAAATGCAGCAAGCTCAACATCACCAACATCATCAGCAACAACAACAACACCAGCACCAACACCAGACTTACCCTTCCATGGTGTATAACCAGGCTCCAAGTGGGGTCAGCATGGAAGCAGCACAGCACCAGGCTTTACTGATGAACCAATGGATTCGCAGCGCTGCTCTGTATCAGCACCAGCATCTGCACATTCGACCCTATCCGGACATGCAACGCATGCACCCAGCTGCCCGCGTGATGGGAGGCATGCCTCCGATGAAAATCGCCGGACCTAATGGAACCAGACCAAAGAAGCAGTTCATTTGCAAATACTGCAATCGGCATTTCACAAAGTCCTACAATCTACTCATCCATGAGCGGACTCACACCGATGAGAGGCCCTACTCTTGTGACATCTGCGGCAAGGCTTTCCGCCGTCAGGACCATCTCCGTGATCACCGGTATATCCATTCCAAAGAGAAGCCCTTCAAGTGCACCGACTGCGGCAAGGGATTCTGCCAATCACGCACCCTCGCCGTCCATAAAGTTACCCACCTCGAAGAGGCACCCCACAAGTGCCCCATTTGCAATCGCACTTTCAACCAAAGAGCCAACCTGAAGACCCACATGCAAAGTCACAGCATGCCCGAACAAGAAACACAAATCCAAGTGGACACCAAAGTTCCTTCGCCGGTGCTCGACCTCTCACAGAAGACCACTATTCATCCGCCAAAGAGGGCGCTCGGCTTCACAATTGACGAAATAATGAAGAGATAAAGCCTTGGCGTGGTGGTCTTCCCGCTCAAGCCGGAAGACAAAGAAGGCTTCAAATTCGAAACCAAAGCTTCCAGTGACCTCATTGTTCCTGTTGTTTGGTTCATTAATATGCCAATGAGTTCGTACTCAGGCGCCAGGCCGTATGGAACGTTCCGAGACGCCCCCGAACTCTTTCACCTGAATTGTATAGCGACAACAACAAAAATAATTCGACACACAACTATGCCAAAGTTTTTATAACGAGTATTATATGCGATTATAGCTGTTTTAGATTTATAGCAACTTGTTTATTATAATTATAGTACCTTAACTAATGGTGGAGCACTCCCCCCACAGAGCTCGCCAAGACTGATTTAGCTAGAACCTTTAGATGTTTAAGTAGTAACAAATTATTAAGCCCACATAGCTCGTAAGCAAATACAAAAAACAATTGTAGTAAATTATTATTATTATCATTATAATAATTATGGCTCCCATCCCGTTTTATTGAAGTACCTAGACTTTTGTGTTTACCGTTTTGAACGGCACATTTGCAGGTACAAAAACATCAGATGAATGTCAGAAAATAAAAAAAAGAGAAATGCAAAAATAACGGAAAATACCTAGTTTGTTTAATTTGTTTTAAGGTTGTAGATACGAGGTGTGTTATAGATACGAGATATGACGACGATATATAAATACATACATATATAACAACGACCGACTACGCGACGGACGGAGGCGGAAGCTATGTTTTTTGATCGTCAGACCTGAGACTGAGACGGCAATGAAGGTGTGTAATCATAAAAAAAATTATTCTCCGATAACACACATTTGATTCGAGTTTTACGATTTTTTTGTTTTGTTGCTGCTTAAAGATATACGAGAGTATGTATGTAGTAATCTACGTCTTTGCAATTTAACATTGTGGTTGTATAATATAAAGGTAAGTACTTTTACTTTAGGTACCTACGCTTTGGTTTTGGAATCCAATAACCAAGCTGATAAGATCCACTCAGTGGTGTATTAAGGTTTCTTGCCGCCCTGGCCTAGTTTAATATGGCTGCCAACAAATTATCCCCATCCCAATTATCGTAATCAACCTTACCTTGCTAAAAGCGTTCAGTAGTTGAGGGTCATAGTCAAGCTTTTGAGAAATTTTATGTGTAAACTAAAAGTGCAAGAAAACATTTTTTTCGGTTAAGTTGTATCGCGAATTGATTTTCTACCACAAAGTCATGCGAAGCCTTATAACTTACATATAACCAATAACGGTTAAAATAGAAAGCATTGGTAATATTAAATCAAGGGGTATCTTCTTTAAGATGGCGTCACTAGTTTTAATAACATTTGTAGAAGATCTTGAGTTTTTATAAAAAAAGAAAAAAAAAATCGTACTTATTTTCCCTAAGTCCAAAGGCGATCCTTATCAGTTTTTCTCTTATAATATTCTTATAATATAGGTAACGGTCGTTAAAAATGGAATTCAATTAATCGATTCGTCAAGACTAAAGAAATGGTGCTCTACATTTCTTTATAAAAAAAATTCATTTGAGTAACAAAACTCCTGAAAAAATTTAGTAAAAATAGCTATTTTTAACACCTATTCACACAAAAGGATTAGAAAAAAATCTGCATGACTTTTGTATTCGATATCACGACGAACGCATACACCTTAATAATTCGATCGTATGAGAACTCCACAAAATTGTTGTCGGCTCTTGTACTATGCTTTTGTTTTAATCATGAAAAAAATCGTGAAAAATATATTTGGTAGTTAATGTTAAGTAAAAATAAAAGACACGTGTTTCATGAATTTTGATTTTATTGAAAAAAAAAATGCGAAATTTTTGAGCAGAAAATTAACAAACATTTTCTCAAGAAAAAAAATATGTAGTGAGGAAAAAGGTTTAAAAGTTTCTTTTATCATTCAGGCAAAGTTTTACTTTGCATTTTCCGTTGATTTTTGTTAAGCACCTAAACATGTTACAAAAAACGAATGGAGATGAAAAAAATATTCAACTTTTGTCTCCTTTTGGCCTTATGGACCAAAGCAGGAAAACTATTTCTGCATGGTGCGCCATATTTGAATTTCTCAAACACGCTTCTTTCTACTGCAACCTGTTTGACGAGTTTGACGGAAGAATTTGCTCCCGCAACTCGTTCATAGGTTCTATGGTACTTATTTCGTACAGTATGCACAAAATAAGAGAATTTGTTGAAAACTCGAAAATATTCACACTAATATGGTTTGGCTCAAATATGAGCTACCATGCGGTAAAGGGTTCTTAAAAACTACCTGCCACGATGACTTAAAAACTATATTGGTTGAAATTTCTATGGTAGGTTTCATAAGTACATCGAAAGCTTTGCGATTGCAATTGTACTCTGAGCTACAGTTTTTTTGTATTAATTTGTATGTTTCCGTTATTATTCGAAAATTCTAATTCATGGCGATAATAAAGGCGACTACAAATAATTTATAAACGATAAAACAGTTTTTTACGTATAAAATATTCATCGATTCGTGCTAGGTACTTGTGTAAGAAAACATGTTGTTTACTTTTTTGCAGTAGTAACATCAAACATAATATCATTGTTAAAAATTTGTCTTATTATAAAATTTCATCAAAATTTAAATCGGAAATGTGATTCAAGCCTAAAATTATATACCTACTTAGGGACTATATAGGATTACTCAAAATGTTGACCAGAGTTAGAATCCAAGTAACTAAGATCAATAATAAATAAAATCAGTGTTTTAAAACCTTTAACTTGAAGCTAGTGTATTAGAAATGTAAAATTATTTAATTTGGGATAAAAAATATGGTTGGAACCAGTTTAAAAAAAATTTAAATTAGCTATTGCAACTAAAATGTCATATCCATGTTTTGTTTTCGCGTAGGCATTAAAAGGCTTTTTTGTTATAAATATTTTATATTTGAACACTAATATACCTACTACATGACATCGTTGTTCAATAAAACTATATGCGGCAAAGCTCAAAAAATTCGATTTTGATGATTCAAATCGACTAAAAAAAAATCATTTTCTTTCTTTCTGTCGACATAATTGTAGCACTTTTGAATCCCTCCAGATTGGTATTTGCACTTTGTTCCATTAATATTATGCTATTTGTTCTATAAAACTTTAAACTGATTTTCTGAAGTATCAAGTTTTTAAACAGCGACGATGTGCCTTTTATAAAACATTTTAAGCTTCTTAATTATTGTTTGCTTAACTTAATGCTAATTTAAAGTTAATTGTTTATTAATATATGTATGTGAATTAATTTTTGATCAATTTTTAATCTAATTTTTGAATTAAAAGACAGTTAAGCATTTTTATTAAGACCTAAATGTTTTTAAATTCCTATGTTCGGAAGCATTGAGGAAGAGGCAACATTTTACAGCAGTCACACTATTACTAACCTTGACAAATGTTTCTTCCATTGCTGTTTCGAATAAAAAAACAATGGCGCAAAATTTTAAACAGCATGATGTTAAGGTATTTGTATGAAATTACTAAAAAATTTACTAACTTTAAAGCTATTTACAAAAGTGTCCTTAATTTTAAAAATTGTTTGAATAGTGTCATACTAAACCTATATAGCATCATACTAACAATGCTTTAACATCTAACTAAGTCGTTTAAAATTTTGCGCCATTATTATTTCGAGACTTAAAATACCTTTACTTATACCACAGGCGTAAGGTTTAGATTAGATATAAATTATTTTAAAAAACCACTGAGGATTAAAAGGGTTGCATACGAAACACAAACACATATGTATATATGTAGTTCTTAAGTGCGCGATATATTGCTAAGTTTGTTTTGTTGGATTTTTATGCAAATCCAGGAGGATTCTTTAATAATGTTCACAGCAGTAGTGTCACTCCTATCTTTTCAAATATAAAAACATCCGAAAAAAAGGAAGAAACTGCTGCACCCACACTGTGGCTTACCATTTGAATTTCGAATAGTTAAGAAGGCGGAAAGGTGAACAATGCGTGCTGTAGGTATTCCAGCAGCGAGTATTGTCCCTTCGAAAATTCTAATGGGATCTATCCGGACGTGATGTCATGATTCTGATGGTGGACCAGCATCAGAGCCATTACTACCCATGGGTCAAATGCCATTTCACACCAGGGGGTGAGTGCAATTTGTGTTTTACCAAACAATTAAGAATGATGCATATCCTTATCAAGCTACACATCAACATAAACAGTCCCTAAAAATCTCTCTAAAGGCATCGTCTTCGTCGTCGTATGGCAGCACAGGTATGAGGTAAGTGAGATAGAGACAGGGTGCAGTGTGCCCTTGGTAGCTCCTAAAAACTAAAATGCATGCAGATTTCTTGTACAAACAAATGACAACAAGACCAGGATGAGTCTTTGTTTCGTCACCAAATATGCTGGTGTTGCATTGAAAGGATTCTTTCCGCAACGAGGGTGGTATTTCGTCTCGGCAGGGTATAGTTTCTATAGACTCCTTTCTTTAAATGCAGTGCATTCATCAAGATGTCTTGCTGATTTTTGAAAGAATAGACACGTTCGCAACTAATGAGGCCAAACAAAAAATGTCTTCACATTGTGGCATGCGTTCGAATTTGACAGACATTTTAATTATAGGGAAGGTGATATTGAGGTGGTAACCAGCTTGTTTCTAAAAAAAAAACTGACAATATTGCTTGGGATACCCTATATGTAGATAGTCTTTCTAGTATTTACGCGCTTGTTTATAATGTTTATACGATCATAAACATTCGTTTCGCTGCGGCAGTGTGTGTGTTTGGTCTATAAATGTATATGATGGTTTTTATCTGAGTTTCGATTAACCACATGTATAATTTCGATGACGGGGATGATCAAAGCGGCTTCGGCGGAATTCATAATTATATTGAAGCCTCAAGTGCTTATTGAGTTAACAGTAGTTCGATTGAGTAAATTTTATTGCAATTTCCTCAGCCATTTTTATCATGGTGTCTTTTATAATGCTGATATGGCAAAAGGTGGATTTTTTGTTCTTTAACGCGTGAGTTATATTCTTTTTGTTTCTTTTGTCATTGTTGTCATAAAACAAAAGTTAAATGTAATAAATATTTTTTAAAATGTGAGTGAAACTTGGATGTAAGTAAACGTTGCATTTTAAGGTCTTTAAAGTTATTTATGATTTTTGTAAGTTTCTATATTTAGAATTAATATACCAATAATTTAACTTCTAAGTTCCTGATTAGCTTCAGAGTATTTTACTGAGATATTTTAGTATTTGATGTTTTTTTCACAAAAAGTTTTATTATGTTTTGTTGCGTTATCAATATCTGCTGGAAGAAAAATATCGTTTATCGAACTATAACTATATTTTTGAATACAAAGATAAAGTGCCATACCTACTTACCTATCGCTTATCGAGAATCAAAACACATGTTCTCAGCTTATTGGTTAATTGAACTTGAGGAAAACCAAAGCCAAATATTCATCAGGAAGTTAACATTGAATGAAAAGACTAAACCTACTTAACTTATAGATATGGCTGTCGAAACGGTATAATTTGTAGATACAATCTAGAATATTTGCTCTGCACACGTTAAGTAAAAATTCATAATGGGGAGTAGATAGATATTGTATGTACCTACTATTATCTCAAAATAAAATTATTTATACGCATTCCAAAAACTGCGATTAATTAATGAGAATGATAAGACGATATTTATGAATGGGGCCAAATGAAAACTGGTATTAACACATTGATAACAAAAAATTATTGCATAATTGCAAATTAAATTAAAGCTTGAATAAATAATTTAGCAATTTTTTACATTTTTGTTTTTACTTTTTTACATTTTGCAAAATTAGTGAATAATCAGAACTTTACACAACATGAATTTGCATTTCCACAAAACTTTAGAAATCGATAGTTTTTTGACTGGAAAAATGAAACATCTGTCAGAAATATCTATTCAGTTAAATACAAACAATATCTTTTTATTCAACGAAAATTCGCTTTTCAATTTTTGATAATTTGAAAATAGCTTTATCTCGGCCATTAATTTGTGTGCAAATTGGTAAAAAGATATAGATTCTTCTAAAATTAAATAACAAAGAATTGATTTTAGATCATTTTGACAAATAAAAATAGCAACATAAAATTAAATGCTATACTAAATATTTTTCGTTTAGTCACGAAATATTATTATGATATTTCACATGCGGTTTGATTTTTTTTCGGAATGATGTATTTTCTATAAAATAGGTTTTATTTAAAAAAAAATATATAAAGCATATGACAGATATGTAAGAATATGTGAAAAAAATCCAAGGAATTCCGTGTTTTCTTATATAAAAAAATGTATATAAGAAAGAAAATTTCTTGTATAAAATTATTTCTTTTCTGGGGCCACATATTTAATAAAGAAAAACAAACAAACAATAAACAAAATTTTTCCGGTATAGTTACTATACTAAGAGACATTGTGGAATGTGTCAATGTGTGGGCTTTTTTTCTTTCTCGCTGCTTTGACAATTCAATAAGGGTGAGTTTAGAAATTTTGTGAAAAAAAATACATCATTTGGATGTTTACATGGAAAATGTTCGTAGGAACGTATAATTCTTTATGTAGTGACTGAGATTTTGTACCAGAAAAAGTTTCTTTCATCCAGTGTATGAGGTAATTTGAACACTTATATTTATGGTAATGTGCAGTGTGTTTTGGAATGTCTGTCTTATAAACGTGATTTTCGTATATGAGACTTTCTTATATCGGTCATATTATATAGTCTATGTATATTGTATAGGTAAGTGAAAAAGACGCTATCGACGGTATACCTCCCATAGGACTGAGTAAAAGAATTCGATTACATTTTATTACACAAAACACCATCCTTAATGATTTAAGCAATAGATATGTTTTTTGATAATCTACATAAACATACATTGTACATATTGATATTACCAATGTTTTCCAACAACTTGGGTTGATTAATCTCAGAAAAAACGATTTTCTCAAAATATCACAAAAATCACACCAAATTTTTAAAATTCAAAACCTATCAATTCACTGCACTTTATGTGTTATGATTCTATTCTAAGTCAAATGGTTTAATTTTCAATGCTGGTATAAGTAGTCTTCATATTGGAACTGTACCTATTTAAGGATTCGAAAATGACTTCTCATATGCGTTTGGTAATCAACTTAATCTTTTGACTATCGGGAACATTAAGGTAAGTATTATTCAAGTAAATAAAAATGATAATGTCCTGAGAGATGATGGTCGCTGCTAAGAGTTCAATCAAAAATGAATCCTTAAGTTTCCACCGAACGCAATTTAAATTTTGTTTGTTTAAGCCCAACTCTAAATTGGATAATTCAAACACATAACATAACTTTCATTTTATATAAAATTATTAAAAAAAATCGAACACCATACAAACGAAATTACCTTATTTTTAAAACACATTAACTGAATTATGATGTGATAACTTTACAGGATAAAATTTAATGGCTAAAATATTTTTTTATTATTTATAACAAATTTGAGGGTTCTTCTGTGGTGCATTTCTTTTCTCTAAAATCTTAATTATTGTTAAGTTTGATCGTTCATAAATTCGAGGCTGAGTTGTCAGATTAATTATTATTAAACTTTGTAACAATTTCCAACTCACCTCATTGATATTAATTTAAATGTTAATCTTTCAAAAGCAGATAACTTTTTAAATGTTTTCATTTTATAAATATCTTTTGTTTACTTTTTTTTTTATTATTTGGAATTATTTTAAATTTAATTAATTATTTTCTGTTTCTGTTTTGAATAACCAAAAATTAACGACTCACGAACTATAATTATAAAAAAAAAAGTTCCAAACCTTTAACCCCTTTTTAAGGGTGTTCTTTGCCAACTTAATATAATTTTAACAAAATATCAAAACGAAACATAGAGATCGAGAAATTTGAAACTGCCACAATTAATTAACGGACAATTATCCAGTTAACTACTTTCCGATAGGCGAATGTTATCTACTTAGCTAACTTGGCATTCATAGTGACTCAGCTGTTCAAGTTTGTTTGTCTTTTCTTTATTTTTGTGTCATGTGATGGAGTTTTTTATTTTTTTATTTTTTTAGTTTTAATGTAAATATCCATCAACCATCAACGCTACTTAGGTACCACTTTTGACCTATATTTATAAATCTGGTTTAAACACAAATTAAAATATCGGTGATCAAATACATGGATTGCTTCACATTCTAGACAAACTAGCTAAAGTACCGTAATCATAAAAAACATCGTATAAAGTGTTTCCCATTGTTGGTTTGTTTTTGGCAAGTGTACCATTATTCCATTTCATTCCATTCAAAACATAAAACTTCAACTTAAGTTTATTTAAATTTTTACAGTTTACTAATTTTTTTCCCAAATGAATAAATTAATAAACTTCCAATTAAACATCTGCGCTAAAGCAATCAAAAAGTCCAAATTCCATTCTTATTATATTTACACTTTTCCCACCCACTATTTCCCATCAAAAAACCATCAAAATGACATTTTGTGATAAAAAATCATGCATTTACATGCAGGAAGTTGTCAAAAATTCATTGTGAATCAAAGATAAAAAACCGTTATGTGTTGGCGTTGTTAAATAAAAATACTAAAACAGAGAGACCAAATGTCTGATGTCTGCGTAAAGATAAAGATTTCAGCATAATCCCAATTCAGAGTGCGTGTGTAGTGTGGAGACACAAAAATTAGGTATACCTACCTATCGAACGACAAAAAATTATAAGCAACCTATACCAAATGACATGCAATCACGCCTATGTTGAGTTATGGCACCAATTCACCATACTAAGCAACTGTGTCCATTTAAAGTAGAGAATCAATAAATAATTTCTATTAAGTTCACATTTGTCCCACTGTTTCGATTTTGCTTAATTACCCTGACAGCAGGAGCAGCTGTTGTCGCGGCAGTTATGGTTGTTGTGTTTGTTGTTTTCTTGATTCGACATTGTGATTGTGGTCTGATGGCCAAGAAAGACGAAGATCTTGGTCGTAACTTGGGTATCTGATTAATTGGACGATAATTATGGGTAAACGTCATAAACTTCTATGATTCTGATCAGCAGCAGTGTGGTGGCGGCGGCGCGGGCGCAGTGTTGTAAATGGCAATCCGCCAATTAGTGGGACAACATCAACATAGCAGCGGGAAAACCAGTTTGCGTACACTATGGAGGTGTTATGGCCTTTTTTAAGCTATTTTACGATTCTTTGAGCTTTAGGCATATTCCAGAAATGGAATTTATGTCAATTCTATAAGTCATTATGCTGGTTAGCAGCTTTACCAAACTGGCTGCCTGATCGGGAGCTATAAACAAAATTTATGCACGCTAGGCGTGGGTGTTCCAAACCTATGGTGGGAAGTAAGTGTGTGTGGAGAAAGCTATGATGATTTACTTAACTGGCGATTTGGAACCAGACCGATTTCCGGAAAGATCTCTCACACAGTTTACCATCATCGTAACGGAGTTGGATTGACACACCAAATAATGAGTTCAGAAAATAAGCAATAACGCTCGAGAATTGTGCGTGAAATCAAACCTCATCCACATTAGCCATTGTGAAACCATTGTAGGTTTGTGACAGCTTGTCTTGTGCACTTGGTCTCTATGGATTCTTTGGATTCTTTGAAGAAAGCCGTTTCGTTATGCACCGCAGTTGCTTCCCTCATAATTTTCGATTTCCCAGACCATTAGAGTTGGGAATGCGTTGTTTGATGGGCGGCAAGGAGCAAACAAAAGGCTGACAAAGAAGTGACATGGCCAAAATTTACACTTGTATCCCACAAAATAGCGTAGATACTGATTCTCATACTCATGTCGAGTGTGGCAGGCTGGCAGGTACCTTTGTCGCACTTGTTCTCTATTGATGTGAATGTCTTTATTTTGTTGGCCCATATACGGAACGGACGAATCATTGTTCGGAACGAATTGCCTTTCAAGCCGAATCTACTGCCTTAGGAGGCGCGCATTCAGCTAGGTTATACTCGTAAAAGTTGCATGCAGGTACACGCATCAAAGACAATACCTACGTGTGCAGATTGATATATTGTTGGAAATAAATTATATCACTGCGTCATGAAATCGAAATAAATGGGTTCTGCAAAGACACCTTTAAGTCTGGTGAATTTCGGTGTTGTTTGGTTTTGGAGCACAAGGAAGGGAAAATTCGGTTTTCAGGATAAAAGACAAAAAAACAATGGTGGAATGGTCACAACGTTTAGGTGAACAAAAAGTGGCTACTCCCATGCGCTTGGGTATAAAAGTTCTTTGTTCGTGCTCAAATGGGAAATTAATTGTACAGGTGTGGAAACCGTAAGCGGCTATAAATTGCTGATCTTTGACTCCCCTTGACCAAGATGAAAGTGAAGACAATTTTTTTGTTTTGTTTTCCAAAGATTCCTTATCGGCCAAATGAGTGCGAGAGGGTTTAAAATTCTATCACTCGAGTTAGGTTCTTGGACTATCTTAGGGGTGGATCTATAAAGCCTTTGTTCCTTTTTACAGAATTTAAAATACATGATCGTTTGAAGTTAAACGTGACAGAATAAAAATTTATATATTCAACAATATCTTACAGGACAAATTATTTAGGTTCTTAGCATTTAGCTTATCACTGAGGAAAAAACAGGGGTTATGTCGGAAAACTTTGGGCATTTCTTTAGTAGTTTATCTTGAGTTAGAAAATATTGAAAAATTATTTTTTAAAAATATAAAAATAATAAACTAAATAAAAATTCATTGGACTGTCACTGAGGTTGGAATCCACCCGATTCCACCAATAATTATTTTTTCAGGGGGACTGCATCTCGCGAGGAAAATCTGATAAAAGTATCTCTTGTCATCATAAAGTGCATTTTTTCTTAGCAGTTCGAATTCATCGGGAAATTTAAGACGCAGTGATATAATTCATAGGCCATAGGGACTTCTGTCCTATTTGAAATGGATTTTGAACTTATGTTCCACTCAAAAGGAGTAGGTATTTTTCCAGGAGTTTCATATGTGTGAAATCTCAAAATGGCACCGGAAGGCGCGGTATTTGATCGATCATCCATTCGTTTTATGCCATGGATTTTATATTTACCACTAAATCCCATTGGCTCTACGTAAAACGCTAGCCAGGCCATATTATTATACCCAATCCAACCTATATCCACGATGTAATATAATAACTGAATTGAAAGTTACATCAGGTTTATAGAGGAATTCAATGTTATTTGCAACGGCATGCCCATGCATCCATTACCATGCATGCGATAATGATTCGAAAAACAAAATGCACCCAAATTCAACCAACTGATTTCGTGCTGCACAAAGTGGTCAGTGATGATTGGCCCCAACTGCAACTCCAGCTTAAACTTAAGCTCCAGATGTGTCTAGTGTGCCCAGCATTCCAGAGGCGCATTCCGCCCATGCATTAAGCTGTTAGCCCTCCGGGAATCCAACAATTTGTGTGTGCACAATCAAAGTCCGGGATTGATTTTCTGTAATTGAGCGCCTTCCCCCAATCGACACAGCGGTGATGGTTGGTGTGGTTGCGGACGGTGGTGCATTATTGGAGTAAAACGCTAAGTTAATTTCCTGACTCCTTCGGAGTGGTCGGCAGTGGCAACGGACACCGACCAAAGGTTCCCACACTTTTATGCTCACAAAAAGAGAGAGAGATTGCCTTTGATTGCCTACTCGCTGCGCTGGTCTGTTGATGGTTGATGTTGATGGGAGCCAGAGTGATTCTGGGTAATTATGCCGGTGCTGTTTGTCGGTGCTGGGGAGTCGCTAAGTGACGGGTCGCGCCGGAGAATGGATGGCGATGGTTGCGGATACACGATCGGGGATTGCATGTTGGTTGGCCCAAAACAATTTACCACCACATTGCACAGCGCGAACGCAAATTTCTGCGATTCAGTTTACCACCACATTTGATGGCGGCCAAGCCATCGTGCCGCACCGCCACCGCGCCATCGGTCAGTCGTCGTTGTCCCAACACGATTGAATGGCATTTGTCATAAAACGTGCATCTGGCATCATATAGTAGGTATTCACAATGTTGCATGTTATACTATGTGAGAAAGAAATAAACACTCTGGAAGTGGAATCCACCCCGAATTGCCTAATTCTGCGTTGTGCGATTTCCCATAAAGAACAAGATTGTTTCGTTTTAATTACAGGTTGCTGAGCGGCGCGGCGGAGGCGGCGGCTGCGGCGATGGCGGCGCGGTGTGGAGCCTTCAGCGATATTCAACGCTACTTCAGAGACAATATGGGTGTAGGAGCACCAAACCGCACGGCAACAAAATTGTTCACTGTCGATTCCGAAAAATGCCACTGGCGATACGAGTTGAGAGCAAATGACCTTTTAAATGCGTTATAAGGCCTCAGTCGAAATTGGGGGCGATTTCGTAGAACGCAAATGCAAACGCGAACGTTCAAGAAGGCTGCATATGCAAGCAATAACAAAACAACAAAGAATTAAATTGTCCAAATGAGCAGTATAGAAGCGGGGACGGACGCGCCTCTTAATGCTTGCGGAGCTTGTCGGGGGCGATTCGGTATTCACCATCAGGTATTCGTTTAAGGCCTTTTGGCTTATACCCGGTCGGTTAGTAGATAGGTATATACTTGTGTGTATTGAAATACAAAGAGCGCAGACCTGTGCGCGACTGTTTTAAATCCAAATAGCCAAGGGCTATAATTTCACCAAAATGATGATGCGAAGGCACAAAATGTAATCGCTGGATCATAAAGTTCTTACAAAATGTTCAAAATAGGCTCAGCCCACGCTGAAAAGTTTGCAACTGCCTTAATTATAGGTGTGTTGTGGGTCTGGAATGCTGTGGAGCTGAGGCATTTATGTGCTTCACTTTCCTTATATAGCGAGCCTTTCTGGGTTAAGCAACAACAAACAAAAAACCTGACTCTTTGCGCATGATGGTTTGCCTCAAATCTCACTCGTTTGTTGGTTTATTTTTTGAGCCAAAAGATCTGACAGATATTCAAGGCTCCTCAACGACCACGACGTTGCATATATATATATGTTTTTTTTTAGGTTGAGGGCATTAAAAGCCCATTTGCGTTTCTTAAGTAGAAAGGACACAACAATCCTACCCATGATTTGCAGGCTTCCGAAGGTGTTTCACTTTGTTTGATGGATAAGTGAACTGAAGTTTCTAAACTATTCCAATATGAAATATTACCAATGAAATGTGTATTTCGCTGGTTGAGAAGGAAACATAACTGTCTTAGTATAAACGATGTTTAACTATAAAGAAACCAACATCTATTATATTTTTGAAAATTAACAACCAAAAAATTTGTAAAGTAACAATTTTCAGTTCAAAATTTTTCTTTATAATTTCCAATCAACACATATTTTGCGTGAAAACAAAAAATCCTGCGAAATCATGTAAAAATTCATTCTATTACATATTTTGAAACAAATTAGGAAATTAAAGTTTAAAATTTTGTAAAAATTGTTAATAATGCGGAGTTAGATGAATGGGATAAAGAATTTTAAAAAAATCGTTTAGTTACCTTTTTTGGAAATATCGAATTTTCAAAAAATATTTTTTGGTTTTTTTTTGTTAATCCAATTTTTGGTTTTGGAAATTTTTATATTCAATAACATTTAAAATTATTAGAAGCACTTGTATGTAAAATTAAATTTTAATCTGTTATACCGGTATTGAGATATGAAGATGAACATTTAAAAAGGAAATGGTACAATACTGTGCGATTTAATGTGAACGCAGAAAATCTTCTTATAAATATCGTTTATTTTGAATAACCCTTTTGTTTAATTTATAAATAATTTGTTTTATTAACATTAAGTAAGAACATTTTCTTTCATCGCATTGGTAAGAGTTTTAATTTTTTTTCGCCGTGAGATCCACCAGAGTTTTGCGATTTCTTGCTTCTGCTTTAGCTCGAAATTACCCCTGAATTACCGGTTCAACTAACTTTGTTTTTGTTGTACAACCGATTTTTTCAATCCATCTTTCCAGATCGCTCATGCATTTTCTATAGAAAAAGAACCAAGTCCAGTCAAAAATCAAAAATGTTAACCTTCTTCTCTTCAAAATATCTCGCCATTGTCCAGGAATCCTCAAATAAGACTATATGCTTGAACACAATGCATACGGATCCTGAAACTGCAACTGGAATTGCTGTCAAAATATTCAATACACAGAAATTCAATGTTATGAACACAACACAACTCAACTGCAGTCAGTGCTGCAAGAGTTCAACAACTTTTAACTTTTCACGTGCAGCACTTTTGACGTTTCAATTTGTATAAAGAAAAAAAACAGCCGGAAAAAAAATATTAAAGTTTTTTGTGGTAATTTACCTTCGCGAAAAATATTATTAATTACTTAAAAGAAAATTATCGGAAATAAAAAAAGTAAATAATAATACCGTGATTGTTTTTTTTTTTTAATATACAAAATGCTGTACAGCTGCAAAAATTAGCACGTTGCATTTGCAGCTCCAGTTCCAGTTGCAGCATCCTATTGTGCTCAGGCAGTAAATCCTGTTGAAAAATGTGGATATAGCTCAAAGACATGCCAAATGCATTTTGCCAAACAAACCTCTTATGAAAATGTAAATTTAAAAAAAAACGTGGTTTTCTAAGAAACTTTTATCTATAGAAATTAATGAAATCCCATAAAAAAAGAAATATCTTCTAGTTCTAGTTCACACTAGATATGCATGAAATTGCATAGAAATTGCATGTTGACAAGGCCCTCACTACACTAGTCAACTGATTAGTCCAAGTGAGATCGCCGGGACGAAGCGTCAAAAATGTTTGGTGACTAGAAGCGGTTAGAAGCTATATATTAAATCAGAAATACCTTGCAATGTTCTGAAGTAAGCTTTTTTCGCACTGCCTTGACTAGACTAAACGTAGGGTTTTTGCGAGGAGAGAATTAATAGTGCAAAGTATATTACTGGGCGAATAAAATTAACATTCATAGGGAAAGTGACATTTAAAAGGGCTCTTTTGTAAGTTTTAAGTTATGCCAAAGTGACAGCGTGTTTTGCCAACAAAATTCCTTCGGATATACCTTCCAATGAATGCATCAAAGCTGCATGTGTAAACACACTATTCTCTCTGTATTAGGTATAGGTATAATGGTTATAGAAACTGAAATTTGATCCGTTGCACTCACCCACGGAAAATAAAACCCTATTGTCAAAGTAAGACGCAAAGAAGCTTCAATATGTTTTCGTTTTTATGTGAGTATCTCGTTTTCGACAAAACTAAAACGAATTAAACCGCTCAAAGGTGGTGGTCCCATCGTTGGCCGTGTCGTTTGGTCGTTTGGCCAGTCAGTCGGTCGGTTGTCGCGATGATGATGATGTGTGTTGGGATATCCATTCGAATGCAATGCACTCTGATAAACCCTAAACCATGAAGACGACGAAAACGACATCAACAACGACGACGACGACACAAGTTGAGAGATAAAACAGACACAAACTGCCTTCGAGTAAGAGCATCCCTCAATTAATTTCATTATCACGTCCCCAAATTGATTTGTCGATTAAGTCCCCTGATGGCCAAACAACTAAATTTGTCTCCTGATACAGATCAACACAATTCTCATGCATCGATGGGTCGGTCGGTCGTTTTTGGTATCGGTCTCAGTCTCATTCTCAGACTCGGTCGTCTCCGTCTCCTCTTCATGGTTGACAACACTCAAAGGATGACAGCAAATTTGACCTGCCCAACGACAACACGACGACACGATGACCGACAGACAGACAGATGGACGAGGCGCTGGAAACGACTTCATTGAGATGAGATGACCACCACCACGACCACGAGACCACAAGCCCGACCAAATAAAATGGAAACAATTCCAAATTGAGGCAACTATTTGGCCATAACTTACGACTAAACACTTTCGTAGGCCGTATTCCTAATTAGCCCACACGGACGTTCGGCTGGCCGACCAAGCGACCGACGTGAGAATTAATAGTTGACATTTGGTGCTGCCACACACTTTCGAATATGGGATCGGGATGCCTCGATGCAGTAGAAGCTGCAACAGACATTGGTGGTGTTGTGGAAAGTGTCACCTGTTTTATCTAAACGATGAATCAGTATCACCAACTGCCGTGGAGGTCCGACTTTTCAATCACATTAAAAACTTAATTGTCGTGGACTCCTTGGATGATGCTGGTGTCTTATGGCATTGGACGCACTCCCAACTATGCATCTGCATCTGCATATATGCATCTCTCCACCACCATGCAGTTCTACGTTTTCATTTTATTTCTTACTTATATAGAAGTCAATTACCATTTCGGTATCAGGAGGGATCTAAAGGTTGGTGGTTAGCATTACGGATGCATGCAGGTGATCCTTTGGCAACGCGCGCGCATCTCTCTATCTCTCTATATATGTACTGTACATACATGGCGATGTTTTGAGGTGTGAGGTGCTCGTTGTAGACTCGTCGAGCTCGATTCACTCACTCGCACAACCTGTGGGTAATTTTTGTTGGCGCGATACGAGGGAGATTTTTCATAGTTCCGTTTGTAATTTATTCGAAAACGATAAAAGGGTGTGATTAATGTAGTTTTTTCCTGTTTTTGTTTTGCTGGCATTTGTATATGCGTATAGTCACATGTTATTTCATTAAAAAAAAAGAGAAGAAAACTGATAACGCATAAGATTCGGATTCTAAAAAGTTCTCAAAATCCAACATTGTATACCTACTTTTCGTGCATCCAGTGTTGTTGATTACTAACTCTATCCAATTGAGAGAAGTACGCATTCAAATTAAGATAACATTCCCACGCAAATGTTAATATGAGCTAGCGTGGAAACTTTTTTTAGATGAAGTAGGTAGGTATACATATTATATTAAATAAATTGAATTTCTAGATTCAGTAAAGTAAAAGTATCAACCAGAATATTTTTCCATCACTTGAGCTATAGGTTAACGAAATATAGAATTAACAAAAAAAGATACTGGGCCGAATTAGTAGTCATTTTTTAACGATTGCTACATATGTTTAAAGTTGATGGCATTTATTAAAATTTTTATAGTTTGTCGTTACAATATTTTGAGTCGAATTCAATAAACTAATGTTTTGGGAAAATATGGAACAGCATTTAGTTAAAGTTTAGTTATAAACATATTCATTGGTCTAACAGCAGTTTAGTAAAATTTGAGTTTAGTAAACGATTATGAATACGCCCCAATGGTTTTTTATACTTGTATAGAAATGTAGAAGTCAGGTTTATGAAGTAAAAAATAAATACACTGGGTGGCCGAGAAAAGTCGTATAGAACCAGGGCATGGTGGCTTACACCTCTCAACCATTCCTGTGTCCGTGTTATTGGCAGGAATCGAAGGGACCTACAATTTTCTGCTGAATCTGAACGGCTAAAAGAGAAGACAATAGGAAAATTTGTCAATTCTTCGCGACAGTATTCCGTGAAAAACATGTTTTTTTTCTTTTTTTCGGTATAATAAACTGGGAATCGAACCCAAGACCTTTGGCGCAATAGTCTTACGCACTAACCATTACACCATGGGCTACTACAGGTATATGAAGTGGCTTAGCATACAACTTTTACACTTTATCAATGAAAAATACTAATTCTAATTCATAAATCAACTAAAATATGTTGATGAAAAATTTATTCACCAAAATGGAATATCTTATTAATAAACAATTAATTGCTAATACAAGTTAAGTATAGCAAACATTAACGAACTACATACATATATAACAAGAACTCTGCTGTTGCCAAAGAGTACCTACATGCGTCACTATTATTTGTTTTCTTTTTGTTAATAGTCGTTTTGGCAAAAACCAATCCACCTTACTTGGGTGAATTATCAATAAACATGATTTACTTTTCGTTTATTTTATTGATAAAAAATCGAACTTACTTCACTGGCTAGAAATCGTTCATGTTTAATTTTGGTTTATGCATTGGAATGTTAGTTGATATTTTAATATTTATGCAGTCCCAAAGAGAATGGACCTTCCATTCCTGAAAATAATTCCGGCACACACGCAGTTTTTTTTTGCAAGTCTTAATGCGTACATACTTTTAATGGCGTTAAATTGTTATGATTTTAACTTTTATAAATTGGCATACCTATATCTCTCGCATAGTCTCGTCCAAAATATTATATATTTATGTAGGTACATCAAGGATATTCGCATAAGCGAAAAAAAGCTAAGTCTTATAGGTGTGGTGTGTTTAGGCAGAAGAAGAAATTTTAAAAAAGTGAAGTTAAATAAGAAAAAAAGATAAAAAACAACGACAGCACTTACAATGTCATGCTATAGTTTTTCTTGAAGCCAAACATTTTTTTTTTATTTTCAAAAAATTGTTTAGTCAAATTCCTCACAAAAGTCTGGGAAGAAAGTTAAAAAACGATAATCGATTCTCATAATTTATCTTTTACAATTCCTCTGTGTCTTCTTTCTACGAAAAGGAAGCTTGATAGGAAATAGCTTAGCTTAGAAAAGCGAACAGTGTTGTAGTATAAAATCACAGTTTATTTTCACTTTAGTTCTCAGAGAATTTTGAATAATATTGTTTTAAAATTTTAATCTAAGCGTATTTTCAAATTCTGTACGGATATTAAACTGATATTAAACTTAAATATTTTAGTTCGACTTACACAGCCTATGTTACACTTTTTCCTCACATATAAGTTCTTGAACAGAAATATCGAAGTTTCGTTTCAGCAAATAGGCCCAAATTAGTTTTTGTTTAAAAAATGTACCTTAGTTCTATTTTTGGCATCATGACCTATTGAGGAGCATGTGTAAAAATCAAGTCAACTGTCTGGAGGTTTAAAATGTTCCGCATGTAATAAATCAATAAAACATTCAATTTCTTCCATAAAAGCATAGATGTATTATTCATATCTACGTGATTTAGTAGATTTATCAAGAATAGTATGACAATTTTAATTGCATTCAACAAACCTCATGTAGACATTTCCCTAACCCGCATAAGGCAAGCAGCTTGTCTGCAGTAACTTTTCAATCAATCTTGTTAATTAAGTAGTGTTTAGTATAGAGTGTTAATTGCTTGTTAGATTGATATTAATTGGATGCATAGGTTCCTCAGCAAGCGATAATTGAATTACCACATCATTAAAAGGGGTTTTTGTATCCATACATAAATACTTGTAGATATGTAGATAAATAAAATCGATTATTCGAGCATAAATATATGCAAGGGCATTTAACACGAAAAAGAAGAATAATTACTTGAATTTTACCTTCCTATAGGTATACTTCAGGTGGAAGTATTACGTATATACACGTAGAAGCATTGTTAACTAAAAGTATATACATAGGTACGAGTATCTGCAATGACGAGTGTTTTGTGGGGGGATTCGCATCATTGAAGAGAAGCTAATCACAACTTATTTCTGCCACAAAAACAGAGTCAAAACAAGAAAAAGATTGCTATTTCTGTATCTGGCCATAACAACGGCCGACTGCGAATAAAGTCACGTAATTTATTCCTAAAAAACTCTCACGGTACTTTAAATATAATTTTCCGTTCACATCGCACATTTACTGCATACCCCATCTCGTGGTTGTTGTTGAAGTTGAAGTGATTCAGCATGCAGCATGCAGCATACACAAACAACAACAACAAAATCAACGAGGACGACGCACAACTGAACCACCACTACCACCACCACCTAGATACCGTCATCATCATGTTGCAACAACAATCGGCGAAGAACACCAAATAAAACCCCAAACACTGGCTCAAAACTTGAAATTCTTCTACGTGCGACGATTTCACCCTCAGGCGATTTCTATACCGACCATCATCTCTGCCCGATCGCGGCCGCGGCTGGTGTGCTGCGCCTGCGCTGAGCTGAGCTGCGCGGGGCTGCAACATCAGATTGGCGAGTGCAATATGGTTACTTGAAGTAAGTTTATTACTGGTTACGCTCGCAACGAAGTTGCTGTCTATGCGCGGATCCACTGGGCAGCAGCCAACCAAATGAATGGCCAACCTTCCATGCCGCGCAGCCTACAACCGCAGTCAGAGTCGCAGCCTTAGCCAGCAGCAGCAGCGAAGATCGAAGAGAGGTCAAAATGAGGAAGACGACGGAAACGGAGACACGAACGCGCAGAGGCGCATCGGGATAACCCCCTCACCACCGGGCATCTCACAATCCAAGCTGAAGCTGCCCAGCATCCAGACAGTTCAAAGGAACAGAGTTATTTATAAGGGGCAGTAAAATAAAATATTTCACCAGACCGGCCGGGCCGGCCGAATGGATCCCGAACAGATTCCCATAAGGAGCCGCCTGCTAGAGCATCAACGATTTTTGAATTATTACCTTCGTTTACTTCTTGTTGGCAAAGAGTCAAATTGGTCGGCACACGCTCGCGGGCACACGTCATTTCCCACGGATCTGCTCTGCAGCCCTGCAACTCCAGCCACGGTTGCGCATTACTAAGCACCGAACGTGAACAGTGCATGTCAGATGCATGCGGCTGTTTGTGCATCTTCGTCTAGATATCAACGACGAATATAAGAAGAAGAAAAAACTCACATATCTGCCAACAAAGCTAATCAAACTGACGACAGAAACGATCCCCTGAAGAGTTTCGGCGTGTCGTCGGTGTCACCCACTGCGCGTGAGCTCATTTGGCGACACAGCATATAGGAGACGTCACCGCTAATAATCGAGCAAAATGCAAATAGTGCGATGCGTCGCGTCGTGTAAACAAATTAGTCGCATTATCTGGCGAAGCGCATGTTCGCGCTTAACACAAGTCCCAAGCTAGGGTAACATTAATAATCGCCTCACACACTTCAATTATTGTATTGTTAATGCTAAGACTATAAACGTAGGGCTAGGGTTAGGCTAGAGAGGTGTCAAAGCGGAACGAAGCCACGATGCACACACCACGTTCGGTAGAGTCAGATTTGAAGTTGGATAATATCAACAAACAACTTGCGACATGGGGTAGTATGCAGTGCATGCCTTGGAAAATTAATTGTTATAATTATTATAATATCTATAAAAAATGTTGAAATACTGGGGTTATAATTTACGAGTGTCTTCGATAAAAGTGAACATTAAATTAAGACATTTGTATTTGTTTGATTTTAATCATTTAAGTTTTTTTCGTTGAAGCTACACTGCTTAAGAAATCTTCCCTATTTTTGTTCCAAATTTATGCAAACATCAAAAAAAATTCGGTATGAACGCCAGTGTTTCATGGAACTATTCTAAAATATCATAAGCTTTAGTTTTTTTTACAGACAAAATAAATACTTTTTTTCCAACCAAGAAACTTAAGATTCATAAAAGATAAAACCTTCACTTCCCTTGAAAAAGCATGCGCGAAAACTATTTCTTGTCGAGTTAAATTTTTCACAATATTTGAAACCAAATTCCACAAAACTAAACTTTTTTTTGAACAAGAAAAAAGCAAACCTTAATTGACAATCTCAAATGTTTATTGTGGAACGTTTACCCTATGAATAATTTTCTAAATTTTGATCAATTATGTAAGTTGCATTTCTATTCAAAATAAATGATGTAGAACTGAAGCGGACTGTAAAATTGATAGTAATCAAGTCGCAAGTGCCATGAAATGTCCGATCAGTTTCTCGAACTGAACCGTGTTTTTGAAAAAAAAAGTTTGAATAATTTGCAAAAGTCACTCTGGCGCGGCTACACACGGCGCACAGCGCGGCTACGCACGGCACGGCGTGAGTCTATTCAAAGGAAATTACCAAACCAAATTTAGATCAAAACAACATCACAGAAAACAATGTTACCAATTTAAGATTTCCCGCCATTAAAACAAAAAAAACTTTGTAATGTAACAATAAAGTAGACGCAAATATACGATAAGTTAGTTAAATACTAGAATTTTTATTTTGGGTAAGGGAGTCTATTTAAAAAAAAGTTAACACTTATGTCCCTTTGCCTTTTTAAAACTTCGGTAACACTTACAATCAAGTTCTATACCTGTTTTGAAATCCAGAAATCTGTTGTATTTTTTTTTAAATAAGGAAAATGATATCTCAGAGTTTTCGTCTCACTTCGTTACAAATATATGAGCCAGCGAATCCAAAATTTTGATACCTCAGTCTCGACTGTTAAACTGATGAATTTTGATGAGTAATCGTGTTTATGTAACTAAGATCTCATTTTCTAAACTTGCCTAATAGTTTTCAACAAAATTTAATTAATAATTTAAAATTAGAAGAATAACCCGTAGTGTCATCTTTTTTTGAATACGGGTCAGAATTAATGGACAAATCGTAATCAGATTGACTGACAATATGGCATTTTTGGTGATTTTAACTTTAATAAAATATTAAAAGATATTAATGCTCACTTGTTTAAAATTTTGAAAATCCTGTTTTAACCCTAGCACAATACTAAAAATGTTTTAGATAACATCGTACTAAATCGTTTATAATTTTGCGCTTGATTTGTATTTTCCGCAAATTTAATATTTATTATTTAAGGTTTATTTCTCACCAAAAAGAGTGATATCGACTATTGTCTTATATAAAACTTAAAAACTATGAATCAACTTTCATTGGCATATAGTCTTCAAAGTTACATATAGATAAATATCTTTTCACATAAACGAATTCAACTTAAATGCAAATCTTCAATATTAATTTGTTTATTCGAAAAATTTTGATTTTCAATTGACAAATGAAAGGCTAATAACAATGTTTTGTTCGAAATAACACGATTACAACAGTTAGTTCGAAAATTTCATTTCGTGAGAAATCTTACCCAACAATATAAATTGATTGCCTTCTTTAGAGACCACAGTGGGATGCATATTGAGATCTAATGGCGATTTCAATTGATTCCGAGACCCCAGAGTGCGCGTGAAAATCCACACCTTTGTAAAAGCAATTGATCCGCGCGATATGATCATCTTCAATACAATAACACAAAATACAAAATTAAAAAAAATAAAATTGTAAATCAGTTTTGGAAGATTTGTACAGATTTGTAGAGATTACAAAATATCGAAAGATACCAAACATTATATTCAGTTCAGAGCCCTGCTGCGTCGCATCATCAAACATAAACATTCATCGAGTATATATTTATGTAGATATCTATAGAGAATCTGAGAAGAATGGTTTTAATTTAATTAATATTTCTTTCTCTTAGTCCACGAGACGAGAAAGGGTTCGTTTGCTTTTTAACTGTCATTAATCACTGGCCAAATCACCCACAATTCAACAAAAACTTCAAGAAATGACTTGACTGTGCGAGTATCATTCCTCAATGCCGCATGTGGTGAGCACAGCAGCAGCAGGAGTACAAATCTGGAGAGCGCGATCCCAGGTCAACTAGATCTTCGAAATGTTAATTATTCCTGAATTGACCTCGAACAAGATCATGATCAATCCAGAATCAGAACCCAGAACCTCAAGTCGTGGTTCCTGAATCATAGCAGCGCATTCCTATTTCACATTATGTCGTCACCAGATAATATATGACCACACGTCTTCGCGGTTGCCCATAAGAAAGTGCACCTTTTAGAGAAGTCAATCGGCTTCGACTTTACAGCCGCATATTGATGATGAAGTCAATTCCATGAAACAACACCATATACCCAATAAAATTCCTAAGGAACAGCCCTGGCCGAGGGTCTTATCTGGTGGATTCGAAGTTGCTGGTTCGGTTGGTCGGTTGATGTTGATGTTGATGTGCCTTGTATTGCCACAGCTATGGTCTGGTTGCGGTGGTGGTGTCCCAAAAGCAGTTTGAATCGCGCGCTTTGCCCAGATCGTAACGAGAACTATATACGACGACGACAACGACAACAACGACTCGATCAGCCAACCAACCAGTCAGCCATATCCAGCGAAGGAGTATCGGCGACAATCTTCGTAAGTGTGAATAACATCGAGTTGCGATATCAGTTTTATGGGTGGCCCACATGTCAGGGGCCATAAAGTAGAAAATTATCACCTTTTAAATTGAAGAAATCCAAACAAATTGAAACGGATATCGTGTTTAAGTGCTATCATCATCATTCCCATTAGTTGTGGCTAATGTCCGGCTCAGACTCAGAATGCCTTAAATGTGGTAAGTGCGAGAGTTGAGAGCCACAGAGAGTGTAGGTTTTAGACTACAAGGAATTAGATATACATTCATGTGTTTTAACGATAAATATATGTTTGAATCTAGTTGTACATAGTATTGTCTTATTTATATACACATATATGACGTACAGTCTGTGGGAAAAGTCTAATTATACTTAATTTAATAAATACTTATGAAGATAGCATGGGAGAATATACATAGGTTCTTGAGATATTACAATTTTTCATGAACATTAGCCATGATGTGAACCTATTTTTTTTGTATTTGGTTCAAATTGTTAATATATGTATTTATGTATTTTAACACGATTTTATTAACTAGCTTTCTTGTCTGTTTCTTTGTTTGTGTGGTATCTTTTTGATACAAATTTAGCAATGGATTTAGAACTAACTTCCCAAAGAAATAGATACTTACATCAGCTCAGAAATACGATGGCAACACATTTAAAATTTCAAGTCTCTATAGTTAATCGAGAAAATAGTTTAAAATCGATTTTAATTTTTAATTTTTCCTTGGTCTATCCCAAAAACGTACGGTACAATGCAATGGATATAAGTAAGGAGTGCAAAGAGGAAACTCTCACAACAACATTTTATTTTTGCAATTTGTATCACTTATTTGTACTACTCATACTTCAATAATCTATTGCATGCGCCCGATGTTATTCGTTTTGAATGTATGGGGCTAGGTTAAATTATTTAATATATTTTATAGTATATATAGTTTGAGTGAAAAAAAAAAAAAAACAAAAAAAACAAACAAACACAAACATATATTTGCCAGTAAGACCTAGGGTCTTATAAATTAGGCAATGTTAGAAGGAATAGAAGGATAGGATAGATTTTTGTTGGCACAGTGGATTGAGAAATTAGGTTTTGATTTTTCTCATTAAATCCCAGGGGTGGCGTTCAGTTGAGGGAATATAGAAAAAAATGCTGCCTAGACTGGGGATCGAACCCACACATCCTAGTTAGCAGTCAAGCACTACTTCCACTGCGCCGGGGCCACCCCCAAATGAAAAAAAAAAATTAATTTCTCTGTGAAATTTTCAAGCTTGCATAAATAGTCTACATACATATTTTTCTCTAATAACAAGTTCTAATTCTGAGACAGTTAATATTATGTGATCAAATTTAACTTTTTCCAGCAAATTATTTTAAGCTATATATCGTGTATCGTCTATAAGGCCTTGTAGTTTCACCTCAAAGGTAAAATAATTTTCGAATATAGATTTAAAGAAAATTTGCCAGCCCATCAGCCCAGAAGAAAATCGAATCTCCCTCAAAACTTGAAATAAGTTTAAATTCAATTTTTGCAAAGCTCGTTACTCCATTACTATTATGTTCTCTGGCAGATCTCGGTAGTCGACAAAGAGAATACATACCAAACCGATCGTTACTAGAAAATTAAAACAAAAAAAAAATTATAAGTTCTGTGGGATATTTCAGTCTTTTCTGTAAAATTTGAATTATGTGAGTAACTTGTAGCTTTAACATACCCCGTAAAATTAATCGTCTATTTATTTTCATTTCAAAAGTTCTCTAGAGTTGGCCAACTTTTCCCGATACCATGTAACAAGAAAAGACGTTAAACTACGTCTATTATTCAATTTCAACAAAAACATTTAAATATTTAGAGCGACATCAACTTTATTTTTGTTTTATTAACTTTTTGACGAAGTGAGTAAATAATCCAATCAAAAAATTTTAAATTTCATATTTTCAACACCACCAAAAACTTATCTTCTGTGAATTGTCAAACGTCAATTCCAAATCTACAACATTACGCCGTATTCCACAAACTGGCAAATAGAAAATTCGTTCGAATTTAATAGGCGTGTTCGGGAAAATGAGATCTCTGAGATCTTAGCAATCTCAGTTACTTGAAGGATTCCTTAGCAAAATTTCTCTGTTTTGCTGGCAAAACTCTGAGAAAAAAAAACTCACCTTTTGAGTGAGAAAAATCTCTGAATCTTATTTTTCTGAACGCGCCAAATCTCAAACCACTGGTTTTACTTATTTATGTTTTATGACAATTCGCAGGTGTCAGCGACCATGCATCACTCATATGAAAGAATATGAAATATCAAAATTCGCCGACATTCGCAATTCGCAGTGGGGCAAGGCACTTCATAGCAAGAATGTCTGACCAAGTTTTTAACTAAATTTGGAATATTGAAGTAAAAAAAAAATCTCATCTCCACTCTTTTCTATCCATACTGTATGTCTACATCGATTGTCTGACAAGAAGCCTCTTGTAGGAAGGAAACAGTATGCTGGTCTAGTAAACCCGATAACGTCCATCGACAAGTAGAGTCCAACTTGTTGTCTATTTTTTTTTATTAACTTCACGTGTAAAAAGCCTCTGAATATCTTTCATGCCATTAATATCATTACTGCCAGCAATTTCTGGGCAGCAAGCTGAATAAGTGTCTCATATCCGCGTGAATACGCGCAATTGATATGCCACTACTAGCCTCTGGCATCCACACTACTCCATATAATATGCCTTGTGGTGCTGGGCGTTTCCACGCAAGAAATAGTTCACTCTGTAGTATAAATGAAGTATGTATAAGAAACCCCACGCTCTCTTGTTAAATGATACCAAGTTCGATCGTGTGCAGGTTCTGGAAATGTTATCTACTGGAATTCCATGTGATGTGCTCCCTTGTCCCAATCCCAAGTACAGCAGCTCTATCTAAGTACCAATCTAATTTATTGCCGTAGAATTGAGTCGTATAGTCAGATACCATGTTAGATGCCCATTTCCTTTTTGGATTATACGAGTGTTCTGATTCTGGATTTCTGTGGCACTGGCAATCGCACTGGCACAACACTCATTCCAACGACAGCATAACAATTACAATTAAAAATCAATTGCTGGCATTTTAGGATTAATCCCATCCATATTCACTTCAGGTATACAAAGGCTCCATTTAAATTGAAATCCAAGTGGTAGCAATCCAATCAGTGATCACACTTTAATGATAAAGTATATAATGAATAAAACCTACTCCTCTTTAATGTGTCTTTAATAAGTTAATCATAATTTGCAATGGATTTGAGTAGGAAAAGAAATTCGTAGACTTATAAGGCGTCTCGCAACAGGTCCTAGTCTATATACCCGTGTTTGACGGGGCTTCTTCAACCATTCCACAAAAGCTGGTTTGAAATTTTTTCTTTCCTAAGCACAACTGGTTATAATTTTTTTAGGTTCGCAGGAACGTTGACATTTTAAAGAGTTCATAAAATAGTGTTTAATAAAACAGTCGGTAGCAAAAACGATTGTGTTTTTAAAAGAAATATCCCAATTTTTCATTTAAGATGCTACACTTGTGTATAAAGTGGAATCACTGGTAGTTCGATTGTTTTTTTTTTTTTTTTTTTTGATTTGGGGACCATATTCTTCGGTGGTGGCGATGGTGGTGGCAGTTTTGATGGCGCTGTTTGTTGGCGGGGGAACACTAACAGGTTTTATTGAAATTTCCACAGAATATTTTTTCTCCGCATGTGACAGTGGTGTACGCGCACCTTAAAAAGCAATAAACTACTCGACCGTGTTGGAATTGTATTTCAATAATTTATAACTAGCCAGTTAATTTTTATGGCCACCGCACCATCGATCGGTCGACTGGACCACCGGAGGGTCTGAAGTGGCGCTCTTTCTATCAAGAGGTTCAAATAATTTCCATTTGAATGTTCTCCTCAACAATGTCACAATAGATTTCTTTATTTCCCATATAACCTTAACCATTACGAATGCGGATCTCCCCCATATATTTACCGCGCCGGATTATTTACAGCCCTGAACATCAGTGTCACATAAAAATCCGAATGCCCCTATATGGTGTGACTGATGGTGAGACAAAGCCCAAGACGTAAAATGGTGAGCTATGTTTTAATTGAAGTTTCGAGATATCTCTGATGAGAGTTAGGTTTTTTGTTTTGTTTTTGTTGTTATTTTTTTTTTTTTTTTTGGCGAAACAGACGCAGCGGGTGGATCATGACTGGAAACAATGACGTGGCACATTCCTGTCACCTTGTAGCCATCATCACCGCCGCACTGCATTGGTTGGAGCATCTTTTGCTGCGCACCATGATTTGAATCCGAAACGAACGGAGTCACACTCGAGAGCGAGATACAAATTCATCTTTTGTATTCCGCTGAACCGAGAAACTGATGTTTCAATGCGAGAGGTCAACACATCGAACTATGACTTTGAGATTGACTGATGAAGAAAAACAAATTGTCTGCCAATGATCACGATCATATGCCCAGTCATCATCGTTTACAACCAAGCCTTTAAATCTTCCATAAAGATAAAAGGTGCTGCTCAGTGCTCACTCAACAAATCCACTTTTGGGGAGGCTGTTATTGGATGCGAGGCTTAGCTTCGTTGTTTTTGGTTCCAGAGCGTGCGATTGCCTCTTGCCAGCATATATCATTCTTTTGGTACTGCGCACACCACTCCCACCTTCCACTACAGCACCACGTCCGTCGTCATCATCATCATCGTCGTCAGTGAATATCTGTGCCGAGATCTGAGAACAATGGAAGGGCCATTCCATTGATATCAACCTCAAGAGCGATCTCTGTAACTCTCGAAATGCGCCAACCCATTCAGATTCAGTGTTCAAATTGCCGGCCGATTCTTTTGTGTCGAATTGATTCCGACCAATCTGCCAAATACCACATTCGTCATTATATGATACGCTCCTGATGATGACGATGACGGTTGACAGTTAGCTTTTGCTTACGCGCGGAATTATCCAGGCGCGAATATTATAAGCAAACGGGAGGCACTTATAGTTTTTTGGCGGTTCCCATTCCCATCAACAAAGGGAAAAGGTGCACGAATTTTGTTCCCTTTAAACTGACCCCCATTCCCACTCATGATGCTCTGAAGTTTATGACTCCGTTTGATGGAAGTTTAAGCAAATTGGTGTTATTATTATAGTGACATCGATTTTTTGGTTTGGGCGGCCTGTTTGACGATCATTAAATTTAGGAACCAAAGGGCAGTTGAAATTTGGCACGCATGCCAGTCATTTTGACATACATTTTGGCAACATTAAAACGGTTTATTCTTTGAGAAGTTTTTAATTGCGTATTGAGGTGGAAAGGTGAAATCCAATAATGTTTTCTGAATCCAGTTCTTATTTTTTTTTTTGCATATAATGTTCACAATTTTTAAACAATAAATTATTCCAACGATTAAGAATACTTTTTGGCAAGAATGCTGAAAAATATTGTAAGAACATTTTTATTAATACAAAAAATATTAAATTTTTTTGTCACAAATTAAACTTTGTAATTACAGATAGATGGCTGTAGTAAATATCAGATCTGAATTTTGAACAGTATTAAGTATTAAGAGTGGTTTAACAAGTGTCACCAGGATAGTGACTCTCAAATCTCAACCATTTCCTAGTATTAAGTTTAGATTTTTAGATTTAGATTTGTATTTTATTTGTATTTCATTTACAATTAGTGTCTTAACAATAATTTCCTATTTGCCATAAGGATATGATAATATAAATTTAATATACATATTTCATTATAAAATTCGTTAATTACGTTTTATTTACAAGAAAGCAAATGTTTGACCATGAATTATAAAAAATGAAATGAAATCATACACTTTGTGATAAGGATATCAGTTTAAAGTGCATTTTACTATTTACTTAAATTTTAAATTTTATGAGAATCGTGTCGAAGAGATTGCTGTGAAAGTGAGAAGAAAACAAGAGGAAAAATAAATTTGTACCCGGTTAAGATTGAACGAGGAATATGAGAGTATGCATTTAAAATGAGATGTGAGTTTAAAATTATGATGTTTTTTAGGTCAATAAAGCAGGTTGATATATCTTTTTACGGTAAAGAGAAACTGATATATGATTAAACCACTACACGCATTAAGTCCTCCACGTCTGATTTTGAAAAAAAGCCAGTTTCTAAGATTTTTTGAGTATCTTTTGCACTGATGGTCATTGCCGTTGCATATGTATATCCGCAGGAAGTTAATTATATATATGTATGGAGCTATTACAGTAATAAAGCATCTTAGATGTTCAGTTCTTGTGCTAGGAACAGTCGCATTATTAACTGTTCTCAGTGAACGATTTGTTGTAGTTCTTCTTATTGTATTATGACCACCTCGCAAATAGAACAATCTCAATAAGTTATAGAAGAAAAGGAGGGTACCCGCAAATTTTTCCTGAATCCAAACGGATTCATGGCAAGGGATGCTCTTGGAGAAATGTTATTTGTTTTAAGATTCTTATAGCATTGAATACGATCCCGAGACTTTCGGCGGCGCGGCGTTACAGTCCATCGCACTAACTTACGCAAAAGGGTAATACTTATCTTTTTTGTTTGGTAATGAAAATGCACGATAATAACAATCTTTTTTTTAAGAATACAGTTTTAAAGATTTGTAGATTCCATGAAATTAGCACGCTTATACTTTGATAGTAAACCCGTTTGTAGAATTTACAAACGGTTTTAAATCAATTGAGCTATCAAGCTGTTTTAAGCTTTTGGAAATTTATAAGCAATCATTTTTGGAAGGCCACTAAAGCTTCCACAAGGTCTAGTAATGCTTTCTGCACACGAAGCGTCACATTCACGTAATAAATAAAACACTAAACATTTTCAATCAATGTCACACAATTTTGGCGTGAATTGACATTTGATCATTTCACCAAAATGATAAATAAATACTTCAATCTATACCCCTGGGTGCTGTACGCCCGGTGATTTTCAGCTTTTTTAGTGCTAAGAATAAGTGTAGCTTGAGATGTATTCGTTTCGTGTCAAAAAAAAAAAAAAAAAAAAAAATCTTCTAGTCAAAAATGATCGATGATGGAAAAGTTAAGAAAAGAATTTGTGCCTACATTTGTGCGGCTGAATGAGTTTATTTGTCCGTGCGTTCAGGTGTTCAAAGAGCTAAATTTTAAACGGATAAACGGATTTGGTTGAAATTTGGTACAAAGCCTCTTTACTTATTTTTCTAAAGAAAAATGTTTGAATTTTTGGCAGCGAATTCAGATGTCTAAATCTCTTTACTACGAGTAAAGAGTTTTACAATGGGGACGGGCCGATGTTGACAGTCTATGGCGGCCATTTTGTTTTTGTGACATCTGTCAAATCTGTTTTTTATAATTTAGTCACCATGGCAAGTCACCCCATTTCCATTATAATTTAAAGAAGAACAATTTGGTAATTTGATTCTAGTAACGGTATTTCACTTATTTCCAATTACCAATAATAACTCTTTTGATCTTATTTCTTCATTAACAAGCCTAATTTGAACCTAATATGTATTTGAATAAATTATAAAAGTTAATTGATTTAAATTCTGTTATAACTTAAGTCATCATCAGTATCGCCTTTTTCTCAGCAATGACGACCACGACTACAACCATATTTACGTCTAATATGTGGTCGAAAAACAGCCCATCAACGATTAAATGGCTTGCGTCTGCAATCAAGCCGGACGAAAGGGAGGTGTGAGGGTTCTCAGGTCTGAATAACATCAAGAGAGTCGCAGTTAATATGAAACCCCTAATTAAACGGTGGCCCTAAAATATGCATATGCGTTTGGCTTCTTGTACCCATATTTCATCTGAGCCAGCGATATGTCAGCCTAAAGGTTCCACTTTGCATATATTTGCACCCATCCTCATTTCAGCGATTCCTTGCAGCGGTTTTGCGCGTTCCTGCCTGCCATGCCCACCTTGGAATTGGGATCACCATTTGAGATGTTTTTGTTCTTTCTGCTCCTTTGCTCCCTTTATGCCACGCTGCCCTGATATGGTTGTAACCGCAAACATCAACCATATGCCAACCCAAACAGCCGCCAGCGGCTTAGAAAAGTGTCGGCTATTTTGGCGAAATATATATATGCGGACAAAAAATGAAGAGGCTGCTGCGAGAGATGGTAGCTGCGGCCAGCCCATCCCCACAGCTTCCAGTTAAATTAAGAAAAAACATATTTGCATGGCTATGACCATGATACGACTACGATCGCAATGCGGTCAGTTGGGCGCAAAGTTAATATTCAAAAAGGAGGACACGCTGACTGGTCTGATGGTCTCCGCGCATATATACCCTGAAAGCTCATTAAAAATCGATAGACTCCTAAGTTGGCCGCCTGTCTTATAACTCATTCATTGCCCGGCCTGAGCGATGGCCCGCTCCGACTTATACATAGCTCCTTTGGCCAACACAATAAAAACGATGGCAGAATTCATTTCGGATTCTGCCTCCGGGCTTATACTCAATTCAGAAGCACAGCGGGAGTTCTAAGTAAATATTATGCCCGTGTGATCGCCCTGCGGATTCTCGCATAATCTTCCATTATCTGGGTTCCAAATTAATAGACAATCAGTTATGGCGATTTTTAGCGGATTATATCATTTCATGATCCACGCAGTTTTTCGTGCGATTTTTAATAATAAAATTTTCTTCTCCTCTTTCTTGGCTTGGCTTGGCTTAGGTCGATGAATAAAAATTACAACAACAACAACAAAAAAAAACATAATAATAATAATCAAAAGATTTTATTATTTGAAAGGCGTTGCTATCCATTTATAAGGACATATCGGCTTCGGCAGATGCTGAGGCTCTCGGCCTACACCTATATCCGATTAATGAGGGTCCATCATGATGATGATCGTGGAAAATGGAAAAACCAAACATATGAGTATCCAACTGCGTTTCCACCTAAAAAAGCCGGTACTCTATCTTTCAACCCTACATACTATATGTATATAGTATATATCTACTGACTCGTATATGCCACTCGCTCTATAGCTCAAGACAAAAGGACACCGCGGCTCGATCATATTTTTATTGTTTCTATAGGGTCCTAGTTGCGGGTCACTCTATACGTCCATCCAAATGGTTGGTAGTCAGCGGTGCCTCCATAACGAGGGTGCAATCAAACATTTCATAAAAAAATGTTTAAAGTGGGCATAAAGAAGACATAAATTACCAAGGCTGGCGCGATGGATGGCGTGGCATGGCGTTTTAGGGGATAAGCCGCGAACCTTTTCCCAGCAGTGTCTCAACCCTGTTTTTTTTTCTAATAAATGTTCGATAGTTATTTCAATTTTTTTTTATTATTATTATTTTTGTTAATTTTTTTTTTTGTATTAAATAAACGATCGAATATGGACAATATCTATGGTCTCTGGAGTCGCCACATGACCTCGCTGAGACAGATACTTGTTAGCATTCGGTAGTAAATATCCATTTAATTTAGAAGTGGTTTGTGTGCCTTTTGTTTGATTTTGAATAGAATTTCGATTTATTCTTTTATATTCGTTTTTTATAATTCATTTTTTTATTGGATAGTATAAAAGGATAGAAATCTGGGAAAATGTTATTATGAGAGCTTTGTAGGATTTTTGGTATTATAAATGTGTAGGTCCTACTTAGCTGGCCATCAATAAAATATTATTAGGGTGACCAGATTTTCAATTGTTAAAAACAGGATTGTTTGAATTTACAAAAAATGCCTTTCCAGTATCGGAGCCATATAGAATAAATAAATCAAAAAATATCCTTAGGAAAAGTTTAATATCGCTAAAAAGTTAAGACGCCTGATTAAATATAAATGACTCCAGTCCATTTTTTTTCAATATCTTTTCCAATTTTGATGTTTTTTTTTTAAATTGTTTATCAAAATTGGTAAACGTTTTTTCCAAAATTGATCTATTTTAACGACTGCGGCTGTAAAGACTTTGCCAACCAAGGCTATCAGCTCATAAAACGATACCAGCACTGAAATCAAATAAAGATTAAGTCTTGCCAATCGCTGCTTCTTTCGGATAGGAAGTCAATTGAGTAGCAAAAAGGCCTCTCTCTAAAGCAACTGTCCTTAAATAAGACGCTTATAATCCCAGTCTGCCATATATTTTGTAGAGGCATGGACACGCAAAGGTGGATGCAAAAGGATTAGGTTGTTTTGAGAGGATGATTCTACACCAAAGTCCCGTCAACATAAACGGAGAGGGTAAATGGAAGAAAACCTATAACCAAAGTGGCGTGCGAAACTGGAGACAGCTATATAGCTAGGGAATAAAGAGACTGGAAGAGGCTTGTTCGTTGAGGCTCTGGTCCACTCTAGACTACTAAATAACCTTAGATAAGTAACTAATGATGAGTTCTGCCCAAGTTCCGTAATTTTTCGATTTTCAAAACCTAATATTCAAAATGATATTTCCACAAAAGCCAGTCTAAAAAATCTATACCTTCAAACTTTGAATTGAAGAAAACCTCTTCAGCGGCTTAAGCTTTAGGTACCTGCAAAAATTCCTCCTTCATCGTAATAGCCAGTTCGATTAAAATTGAACTTGCCATATTATAGCAAATTAAAAGAATAAGTCCTAAAGGGATTCCCTGAGGAACTCCCAATTTTAAAATAAAATGGTTTGAGAAAAAGTCTTGAAGTTTTGAGTTTCACTTGGAGGTAAATAAAATTCATGCAACATATAATTTTAATGTGATGATATAATCGTGAGAAAATTGATCAAATAGCTTAAGAATTGTCTGTAATATGAATACACTGCAGTTCTTTTATTCTTGTTCACGTTATCAGTTGAGAACTTGTGCATAAATGTAAATAGGTTTGCTGTGCCATAGAATGCTTCTGCATGATTTTATTAAATGCAAAAAAATCGAATTTGGTTTCATTATATTCATATTTTTGCTGCGTTTATGCGACTTTTCTAAACCTTAAATATGTGGTTTGGAGGGACAGAGTCAGTATAATATATTATTACTTGAACGGAAAAGCAGCTTCTTTTGTATGTAATATTAGTTGCAAATGTGCCACAGGTGTATTATTATAGGTATTATTTATATACTTGGAACAATATCGTTTAGATTTCCTATAGTGGTTTGGTTATAGTCGTATACTCATAAAATCTTGGCGATATTAAAGTTTTCATATTTAAACGATGACGGCGGCGGCGACGAGTATAAGAACGAATGGACAAAATGCAAGTGTGAGCTCTTCAGCTCATGGCCCATAAATCATTCCACCCATAGGGCTGGGTGGATGATGCCAAAGGTTGATTTTGACTCATAGCGGTTTTAGCTGGCGATGGCGGTCTGTGATGTACGCGTGCATGCCCAATGCCCACACAGAAGACATCATCCACGCTGACGATGACGATGACGATGACGAAGGAGATGACGACAGACAACGTTTTTTTGGACGAGAGATATGCGTTGCAGGTGACCACATGTGATAATCACATGGTTGCCTCTTGTAGCAATTAGTGCCTTGCCGCCATAAAATCCTAAATTGTGGCGCTGCGGTTTTCTCCTGATCTGTGGCCATCAGTCTTCGTTTTATTGACGCAATTTATTCAACAACGCGTTCGGCGGGGTCCATATCATCGCATAGCATAGAGGTACATTACATATATATAGGGTGCAGTCGAAAAATATTGCGGTCAATGTGTGAGGCTTCATTTCATTTAAGGAAATAAACAAAAATTGAGTGGGACGTGCGGTCGTAACCCAATGCCATTACAGAAACACAAAAAGTAACAAAAATAAAAAAAACACTAATACACTCGATATGGATAGACGAAGTGGAATAATTGACATCTATACGAAACCACATCATAATAGATGTTTTTTTAGATGCAGAGATGGAAGCGTAAGTAGATTCAACGACAATGTGACAAATGGATATTCATTTAAAATTATATCGTTTTTATTAAAGATTTTATTACATCATGGAGATTGGACAAAGCTATAGCTTCTGGCTTCTAAGTTTTTCAGTGAATTCATTTAATTGGAATTTTCAACAATTAATGCCAAATTTAATAGCCAAGCGAGTATTTCTTATTTTGGGTATAGGTGTATTAAAATAAACTTATCAAAGAACGATTTAATTTCTTGTCAATGTTGATTTCGTCATCAGTCGGGGTAATTTCATATATTACACGATAACTATAGGTATAACTACAAGTATTAGCTGCCGTAAGTATATATCAGACCCCTGTCTTATTGTTTGTATTAACGATATACAAATATAAGTAATTTTTGGATAATAATGAAGAATAAACTTAAACTTATCCTCAAATGGCTGAGACGGTTTTGATATCTGTGAGCCAAACAATAAGTCTCTAAAACTCTCAATTTCAAAAACTCTATGTGAATTCAATTTGTGAATTTTGATTCTTCAAAAATTCTGTATTTGAAATTCTTTATTTGAGTTACAAAAATTATTGGAAACTTTATTAAGTTTTCTGTTCTTTTTTGTACCATGTCTTTTAGACAATAAGGAACATCAAAATAAACAAATCAATCATGTTTTGTGATTTTAAATCCTAGTTCCACTGTATTATTATTTAAATTTGAAACTTTGGATATTCGGTATTTTAACTACGCACAAAGTGGCAATTTTATTCTGTGTACAAACATCTTATCTTAAGAGTCCGACTTTGTATAGTTATGGTCTATAAAGATAGAAAGCGACAAAATTTTAAAACAATGTCTCTTTATGTTTTGACCTTTTTTGTTTTTGGAAGTTTTGTGACTCTCTATCTCTTTAGGAAAAAACTGCAGAGAATTGGATGTAAGACAAAAAATGTAAGAATTTTCCAAGCTAAATTTCTTTTTTATAAACTTTTTCTTTCTGACAAATAGAAATTGAAACAAATCGATTAAAAAATAAAAAGGACTAAATGGGAGCACTGGTGATGCAATAAATGTTCACTACAAGTCAAGAGATAACCTCGAAGATATGGATGGAAAATATCCAAAACGCGTAGTTGAAAAATTATAAAATTATATTTGTGAAATTAAAGAATAAATTACTTACAATTAAATATTCAATAAATTGCTGCAAACTAAAAACACGCACATATGTATAAATGGTTGAGAGTCATTATAGGACCTGGTTTCGACTCCAATTTTACAAAATATTTAAAAATTAATTTCATCTTAAAATTAAATTTGAATTTTTGTTTTTGCCAAAAAAAAAATAATAATATTATGGATCCAAATTAAAGTTGATAAAGTTAATTATACGTGTAATATGTATTTCAAAATTCGCTTGTCCAAAGTTTTATGCTCTCAAATTCGGTTTAAAAAATGTATTATGGCTAAAATTTTTGGATTTCGTTTCAATAAGAATGATGCAAGAGTACTGGACTAACAGGCTACGAAACAAACATTTATTACCATTACACATTTTTTTAATAAAACAACAACGACTTAAGTGCACTACCACCTAAGTATAGGCTCGCTGGAGTAATCTGACTATTTATTGTGGTGCTAAGTTTAAGCATGATCGTTATTAATTTTAAAATGTTTATCTCTCCATGGGGACACAAACTTTAAACTTAAGAAGCTATGAATGGATTCAGATTCACTATACCTACCCATTGCGCTACCGGAGTCACGTTATCAGCTCTATCATAATTCACATTTAATTGGTCATCAATGTCCTTAAACCGACTAGCATTTTTACTTGCCCACAACTCGACCTCCCAGCCTAAGTTTGGTGGTATAGTACACTTATGAACATTAAGTCCTTTTGATGCCGGCGCGCGGCGGTAGTGGAAATTTCTATAGCACATTACGTTGTGCTGTTACACGTTACGATACGTTGATGTATACGTTGATGTAAACTAAATCGAAAGGTCGAGTTGAATTGGGTTGAAATTTGGTTGACAGTTCGAACTCGCCGTGTTCTGTGATGTAAAAACAGCACTTGAATATTTAATTTGATATTTACGCATCTTAACCGTGAGTCCCGGCACTCACACTTTTTTCTTATTCTAAAAGATGTTAAATGTAATCAGCAGATATATTATCCATTGATGAAAATAAAAAAAAAAAAATTAAACAAAGTTAAGAATAAATGCAATTTAATTTCAATAATCTATACCAGATCTTTTTGTGTGCGAGTGATTTTATTGTTATCGATAATATCAATTTAATCTCAACTCATCGAATTTTATCGACATCGAAAATAGATGCAAACAAAATACTCTGAAAAATAACGCTAAACAAAATTTCTAACTTAATATGCATATTATAGGGCCACCGTTTAATTACAGGCTTTTCAACTTTATATAGTGTGAATCCCATCGGCCGCGCATGATAGAGATATAGCCGACGGCAGCGCGATGACTGAACCAATGCCGCCATCGCCGCCGCCGCTGCCGCCGTTACTTCTGTTGCTGCGTGCTTGGTTACTGGTGATGGCTTAAGTAACTGAAATTTGATTCAATTAAGTTCAGCTTTGTAATGAAGATATGATATGGGATATAATATGTAGATTGGTAGAAAAGGGTGAAGATAGAACATCACCATCGATCTTTTGTTGTTATTTCAATCGCTTGTAATGCTTATGTTTTTCTCCGAATCCCAACACGCAACAAAAACACAAAATGTAGTGCCCCCAGCATCACCATATAATAATAATAATATCCAGAGAGTATAACAAGTGTCCGCCATCAAAAGATGTGAGATGAAAAGAAAAAAAAAAATGTTAACATTTCGAAGAAAAAACCACACGAAACGAAAACCACATTGTATTACTCAGGTTTTATTTATTTTATTAACAATTTGAAAAACGGTGCGGCCCCGACATCGACATCGACATCGACATTCTACTTCTACATCATTCGACAGCTAGACACAGGGTGCTACTCTCAAGCACCCGCTCGCGCTTACATATGATGGAACAATGCGCCCGCCAACACTTCTGGATCCTTTTTCTTTCTTTTTTATTTTTTTTCTTTATAGGCCAAATTCAAGAGGTTGCATTTATAGAAGAATATAACAATAATATAATGATGACCAGAGAGTGAATGCACGTTACAATAAATTTCACTAATTTCTGTCATCCAACTGAAAGCAATTTAATATTATCTGGTGTATGTACCTTCTCGTTCATATAAATATATGTACATTGATACCAATTCGGACTCAACATGGCACCCAGGTCAAGAATGGAATAACTTTCATTGATCCGTCATTGTGTTGCGAGGGATCTTATTGAATCGAAATGACCAAACATTTTTGTTCATACAATGGTCATTGTTTGAAGGAATCGTGGGATGGCACCCATTTAATGGATAGCTTGAAAAGTCAGCTTGTCATGAGTTTGACTCCATAAGAAATACCAGATCGTCCAACAAAGCCCCTGATTATGTGTGTGGGAAATATCAGTCCTTATATTATACTCTAAGGGACATAATAGAAATATGTATGTACCTACATATATGTTGAAACAATGACAAAATACGAAAATCTGTATTTTTGTCTTCCAAGTTCAATTATAGTTATTTACATACATACATACATCCCTGTGTACAACAGCAATTTTAGGATTTAAATTTTTTGTTTTTGTTTATTTTTCTGATAAATAAATAAATAAATACAAATAAAAATAAAATTAAAAAAAATAGAATTGTATGAAACTATCCCTAGAACAAGTGAGAATCAACAAGAACGAACATTTTAATAAGTAAGGAAAATTAAAGAAAAATATAAATAATTAATTAATTTGTTTTATTTTTTATTTCTACATTTATGTATTTAATAATTTCACAACATTTAATTTTTATTTATTTTATATAGCGACGCGTTTTGGATTTAACAATCCATCATCGGGCGTATGCTTATACGGACTCTTTTAATATGAATTCAGAATTCGTAATATTTTAGACTTTTTATTAAATTCAAAAACAAAATTTTATGAGAATTTTAAGCCGAATTTTTAAGAAGAAGAGGAATTCTATTTTTGACTTTTTCAAATTTATTTTACTGTACTATAGAGATTTTACTCTATTTAAAGTAGCTTAAATTTTATCAAAAATGTTTTTGGGTTTAGAGATATATTTTTATAGAATGTAGAACTTTGTGAACTCGCTTGAGATTGATGATATCGAAGAATTGAGTTGAATTGGGTTACAAAAGTTAAAGTTTAGTTTTTATAAAATGTTATTTATTTTTAATTTTTTTTAATTTAGCAAAAATGAACTCACACATTTTCAAAAATGGATTTGTAAATTCTAATAAAAGTTACAATTTCAAAATATTTGACTTTTTAAAATCCAAATTTTTCAACATGAAATTATGAATTAACAGCTTTTGAGATGAAAAGAATTTTAAATAAAAAAAAAATAATTGTTTAATTCACAAGGATCTTAGAATACAGAATTCTTGTAGTGAAATTTAGGGATGGTCGTTTTAATTCTTCGTTTCGTCTAAAATAACGTTAATTCTGAATTGTGATAACAAATTTTGTAAATACCGTAGGTACTTTAAAAATTTTTACTCAAAAATTAGGTAAACATTTTTTGAAATACTTAAATGTTGGATTATTTATTTTTCACTTTTGGAAAAAATAGGTTCTGAGGCTAATACACAATTTTAAGAATAATCATTTTGAAAATTCCTTAGATTTTGGGATTTTTTAAAATTTTTATAATTCAGGTTAAAAATATGAATAAAAAATTTACAAAACTTTGGAATAAAATATTTTGTTGAAATAAATTTTTTTTTTCAATTTTCTCACAACTTATATAATTATAGTCTTTTAAAATTTTGGAATTCAGAATTTTGAAATAAGTTGAAATAATTTTTAAAACTGACAAATATTTTTCATTTGTTACTTATGGATAAATGAAAATCTTAGGACAATATTACAGATGAAAGCGAGACATTTAGCTGTATTCCAATATTCTGCAAATATTTTGTCAAAAATCAGAGTTCAAAAATTAAACTTTAAAATTCAGTTAAAATGCATTGAATTTCCAGCAATTTTATGCTGATTATACAAAACTTATCATTTATTATTTTATAAAGAATTTATAAATACCAAATTAAAGGAACAAAATAATTATTTTGTTATTTTTTTAAACATATTTTTGGTATCGTAAATCTGCAGTGTATTTAAATATTTTGTAAACTAAGGTTTCTGTTTTTAAGGGATCGCTATAGGAGACGAGGCAAATACGCGACTTTGCAAGTTTATTTTTTTTTGCCCAGACCACCCAGTTACTCATTCGATTTTGGTTGAAAAAGACGGGTTCTTTTCGGTCACGTCTCAGATGCTTTGAATGTAGGATCGCCTAGGAGACTTTCCTCGTCTCGTGGCCAGTCCTATTATTTTTATTCGATATTTTTAAATAAAATGTTAAGGTAAGCAAATTTAAAAATAAAAAGAATTGGATTGGAATTAATAGAAAATTCAGATCCACAAAATTGTGGATTATAAAATAAAAAAAATTTAATCGACTACTTCTCTAAACATTTGAAATTATAGGCTATCTTTAAGATATTTATTAAAGATATAGATAGATACCCTCTAGTAGAATTTCAAATGAAATACCTCAAAACCAATGATAGATAAATTTCAAACATCCTTTGGTAAAATTACTCTTAAACAAAATTATTTAACTAAATTGAATCTCCAGTTTACAGCTAATATATTATGTATCTATCAATCGAAACCACTTGCCTTCCTAACGATTAGCGCGTGGAAATACCGCAAACGCACAGCCCGTATGCTAATTGTAATTCAATACGTTGCAATGATATGCCCCATGTATTGGTTGCTATCGCGGCTGCGGTCTTCTGTGAGGTAGGGAGGAAGAGAGAGAGTGATCTCTTCGAAATCAAAGCGGAATTCCTCTATCATAACAACACGCCGCGCCGCCACCACCGCTGTTGCGCCAATAGAGAAGGTAAATCTCCATAGGTACCCATCCATACCCATATCTATACCGTACCGATATATAGGTACCTTCATACTTGCCATACCAATCCCGTGCCGTCATATCGTCGTCGATCTAAGGGGCTCCATCATAACCCCCGCCGAGTATGACAAAGTGATGATCTGATCAGTCGCCGCTGTTCCTCCTCGTTAATTCGTTAAACATTAACATCCCACGGATGAAATTTACATTAGGTTGATACTTCTGCGCGACTGTGCCAATACAATTTATCTCTCGGATGCTTTCACATTTTTCCTTTGTTTTGTTGGCGGGTCATCTGCGTTGTCTGGTCTGACGTTTGTTGTCTTCCTTCGGCTTTGAGGTTCGTTTCGAATCATTTTTCTCGGCCTTGTTCCAATCGACACATAAAAAATGCTCGCATCATTACCAAGCTGTGTCAATAATTAAGGCTATTAATCGTGGTTCCAGTTATGGATATTCCAGTACCTACCATCAGGATAACTCTTCTTCTTTCTCGTATTCAGATTCAGATTCTGATACGAATTCGAATTTGGATTGCGTATTTGAATTTTGGATAGCTCACCGAATGAATGGAATGACACGTAACGTACACGGGATGACCGCCCCAACGAAAATGCTTAAACGTGGCAAATTATTGGCAGGCCAAATATCATGGCCCGGCCGCGACTGACGCGATCATGACGTGCTCTGAACTGAACGTATCGTGGGAAATGTGCTGCTCGCAATCACAAATCGAAACGGACCGAAGCCCCCCATTTGGAGCAAATAAACATTTTGGACAGTTGAGAAGATTTTGAGGCAATTGAACGAAGGTTTGGTGGTCTTTTGCCATCTGTGATGGACATAACAATACACCGACGGAAATGGTATCGGTGTCCGATCTCTGATTGAGCTAAAGGTCTCATGGATTGAATTGGATTGGATGATGGTCAAACATGGGAAGCAAACGAACTGGCGAACCCTTTCTGAGGTCCCTCCTGACGGTTTCTGATTGAATTGCCAGCAATTTACATGTATACGTGTCGAATTGAATAATTGGGTGTTTGACATGTTCGCAGATGGGTTCGGCGGAAACTCTCGCTGGTATATATTGGTATTTTGGGATTGAAATTCGATTGGGGTTATTCGCGAACGACGACGACGATGATGATGATGATGATGATGATGATGATTCATGGAAGTTTTGAAACGTTTTTCATGTATACCTATATACACCTTTGTATATGTATAGGTATGTATGTTTTGTGTTGTTATATGACCTAGAATGTGTATGGGAACCGAAATGCCTGATTGATTGGAACATGTCTTTCCCTTCAACAAACCATGACTTGAGTTAATTAATTAAATTCCTTCTTATCGATGATGCTCACTTAAAGGAACACTTATAACAATTTTATAAAATTTGCATTTGAAAGATTTATTTGAATATTTTTATTTTTAGATAAGAATTTTTTTTTTGTTATTCTGGATTTCTGGAAATCAATTTTTGTTGAACTTGTTTTATTGTTATTTTATGTAAATACGTTGCTGGAATATAATTAATATTAATTTTAAATTTAATTAACTGAATATTTAATGAGTCTGAATATTTGATAAACGTTTTGCTAAATGAAAACCCAGCTTGATGTTTTGATTTATTCGGTGATATTATTTTAATGATATGGTCAATTATGCGATTATAAATTCAATGTTTTAAATACAAAAAAAATATATAAAACATTATAGCGGTTAGTTTTGTATTTATAGAATTTCAAATAATAATGTTATCTTTATCCAAAAATATATAAAGTTGAAAATTCGAGTTCAAGGTCTATTATTTTCCATAAAAGTTCATCAATAAGGTAAATAAGTAAGACGGAATGGCAAACCTAAATAGCTTAGCCCATTGTCCAAATAAGACCTAGAATGTACAGTAACATCCGTAATATGGTCACAGTTACATTGTAAAATGCGCCCATATACTGCATCATAGTAAACCTAATCATCATTGAATTATGAATCATATAATTATGACGCGAGGATAAGAAGTGTTGTGATTTATTCGTAATTTTTAAAAGAAATTATTGGAGTTATGAAAAGGTCTTCGCTCAATAATTTCTTGTCACATTTTGTATTTGTGAAATTTTGTAAAAAAAAAAAAAATTTCCATATGAGATGATTATTCAAAGTTTTGAAACCTATAATTCCCTAACATGAACACTTTGGTGACTCTTAGAGCAAAATTCTGCAATAACCATTAAAAGTGTAAATTTTGTTGTTGTTTTGTTTTCTTTAAAGAAAACCCGCAGCTAATCTTAACTCATAAAAGCAATTATGAACCGTGTTCATGATGATATTTATTTTTTTACAGCCATTAAATTCCCCACCGAGTGCACTTGATGCGAAACGATGTATTTCTTAGTTAAAACAAAAAATTAAATTCTGCGACACATTTCACAGATAGTTCTGGAATTCTGATGGTTATACCATAACCTAACCTATACAATGAGAAGCTACAAGAGGAACAAGAACCATTGGCATCATCATATTCGTGCTGTGTGCGATATGGATGCGCATCATCACAATCGCGCAGTCACAGTAATGCCCACCATATATATGTGTATATATGTAGTTATGAAGTTCCATGAGCATCGCATCATAACAGCGGAAGAACCTGCTGTGAATTGAGTGCCCCAAGACATAAAGTTGACCCCGATGACTTTTGAAATGTTTCTCGGAGTCCACCGCCAAAGTTCACTTTTCTGCATATTATATAGTTTGCCATCCATCTGTCCGTATGGTGCCTGCGTTTGGGTGCATTTCGAGAGTTGGCTGTATTCATACAGGCGCTTATATACTTGTGTCCAAAGCAAAGATGGAATTTCAAATGTTTGAAGTATGTGTCTTTGGAGAGAGGGTTTTTTTAATGTATTTCTTTTAAAATTGAGAACCGAAGGTGCATATGTGTATTTTGTATTTTATCTCAGTGAAAGAGATTAAAAAAATATCTAAAATACTTATACGTAAGAAAATCAGGTGTAGGTACTTCGTAAAATCGAAATAAAATTAAAGTTTTTGACCAAGTACTTATCACGCATTTATCTATCTAAAATTCTGTGTTCCAAAAATGTAGGTATTCATCCTATTCATCTGACATTTCAGAATTTGTAGCAAACTCAGAAATAAAAGCAGGATTCCTCAGAAAAATTTTGTTTTGTCTTTAACTGAGAAAAAGTGTAAAATTTTGAATAAAATAATTTTTGTTAAAAAGTTAATTTAATAAATATTTGCGATAGTTGTATAGGTTCATTCAAGTATATTGCATACATTGTTTGATTTTTAAATAGTGATCGAAATTTGAGTTCAGTGCTTTCGTGTGTAGGTACCTACTTTCTCACATTTTCATTTGTCTTATTTTAAGAGAAATTCATTAATTCACTGAAAATATCTGAACAAGTTTTGAACATCAATCCATTGTTGTTCTTTGTTAAATGCGCTGCTCCAGCCGAAACAATAAACGTTTTCTAATCAAATTAAATATATTAACAAAAAAGAAAAAAAAAAATGCTGATTAAATGAATTCGCATGACTAATCTTTTTCACAAAAATTAAACAATTCTATCTAATCTCATAAATCTAAAACAATTTTATAGCTCCAGACGTTCACTGAAGTATATTTTTTTTATTTTATTTTGTTTTTAAGTCTTACCAACAAATGTTCGAAACTAATTTCCATAATGATTAATGGTTTGGTATGGTAAAACTGACTTATTTCTATATAGCCTGTTTTTTTTTGTGTTATAAAATATTCTTAAAAAAAAACACAAATGAAAATAAAAATATAAAAAAAAACCAGCAGATACATAAATGATACTTGCTAATATAAAATACTGATCACCGTACCTTTATATGAAAATTCCTTATCTTAATGTTTCTGGTTCTATTATAGTTTTTTTTTTTTTTGGTTAATAGGTTTTGAACTAAGTTATAACCCTCAATAAAGATACTAATATTTTGACACTTCCAACAGTTTAACTGCCCACACAAGGTTGGTTTTGGTTTTTTTTGTATGTAAAACATTTATGTTTAAAACATTTTCTATTAAGAGCTTTGTGCTTATCAAATAGTTGGTCAGCTAAATGAATTTTAAAATTTATTGGAAGCTGGCAGGAGTTTTATTGGTTTTTTCTTTTTTATTCAATAACGAAAAAAATTAAGTGAATTGTTTACCTATATTGATTTTTAACGAATATGGTTGTTCTTGGCATCCGGAAAAAAATAAATATCTTTGAGCAGAAAATAAATATTTGAAATCACTAAAATTAAAATTCACTAAAAAATTCAATCTTTTAATTTTACAGAAATTTATTTGATTCCGCATAAGTTTTATAATTTTTTTAATATAGGTAAAAATATATATTTTATTTATTTATTTCAATCGTTATACAATTATCATTTATTAATCAAAAAGACTACAGAAAATAAAATAACATCTAGGCTTGCAACAACATGTTTGATCAGAAAGGATAATTAAAAATTGTTTGTGAGAATCAACAAGAACGAACATTTTTCCTAATTCTTAAACCACCAACTTAACAATATGTTTGATAACTTCGGATTAGTTTATGATTTGTGTGGCGCTAATGAATGTACCGATTGCATATATTGAGAATAAAGTTAAAATCCATAATGGTCAACAATTATACAAATAAGAAATTAAATTTTATATTATTTACATAAATTGTCTGTTTTCCCTCGTTAATGGATTCATCTTTATATACTCTCATTTGATGTTCTTGACCTTACAATTCCCTTGACCCATATTAAGCCTTTAAAATACAAAATGTAATCATGCGACTCTAATTGTGACTTCAGCGTGTAATCCCTTAAGCGGTCTTAAGTTCATTTTAGGATAAAACCATCATTGTCCATTCATAGCGCATTAACGCTCTCATCTATCGGCTTTACACGGAAATGCCAGATAAGTATTTCAAAATTTAAAAGACACTTGATCTACCCGATAAATTCCGCGTAATCTGGTCGAAAACATCTTTCAATGGATTACACTATATAAAATGTACATATATATCTACACTAAGGCACACTAATTCTCAAACGTGACATTTATATCTTTTAAAAATAAAAACACCATCATGCCAGAAAGTATTATACCCACAAAAAATTCTTATAGGAATATTTACTCCCGATAAGTGGCTCACTTCGGATTGTTTGTTCCATTATCCTCATTTGCTCTCACCCAAAAAACGGACGGCCCATCATCCAGTATATACATATGTATGTATATGCATAGGTAGAGGGAAAAAAGAAAGGATGTTTCCCATTGTTGTGGTGAATTGCCATCGAAAATAATCGAATCAAATATTTGACAGCACTAACACCAAAATTATCCCATTACCGCCGAGGGATTTATTGCGGTCCGAGATAAACACTGTGCGGGCGGGAAGGCTCTAATTTGAGTCAGCACGACGAAAGGACGAAAGTTGATTCTTATCAGTAGTTATATGGTGTCTCAGAAAACCCAGCAAGGATTACCTGCAGTTTGTTGAATTAAGACTATATAAGAACGAAGTACCTATACCTTTTTAAAATGCATATAGGTTCTTCGATCTTGATCTTTGCCCGGTGCTAATGAGATCAAAACCGAATTGCTCTGAATTTTTTTTTTAACTGGGCAATTATTTCAAAGAATTTATCTCTCACTCTTTCTTTTTCTATTTGTATGACGGGCAATATTTGCGGTAGAAATGGTTTTACAGGCAATGCAGCGGAGGCGGCGGCTTTTTACAATGCGCACCCGCGCGCGCAGTGGTGGTCACAGATCAGATCCTGCGATGATAAATAAGAATTAAGCCATGTCATGGGAATTATTCGGACTGCAATGAGAGTGAAATACATAAATTAAAGGAATCGACGACAAAACTAGAGAGTCGTTGTGTACTTATGCGATCGCTCACCGATGCCTGATTCAGCGATCAATGGCTCACTGCTCATCGATCCCATGCATCTTTGCTCCCTCCTTGCGATTAAGGTGACCAGATATGCAACTCTAAGACATCAAGAATATAGAAGAGAGACAGATCTGGATTTTTTACCAATGAAAAACTCCATGAAAAAGTTTAGCTTCCATAGAAGCCATTTTTTTAAAACTGGAGCTAGTTAATTCTATACAAGCAAATTGAATCCAGTGTTTTGATAGACATCTGTCAGAAATATCAATTTAGTTAATTTAATAGTTAACTCACTAAACTCCTTGAGTTGACAGGGAGTTTACTCGGGATCTTAATTGATTGAATTAACTTAGATAACCTCGCACTGAAAAACTGGAACCTATAGAGTTCTTAGTTTTTAAGCAAATAAATCAGTGATCTCGTTTTTATGATATATCGAAGATTTTAGTTGAACCCTTCTCTCAATTTATCGCTTAGTTGAGCCAACAAAGGTTTTTAAAAAACGTATTTTCGATGTTTTTTCAGGGTTTTTTACATAAAGTCTTAAGCCCAATTTATTCACTTTCAATTAAATTGAAAATTTTCAGTAAAAAATATTCATATAATTACTGGAAACTTCCCATTTTAATGACAGCTTTAAATTTAAGGGAAGGTGAATCCATTGGAGCTAAATGGATAAATATTTAAGACATATTTAAAAAGAGAATTAATTATAGTCATGAAAATGTTGTTTAGTTAAATTTTGGTTACTGTATTCGACCAGTAGGTACAAACTAGAAGAAGAAATACAAATAAATAAATTGTTGTTTCGCTAAGTTCTGATGGCTTCGTTCAGTCGATCAATGTTTTGAAAAAAGGGCTCATACAATTTAAGTCAAAAAAGAATAATTATGGATCTTTTTTGTCCCTACATATCCTCTGAAAAAAGGAAGTCTGGTAGGTCTACCTGGTAGATATTGTGGGACAGCGATTTTGAGAGTACTTACAAACAACTCTATAGGGGGCTATTTACGGAGCTAACTTAGCTAACCATAAGTCAACCCCTTGCAGTGAACGCAGTCATCACTGGTTAAAGTAGGTATACTAGGTAGGTGGATCTGGATCTGAATTCTGAATGTGAATGTGCTTCTTTGCGATATGCTGGGATGGGATGGCTGCCTGTCGTCAATGGAGAGCGTCATCATGCACTGTGTGTGAGAGCGCACGGCGAAAAAAAATAAAGCCTAATGCTGGACGTGATTACAGTCGATGTTCATTTTAGAATCAATATATCTTTTTTGCAATGGGTCTTGGTCTCTTTGGTCTGAGTTATCTTTCCGGGGTGCGCGCGCACTGCAGTGCGCTTTTGCTGTCGAAAATATCAATAAATAAGTGCATGCACTAAGAGCCACCACCATCACAATCACCATCTCACCACCGCCGCCGCGCCGTCACGGCCATATAGCTATAGCAAAAGGAGTCAAAGAAGAGCATCTTGCTGCTATATGGCTGGGGCTGCTGTCGCGGCATATCCGGCGATATAAATTTTATGCGCGCTCGCCCATTATGCAAGTAAAATTATTGATCAGTTGATCCCAACTGACATACTTGCAAAGGACTATGTTTTCTTTTCTTCCTTTTTCTTTTCTTTTTTTTTCTTGATGATGGTTTGTTTTTATTTGTTTGGTTTCATTTCTTTGGCATAAAAATAGTGAGGTTTATTTTGTGCTTTGGGTTTCCTTCACTATATATAAATAAATAGATACACCAGAGGCTCAGCAAATATCGGAAACCACTAGATTTTTATTTTTTAACAAACACGTGCGAAGTCGCTAAAGCGCAAGCGCAAACGAAAGGATCAAGGATCAAATGATCAAACCGCCTATTAGAGAGTTGGTTTTCTTATCTCGCGCAAAGTTTGCTCATCATCGCAGGTACTATATGTAGATATGACCGCACAATTTGGGTATTCCGATTGTCTCTGTAGAGTATAGAGCATGGAGTGTTTATTCTCCGGTGAAGATCAATTGATTCTCATGCGGAACCTCTTGCCTATGACGAGACGTCCGTTGTTTTCGCCCGCGCGTTGCCGCCGCCGAAATGCATACAAAAATATAATATATACGTCTCGGAATTGTATACACGGATAAAAAAATCACAGCCCAAATTGATGACGAGTTTAAATAGATTTTCGAATTCGATCGTTAATTATTTTATTATTTTATCATTACAATTTATTTCCTTAATTATATTTATGGACTGTCTAAGTGAGATTCTGATTAGTTATTCGACATATAAAAATTGGTAAACAGTCTTAAGTCCAGGATAGGAGAAGAAAATCAGATTTATTTCTACAAAATTTTAAAAAAATCTAAAATTGTTTTTTATGTATACTTTCTAAAATTTAGAAAAAATTTTGGTGCTAAATTCATTAAATTCATATATTTAAAGAAATAAAACCAATATCTAGTTAAAAAAGGGGATTAGTATTTAAACTTAAAAAGTATTTGTAGTTAAAAGCCAATATATGAATAAAATTAAAAAAAAGTATAACGATTACAAATTGTAAACATGATTATTTGTTTTGATTTTTATTTCCTTTTCCCAGTGTAGGTACCCACTCTACGAACATAATAACGTTTTTATTATTTTTTTATTTGCGTTTAAATTTAATTAAAATGTAACCCTGCTACATGGCAAGAACAATTCGAAATGCATTTGTGCCTGCAGGCGAGTGAAATATACCCTTGGAGACACTCCCTAAAAGGAAAAGAGGCCTCCACCCTTCTGCTCTTAGCCAAACCTAACTAAAAGACGACAATGGCAAGCCCATCAGTGCGATTCCATTGATAAATTCGCATGGGATCATCCTGATGCAGCATCACAGAGAGATACCATATCTAATGATGGGATGTTTGCGTCTTCGTTGTTGTCGTGGTCGTAGTCGTCGTCATCATCATCGACAACAACGATTCGGCCGAAGTTGAAGTTGAAACAAAACAACATCGAGTCGATGCAATCTCAAGCCCATTTACAAGACAATGCGCTGTGCGGAAGAGTGGATGATGGTGACGATCAAGCCATAGCAAGCACAGCCATGATCATCGAACTCCGAAATTCTTCACCATCATCTTATACACGTCGTCGTCGTTGTCGTTGTCGTTGTCGTCGTATAGTCCTAGTCGGCCTCATCTTCGTGGTCGTTGGTATATAATGCCTTCACATGTTGCTAAAAGAGGCTTCAATTTTAGCGGTCGTGATCATGTAATTTCTGCCCACGCACTTACTCTGTGCACGCATCTTGTGCACTAATTCGCCATTTAAGATGTTCACTCGGTCAGCGACAGCCAGCCAACGAATGCACCCAGCGAAAGACCCATCACACATTCGGATTAGAAGTCGTTTGGGAAAATGTTTACTACATATATATAGCGTCCAAGACATTCAGCAAAAACGACGACGCGACGGTTTCAATTCCAAGTTTCAAAGATGGCTGAAAACTTAAATAATTGAATAACTTAAATGGGAAACATAAAATTTGCATCGAAGTGGCCGCCTGCCACAACATGAACTACGACATCGACTGGTCGGATCGGACGGACCAGACCGGACGGCCAAATAGCCAAAAGGATCATGAAGTTTCGCCCGTAAGTGTATAAGCAATGACGCCGGAATGGGACGAGCACGGGGACGGGTGGCACGGCGGCGGCGGCAATGGATCGGACATACTTTGAAGAGTGCCGCGCGGCTGCTTTTCACATTGATGCAAAGGAAATCGCCTTGTGATCCATTGTAATTGATGTCAATTTTAAATGGTCAAAGTTCCTATGCCGCTCCTTTTGGTTTAGGGTTGCCTTCTTGCCCGCCATAGCTCGCAAAAACAAAAATACGATAACAAAACCGTCAATCCCAGTAAAGGGCATTCTCATATCACCAGCAGGAGCAGTTTGGCACTAAGTGAAGCGTCAAATTGGCAGATTGATAGAATGCATCTCTGCCCACCTTGACCATCTCATCTCGCAGCAACTAAATAAGTTGTTGAATGGTGGTCTTGTGTCTTGTGACTTGATTGTTGGTCGTCTTCTTCTTCTTCTTGGAAGTTTCCAAGTGCCGTTTGTTCGTCACCTCTTCTTCTCTTATTTTTGTTTGTATCACATCATGAGTTGATTATAATTTTATTTTATTTTCGTTCACAAGAATAATCTTTTATTTTTTCTTTCTTTTGTGATTTATCACAGTGAAAGAAGAGTCTGCGTTAAATTAAAGTTCTTCTTTTTTCCTTCGTCACTTTAAAATAAAAAATAAAAAACCTGAATCAGGGCTCATTCAATTCAATTCAATGGCAATAACCAAAAATCGTTTATATTGTTTGGATGCCAAACAATAGAAAACTATACAAATCGTTTTGGAACATTTTTTCTAATCGAAATCAAAACAAAGTTATAATGTAAAATGTGTGTTCGAATGGTCAGAGAATTATGTTATTGGAAGACAAAATGTTGTTTGAGTTTATTTTCTTTTTTTCTTTTCGAAGTCAATAGATAACACACATCATGTGGTGGACTATAGGATGTAAACTAAACACAGAGAGGAGTTGAGAAGAAATGGAATTTTACATTTAATTTTATGGGCTTCTACCTTAAGATTGAGTATATTTTTAGAAAACATTTAAGGTAGTTAACATTTCACTCAATTGCTTAATTGAAAAAATAAAAATTAAGAAGAAAGAAAACTAAATTATAGAAAAATAAGGTTTGTGCATCAGCTTTTTCGTTTGAAACAAATACATTGCTATTTTTATACAAACATGATAAAAGATTGTAAAAGCAAATATCAAATACTTAAAAATAATGCAGAATGTTTTCAATCTACCTCACACTTTATTTTTCTTTCTTTTCTAACAGCAATTTAGAAAAAAAAAGAACTAAGCTTTGCAGAGAACGATGCAGAATATATATGAAGGAAATTTCTGCAACTCGAACGAAATGGAAAAAAAAATCATCGTCAATATTTTATGGACAATATTATTTTTTTTTGACAGACATGTTTCAAATTATAACTCTACGATACACCAGAAAAATAGACCTTGTTCACGCCTCAAATTAATCTTCCTTTTGTGGAAATGTTTGTCTTTTCCCATTAGGAAACTACACCCAAATAAATTTATTTTTATTTAAATAAATAAATAAATATTTAAATGTTATTAATAAATAGGTACAGTGAAATCTCTCATAAACGGACATTGATGTTACCTAGAAAATTGTCAAACAAAAACGTCTGTAAAGTTGGCAAAACAATTTTCACCTAGCCTTACGGGACCTTAACAGGGATTTTTAGTTCCTTTGCATTTTTTTGTATTTCTATTCCAGATTTTGCAGTTCACCAAAAAGTGGGTGTAACCCCCTGTACTGCTAACTTCACTATGAAGTTAGCAGTCCATGGTGTTTTTTCGACAACCAGACATGCTATCACTTTCAAATAGGTATCTAAATTTGCAGTTCTTTTTGCAGTTCCAGAAGTCATCAATTGGTTGTCGAAAAAACTGCTAACTTCACAGTGAACTTTATTTATTTATTTTTATTTATTTATTTCTTAATCAATCAGATATTTACTATCTTACAGACTATAGAATTTACAAAAAAAGGGTTTATAATAATAAATACGTAATAACTAAATAACATTCAATTATAATTTAAGAAGTATAATAGTATGTTGGATTTTAAAGAAAATCTACTATAGTGGAAATTAAAATCAATTACATCTAAAATTCTGTTAGTTTCCCTGACACAGCGAGTTATGGGCTCATTGAGTGCATAATTAACTCTATGTTTATCCTCCAAAAATAGGAAACGTTCTCTTAGATGACGAGACGGTGCATACAAATTTATTAGAGATACAATATATGGACAATTAATATGATTAGACAAAATATCACTTATAAACATTACTGAAAACATTTTACGACGGTTTTCTAATGACTGAATGCCAATAAGTTGACATCTAGTGGAATAAGAGGGCATTTCAATGTTCCAGCCAAGCTTCCAAACAACAAACCTTGTGAATTTTTTTTGAACATTTTCAATTCTTTTTGAATGAATAAGGTAATATGGATTCCATATTATACAACAATACTCCAAAATAGATCTGACGTAGGCGTTAAACAGAGATTTTAGAGTATAGGGATCCGTGAAATCAGTGGAATTCCGTTTGATGAAACCCAGCATAAAATTGGCTTTAGCAGCAATGTACTCAATATGTTTGATAAAATTGAGTTTAGTGTCGAACACAACACCTTAATCTTTTTTTTTCATAAACTCTTTCGAGAGAACATTATTATCAATTTTATACTCAAAGCAAATTGGTGAGGAATTACGGCAAAAAGAAAAACATTGATATTTGGAGACATTTAAAAACAAGTCATTAATCATACACCATTCAGCCAGTCTATCAAGATCAGCTTGTAAAAGATTACAATCATTTACAAATTTAATACACCTAAGGAATTTAAGATCGTCAGCAAAGAGAAGACGAAGAGAATTTGAGAAAACTTCAGGTAAATCATTGATAAAAATTAGGAAAAGAAGAGGTCCAAGGTGACTTCCTTGAGGAACACCAGACGACATAGTATCAAATTTTTTTCTAGCTGATGACCTTAAATTTTTTTCTAATTTTTTTCTGGAACTGCAAAAAGAACTGCAAATTTGGACCCCTATTTCAAACTGATAGCTTGCTGTGTTGTTGAAAAAACAGCATGTACACTGTACAGTACAGGGGGTTACACCCACTATTTGGTGAACTGCAAAATCCAGAATAGAAATGCAAAAAATGTTAAAAAAACTGCAAATTCCTGTTAAGGTCCCTTTAGGCTAGGTGAAAATTGTTATGCCAACTTCACAGACGTAAAACAAAACCAAATTGAGAACTTAAAAAAAAACACACAATACATTATACATATTCTTGAATTTTCTTATTTTAGTCTCAAAACCATACGTCGCGGAACAATTTCAAGATAGAATTTGGATTTTGATGTAGACCAATATGACTGAAAAAAAAATATTTAAATTTATCTACCAGAAGATTTAAAATTAAATGCTCTTTTATTCAATGAAATAAGCCTTCATTGGATTGCAATCCCTAAAAGAGACTGAACAAATTAAATTTGTGTTGAAGTCTTAAAATTTTTTTTTTGCTGAATTTAAATTTAATGGATAGTGAAATTGAGACATTAGTCCTAAATTAAAATAAATATTTTGTCTAACAATGATAGGAATCTTAAGTGCCACATTTGCGTCAATTAATTACATCCTGGTGCTATTTACATTTAAGTTTTTGCTTTAATTGAAATTTCATACAACTGAAAAATTGACTTTTGAACTTAATTATATATGTATGTAGGTAATTCAATCAGTGTGTACGTTTTTCTCAAGTTTTAAAACCGATTTGTAGTCTGCACTTTTACATAAAAGTTGTTCCAATGTAATTACATGTAAGATTTATTTTTAACATAATTCCCTTTCTTTTATAAGTTGACCTTCGTATATGGTAATAAAATTTTTCTAAAAGTGACAAGTTCCACATTCAAAAACCAAAAAAAAAACAATTCCCCAAATTGGTATATACCGTCTTTTATACAAAATTCTCATATGGCTTTGCTCGTAGTATAGGAATTTCAGTTAAGCACAGCAATCAATGGTAATTGGGATGCACCAGAGCATCATAAGCAGTGGGAAACTGGGAATTCATTAAAATCAGGACTAAATTACCGAAGCTCTTTTGCAGTTTTTCTCGTTTTCTTGCACCACCACCACCGACCGCCATCGATCGTCACTCCACTGACCAACCGACTGACTGACTAACTGACTGACTGAATGAATGGACTAAACGACTCCAAGACTATATTATAGCAAGCAGTTTAGCCATTCAGCAACAGCTGAAGAGTGCTGTGCATCACACAGCAGAATTCTGTGTTGGTAAATTGGCAAATTTATGTGCCACAGAATGGAAGTCTTTTCTCTCTTCGACAAGCAAAACGGTGACTATAAAATTTATTTTCAAATTAAAATGCCATTTTGTTGGAAAATAATTTTTAATTGATGGTGGCTCATTTTTTGATAAATATGACATGATCATGGCATTTGGTCATTTAATCCGCTATATATGATTTGCCAGCATATTAAGTTGTAAGTGTGTATATATTTTTTTTTAATATTTCCTTTAATTCCTTTCAAAATCACTTATAAACGTATATAGAAGCTGAAAACATTTTGATTTACTAATTGTGGGAGATATAAAAGTAAAATGTTAAAGACGTTTTTTTTTATTTTTTGTACAAAGTTCTTGAAAGTTTCGAATAGTTTTTATGCAGGGGCGGAACTTCAATATTTCTTTTTATGTCATTCGGGTTAAATATATATAAGACACAAAAAATTTAAGTATTCGCCTCAGGGTATCTCGCGCTGAACTCGTGTGGGAATTTTTTGTAATAATTCTTTGATGTTTTGATTGTTGTCCGACCATCAGGTGGCTTTTTATTTCGTTCGATTGGTAAGGTGCAACTAATGTGTTGCGCAGGATTTTGTTTTGCCTTTAAAATATTATTAAAAGTTAGTGTCGAAAATATGGTTTTCAGGATGAACGTATTTTTGAACATTTATGAGGCAAAAGGAGGTGATACAATTAACTTTCTTCTGTGGGTCCTTAAATTTGTAGTCTTTTTATTTTTCGTTTCAGTTATTTCTGAATATGTACAACTTTTTTTTGAATAATAATAAATAAAAATCATAAATAAATTGATACGAAGGGTTTTTAAAAATAATAATTGCATAGATGTACATTGTACATACTATACAATTAGAATATATGTACTTGATACTATTTAATTGGACTTGTTGAATAGCCTTTAGTCCACAACAATTGACGTTAACGTGATGAGTCCAAGTGAGATCACCGCGGGCGTATTTTTATCCAAAATTCAATCTCTGATCATTTTTCTTACTTCAGATTAGGTACAAAAAAATAGAGCGGCTACGAAAGTTTACAAAAATCATTAATTTTTGAGGAGTGCTAAGATGTGGAATACACCACTTTTTAATACAGTCTTAATAACTCTAAATTAGAGTTACTGAAGATAGTGATTTCAAATCTTAAAATAAAATTAAAACTTAACTACTGCAAAGTGCCAACGCTTTTTTCTAATGATACATAGTAAGTACTTTAGAAAGATCACATAGAACTTGCAGCACTGATCAACATACTGATCGACCGCACATGCTGATCTGATATGGTATCTCACCGAACCACGGACAAAATTTAAATGGGTGATACGAATAATCAATAATAATGAAATATCCAGCTGCATTCTTCTTTTAATACAATTTAAGCTTAATACTCCAAGCACAGTAAATGTCAATAAGTTTCCTTTTAAACTCAACTTCATAATACGTACTACATCCTTTTAAGCCGTACTCCACGAATGTGCATAATACAGCTTAATTTTTCCTCTTATTCCGATATATACAGATATTAAAAACCAATCAGGTACAAGTATCTCATTTTATAAATCCTCCCCAATTTTTCTTGTATACTGTGTTTGGGCATTTGGACAAAGAAAAATTTATGAGCAAGAATTTTAGAAAATTTCGGCACCACAAATTCATATAACCATGAATAAAGGAACCTTGCCACAGGTTGTAAACAAACAAACAAATTTTAAAACGATTTCCTAAAAATTATTAGTTTTTAAGCCTTTATAGGAAAAAGGTCAGTTAAAGGCTCCTTATTAATTTAAAGACTATAACTAACAACTGTAGATATTTATTAAATATTCTTAGACCATTAATTATAGTTAGACAACGTCCTAATGGTTTCAAATGGCTGGAAATATGCATTATTTGAATGAATTAAATGTCACTTTAGTATTTTAGTTTAGACACCCTATTCTGTTACCTAAGTAAGATAAATCTTTGACAACAAATACATTTTTTTTATTTATACGACTTAAACGGCTGTCCAAAGTTAAACAAGGTTTATAAATACGAATGCAAATAGGTAAAATATATACCCTTTATAATCTTAATTTATCGATCTTACTTTTACTTTGATTTCATGGTATCTATATATAGATTAAGAATATAATTTTAAGAAGCCTTCATAAAAAAATAAATAAACATAAATTCAAAGTCAAAGAAATGATCTTACAATAAATTTATTTAATTTTCTTTAAAAATCTCACACTTTCTTAAAATAAAAAACAGAAGTGAATTGGCTCGCATAACATACATCGTATACATGTTATTTTTTTAAATATTTATCATTCATTTAATACTTTATGATTAGTACAAAAATTATAGCATCTGCAAGCGATATCACGTCAAAACTGAATAGCTATACATTATAAACAAAAAACCTCTCACCACCATGATGGGTTTGACAATTAATTTGCTTATTTATGTCTCTTCAGAGACAAAGAAACACACAGGTGCTTGATTATATGGCAGCGGCCAAAATAATCATTCCTTTTATGTAATTCTATACTTTCAGTAAACTTTTTTATCGCCTTAACATTCCATTTGTTTAAAATTGGAATCTCCCAAATTGAAAACAAAAACAAAAAAATCCCTTCACCAATTTATGGCCACTTTTTGAGCCACTCAAGCGATTCCACCATAAAAGTTCCACACATTTATCAAGAACTATAAACATATATGCGATAGACCAAAATAAAAATTGCCCATAAATTATAGCAAATTAAACAAAAGAACAACTCTGCTCAAGCTCTAACAACATCAAATTCACACATCAATTTGCAATTCAAAATTATTCAAAGCGATCAATGTTCTGCTAACTGTCAACCGAAATCATCATAGATGATGATTTCAATCCGAGTCCGAATCTGAATCTCTGAATAAACTTCCACACCACACATCAAATCAACTTGTATGTATCCCGCTTCCCTTCATTTACATACATTCATACATATGTAGATACTTTCATCACAAATCATTAAATCAAATCAACATCTGCAGTGGAAACCTATTCCTGTGCATACTGTGCGCATAAAAATGCACAAATTGTGCATTCAGCGTACTTAAAGTCGGAAAATTATTGTAAGATCGCTCTCAGAGACCGCATAAAGTGCCTTATACTTATGTATGTACATATATGCAAAAGATGGGAAAAACTTGTTTAGAAATGTCATTCTTCATGCCGCTTTGAATCACACTTCAAACCGTTGCTTGCTGGCATTGTTTGGCTTGTTCACGGCTTACTCGTCGAATATATATATGATACTCGGCCTACGTTGTTGGCTAAAGAGTCATATCCAGTCAGAGCCAGCTTAAATGCCTTGGTCTCTCGTGGTTTCAGTTGGGGCAACTTAGTATCAGTATGCACAAGACACAACCAACCTGTCGAATCGAATTGAAAACGTGTAAAACACTCAATACACACGTATTTACCTACGTCAAGGTGCCCAAATGTGGACATGAGCAATATCTGCAGAATGCCATAAGTTTCGAGAAGCGCGATCGCCTCGAATTCAAATTCAAATTCGAATCCAAATACCACCAAGACCCATCGAGCCATCGACCATCATCATCCACTATCCACATAATCGCCATATTCAACATAATCCTTCCCCTTCTAACCCACACTTATTCAAAATGCTCCCTATACACACCCACCATCACAGCCACAAACCAAATAAAGTGATCTTCTCTTGCTCGACCAGCATGAGATACTATACCAACAAGTACATTGGCTCGATCGTTAGTTCTGTTCAGTGGCGGACCATTTCAAAGATAACATGCGCCCCAGAGAGAATTATTCAATAAATTTATCAACGAAATGTTCGAAACATTTTGTGGAAAAGCGAAAAGGTAAAATTCTCCGTACCATAAATTTTAAAAGAGACCGAGTTTCATTTAAACAAAAATAAATTAATTAATTTGGATAAACAGTTGAAAAAAAAAAAAACAAAATTAGATCATTTTTCAATCATTTATAAATGGGTTCAGAATTTTTTATGCGATGAAATTGGGGTTTTTGAAATATTATATTGAAATATTATTAAAATCAAAATCTTATATAATTTACTTAAATATTCACCAAACAAATATATTATTTCTGAATTTTCTACAGAATTTCTGAAACAGATTCAATTTATTTCATTCAAATTAATTTTCTTATAAAATGAAGAATTAACGCTCAGTATCATCATCGAAGTAGATTTTTTTGATTTTTCAGATTAAAATTGAACATAATTTTGCAACACTATTTCGCTCTTTTCCTAAAGAAATAAAAGCCAAAATCTGACACGAAGGAACCCCACATTGTGGTACTTAAAGGAAGGTACTTGGCAGACCGCAGATTGCAATCGTAAAATATTTACCTATCTAGTAAGGCTTATTAAAATATTAAAGAAAAAACCAATGCCATCTTGGTTTCCTTAAACTCAAAAGAAATTGTTGTCAGTTTTTATCAAACTCATTTGAATCCGTTATATGCTATTTAATAAACCGGAAATATGTTTGTAGAGAACCTAAGCATGCTTGAAATCAAAAATGCTACTAAATTTACAATTAAGTTTCTGAAAAAATGGTCAAACTGGTCACTTTTAATATGTGTGATAACTCGACAACTAAGCCCAAGCCCAATTCGACATTTTAACATGAAAACTTGAATTTTCTATTTAAAAAAAATGATTTGAAAAATGAAAAAAAAAATAATGAGATAAAATTTGTAAAGACTAATTAAACAAAATTGTAAAGTCAGAGGCGCTAAATTTTAAACAGCCCGATGTTAAGGTATTAGCATGATACTACTAACAATTTACTAACTTCAAAGGTTTTCCTAAATTGTACTTATATTTAAACATTTTTCAACTGGTATCTATTATCGTAATAAATTTTAGCTAAACACGTCTAAAAAAGTGACAGTTCGTGCAAACAAGTAAGCTAACATTTTAACATTTTTTATTGTCAAAGTGACATTTGAAGTTAATATATGCATTTGGTGATTTTAACTTTAATACAATTTTTAAAAAATTAGCATGAGCTAATTCGTAAAAAATTTGGAAAATCCTGTTTTTAACCTAGCAACATACTAAAAATGCTTTAACATCGTACTTTACTTACCCTTCTGAAATTTTGCCCTAATGATTTCAAATCTGTTTAGCGAATTACTCATATCTTTTCAATGATATGCCAAAATGAAAAAGAAGGTCACGGTCAGGAAGTAAGTTTTTTTCAAAATTGAATAGAAAACATCTTTTTATTTTTTGTTGTTTTGCACTTTTTTTTATATAAAAAGCATTGGTGCACCTTGCACTATGGCAAGTTTCGCATTATAAAAACATTCGAGCTCAAATTTTTACCTGTTATTTTTTTGCTTCACATTTCTAGAGCGAGTTGATGATTTTTTGTTTTAATTTTGGATTTTGGTGTAAAAGAAAATAAATATTTAAATATGTATGAAGTTTTAAAAACTTTTTTTTCTTTCCAACAAAAATGGGCGCATTCACTAATGTAGCCACTACGTAGTCAAGTCATAGTCATTCTGATTGGCTACATACAACTACAAAATGAGTTGAAATTTCCCCTCCGACGTAGTGTAAAAATTTCGGCTTCAAAGTTAGTGGAGAATGATTTTGACGTTTTACAATCAGCTGTTCGGTAAAGATACAAAAGATTCAAACTATTAAAAATGAAACTTGACCACAATTAAATTATTTTGCATAATTATGACTTTATCTTCTTTCGAATCACTCATATTATATCTTACATATATTTGATATTATTTAATTTAAAAAGAAAAGATTATTTAAAGTACTCAAAACACAAATGTTTCTTATTTCGTGTGTGTTTAGATCTGTCATTAATATGACAGTTTAGGATTGACTATCTTTGTAGTGCAATTTTGCATTCACAAATCTAGTTGAATTTCGACTACGTAGTGACTACATTAGTGAATGCGCCCAATGTCTACTATGCAAATATTTTGTTTTCCAATACTTTTTTTGTGATTTTTGTTTTCATAATTCATTCCCGACTTATGCCAGCAATATTCTTAAACATCCCCTCGGGTCCTCCATCACACTCACTGAACTCCTCCTTTTCTTCGTTTAGCATATTTTCAGTCGCACGCAAAACATGCACTATTATCAACAATTTTCTTTGCCTTTTCTTTACCTCGATTTTGACAAATGCGCAGAACTGAACAAATATGAAAACGCTTATGATATTACCTTTAAGTACACATATGTATGTGAATTCCTCGCAACTCGCAAGTAGCCCCTGCTATTTCTTTTTTAGGTATAGAATAGCCTGGGAATCGAACCCAAGACCTTCGACGTAACATTCCTATTCCTATGAACTCACAATTACGACACGCTCTAATACGAAAAGTTTTAAATTGTTATAAACATATACTTAAATATTTTTTAAAGAGCATGTAACCATGTTGAATTTTGTATCTAGGTTTCAATTACATATCGATTTTTTTTCTAAATGATTCGCTTAACACAAAAGACCATCACCCCCAATTAATAATTAATGCTTATTAATCTTATTATCATCTATTTCACAAATCTTCTAAAATGTAGATCAAAAATTAGTTAAAAATAAAGTCACAGATCGCAACTGATTTTAAGAACTAAAAGCAAAGGGGCCTTAACATCACCCTATTAACTGCGGCACTGGTTCTGTTATGATTGTATTAGTGCGATCGACCGACGACGACGACAACGATGAAGACAACAATTACGGCAAGGCGATAGGTGAAGGCGAGGCGACTACAGTGCGGCAGAGGTGTGTGAGTGAGAGAGGGGGCAGCACAGGTCCGTGTAGAGTACACGGTGCGACGGACGTTTAGTTGTATCGTGGACTTTGTTAACATTGCGCGCGCATATACACAGAATCGACGACGCTCTCCAGAATCAGAGTTGGCGGCCCAGTGCGTGGCAACAATTAACATTAACCGATGATTAACACTGATTTCCATATATAAAAGTAATAATAACTGTGCACATTTAATTAGCGATAGCTTCATCAGAGCCGGCTAATTTTAATTTGTTTTCTTTTTTTGTTTGTTCTCATTATATTTTTTTTATCGACGATCCACGAGCCTGTCGGGATCGGAGGTCAAGATCCAAGAGAACATTTCACACGCGACGAACTCAAGATCAAGACTCAACGACACGATAATACGATGACAAAAGTCAATAAATAGGGTGTTGTTTGCTTTGTTTAAGTTTGCTTTCGTGTTGGTCTTCATATAATAATTCGTGGGATCATATATCGTTTCGTTGTGTGTCGTGTTTATTGTTGTTGTATACTTTTTTTGTTATTGTTGTTTTGTTGTTGTTATTTTGTTTGACTTGTGTTGCTCTTTGATGGTGATTATGATGAGGTAGATCTTGTCTGACAGATGCAGATGAATTATTATTCGAGATACATTTTGCTGTCATATTGATGAAAAATAACAAAACAAACACTTGTAGAATTAAAACAAACACTTGTTGTATATTAGTTCTGTTTTTACATATTTTTTTTTTTTTTTTTTTTTTTGATTTTGTGTGGAATTTTTTTTAAACGATTTTCCCCTTGCTGATTCAACATTCAGCCTAAGCTAACGACGACCAAGAGTGATTTATGGTCGCGTGTCATCTGTGAATTTCATGTTCGTATCGTCCTGGCCTTTCGTTTTGTTGTCTATGCGTAGGTGTGTAGTATTGGCAAACTGAACTGAAGTGGTATCCCACTGTGCGCGGAACATTATGGAGCAAATTGCCGTGAGCGATATGCAGCACCAGCAGAGCACAGCCAGCTTGGTTACGGCCAGCAATTCAGGCTCAGCGGATTACAATTGCTTATCAATTGTGGGTGGAAAAATGCGCAACAACTTGGGAAGTGCAGGCAACAGCAGTACTCTGGCTTCATCGTTGGTGGAAATAGCAGAACCTGTTGCGGTTAATGCCGGTGGCATTGAAGCCAGTTCCGATTCAGATTCCCCCACAATGTACTCCTCCTCGTCATCGAGAACAACTTCCAATTCAATGGCCAACAATGCGTCGAATGATCTGGCAGCAGCTGCTGCAGTTGTGCTCTCGCTACAAGGAACGATGGTATCCAGTTTGCAGCAGGCAGCAATGCTGCCTGCCAACTCTCCAGCGGCAGCTGCTCTCAACTTGCAGGCACTTGAATCGTATTTGGCTCTTCAACGCATCACTGGAAAGTCGGATGTTTTTCGCAACAACAGTAACCAGGAGCAGGCAAAGTCAGAGCTGACCAGCGATCTCGGCGATTGCGATGATCTCAATCTCTTGGAGACAGACGAACAGCTGTCGTTCGAGTCGACGATAGACGCAACGACTGTCGACGGCCTCCAAGGACTCGACACAACATACAATAACCTAATGATAAACGCCACCACGAGCTCATCATACAATCCATCGCACTCGGAAACTTTGCAGGCAGCAATGCTGCACGACAAGATGCTTCTCAATACTACTCAATCGTCATCAGCGTCGTCCAGCTTGAAACGTTACCTGCCTTCTTCATCATCAACGTCATCTGTCAAAAGCCTGCCCAGTCTATCATCCTCCTCCGTGTCGGCGTCGTCCTCATCAACTGTCACAACATCAACATCAACGGCAGCGACGGCGACGGCGCAGCAACAGTCGTCCGCAACAGCAACAGTGGTCACGGGCAACCAACAGCAGCGCTCAAAGAAGCAATTCATATGCAAGTTCTGCAATAGACAGTTCACAAAATCCTACAACCTCCTCATTCACGAACGCACCCACACCGATGAACGCCCCTACTCTTGTGATATTTGCGGCAAAGCCTTCCGCCGGCAGGATCACCTTAGAGACCACAGGTTTGTTATGCAAATCCCTTGTTTGCTTTTAACTTTAAATCTTTTTTTGCTTTCCTGGTTATTGGCTCTTCACTCCCTTCTATACTCCCCCACATAATCCCCATTAATAACCCCTGACAGCCGAATAATTACTGCCGCATAAATCACGCAAGCCATGTCGTGTCGTCGTGTCAGATGATACGGCACTTGTTGCGCCTTTATCTCCACAAAATCGACACATTTATCAATTTGGGCACACAAACAACAAGCAACAAGGTCTTAACGTGCTTAATCTCCTCATTGTGTTCATTATTCCAACATGAGCTGTCGAAATTGAGATAGCACTGTTTGATTTTGACAATAGCTCACCTGAAAGTTTTTCCTTTGCCGAAGCTGCTGGCTTGGCTGGTGTGTTATCATCACGTTCGATGTACGATGTACCGACGGCAAAACGAGTTCTCAAGATCTCCATAAATCTTAAGCTCATTATAGAGATTGTGAAACCAAACAAAAAAAAATATATAAATAACAAACGGCCAGGCAGGACCAGAAGAGGTATCTGCGGACCTAATAAATTGTCCGCCAGTTGTTTTGGGTCATTATGTCGCCTTCGAGAAAAAGGCTTAATCCTTCTTAAATCATCATCACTGTTAGAATGCAAAGTAATCTGATTTTTTTTGTCGATGGTCAATCTTACCTCTGAAACCAAAGAGAGAGAGAGAGTTCGACGCATGAGTCAGGATTCAGGCTTCAGAGTTCAGACTTCAGGCATGGCACGGCACAAACATGTCGAGAGATATGGAGATATTTTATTTATGCTTTGGCATCCGTGGATATAAAACCAATAAAAATGCATGTGACCATAGTCCTCCCCTCGAAGTGGGCTTCCATTTTAGACGAGGAGGAGGAATCTATACGTCGTTGTCTGTTGTGTCCAATAAATAAAAATAATAATTGTCATATAAAAATGTTTCCAAAAATTTAAGAATTCATAAGATGGTCCAGGTCATAAATTTTCAAATGAAAACACCTACGAAGGCGCCATCGGGAGATGAGTTTTTTGTTGTTTTCTTTTTTTTTATTTTTTTTTATTCTTTATTCTCGCTTGAGGTTTTATAGAGTAGTATTATAGTATCCCGGAGGGACACACGCATATTGTGATTAGAGGGGGCCTTCCAGTTCTTTTTTTCTGACGTTCATAACTCGGGGAATTTATTGCCGCACATGCAGCCTCAAACCTGTTATGGCGACAAGTAAATATAGCAAAGATTCTGGACTTACCACTGCAGCGTAACTTTGGAGATGACTCTATGTTTGCTAAATGACAACTCTTTTATAATGTCCACCGTTTTGGATTTCATTATTGGAATCAATTCGCAAGTTAAGGTCTTTTATCAGTAGGAGCATCGAAATTAATACATAAAATAAGTTAACGATTTGGATAAAAATTGTTTGGAATTATTAAATTTTGTTCGCAAAATATAAATAACTGAATTATTCATTGAAATTCCATTTAATGTTGATGTATGCCAATATTAATAAGTTTTGTTAAAATAATTTTAAATAACCGACTGGCAATTATGGTGCATGCGACAAAATAAATTGGTGATAAACAAAACATAAATAAAAAATAGTTTGGTGATAAGCGAACATTTTTTTTGGGTCTTATTAATATTCAAATACAAGATTCACATTTTTAAACCCTCGTTTAATTTGATCAGAATAGAATAAAACACTAGGTATATGTTAAAACTTTTAATTTTAATTTTTAATATTTTTCACACACGAACTGTAAACTCGGCTTTAAACAACAATGAGTATGTTAAGGTTGTCTCTATTTTGATTCTGTTCGAATTTCAAAATTCTTTGGTTTCCAATTTGTTTTTTTAATATTCCAAATATTTTCCGAAATCGAAGTGTATGCTAAAGTTATCAAGTTTACACGTGAGCTTAATTATTGGTTATACTTATAGCTCTTATAGGTATTTTGACTTACATGCATTTATTTTTTTCATTGTTAATGGCAAACCATAATATATTGGAATAAAATGGAATCATATTTCATACAAAATACCTGTTTTATAAAAAACGCTAACAAAAATTTGATTTCCGTATTTGCTTTTGTTTCCGTTACCAAACTTTGTAAGGCTAGCCAATTTTGATTACCAAATTGTCTTAATTATATTCCATTCAATAAATTAATGTAATGCCTATATTAATTAAATGAAGCACATGTTTTTCAGGATAATCTCAGTTTCGGAGGCGGGGTTAAATCCGAGTAAACTTCTGAAAAATGTTTTTTTTAGTAAATTTGGGTTCCGAGTTACATAACTCAACGAATTTGGTCACTTAACTCTTGATTAACTGAATACATATTTCTAACAGATGCGTCAGAAAAAAGGGCAGTAATATAGAAAGCTTTCGAGAGTACATTTCCATAATACGCACCTTGTTTCGATATAGACAGCTGAAATTTAAGAATCTGCGAGCGATTACCTTAAACCATTACCTTTTAAACCATCGGTTACTAATTTGTTGCAGCCAAAGATGTTGATCATTAGTCATTACTATTTTTTGTTTAGTTTTTAACCAAATTGTAACTTTTCCAAGAATATTTACTTTAATTTTTCACTTTATAGTTCCCATATCAGTTGTCCAAATTAATTTATGGTTAATTTTTATCTGATTTATAGTGCGTTTGTTTTTATAAATATGATATTGTTTAAAAGCTGATCTGTCCAAAATCCATAATGTGTTGTTCTTCTTATTGCAGTTAAAATGAAAGTACAGAGACATAAAATTATTTATAATAATATAGTAAATATATTATTTATCCGTTTTGAGTGCTAAGAGGAAGAAAGAATTAAATTTTCCTTGTTGATATTCACTGGTAAAATGCCAAAATGTCTTAGAATGAAATATCTATCAAAACAACGCAACGCTTCGGTATTTGTTTATTGAAGTAAATATAGTTTAAACGCGAAGTAAACGTCAAAAAGAATTCAATATGGCTTCCGAATTTGTATTTTTCTTGACATTTACAATAACCAATAAATATTTAAAGGATATAATTAAATTCTTACCTTAACTATAGGCAAAACCAATAGAACATACCTTATTTTATTTTCCTCATTAATTTTTTCACTATCGTCCTGGTTCCCAAAAAAAAATCTTATTCTCAGCCATAATAATTTTTCCTAGATCAATAAGCAATTTAGATTTTATACACATTCAAACGTTGTTAAATGAATAAAAATTAGTAGAGTATTTTTTTTTTTTGTGAATGCGAATTGCCGGGATTTGTAAATCAATCTCGCTTATTAAAAAAAAATGAACTTATCTATGCATAAATTTGAGAATGATCTTTGTTCGAGGTAAAAAATGGAGACACATCGTAAGCAAACATCCCTATTCATTCGTTGGCAATATATTTCATTTATTACCTATTTCTTAACGGATAACTTATAATATTTTCCACTAATGTATAAAAACTTACTTACTTGCTGCATAGCTGTACAGCTTTTTTTATATAAAAAAAAAGATCACGGGCTTATTATTCACTTTTTTATTTCCTATTTTTTTCATTAATTAATAATTTGAAACACAAAATGCTTCAATATTTTTTTCCGGCACTTTTTGTCTTCATACAAATTGAAAAGTCAAAAGTCCTGCACGTTGAAAAGTTAAAAGTTGGTGAACTCTTGCAGCAGCGACTGCAGCTCCGCTTGCAGCTGCGTTGATGAAATGAGATCACAGCGATTTTTCTCACTCAAAAAGTGAGCAAGCGAATCCAAGATTTTTCTCCTCAGAAAAAGCTGAGAAATTTTGCTGAAGAATCCTTTCCAATTCACTGAGATTGGCTGATATCTCCACTGACGGAAATTTCATTTTCCTGAACATGCCTCATGCAAATACCAAAATAAAAGAAATTTCTGTTAACCTAGGAGTAACTTGTGAAATGAAAAATTAAATCAAAATAGCTTTAAGTACCTACTAATAGTGCTAAGTCTTCTACTTGGCTAATCTATTTCAGTATAGTATATAGAATTTATATTATTAAAAAAACCTTCGTAGAAAAATTTAATCATTTCACAATCTTAAATTCACTGTTTGTGACAACAAAGGAAAAAGTAAACTTTGTGGATGAATCTATCAATGCCCAATAAGTTCGATGTGTTCTTAAATATGCAAGGTTCTGGAGTTCCAGCTCTAAATTTAGAAAAGAAATTTTACATTCGCTTTGCAAACACTTGTTTTTTTTTAAATATTGTCTTACTTTAGACAGCCGTCTAAATTATGCATTGTTGTCTAAATGTTATCTTAACTTAAACAACGGAATCGTTTGTCTGAACCTCGATTAATTTCACATTTTATTTTACTAAATTTTTACTAAATATAAAGCACAAATATTTCCAACTTTTAAGACATTGTCTAACTAGTCAAAAATTTAATAAATACTGCTGATAATCTCAAAAACTATTTTAATGAACACAGTAGCTCCTTATCCGATTTAACTTTCGCTTTTTAAATATCTAAGAATCTAGATAATATATAAATTGCTTTAAATATTTTATTTTTTGTTTTACAAAAATCAACTTTTCTTCAATTTTTTTTACAGATATATCCACTCAAAGGAGAAACCATTTAAATGCACTGAATGCGGAAAAGGTTTCTGTCAATCTCGCACCCTAGCTGTACATAAGATTCTGCATATGGAAGAATCCCCGCACAAATGTCCAGTGTGCAATCGCAGTTTCAACCAGCGCTCAAATCTGAAAACACATCTTCTAACCCACACCAATATCAAGCCCTATAACTGCGGCTCCTGTGGCAAGGTTTTCCGTAGGAATTGTGATCTCCGGCGTCACAGTCTAACGCACAATCTGACATCGGGTGCTGTTGGTCTCAATGAATCCACGCCAGAGACGATTATTATCAATGACAGAAATGCTGCCCTTGAAAAGGAACATATCGTCGAATAGTAGAATATAATAATATCTATATGGAATAATATCGCAACCATCATCATCACTATTATAATATCTCTATCTCACTCTCAATATTGTGATCGTTCAATATAAATGTCATACTTGGAATCAATTGCATTAAAAAGCTGCCGCAGACTGTAAATAGTTTTTGTTCGTTTCCTTCTCATTCTATCGCATCGACTAAGAAAGAGATAAAACTAAATGGAATTTGCTACACAATAAAATGAAAAAAATATGGAATGCTTTTTAAGAGCGTCCTCTAGATTAAGCTATTTAGATTATAAGTTAAAAAAATATATATATAAATATGTTTACAGTTAAAGATGTTTGTCTGTTCTTTTCATTTTGCTTTCGGGTGGTTTCTCATCGGTGTATCTATTTCAGAATTGGTTTTTCGTGGAAACAAGCCCAACGATCGTTCGATTTACTGAAATTCAATACTTTTTAAGCACGTGCCCATGTCCCTCTCATCTTGGGTAGGTATATGGTGACTGAAAAGGTGACTTTTAACTTTAACTGCATCGCGGGCTTATCCATATCCAGCCAAACCAGTCTCTGATGGAGGAGGCTAAAGCCAAAGCCAAAGGAATCAAAAACTCATTCTTTATTTCGTATGACTAATTTAATCATATGTGGAGCCTACGTAATTGCGAATTCCCCAAGCCGTCGGATCGCACAACGAAAACATGGGTCACAAATCTTTATCCTAAGTGGTTGGACTGAGATGGTGTTTTGGAGTAGAGCTTTCAGGCCGACTCGAACAAAGGAACCCTAATTTAAAAGTCGTGTTAGACGATTCGAGACGACCCATGCGTGGGTTGGGTTATACGGAAGAAGCTCGCTCGCACCAAAGAATATATATGTTTTTGTATGTAGGTATAAATACGTCGTCGTCAGCGCATCGACAACATCAGTGTCTCTGATATCCGAAGCCCATAAATTTCCAAACACACACAATAATATCACATGAAGAAGCAATAAGAGGGGATATGTCTCTTATCGGTTCTTGTCTCCTTGTTTTTTTTTTTTTTTATTTCGAAAAAATACCAAAATTCGAAAAATTCCATAGGTTTTTTTGCGCCTGACATAACACTTTTGCGGAAAGGTGTGTCCCGCATCCCGTTCCGTTGCGAGATAAAACTCAAAAGATTTAGAACCATCAAGCGAGCCATATTTCCCAGTACTGATAATTACTGAATTTGTGTACCTTTACCTACCTTGATGGGCTTGGGGATGGGAAAAGCAAGCAAATGAGACAATTTGGGAAATTACATGCGCGTCCATCAGCAGAGCGGTATATATATGAGCTGTCGGCCTCTTGTGTCATCTATGACATCTGACAATTAGCCGACACTGTTTTTATCTATATCATCCGGTACTCGCGCGAGGCGCACTATTTGTCCAAATCGAAAAGTATCTCACTTTGGTGGTGGTATATTTTTGTCCAGTGGTGTAGTTAGGTATAAATTTTTATAGCCATGGCCCAATTGTTTAACCTGAGGCCCTTAGGGTATAAATCTTATGATAACCTTCAATAAGTTAAGTTTATAAAAATAAGTAAGTAAGTAAAGTTTGTTCAAATGCTTCCAATATTTGAATTTTTAGGTTTGAAAGAATTACCTATTAAACTTAACAGATAAGACACTAGAGAAAGTAAAAATACTTTGAGAACTATTAATTTTGAACATTCCACAATATATTGGACAGAATTACTGCCTATTTTCAAAACATAAAGATTTAAATCTGAAATTCAAATTTCTGAATTTTTCGAGCTTTTGATTAGCCAGCTGTCAGATGACTCTAAAAGTCATCTAACTTTTTATGGCAGCTGGCCAATCAGAAAAACTAAAAAAATCTGAAATTCGAAATTTAGATTACACGGTTAAACACTTCCAATTTATTACGAAATCGAAGTTGTGTGTGTGCTCGTTGGGCTCTCTTCCACCTCTATAGACCCCTTGCATTTTTTCCAATTTCACCATTGTAATGTTACGCCACTGCATTAGCAGTTTGCCATCATGGCTGGGTCATACTTTATTTTCACACCACGTTATCGTTTGACGTTTAAATGAAGAACACGCAGGTCGTGCTCGCACACCTTTGACTCCTTCTTCTTCGAGGTGAGGCGAACTCAAGTTAAGATAAAGGCAGGCAGGGCTTCCTGCGCCTTCGGCCGAAGTCAGCGATGAGAAAATTATGATAGTTCAATATTTGTATTTGACTAACAATTATGGCTCTCGAGTGTCTATCTCTAGGCTTGAAGAATGCCGCACAAACTGTCATCGTCGTCGTCGTCGTATTTGGGTGGAAGACATAACGACGACCAATACGACGACGAAGCATACGTTACACATCGAAAGCCGCTCGCTCGCTCGTATCATAGGGCTAATTTGGGGTAATTTGATGTTTGAATTTAGAAATTTCTTGGAAAATCCCTCCAGAAGAGCTGAGAATCATCTCCAATTATTTAGCGAGCTGCTAAATGGGCTAAATGGAGCGTTTTATATTGCTCTGATGCCCGATTATGTGTGTGTCAATATATAAGCTCGTAAATATAGAAGTCATATAAATGGTGTGTACTTACACTAGGATGGGTGGAAGGGCCCTTTGACAGATGGACGACGACGCGCGTGAGGTGATCTTTTGAAGCCAGCGAGTCCGAGCGAGTCATCAACATTTTATTACCATGTTGATATGACAAACAGCAATAGTAAGTACATATAAAAGATATCTTATCTTGATTGTTGCCTTACACGACTGATAAGGATGTGACAAGCTATTGAAGAGGTAGGTGCCTTTGCTGAAAGGTGCGGCAGCCGTGTTGATTATAACCCAACTGGGAAACAATCAACATCAAAGCTAATTACCCCGCCAATTTGTAATAGAAATGTTTGATTGAATATCTTCAAAAAAGTTGCCGGTATGAAAATAAAACAATTTTTTTTTTACAAAAACGTGTATTTTTTATTCTTAGAATATACTCGTAGTTGTTTGTACTTCCATCTTTTTTGTTTGATAGCTTGATGATGAAGGGATTACCATCGAAGCTACCCGTTTTCACAGAAGGGTGAGATTAATTTAATTAGGCATGTATTACATCATTCAACCCCTAATCTGGATGGGAATCTTCTCATGTCGACAAAAAAACAACAACCCCTCTGATTCATAAGGGCGATACTTTATGAAACGATGCAGGTATATATTGTTATGTTGATACCCAATTATCTCTGCAAGAGTTTGCATATTTTAAATAGTTTTCCAGGCACGCCTTTTTTTCAAAAATAAAATAAAAAGAAAATCAAGTAACTGGTAATTTATTCTTTCGAATGACGATGATTGCCAGTTTTGGTTTAACTTAATAGTGAATAAAGTGTCAGATTAGAGACCGATCTGAAGTGATGATAAGCGGAAAATCTCCTGTGCATAGCATTTTGAAGAATTTTAGAATTTTTTTTTCATCCTGCAAAAGTATAGTTGGCATCTGTTGTTGTCATGCGATGATGGTTGATGATTTTTTTTTTTTGTCAAGTGATTATTGTTCTTTTTTTTAAATGATGTTTAGGGCGGATGAAAGGAAGGATAATTTTATACATGTAATGTCCGAATTGAATCAGAAATTGAAATGCATTTAGGGATTAGGTTTAAATTCTTTAAAAGAAATTTTCAAATATGGCGCCCAGTGTCATTAAACCACAATATACCTACACTACATATATATTTAGTTATACCATATTGTCGTTACCTTTTTTAGGACAAATATTGGTAAAAAATAAAATTTTAAGTCCGAAAAATTGAGTTTCGTCATACTTTCCGTCGGACTGTTCGTCAACTGTAATTTGAGGTAGACCGCAGATTTACTTAAAATTTGGTACAGGACCTTTTTATGTGACTTTTTATTTTAGATCATCTAGAACTGGTATAGCTGCCATACAAAAATGTTCTTCAAATTTTTTTCGAAAATTTCTCTGACAATCTTACAAAATTTCAAAGTAAAAGAGTATTTTTTTTTCCATCAAACTCTGACAATCTTACAAAATTTCAAAGTAAAATAGTATTTTTTTCAATCAAACTAAGACGTTTGACAAATAAAAATATCAAATTAAATAATTTTGATGTTAAAGCCTTTTTTAGTATGATAAAATGGCTTTAACGTCGTACTAAATCGTTTAAAATTTTGCGCCAATGTTTTTTTACACAACTTTATAATCAAATAAATGATTTTGAAGTTACGCGACGCTTTGTCGAGTGTACTATATTTTTAAGTGATAAGCTCTGCTAAAAATTTATCATCACTAGATAAAGTTTATATGTAGATAGATTAATATTCATTGTAATTAAAAAGAAGCATACGACAAAGCTAAGTTATCGACAAAACTATATAATTAACTGGAATTAATATGAATAATAAAGAGTAAAGGCCCAAAAACTGATCCTTGCGGAACACCTAGACTTGAAGAAATAGGTGAATCACTTAAAGTTATACATATATTAAAACGCACAAGCTGGAGAGAAAACAATTGTTTACCATTAAATTCAAAGGGTGAAAATGACACAGTGTGAAAAAGATTGAAAATTGAAAATTGAAAATCAATAAACTTAAATAACTAAAAAAAATGGTGAATTATAAGTTATAATTTATTTATTTTATTTATTTATTTATTTAATGTGCCTTATGAGATAAATCTCGTTATATAGGCTATACAGTTACAAAAATTATAATTGTTAAGATTAATAAAAAATTAAAAGTTATGTTACGTAAATACAATAAAGTATCTTGGCAAGTACCAACAACAGAATATTAATGAAAAAGTTAAAAAACTATCAAAACAAATGACATACAAATAATGATCAGGATAAAAAAGATAAACCAGAGATAAGTATAAAAAGGTAAAAAGAGACAAAAATTTGCTAATATAATTTAAAATAACATTGCTTGATTAAGATACGTATTTACTGAGTAGTACTTTTTTAACATGAAGTTTAAACATTTTTATATTATTTGTTTTACTTTCTTCAGAATATTTGTTATAGATTTGAATAGTCTGGTGTAAAATGGAGTTCTCTCGCTGGCTGATGGATTTCTATGAATATTTCATTTAATTTCTTTTTCTAATCGTTATGGTAAATAAACATGTATCATCATTTAAGTTCTGCAAAAAACATTTGTTGAAAAGAAAGATAGGGAAGACCAAAATACAGTTTAGATATAAAGATGTTCACCTCCATAATGGTACTCTTTCCAAATTTGTTTGCTTGTACGAATCTGCCCATTTTGCTTTTCTGAAAATTATAAATATACTACATGCACATGTATGTACCGAAAATAAATATTCACTTCTAACATGATTTAAATTTATAAGTACAATCAAATTCGGAAAACTAAAATAGAACCCTATTTATTTTTAATTTGAGGTTCCATTACAAAATTTCTTGAAATGTCTGTGAATTCACAAAGCGAAAATAAAAATAAAAATCAAAATATGTGTAGAGGAATATTTTGGAACAAACGATTTATTTATTATTTATAATTATTATTTATTTAGCGAAAGAATTTCAAAAATTTAAATTATCAAAACAAATTCTTTGAAATTGCTCAATCCATTTTTTTCTCAGAGAACAGCTGTTTTCTGTGACACAATGCTGTTATGTCAAAACTAAGCTAAGGTTTTAAGTGGTCTGCGAACTAGGCTTTTGAAAAATTGTTACGATTGATCTTGCTATGAAATTTTGCATCTCCTTTCCAAAGTCTAGTTTTCCGCCTACTGATTGAACAGTTCAACTTCCAATACCATATATCTTACCTATATAAAAACACTTTAAATTTGTAAGTTATTTTTCCCCAGCAAAATTAGTCCATAAAATTATTTCTCAATGATAGACAAGCCATAGATGTTCATATATAGAAAAAAAAAATCCGCAATCTTTTTTCAAATCTATTAAAACGTCATAACATTATAGTATTTTTATTTTTTTTGATTTATGAGCCAATAATTTATTTAAGGCCATCTTCATCGTATTTAAATTTCATCAAAACCCTTTGTGTACAAAAATAAACAACAATCTCCCCAAACATCAGATTATATCACTATATGGCTCGTCGAATCAACTTTTTTATGAATCAAATCAAATTTTACGCCTTTTCAAAACAATATTGGTTGGTTATTGATCATTTTTATATTCTCAAACAATAAGTATCCCAAAAAAAAAATATAAAAGAAGAAAAAAAACTGATGAGGTTATAGTCATTAAAATAAAAACTTAAGGAAGAAAAAGAACAACGGGCCACGGCCCACCCAAGATGCGTCCGCACTTAATGGTAATTGGGGTGCGGTATCGGTTATATGGCTGATGGCTGATGACTACAACCTGCTCTATTCAACTCCTCAAATAATATATTAAACAGAAAAATAACAACAAAAAAAAACTAACATAAGGCTCATATAGTATCTTATACCTACATCTCGCGATAGCTAAATGAAAATATTTTGTTTTTTAACAAACGAGGCGACACCTCAACAAAGATCCCAAAAGAACATCTATTTCCACTTAACAATATAAAAAACCAAGTTTCCGGATTCAAGTTTATTCAAGAAAATGTAAAACACAAGAAAAGATACAAAACAAAGCGCGCACACAAAATCAAAATAAAAAAAAAAATTAATAAAATATATCTACAATTCTACGTACATATGTAGATACATATGTATTTATAAAAAAAAAGCAGAGACAAAAAAATCGGAATGCCAGGGATCAGCAATATTTTAAAGTATAATTCCGAAACCCCGCGTAGACAAATTTAACATAACTATTAAACATTTGAAACCTGAAAATCTGAAGCTGAATCTGTTTCTGAATGTGAAGCTGAAGCTGAAGTCAGGCACCGTACAAATTTCAATCAATTTGAATGCAAATTTAATCTAATTCGAAACGCCCAATGTCCATTCAAACCGCATGCGGTATGTGATCATTCACCCGCTCTAACAAGGCTACGTTCCGTATAACAATCTGAGTAGTTGGTATCTGGTATAATATCATAGATATAGACCGCGATTAAGGCAAATTTACATTCGATTCTGTCCCGCAAAAGGTGGCAAAAAATAAACGGGACACCATGGACCATCACATCACCGTCTGGGGGTGATATATCAGCCGATCTGTCATCAAATGGGTGAAGTCAATCTGAATACCCAGAATCGGACTGAAAGATTGCTGGCTGCGATAGTTATACATAGCCTATAGAATGAAGAACGAATGACCCGGATGCGAGGTGACCCTTTGACTTGATCCTCAATCGCATCACAGAGAAGGATTATAATGCTATGTGTGTGTGTGGATTTATGGCATTTTAGCCTCAACCAACTTCAGATCTAGACTCTAGCTCCGCGCAGCTATTTGCTAAAAGGACACTCTCTTGTCGTAGGTGTATGAGATTTGTTCGACGTTGGAACGCCTTCTCATATTCGTATTCCTCAAAATACAATCGGCTATGATGCCCGCAGGCTTTACAGCTATACAGCAAAGCGGACGCCCACGCCTAGCAAATTGAATGAATATATATACCCGCGCGATGACTTGACTTGGATCATGGTGCTGTTTGCAATGGAATGTGGCCCACGTCGCGTCGTCGTCGTCGGTCGTCGCTGGCTGGGGTTGTTTAGCATCTAAAAGCTGCCATTGCCGATGAAGTGGATGTAGCGTCACCATTAACATGGCAGCGGAAGACGATCGCGCTCGCGCACTACATCACGATCTCGCCAAAGAGTTTTTGTTGGCGTTCTCCTCCGGCAGCGCCAATAAACGCAGTGGCAGGCGAAATTGTCTTGGCCCTGAAAAGGGGCTTGGCGGCTATATACACCACACATACCTATATATGCGGCAAAACACTCCTTCCTGCAATATAATACATACATATGTACAACTCCTCATTCAAGTTCTCTCTATTAAAATAATCTTTCAAAGGCAATGGATTCCATTATAGGGGCATCTTTGGGTACCTACACGCACATCAAGCCTTGAGTAAACAGCATTTTTGTCAACTTCAACTTCCGACGGAGATTTGAGCTTTCTAATGAAGTAATAGCCCATATAGTATGTGAGATATATGTGTCGCATTTGTGTTAAGACAGATAAAGATCAATGTCTCCAGACTCTCTCAGGGTATCGAATAACTGAAGTGCCTATGGGCACTTTAACATGCAAATTAACATTTATTTTCGAAATATGTAAATCTAATATCTACATGATGTAAATATACATAGATACATCACATGGTAAAATGGAAATGGAAACGAAATCGAATTTGCTTTGAATTATGAGGTGAACTTTAATTCACCTCAGCTATATTGTTTCCTTATTTGTTTAGTTATGTGGAATAAGAAATTGTCGTTAACTAAGATAAAATCCATTTTAAAATTTAAAAAAAATTACAAGTTGTTTCTGTAAATTTCCACCAATAAGAGAATCAATAAATTTATCAATTAGAATGAAATTAATAAAAGCTACCATACCAAAAAGCCTTTAAGTGCCTTATTGACAGCAAGTATAATACAAATTTTATATGCAAACAATATTTAAAATCTTTTTTTTTTTATTAATTCAAAAAATAATAATAATATATAATATAATAATATTTAAGCTTTTAATTTGATGTGTCCGACAGTTCGTTTTATAATTTTATGCAAATAACATGCGCTCAATTAAAATTATCGAAAAACAAAATGTTAGCGTCAGGAAAATAAAGATATGTACAACCGAAACCGATGTTGTTTTTTTAAGTTCTGAATAATTGAATTCTGTCAGAGAGAAGTGAAGTGTAATTAATAAAGTTTACTTTTTTAAAAACTGTTATTTAGTTGTTTCATATAAAACAAAGCATGAATAAACAAGAAAAAAATTCACTTCTAATAAAATAATAAAAGTAAAAGTAAACAACAGTTATGCCTCATTCACACGAATGGCAAAACGCCATTATAGCTGCCAAATACAAGCCATTTTTCTTTTCATCGTGTAAACGCTCTTAATACTGGCATATGTTTGCCATAAAAAAAACTGGCAGAGAAAATTTGGCATTGAATGCTGCCATAAAAATGCCATTGTGTAAACACTTTGCTGGCGCCATTTTCCAAATTATGCCATATTCGAAAAAGAATGAACATGGCTCGTTTATGGCAGTCACGTAAATACATTAGCGCAAGATTTTAAACGATTTAGTACGATGTTAAAGCCATTTTGTCATAGTAAAAATGCTTTAACATCGTACTAAATGGTTTAAAATTTTGCGCTATTATTTCTTTCTTTGCCATTTAATACTGGCAAAAATAATGCCAACATTTAACCTGCCATTTTTTTGGTTCGTGTAAACGCATGTCATTATAAATTTATTTCTTACATTATTTTGCCAGTTTTTTGGCAGAAATATTGGCAACTTTGCCATTCGTGTAAATCCGGCATTATTGTTCTTTGACTTAAAATTGGCTTTTAATTTTGACAGAACACAGAACTTACAAGCAGGGTCGAACTGTCACTTTTAAGAATAAAATACATTTTCAGTTTTAGTAGTTAACCAAACAAATTGTAGATTCAAAATAGCTTTTTACGGCCTTTAGTCCACAAAAATTTTGGCGTTTCGTCCCGGCGATCTCAATTGGACTCATCAGTTGACTAGTGAGGACCTTGTCAATACGCAATTTTTGTTAAGTTCAGTCCATCTAACATAGATTTTATGACGAATATCTAGTGTGAACTATATCCAACAAGACTAGAATTCAGAAACAAGAAACAAATTGCAGCAAACGTAGTTTCACATGTCAAATGATCTGTCAGGTGTCACTTTGAAGTTTGACTACTTTCTTTGCATTGCTTTGCCAGGCATATCTTTAAGTCAGCTTCATATTATTTTTAAGTTAAACATTGCAAAATATCATGAGTTTTAAAAAGACACAATACAACATTGAAATTGAAAAAGTAGCAGACGTAACAATTTGTAGTAAATAAGGCGTGCATAGTTTATTTTTGACAAAAACTACACAAACTAGATGGAAATCTACTGATTTCCTAGAATTTTTAGCGACATTCAATGTGGGATGATAACGAAAGAATGTTCAATAGGTAATAAAGGTGGAGAACTTTAAAGTGGCAACACTGTTTTCTGTGACAGCTGATTTGTTTGATTGTTTAAATTTATTCTTAAATCACATGATTTAATTTGGGCATTATGTCTATTTGATGGTGTGCTCAAAATGAAGCACACTTGGCTTACGCACCAGCCAAAGTTTGTTACATAACCTAAATCGTATTCAAACATTAATACCATAAAATTATGTAGGTATCTGTCAAATATATATTTCATATGGATATTAAAAAAAATTTGTGTATGTTTTACTGCAACTATTTTCAAAAATCGGACGCGATAACGCGAACGTGATTTCGGCTCAAAATTCTGGACAGTAAAATTAACTCTTGAAAAAATATTTTTCGGTTTCCAAAATAAACAATTTTCTAAATTGAAATGAATTCTTTTTTAAAATAAAATCCGAAATATCTAACATCTGTCACATTTTAAATTAATGTACCTCGATCTGTCTTCAAAATTAAAATGGTGTATATTATTTGTTTCTAGTTGCAAGATGCTTATGCCAATCTGACAGCGAAACATTCTTACACATCTAAAATCATGCAGCAATATTATAGAAGATTATACATATGTACATAACTAACTACCGCTGTCTGATGACCTGCAGCCTGCAGTCTAATCTTTTTCATTTGCGAGTCAAATACACATGTCTATCAAAATAAGCAGACTTACCTATCCCGAATGGTTTAATTAATCAACAAGAGTGAAAGCGTAGGTATAACTTCAACGACTAAACGCACATGCAACTCAAATTACTTTTCCTCAAGGCACATATGTATACTCGTATATTTGCCAATAGAATCATTGACAGCTCATAGATTCATTCTCGTGACGTAATTCATCAAACACCACAAGAATTCTAGCTTATGGTGTAGATGAAGAAAAATAAAGAAAGAAAAACGAAGAACGATTCTTGAGTCTTGACTGATGCCAAACTTAAACTTCGACTCCAAAAAAATATACTCTCTCGATGGGTAAATTAATTGCATTCGATTTGGCTGCACGAAACGAAACAGTTTGTATATTTTGAAACTGCAACCCAGCGCAGCGGTCTCGAACACACTTCCAGCTTCATCTTTGGGAATCAGGATCGGGAACATCACATTAAATGCAAGTTAAACGGAAATGATGTTTTTATTTATTTTGCCATATATTCATCTCGGACATTTTTGTTCAGCAGCTCCTTCTTGACTGTGCGCGCAGTGGTTGTCTCGCTGCGCGGAAACAAAAACCGCAGGGGTGTTTTTCGACAGTATATCCATCCATATCCCATATCGGAGAAGGCCCTAATAAGCTTCGGATCGGTCGGCGCACTCACTCTATACAATATAATTGGTAGGATTCGAATTCGGATTCGGATATGCGGATTCTGATTCCGATTCCATATAGGTAGGTACTGCTGTTTCTGATGTTGCCTGTGCTTTTTGTTATTCGTTTTGACATTTGGCAATGGCCCACCTATCGCCTCGCACCCATACAAAGCAATTTCCAGCGAAAATATAGCCCAGCACTCATTTTAACATATTTCGTGAATTATGAAATTTATAATATCGTGTCTTGGGGGTGATCCAAACACACACAGTATGGTGGCTCACTCTCTAGATCTACTCTCTGCTCCTCTGCGCGGATTGAGGAATGTCCTCGCAGCGGGGGTTGCCAGCCAATATCCAAATGCATTTACGGCGGCGGCGGCGGCGGGATGAACAGAGTGACGGTCCGTCGGCGACGCGAAGCTCGTTATAACGTGCTTCTTGCTCTTGCTGCTTCGCCACTACACCTCCGCCATCAAATTCTGGGACATGATTAAAAATATGGACACATGGGTAACTATCGAAGCAAAAATAATTATCCGCTGACTACGAGTATACCTAAGCTCTCAGCCAACTGAATGAACATACATAGGTCCTACCGAAACGGAATGTTTTTCCCTTCTTTAGCGTCCTAGAGGGACTAAAAGAACAGATCTCCCGCCCGTATATGACCAGCCGGTCATTGGCCATTCATCGTGATCGCTGGTCCGCAAGGTGAAATTTAAACACTTGTACGCGAATGAACACAATTTGTACACATGAGAGGCGAATTAACACTTTCTTATTGAGCCGTAATTGTAAGCGTATACGACGCATTCTGACCAAGGGTGGCAGCGGAGGGGTATGGAAGCGGCAGCACTCAGCAGCGTTGGACACTTGCAATGCCAAAGCCCGCATAAATCATAAGACCTGGTGGGGCCAGTTTGGCGCACCGGTCCCCCACGGAGGGATCAGATATCGCGAGTTCTCTTACTCCTGTTAATGATTTTTGAAACATGCGGCAATAATGCATTTCGAAATAAATTAAGAGTCAAATCAAAAAATTGTGCCTCGCAAAGGAATACGCCCGACTATATACTATATACGACTACTAATTTGCCTGACCGAACGATAAATATAATTCTTAAGCGAACATCGCTACTGGGATTCTATGGATAGCAGCAGCAGCTATACCACCAACACCACCAGCAGACGCTGCTGGACCACTTGGAGCTGGGACTGGGACGAGAATGATTTTTATTGCCACTGCGATCCATGTTAGACGTGCGTACGGGTGTCTATGCTGGTTGGTGCTGGGGCTTCTGGTTGTGGTGCTGCCTTTGCCGATTGGCGGTAGATCAGCTTTTGCACAGCAATGGAATGCAAATAAATGCATTGCGCATGCGTGTATTACATGCAGATTGGTCTATACAAATACTTAATCTTAGAGGAATAAATTTTACAAGAGAGATGTGTGTTGACTTGGGTTGATGGCGCCATTGGACACTTAGAAGAACCTCATTCTTTCTTTTTAATAATGAATGATGCATCAGCGCAGTAAATACGGTAGCAATTATAGAGGACATGCATAAATCATTGGAAAAAAAATTGAAGGAACATAAAACGACCGATCAAGCCAAAGTCTCCAACGAAGATAATAAATGCATATATGTGAACATCATTTGGTTAATAGTTTAGGAACACTTAAGGAGCAATTAAAAATGAAACATACCTAATAAAATAACTAGGTTTGTGTAGATTACTTTTTTTCAAATTATTGAAGACATCTCTGATGGCGATCTATGTGTATAAAGGAGGTCTTGAATTATGATTTTGGAAAAAAGAAGAAGATATAAATTCGATTCCAGAAGGTATCAACACAATTTCAAATGTATTTTGAAGTTTTGTTTCAATTTGCTTGTTTTTTAACAACAGTGTGCCCGATTCAAAATAAATAAACGAACAGATCTTTGCTTCTAAGATGTAACTAGTTAAACCAATTGGGCTTCTCCAAAAACTATATTATATTTGGCGGTTCTAGTTGGGGAGAAAACAATGAAATACAAACAAATATACTTACATATACAAATACTTTTCCAAATGCGCAACTTGTGTGCACATTGTGATTTGACGTATGGGGGAAAAGCCTAATTACGAAAGCCTTGGATAATGAGGTAACCTTATTTCTTGTGTGTCAAAAACGGACAACTAATTTTGGCTTTCAGCAGTTACTTTTGTTTTTTGTTTAATTTTTTTTTTTGATCCTTAAGGTTAGGATAAATACATACATTGTCATTATTGCAAATGAAATTATTCTTCATCGTTTTTAATGTGGCTAAAATCATATTTAACTGGAAGAGTGCAAGTTGTAAAAATAAAAAATATTAAATCTGATGATATATATGTCCCATCAGGTGTTCCACAAGGTAGTCATTTAGGACCATTACTTTTTCTCCTCTTTGTCAATGACATTCCGACCTTGTTTCAAGATTCGCTCTGTCTTCTATTTGCGGATGATCTAAAACTTTATCGGAAGATTTCCTGCACATTAGATTGTAGTCTACTTTTAGCAGACTTGGACAGATTGGCAACTTGGTGCAGCACCAACTTCCTTGATCTTAATGTAGCTAAATGTCAAGTGTTATCATGTTACAGACACCATAATCAAATAATGTTTGATTATAGCATAAATAATATTAAACTTAAAAAAGTAATACAAAAAAAAGATCTGGGTGTTATTCTGGACGTTAATATGTCATTTCACTTTCATTATGATTATATCATCAATAAAGCCAATCAGATGTTACGGTTTCTTAAAAGAAACACTAGAGAATTTAATGATTCATACACACTAATATCCTTATTTAATTCATTGGTACGTTCTGTGCTGGAGTATTGCTCTACAGTTTGGAATCCATACTATTCAAATTCAGTAAAAAGAATCGAAAATGTTCAAAAAAATTTTACAAGGTATGTTTTTTTTTAAATTAAGATGGGGAATTCCTAAACCTTCTTATGAAACCAGATGCTTACTATTTGGAATGAAATCACTGGAAACTCGCCGAAAATACTTTGCAGTAATGTTTGTCAGAGATATTTTAAGTAGACATATACAATGCCCCCCACAAATTGATTTGTTTTATGAAGGCAATGCACCTTCAAGAGTTACACGGGAACGATTTGTTATTTATGAACACTTTCATCAAAGAAATTATGGGCGCAATGAGCCAATCTCACGTTGCATCAGAGAAGCTAACAAAGTATGCTCTAGAATTGATTTCAATTTGAATTGTACAAGAGATACTTTTAAATCTATTGTTCTTAACCAAATTTAAATTATTTTAATTAAGAAATTGTTGTTTTGTTTTATTAATTTATTTATTTTATGTATTTTTTTTTAAATTGTTATATAGTATTAATTAAAGTATGTAAATGTATTTATTGTATATACCCACCTACAAAGTACCTTTGTTCATATTTAAACATATAAGTCTGTAAGAGTTTAATTCTCTATTTGATACAATAAACTAAACTAAACTAAACTAAACTAAACTAAACTAAACTAAACTAAACTAAACTAAACTAAACTAAACTAAACTAAACTAAACTAAACTAAACTAAACTAAACTAAACTAAACTAAACTAAACAAAACTAAACTAAACTAAACTAAACTAAACTAAACTAAACTAAACTAAACTAAACTAAACTAAACTAAACTAAACTAAACTAAACTAAACTAAACTAAACTAAACTAAACTAAACTAAACTAAACTAAACTAAACTAAACTAAACTAAACTAAACTAAACTAAACTAAACTAAACTAAACTAAACTAAACTAAACTAAACTAAACTAAACTAAACTAAACTAAACTAAACTAAACTAAACTAAACTAAACTAAACTAAACTAAACTAAACTAAACTAAACTAAACTAAACTAAACTAAACTAAACTAAACTAAACTAAACTAAACTAAACTAAACTAAACTAAACTAAACTAAACTAAACTAAACTAAACTAAACTAAACTAAACTAAACTAAACTAAACTAAACTAAACTAAACTAAACTAAACTAAACTAAACTAAACTAAACTAAACTAAACTAAACTAAACTAAACTAAACTAAACTAAACTAAACTAAACTAAACTAAACTAAACTAAACTAAACTAAACTAAACTAAACTAAACTAAACTAAACTAAACTAAACTAAACTAAACTAAACTAAACTAAACTAAACTAAACTAAACTAAACTAAACTAAACTAAACTAAACTAAACTAAACTAAACTAAACTAAACTAAACTAAACTAAACTAAACTAAACTAAACTAAACTAAACTAAACTAAACTAAACTAAACTAAACTAAACTAAACTAAACTAAACTAAACTAAACTAAACTAAACTAAACTAAACTAAACTAAACTAAACTAAACTAAACTAAACTAAACTAAACTAAACTAAACTAAACTAAACTAAACTAAACTAAACTAAACTAAACTAAACTAAACTAAACTAAACTAAACTAAACTAAACTAAACTAAACTAAACTAAACTAAACTAAACTAAACTAAACTAAACTAAACTAAACTAAACTAAACTAAACTAAACTAAACTAAACTAAACTAAACTAAACTAAACTAAACTAAACTAAACTAAACTAAACTAAACTAAACTAAACTAAACTAAACTAAACTAAACTAAACTAAACTAAACTAAACTAAACTAAACTAAACTAAACTAAACTAAACTAAACTAAACTAAACTAAACTAAACTAAACTAAACTAAACTAAACTAAACTAAACTAAACTAAACTAAACTAAACTAAACTAAACTAAACTAAACTAAACTAAACTAAACTAAACTAAACTAAACTAAACTAAACTAAACTAAACTAAACTAAACTAAACTAAACTAAACTAAACTAAACTAAACTAAACTAAACTAAACTAAACTAAACTAAACTAAACTAAACTAAACTAAACTAAACTAAACTAAACTAAACTAAACTAAACTAAACTAAACTAAACTAAACTAAACTAAACTAAACTAAACTAAACTAAACTAAACTAAACTAAACTAAACTAAACTAAACTAAACTAAACTAAACTAAACTAAACTAAACTAAACTAAACTAAACTAAACTAAACTAAACTAAACTAAACTAAACTAAACTAAACTAAACTAAACTAAACTAAACTAAACTAAACTAAACTAAACTAAACTAAACTAAACTAAACTAAACTAAACTAAACTAAACTAAACTAAACTAAACTAAACTAAACTAAACTAAACTAAACTAAACTAAACTAAACTAAACTAAACTAAACTAAACTAAACTAAACTAAACTAAACTAAACTAAACTAAACTAAACTAAACTAAACTAAACTAAACTAAACTAAACTAAACTAAACTAAACTAAACTAAACTAAACTAAACTAAACTAAACTAAACTAAACTAAACTAAACTAAACTAAACTAAACTAAACTAAACTAAACTAAACTAAACTAAACTAAACTAAACTAAACTAAACTAAACTAAACTAAACTAAACTAAACTAAACTAAACTAAACTAAACTAAACTAAACTAAACTAAACTAAACTAAACTAAACTAAACTAAACTAAACTAAACTAAACTAAACTAAACTAAACTAAACTAAACTAAACTAAACTAAACTAAACTAAACTAAACTAAACTAAACTAAACTAAACTAAACTAAACTAAACTAAACTAAACTAAACTAAACTAAACTAAACTAAACTAAACTAAACTAAACTAAACTAAACTAAACTAAACTAAACTAAACTAAACTAAACTAAACTAAACTAAACTAAACTAAACTAAACTAAACTAAACTAAACTAAACTAAACTAAACTAAACTAAACTAAACTAAACTAAACTAAACTAAACTAAACTAAACTAAACTAAACTAAACTAAACTAAACTAAACTAAACTAAACTAAACTAAACTAAACTAAACTAAACTAAACTAAACTAAACTAAACTAAACTAAACTAAACTAAACTAAACTAAACTAAACTAAACTAAACTAAACTAAACTAAACTAAACTAAACTAAACTAAACTAAACTAAACTAAACTAAACTAAACTAAACTAAACTAAACTAAACTAAACTAAACTAAACTAAACTAAACTAAACTAAACTAAACTAAACTAAACTAAACTAAACTAAACTAAACTAAACTAAACTAAACTAAACTAAAAATATTTAAATTAAATTTTAAATTATCTCATTTTTTGTAAAGGGTGATCTAAAACTAACGAAAGACTTGAATTAGCTACCATTTGTGTAGTACATTGTTGGCAACTTAAAAAAATAATGATAGATTGATTTAATTTCGTCAACTGTGAAGAGAGTATTTGAAAAACTCAGGAAGACTGGACTTCTTTTAATGGGCTTATTTGTAGTCAAAGGTCTATGCTAACAAGCCCTCAGCCACCCTTGCATTGAAGGAAGAAATTCATCGCTGCATCAACGAAATTCAGCCACATTTATGCAAAATGGTCATGAAAAATTTCAACAAATGAGTGAGTACCTATATATGCCAGCAAAACCGTGGAGGCCATTCGTCCTATTGCTATTTCGAGACATAGGTATAGGTAAGATACGCACAAGTGTTTATATTTTTAAGCAATTTTGACCGAAGTCAAAAAGACCTGGCATTATTGGCAAAAGTTATGGTTTTAAAGTTAAAAAAGCTTTCCTAAGAAAAAATTCTTTGTCAGAAAAATAAATGATTATCGATTTAACACCATTGAGCGGCAAATATATACATTTCATGTTATTTCTAAATATATATACATACATATGTAATTGCTTTCGCGTTTAACTCTCATTTTACTCGGCATTGTTTTCAAGAACCGTTTTGTATAACAACTTATTGCATATCCTTTTGATGTCAAATTAATACCGGAAGCCGTTGAGCAAAACATTTATTTTTAAAATTTTGTATAGAAGCAATAAAAACCTTTAAAAATAAATTTGTTGATCAAATTTCAAATTTCTCAGAATAAACGAATAAAAGCCTTCAAAAACCGTTATACCATAAGTGAATAATTCCAAAATTGCATAATTGCATATAATTCAATCAGAGAAGTCCCATTCAAAATGCTATTCGATCATCACGTAAATCCTATATAACTTAATCAAGATCCAAATTAAATCGTTCGGGTTTTTTTTTAATGGCCCATATATTTTAGTACCACGACAATATAACTGTTGATGGGTGTTATTGACTTATCTCTTGAGCCTGACTTGCAATGAAAAACCAAATCATCGAAAGTTTTACGAATTCTTAAATAGTGATGAGTGCAGGTAACAATCATTGCTAAGAAAACGAATAAAACACATTGAACGGTTTCTCGTTGAATCATAAAGATAAAACAAAAAACCAAAATCAAGAACTAATAAGTCTCACAATTTCTTGGTCCATAATACAAGAATACCTCCTCTACTCGTACTACACCTTTTCCAAAAATATATGTATGTATATATTTTTGAATCGAAAGTGATAATAATATAATAATAAAAAAAATATCTATGTATATATACACCACGGAATAAACTACGTTTGAATTAGTTGGGGAATTAAACCATTTCGTGAATTCATTAAACTACCTCTACAGCAAATACACATTATTTAGAGCCAATAAAACGTTGATATACAACCCAGATAAGAATGGAATTATTCTTTTTATGGGTTGAGTTGCTGACATTGTAGGTATTTGGTGTTTTTTTTTTCTGTAGGTTTTTTTAGGAAATCAAACATCTGGGAATGACAGTGGCGCAATATTCTAGAATTCCATGTCGATAATATTGACAGTATACTATTTTATCTACATCTTGTTTGACTCGTGATGTGCACCGACTGATTTCTAAGATTTCTCAGATGTTGCCTAAGCAGTGTCATTAAAGATTATCTCAAGACGTAAAGAGAGATCTTTAAAATCAACAAACAAGATGTCATAATAATAATAACAATTATTGTCGCTGCCGACAACGAAGGCAAAGGGAATCCCCCTGCGTTGTGTATATACCTACAATAAAAAATTATATAAAAATGTGCGAAATGTCACGTTCATGTTGGTGTTTCTATTTGAGTTTGAGTAATCTTTAACAAGGCTGTGAAATAAGATTTTAATGGTTTATAGTAAATGAAGATCGGAATTATTATAATTTGATAAGCGACTTTTTGTTTGAGTTGAACTTCTAGTTTGATAGAAACTTCTAAACCAATGAAAGTGTGACTTTCGATTTTATGTAATCTTTCAATTGTTAATGTTAGAAAAATTCACTTAATTTAGTTAAGCAAGAAGGCTCTAGAAACGGTTTAAAATATTTAAAAAATGTATGATAAATGATAAAGATTCAGTCCCCTAAAAAGTATGATGGGGAGTGCACATGAACTAATTTGTAATGAAACAAAATAAAACCGTTAATAAGGATCTTGAAAATGCAATTCGTAAAGGAAAATCTTTCTCTATATCAATTATCCGTCGCGCCCCCCATTTCCATTTCAAGTTGAACATTTTTTGTATAACTTTTTTTCTCTCCAATAAGCTGGATTTGGAAAGAATAGGTTTTTATAAAAGGTATGTCGAAAATATCTTTTTTTTCGTATATAACTTAAAGTAACGAAAAGTATTTTGAGTAAAATTTGAAGATACCTAAAACAAATTTCTACAAAATAGAATAAAACACTTTTTTCGTATGACCGATCATTTAGAAAAAAAGTTATACAAAAAATAGTTATTTTTGACAATTGACCTTGCTTGTGTCTAGATTGGTGGGGACTATTTGAATTTGATCCAATATGATGAAGAAAATATCTGTACTAGTTTTCAGCTTTATTGGAATTTTGGCTAGACCATATGTCTTTTCTATCAAAGACTAGTGGAAACGATAAAATATTTAAGATAAGCAAATCATTAATTTGTATTGAAATGGGAGCAGTTTTAAATTAAATATTTGTGTTAATTACGTTCTAACAAAATATGTATAACTGGAAATTTGACTCCAGCACAAAGACAAACAAGTATAAGATAATCAAACGGAAATTGTAATCTATTCGCCATAAAAAAAATCAAATCTTTATCACATTCTGAAATTCTGAAAACATTATCAAGTTAAGCGAAATAATTTATAAGAGAATTATTGTACATTATACTCTATATGTTATTTTTCTATGCAACAGTGTTGCCGGTGAGAGGAAAAAAGTCGCATTTTGAAAATCTTTACTATAGATAAAAAAATTAATGAAACCCATATAGTTAAAACATTTTTTTGTGTAAATGTAATTGTAATTGTTTTTATTAAAAAAAAAATAACCAAACCAAAAGATATAAGAAGGGTATTCATGCAACGAGATAATTTTACCAATTGTGTAAAAAGATAAGTTTACGCAAAAGTTTGCGTGAACGTCCTTTTTATTTATTTGGATAAATGCTGCGTAATTGAATCAGCTGTTCGTTAAACGTCAAATATTAAACGTCTAATTGTAAAAGTCACAATGACGTTTGTATAAGTTTATCCAAATAAATTTGTAGAAGTTTCCGCAACAAAATCCTTAGATAATTTTATCCAATTTGCGTAAACCATTTCCCATACAAAATTTGACAGTTCATTTACCAAAAGATAAACTTATCTAGTGTTTTACGACGTTGCATGAATCCCCCTAAGGTTTTTACATTTTTTATAAATTACATTTATTTGTATACCTACCTACCTACTTATTATGATTTGACTATAGGTAGATCAGCTTTAACAAAAAGATCAATGTTCAGTCCATTTATGATGTGATTTTTCACAATGATGTTGTTAATTTTAATAAAATTTAAAGATTGCTTTTATTTAAGTAGATTAAGATTAAGGTAATGCGTGATACTTTTACAAAAGAAATTAAATTAAATAATTAAGTTTATACTGCCTAAGAAGATATTGTATCTTATTGTATAAATCTATGCGAATAAATATATGAATATGAATATGAATATGAAAGAATGATAGATAAGAAGGAAGCAAAATCATGTATATGTAAAAGGTGGCAAGCAAAAACAATTGTTGAAGATTTTATATTTTACTTTTTTTTGTGTGAACTGTACTAAATTCTTCACAGATGTGAATGATGTGATGCCACTAGGCTTACACGAGCTATCGCGCCATCCGATTTATTTCATTTATTTATTTTTGTGTTGTATTTTTGAAAAATCGACTAGAAAGTACTAGGGTCGTTCTTCAGTCAACAGCTTTTTAAAAACAAGAGTTTTAGAAATCTTCTCTTAGGATTTTTTCATAAAATATTAATATAGTATGTGGAAAAGAACTGACTTTAACAGAAAACAGACTGCGTCTTGAAAATTTTAATTAAAATTATAAGCAACTTGTTTGATTGAATAGTTATAAGCCTTCGTAGTTTTATTTGACATTTCAAATAAAGCACTTTATTTTTGACATTTAATATTAATGGCGCAAAATTAAGACAATTTCGATGTCAAATCATTATCATTCTAGTTAAAAAATAGGATTTTATAAATTTTAAATGAGTAAGCATCTTTTATAAAATTTGATTTAAATTTAAATCAACAAATGCTTATTTTATCCAAATGTCACTTTGAAAAATAAAAAAAGAAATGAAATGGTTTGTTTAATTAATTTTTTATTCATTTTAATTTTTTTCATGAACTTTTTTAAGGTATGTTCAGCTGGAGTTTATTAAGAAAATAGAATAAGTAAGATATTAATTAAAAAAATTTTAAAATTTTGTAAGACCTAAAAAGTTAGAAAATTGTTAAGTATTGTATTTTGCTAATACCTTTACACCAGGCTGTTTAAAATTTTGCGCCAATATCCGCGTTTTTTTATCTACGGGTCTGAATCTGGGTTATCTTTAAAGGTACCCGTAATAAAAAAACAAAACTGGATCTTGTATTCCACCGGGGTTTCATTTATGAATCCAGAAATTAGGTAGATGGCTTTTCAGTTTTGCAAATGGTAAAAATTGTAGTGTGAATTAAGTAAAAGTAATAAGGAAAAAAGAGATGAGCATACAACACTGTTTTCATTAGGATCCTTATCTTTTTTATTTTTGAAGAATGGACTATATGGGTTATTGGTGATATTCATAATAAAACAGCTAATACATATAAAAAAACAAAATAATTTATAATGCCTTCGAAAATGTTTAATTTTGTAAGTCTAAAATGACCAAAAAAAAATATGTATGAGTATTTAAATAACAATATTCGTCTAAAATCATCAGTCGTTGTCTCAACCAACTTGAATATCCCGCAAAACTAAATTTCTTCTATATATACTCAAGCCGTTTTCTGACAAAAACATCAACAACAACAATTAAAATCAAAAGAATAACAAACTTTAGAAACCATTCAGCAGCCATTGTTGCCGATAGTGCATTCACTCAACATACAACAATTTCATCATCCAAATGAAAAAAAATACTTCTTCTTTACATCAAAATCACTGTGAACTCCCACGCACAGCTTAACAAATCGATTTCACCAATCATCTTCCATAATGGAAAATCTCTCAATGCAATTCATATTCTTCAAAGACGAACATATTATATGTAATATTGTACCTATACCATCTCTCTCCCTCTTGAGCCACAAACAAGCACTATACCAATCGATTTAATGACATCAAGTGACACATGTAACTCAATCGTATTTTAATAGCCGATTAACAATAGCATCCACACTTCCAATTCGAATTCCAATAATTCCAATCTAAAGTGTGTTACCCCACACACTAGACGAAATTCAATTCAAATGTAATTACTCTTGTTTCGAAACAATTAATAGACCAGTTTTAAGTTGGGTCTAGCTCTGTTCGGCTCTGCCCTGGAACATTGATTTGAATTGGGCTTATACTTGAGCCCAATCCCGCACAAGACAAGGAGACGGAACACTCCAGAAATTCATAGCTCGATTGCACAAACAAAGGAGAAAACTTGTTCCTCCAATATCAGCGAGTCCACATAAAACAGCCTTCGTTTTATTGTTGGACCATCATGTGTGTATAATACGTTACGTTGTTCTGTTTTTTTTTTTGCTTTTAATGGTCTCTGGTGAGACTGTCTCACCATAGCTCCACTCCACTGCATCCACCTTGTGTTGTGCGTTCGTTGGCCGACTGGCCGCGCACCACTGCCGTCGCACCTCACCGTGCTTACGTCTCCGTCGTCTTCGTCGTCGCAGTGGCCGCCGAGGAACGACTTGTGTCGTACTCGTCTTTTTGGGGCATAAAATCCATTGCTCACATATGTTTAACTGGTGTCCATTGATGAGATGATTGTGTTAAATGTACAAACTGTGAACATGGATTTCATTTCAGTGTCCAATAGAGGGCGACAAGAGAAATTTTATTGCCTTGTGAAATTTGCGCCTATGGCCGTGTAGATTAAAGATTATGCTTTGCATATATAAGTGGAGGGCTATCAGCACATTCGCACCCGGGAGGATCAATCTGGCCAAAATGTGCTGGGGCCAACTATACAAAATTCATTATTCTCTCCCGATTGACATGGGAGATCTTTTGAGCGTGGAACTTATACTTGTACCTATGTTTACCTAAATACACTGATAGGAAAACCAAATGAAAGTTAAATAGGAGCGCGGTCAAAATAACTTCATGTCAAGTTTAGTCTTTTTATACTTAAATTAAGGAAATTGTTCTTATATAGCAAATTAATCGAGTTCCTATTGGAAAACATTTTTAGTATGAACTCGGTTAAATTAAAATTTCATAAAAAATGTATTGCTGCCCAAATATACCAATCGACTTTTATGAGGAATAAGTGATCTTTTAGATGGTATATTTTCCGAATATCCCAAAAATGAGTTCCAAACAATCTTTACAACCAAAAATCTCGAATGACCTTGAAGAATTTTAACCATTGATTAAAATTATTGACCAATTTCTTAAAGTAGTTTACTATTTTTGACCAATTACAAACCTTTTACATGGCATACATTTTTGAAAATATCCCACACATGAATAACTAACAATCTCTACGAACTTAAAACAACCTTACAAATTATTTAAAAAAAACTTATGGCTGATCATGAAGGTTTTTTTAATAATACAAATTATATATACTACTGAAATACATCAGCCAAGTAGAAGACTTAGCAATATTTAATTGGACTTGTTGAATTATTGATTCAAAATAGCTTTTAACACCCTTTAGTCCACAAATTTTTTTTTACCAATTTATGAAAAAAGTAAACGTTTCATGACAATTGAGTAACCTTTTAAATGGTAAATTTTTTCGAATATCCTAAAAATGAAGTTTAAATAATCTCTACGACCTTGAAATAACTTTAAATATTTATTAAAAAACGACGATTTAGTGGCCTTTCAAAATGTATACTTCTTTTTGTGAATAACCCACAAATTAGATGCTTAAAATTCCTAATCACCTTGAAAAACTTTCATGTGATATATTTTTTTCAAATATCCCAAAAATCAAATAATAAAAATTTTTAAAACCTTGACAAAAACTTAAAAAAATTCCCGTGGCCGGAAACACTTGCTTTGGGATTTACCTTAAACTCGGGTATTTCGTATATTTACTTATAAAAATATCAGTATTATGCGAATTATGTATGCATTCTTAAAGTGGTATTTACATAAGAATCATTATGCATATCAATAAGTAAGAAACCCATCTCAAAAAGTTTAATTCTTATATTTTGTTTGCCGATTTTTGAATCAACTTAATTCATCTAGCGATATTTCGAAAAGTGTAAAAGTGGATTATAGGAGAAGCGCATAACTTTAAATTTTATAGCGTCAATTTGAAATGTGTTTCATTTACCGAGCCTTTGGGTAGAATACGGAACTATGCCGGTTCCGTGGCAGGCAAGGCTCGCGCTAAATTGAGTGGGCGTCAGAAGCGCAAAGTATCTTGATAGCTCCAAGCAGCCGAGCACCGTTCGTAAATCAATGTGAAATATTTAATTCTTTATTTAGCCAAATTATTTTAATATTGTGTGGTGTTGAAATTTGATTCCAGGGCAGGAATTTCCACACACTCGCGTCTCTCGCGCATAGGTATAGGATTATAGGTGGTATACGTCTAGCTAGCAGATACCCCAGACATCTTTGGTGAATAAGAGCAAGTAGGGGCACAGGCGCAATGAGTAATTGATTGACAATAAGAACATAAATACACTCTGCTGCTCTCTGCTCATCCGGCGAGTGAGTTTTCCCACCGTTCGTTGCACCATCAGCGTCATCACACTGACAAATTGCCGCCAGACAAACGTCAAAGGGCCCTCTCATTGTTGTGCGGTTACGTAGAATGTCATCGTGGTTGTTTTTGTTGGCGACTGATGGGATATGGAACACAATGGACGGCAAACACCTTAATCCGACAGCTCTCACGCAATTATCGAATCATTCAATTTGTCAGGTGACACCTCGTGAAGGCGCATTTGTCCCAAAACTGTCCCGGAGCCATAAGGGATAATTAATCGATTGCCTTCTCAAAAGGCGGTTAATATATAACATATACATACATACCTATACAAAAAGTTATCGCGATCTTACAAACTGTGCGTAGATTGTCAATTATTTATTATGTTCGAGAGGAAGTTGGGTGTCGAAAGGACATTTGTCCATTTAGTCGTCGCGTCCGTCGCCGTTTGCTGTCGTCGTCGTCGGCTGCGATGACAAATAGACTATCCATTAGGAATGTCGATTGACATTGACCCAAAAAATAAAATAAATAAACGTCAAAACCACGCGCAGCAGATTAGAATGCAAATATGCACAATCCCTGAGTAAACACAGAACCCTTATATCTAAAGACATTAAAGGAAGCACCACCACAACGCACAAACAAGGGAATTTCATCAACAGACAAACAGAGAAACTATTAGTGCGGAGGTAAATTAATTAAAAGGTTCCCGAAGAGATAAGGAACTGAAATAAATCACACGTTCTATTCACAGCCGCATCAGGTACACAACGTACCTCTACCTACCTTTAGATATAGACCTACACGTAATTATAGTGGCTTGTTGGGAAATAGCTACGTATAGCTGATCGAAGAGGCGGGCAATGAAAATGAGTTACCATGTCCAAGCAAATAAGAAAATTACCCAGCCCAACCCGGCCCAACGCGACGCGACTCGACGGACGAATACCAAAACGACAACGGCTAAGAAGAAGTCAACGAAGAACATTAAGATGTAGCCTCATCCATGATCAGGCCAGACATGGGCTCTAGAAGAAGAAAAGCTTACAATGCATCCATCGCGGGACGATATGCGATGACTATCGCATATGGATGGATGTGGTCAGCTCCGGTGTAGTTAGTCAGTCATCGCGAAGCCTGATCGTGTTCGATCGGTTCGGTGACGCGATATCTGGAACCGAAATCAAAATAACTCTTCCGAAGCTGGAACCCTTGCGATGGCGCGTTCCGCAAAGCAGTCAAAGCAAATACAAAAAACAGAGAGCCAACCGCACCAGATTCATTTGAGGGCAATTTGTCGTCAAATCCATTATACCGCTTCATAGGTGATTGGGTATAGTTTTTTATTGAGGAGCACTCAATACATCTATCCCAATGTATCTCCCCAATGAAACGGGCTCTCTCTCTCTCTCATTCAAAACGAATCCGATCTTAGCAAGTGATAGTGTCAACTAAAAGGTCCATTCATCTTGCCATATACGTGTATGCAGATTGCAGATGGGTGCTTCGATAGGAAGCGGGCAGTATTTGTTTTAACTTACGCATTTGCTAAACTGATTCAATTTGAATATGTGAAGTTGTTATGGGTTTTGTATATGTAGGTAAGGTTTGCCCACAAGGGATATTTTGTAAAGGCGATGATCTGATTTAAATCTTGACTAGATACTTACAAAATAGATTTATATTGTGGAGCCCTTAAGGAATGTGGTTTACAGCGATGATGTTTGAGATCGGGATCGTGCTGTTTTGTCAACTGCCAATTTCAACTGCCAAAGAATTGTCAATGTGTTTAAATTGTATTTTAGGAGCAAATATCCTTTAAGATTATAGAAAGCATTAAAAGGTGTTTATGACTCAAGCTAAAGGGGGAATTTACAAAAATATGGTTATTAGAAATCGGACATGTAAACGACAGAAATGAATCTTCTTACATTTTTTTTATAAAAATGCTTAAAACAATATTAGTTTCCTCTTAAAGGTTTTGTAGCTCTGCAAATTTTGTTCGGAATGTTTAAAAAATATAAATAAACATTTCGTGGCACGACAGCTCGTTAGGGACTGGGGCCTTTGTGAATTACAACTCAACTTTTTTGGTGTGCGCATTGTTAGCCAGGATAAAAGGGGACCTACAATTTTCTGCCGAATCCGAATATTTGTATGAAATGCACTTTTCCATGACAAGAGATATATACTCTTGGAGGATCTGTCCCTTCCTCGCATGAGGTACTACCTAGCTCTAAAAAAGGGGTTATTAATTATGTATTGATACACACATATCGCACAACGTCTTTTTAAGGCTTTGGTCTATAATTATTTCCGAACATCATTCCCGCTATGATATTCTAATATTTCCTCAATCGCGTGCTTCTCAGCATTGGGCCAAATGAAAGTTCCATATGCCATAAGTCCCGAAGGCAATTTTATGCCTTTTAAGTTGGACATATGTAAATCCCAAATCTATTTCGACGAATTTTTTCCCAGTCAAAAGGGACATAAATCCCATTTTTTTATCGAAAATGGGACATAATATGTCCCAAAAGTAAAAGTCCTAAGTGTTTTAATTTCATAATTCATTCTGATCTTTTACCATCATGCATTTAGTAAGCGGGTTACCCAAAATATAAATTCCCCAAGCTGAAATTTAATAATTAAATAAGACACGTGAAGTGAGCCACCTCAGATACTGTTTTCCAAGAAAACTGTTGACATTTGACATTCGGTAAATTCTAGAATTTCCACATTTTGTAGTTTTACAGTAACGTTGTAACTTACATATATGAAAACAAATTTTGTGGGACATTAGTCCCAAAGAATTGTTTTTCGAAGCATATTTCCTGTGTGGATGGGACAAAAGCCCCGAAATAGATTTGAAATTCATGTCCCACTCAATGGGACAAAAGTATCTTTGGCACTTATGTCCTGGGAAATTATGTCCATAAGCTTGTCATGCTTCCTTTTTTTCCATCTGAGATAGTATTCCTCTGGTTCTCAGGTTCTCTGGATTGCAGTTACATGACGTCAAACTTCTTCACCTAGATGCGCATAGTTTTGTGTCGTCTGCAATTATTGATCCAACGACAAATCCAAACATCGAATAATAATTTAATCTGCTTTTGTGCTCAGTAAGGGTGATAGACACCCTACCGCTACCGCCATGTAAGCCGTATAGTATATATAGATCGAATTTTCAAGATCAGTAAAATCAAGATCTGGGTTGAGCCCCTAAAGAAAGAAGAATGACGGTTGTTGTAAATTCTATGAAATTTCAACACTGGAAAATCGATCCCATAACTTAATTGTGTGTTATCGTTTGCTTAACATATGTACATAAATCTTGGAAAGAATTTCTATTCATTTTGTATTCTGTTTATATGAAAATAAGTTGGTTCTTCTACTTCAGAAGGGTAAAAGTTAAAACACACAAAAAAACACGAATACCTTTAATTTGTAATTATTTTAGGAAGTTTACTTATTTACTTTTTTCGTTGTATCAATTTAAAATCTAGAATTTACTATACATTCATATAGGTAATACCTATACACATAACTTTTTGTAATTTATTGAAATAAACATAAACAACTCCCTGCCTTCCTTCGTATACCAGTGGTATGTGCTGTATTCGTACCCCCGTCAACATCTTCATCCATAATATATCCATACACTCGTACAGTGGGTGAAATGAATCTCAGATGTTAAAGTGTCGTTCTTCATTGAACTTGGGACATTTATCGCGTGTTGTATCACTTGACACGTCAACTATATTTTCCACACACTTAAGATGAAACAAATGTCATAAATATATCTGCAGCTGGTGAACTTTGGCATCGCATCGCCGCCGCCGAGCCACTGATGTTGCGTTTGCTGTTGATGTTACTGCTGCTGCTGCTGATGCTGCTCTGCTGCAACAATTCTATGCGGCTTCCTTATCGAATCGCAGTAATCGCGCCGCAATAAAATGTGCACGCGGATAACCTTTATTACCCCCAATCACTGTTGTGCTATAGCTAGCCTCGCAAAAAAAAGAAAAAAAAGATAGATGCCACACCAGACTTCGCACACTGTAAATTGTTGCAATTTGTGGGCCCCTGACTTGTCAACTAAATGACTCACAAGACCTCTAATTGAACGGCCTATCGCAATCAATATAAACATGTAAGCTAAATCCTTGTAATTTAGTCTCCCTCGGCCGTCATCGAGCCCAAGGACTTAAGCCAAGTCTTAAAAACAAGAACCCCGTTCCCATGAGGCATGGTTTGATTATACCTACCAACAAACCAGCAACACGTCGTACCAACTCATAAGCCCTGCGCAGCACGCATTTCCAATTTAATATCTTTCCACCAGCAGCGGGGTGCAGAGGCCAGGAGCATAACGACACGGTGGAGAATGCGACTTAATGCGACTCGAAACTGTACAGAGACTTACAGATATCTAAAGCGCGTTGATATGTGATAGGTCGGACATGCATCCCAAGAGCTTATGGCATTCGTATAAAGACATCAAGCCCCAGATGTCAGCTGGAGATATGTACTTAGTAGCTGTATCACCAATGGAGAGATACACTTTCAGCGCCAACACCATTTAGACGGGTGCATTCCATGGATAACTCTGAAGTCTGAGCAGAGGTAGGCTCTAGCTCTAGCTCTCGCTCTCTCTATCTCTCACTCTCTCTGTGTATCTGTGATGTGACTTTTGCAAGCTGGCAAACAGCCCATTGAACCGGCATCTAATGCGAATGGCCTATGTCGGCGGCGGCGGCGGCTGAAAACTGAAATGTTAAAGGTAAATAAATCAAGCGGCTTCCAACTTTAATCACGATCTCTTAAATTAAATCGGTACACATCTCCGCACTAAGTCACTTGGCGGATCGGATGCGGATTGCGGATAGTGATGCCTGATTCATGATGCCTGAGCTAAGACGACTACGACGACGACACGATGCCTGCCAATGATGATGTTGATGGCTGCTTTGACTGCTCTGAGTATTACGGTGCTCGCGCTAAAATGACATGCACGTATTCTTCGAGATGGTCACTGTGCGGTTAGCCAGCGCAGTTGTCCGTCTTAAACGATTTAAACGGAATGAAGTGAAGTTTCGCCAAATGCGATTAAAACGTCGCTCTTGCGTTTAGGTATATACAAAATACTTAGACATACCTACATACATATGCTACGCAACGCATGCGCTGTAATTTAATGCAGCTTATACCTACCTCACAGTACGTATACAAGAGCAATGCGCGGGCAATGGGTAATTACCGTATCGGCATAAAAGTACCAACTCGCACATCCGTCATGGTCTTTTTGTACCGCCCGCCATCCACTCCACCAACAGAACTGGTGACCCCATATGTCGAGTGCAAATCAAACCCCAAAAATCATGAAACGAATACACTGATAAAAATGTTTACTAAATGTTTATTAAAGTTAATCTAATAACAAAAATCATAAGATTTCATTTCCGATTTCGCAAGAATGAGGTGCATTATTAAAAGGCAAATAGAAAATGTAAACGGAAAATTATTCTAAATTGCGTAATTGGGCCATTAAACTCATTCTATTGTGATTTTGTGGACCCTTGCGTTGGGCGCCACCTGCATTCAGGCAATTTGTTCCCAGTTCTCAAGTTCGAACATCCAGATGAATCACCAATTTTTGGTCTAGTCTAAAAAGCTGTAAGAAGCTATTCTTAAAGTGTCTATACCTATCAGTCATTTCTTTTTCCATTTAGTTGGTGCATATTCTTTTTAGCCTTACAAAAAATTATTATTAGTTTTTTTTTATCAGTGTATGTGAAAATACCGAAAATACATATTTCAAAATTGGCACGACTGATGTGGCATACATACAACAACCAAAAAAATACACATACATACATGTAAATATTATAACGATTTCTTTTATTCGATTGCGTCGTTGACAGCGGCCACCCAGATCGGGCCAAAACGGGTAGGGTCGGGAGAGGATGATGTAGAGGTATCAAATCTCCAAATTTTGCCTTTCAATTTCATTTAAATCATCGTAATCAAAACAAAAATTCTGTGAAAACGCACTTAATTAAAAAACGGAATTCCAGACAGCCATCCAGCCCATCATCAAGGGAATTGCGATGGCGGGATGATAGACTGCGGAACCACAGATAAAATTCCAAATTCCGCAAGCGATGCTCAACGTGGACATCAGTGGGCTAAATATGCCATGTGATAGCGAGATTATCCGCGATGTTGAAATGTTAAATTGAATCGCAAGCGCGATGACGATGATGGTGACGGTGACGGAACTGGTATGCGGTGGCAGCGGCAGCGGCAAGTCTTAACTCTGATGATTGCGAAACTCCTCATTCAACTGATACGATTGCTGATGCTATGGGGGAGACTGGGCGCGAACAATAATTTGACAGTGGAGTGAAGTGGTGGTGCTGGTGGGCCTGGGTCTGGGTATACTGGGCCTGGCCATGCATGCATGCGATGGATGGCAATGGTGCTGGTGATGGCTTGCTCCCTTGGCTCAGTTACTGGATGATGGTTGCGGGATTACTCTCGATTCTCGAACAAGTAATCCGCAGAATAAGTTGAGATTTAAACAGCCCCGATGTTCAATGAATCGTGTAAGCATGCTGACCTAACTTCATCAATTTTATCCTCGAATGTGCGATGCGATATGAGGGACGACCATGAGCCATTGCCGAACCCCCTGTGAAGAGGATTGGCTTTAATTGATTTTGACATGTGACAAATCTTTCACTGGGGACTCTGTTCGATTGAATGGCGGGCATTGGCTGCGAGATGCAAAGGGGAAGAGGCGGCTAACTGAACCATCATCAGTGCGGTGTGTACGCGCACAGATAGTGCGAGATCTTGCATCGATCTTTTCTTCGCAGTCGAATTGATCGGATCAGGATCGCAATCGTGATCATCGCATGTTGGACTGGTTGGTGATTGCGATGGCGACGAAGACAACATACCGGGACGGCACTGCCCTCATCATATTCGGTTCGATGGTTTATCGGCACTTTTGAAACGATTTTGCGTTTGTTGTGCGTCTCTCTGATCTACAACTCTTTGTCCATCCAAACATATAGGGTGGTATTTTATTTGTATTCCCATCCCATACTCATACCCATAACCATACCTACAACTATATAACTCCAGTCCCCATCATCAGATCCCAAATGAACTTGGAGGACGAAATAATGTTGATGATTATTATTTATAGTTTTGTACCTTTGCCTAGGTCTACCGATACAAAATATTTATACCTGAAAATGAAGTATTTTTTTATATCAATAATTTATAAACTAGCTTTTGCCGCTGCTGCTCTGGGTTTAGTTGACGCGACCAAGCAACCGACATCGACAGTTGTGTGGCCAAAGGCGGTCTTACTGTCAAATTGTTCATCTTTTATCGACGAAGAAATACTACGACTGTACGATAAAAAGATGTTCTGAAACTTTGTGCAAAATTAAATGTCAATTGTGTTAATAGTTGAAGATGATTTAATGTTCTGTCGCAGTAATTTTTTTTTTTTTTTTTAATAAACAAAAAGTAATAAACTGGCTTTATGATTTAATGCACGAACTGCCGTTGAAATAACCAATTAACCAGTTTTGATATCTTTTTTTTTTTGAAAGAAGAAGGTAATAGTTTACATGCTTTTCTGTGATGATTCTCAAATAATAAAACCAGGGCATCTGCATAGAATCGATTTTGCTTCAATGATGGAAGCGCTAAAGAAGTTTTGAACTTGATCTGAAAACCAAATACTGATTCAAATACTTACAAAAAACATGTTTTTTTAAGGTGTAATAATTGGAATTAATTTTCGCTTTTTCTACGAAAAAAATCAGACTTCTTGACCGCTTTGCTTCTAAGACTTCTATAATCATACTACAAACTTTAGAGTTTTTCAACAAAATGAAATGAAATTTTCCGATTTTTTTTTGCTCTACAGTAGATGAAAATATAAATTTAAAAAACTTTTTGCCCCAACCTGGACCAAATGTGTTATCACACAAAAACCCCTTATAAATTGAAATTAATTCTTGACCCGCGTCAAATCTTTCATAGATACAATCTCCCTCCTTCCAACAAATTGTTAACTTATAAATCGAGTACGGAGAAAAAATAAAGAAACCGAATGAATAACAGCAACTTGTGTGTGCCTAGTAAAAATGCTGGTTTCAAATGCAATTGTCAAACAAAAAAACCTTAATTGGGATGGACTTGAAATGCGTAGTGCATTGGCTCTGAGGGAGCTTGGTCCAGGTTTCATCCCCAGCTGGGGCAAAAAGTTTTTCAATTTAAAATTGAACAATGACCAAGCACCACTTAAATGGAGTCTGATGATCGGCCTGGCAGTCGTGAAATAGCTATAACTCCAGCCTATAAAATCTTGGTGGTAGCTCACCAAATTGTTGTTGTTTCATTCAAACCTTCAATAAAAACCAGATCGTTGTACAATGAAACCTCCCTTGGGCGGATAGCGACGAGCGACGATTCAAAATCCACTACCGCCGTGAGAATTTGTCCGCTCAGGGGGATTATTCGCTTAAAAGAATTGTCCCTAATAGGGGTTTCCTGTATATGTATTTAAATTATTATATTTCTAATTACCAGGGCTATTAAGGAATGCAAATTTTTGTAAATATGTAGTCTTTAAAAACCATTCATCAAATTCATTTAAAAGGCTGCATTTATTTACTTCCCTTTGAGACTGATATGTTCCGTATAGAGACCTCAGAAGAAAACACCGTACGTCTTGCTAGTAGAAGATTTATTCAAAGAGTGGCTAGCTGATGTAATGAACAATATGAGTATACATAATTATGAGAGCTTGATGATAAATACAGTCTGTGTATATACAAGTCTGGCCTATCATACATAACATTACTTTCCCTTTCAAAAAAGTATTAAATGTGATCCAATTTTAAAATTCAATATAATGTACATAGATTCCAATAAATAATTCAAAGCAAATACTTATTTGTGAAAGTGATAATGATATAGGGTAGGGATTATAATTTTCAGTTTAGATACATTGTATAATTTCATTTCAATAATATGTTAACTTATTTGGTGGACGTCGAATTCTTTCCGATCTACGAAGCACGGGTTCTATTGGTTCATCTTTTTCAGTTGTTGACGATGGTGTATGTGTTACTGGATCCGAAATAATTGTGTCAGGTTCAGTTGGTTTTTCTTCTTCAGGTAATGTGGCAGGATAACATAACATACTTTTCGGAATGGTGGTTGATGGAGATGAAGTAATTTGTTTTTCCAAACGTGGGCGCATTTGATGTTGATGTGCAATCCTGACGTTATTTTCATACTTCACAAGATACCTATTTCCACTGATGCATTGAAGTACTGTAGCTTTATCCCATGTTTTCAAAATTCGCAACCATATCTTCTCTCCAACAGAATAAATAAACTTTTTATCCGGTCTTCTGTCCAGATTCTTAGCTGCAGGGTTACTATTTTGCCCAAATGTTGGCTGAATTTGACGCAAAACAGTTCGTGGTGATGACTTTAATACATAATCTGCAGGACACATTCCGGTTGAAGGGCATGGTGAATTTCTGTAGGAAAATAAAAAATCAGATATATTAGATTCTATTTCATGTTGTGAATACTGTTTTCCCTCCACAAATTTCTTTTTAAAAAAATTTTTAACAACTTGAACAAATCTTTCGGCTAAACCGTTCCCTTGTGGGAAATATGGCGGACTTTTCATAACTTCAACTCCCTTGCTTCTTAAAAATCGAATAAAATAATTCGAAGTAAATGGAGGCCCATTGTCGGAAACTAATTGTTCAGGCAATCCAAATGTTGAAAACAATTGTTTAAGCTTTACAATAACTGCATCTGCTGTTGTAGACATCATATAAAAAACATCTACCCATTTAGAAGTAGCATCAACAGCTAATAAAAATGTTTTCCCCATAAATGAGAAAAAATCTATATGAAGTCGTACCCATGGTTTTTCCAGTTTTGGCCAACCCAGAAACGACTTCGCCTGATTATTGTCTCCTCTTATTCTTTGACAAGGAACACACTCTGCACATATTTCTTCTATATCCTGATCGATTTTGGGCCACCAGCAAATTGATCTGGCTAGAAGTTTCATCTTAACAATTCCAGGGTGCTCTTCATGTAAAAGCTGTAGAATATCTGAACGAAGAGACGTTGGAACAAGTACTCGTGTTCCGTATATAATACATCCTTGTTCGAGGGATAACGAATATCTTCGATTGAAAAATGGTTTCAAAACATCTTCCTGAATATGGTCTGGCCAACCATTTTTAACTAATTCCACGACTTTGCATAAAACAGCATCTTTTCTCGTATGATGTGCGATATCTTCATATGAAATAGGAATGTGTTCATCTTCCTTAAACGCGTTAATAAGATGCTCGGTCATTTCATGTGTTCGACTCTTTTTCAGTGGCAGGCGTGACATAGCATCTGGACCACACATTTCTTGACCCTTTTTATATTTTATTTCATAGTCGAAAGCTGACAATAAAAGAGCCCATCGTTGAAGACGACTGGCTGCAGTGACTGTAACTCCTTTCCTTACATCGAAAATGACTTTCAAGGGTTGATGATCCGTGAAAAGAGTAAATTTTTTTCCAATTAAATATTTGTAAAATTTACGTACACCAAAAATGATGGCAAGTGCCTCTTTTTCTACTTGCGAGTAGTTTTTCTCCGCTACGTTTAATGTTGCCGAAGCAAAAACAACAGGGCACTCTTTGCCTTCTTTTATCTGACTAAGAACTGCTCCCACACCTTCCTTACTGGCATCGCAAGATAGTATTAAGGGTTTTGAAGAATCATAATGTTGCAAGAGCGTTTCGTTACTTAATGCTTCTTTACTTTTAATAAAAGCATCCTGACAAAAAGAGTCCCAGACAAAAGTTGTTCCACTAGAAGTAAGCTTATAAAGTGGAGCTAACAGGGATGACTGCATTGGAACAAATTTCCTATAATAGTTGAGAAGTCCTAGGTATGACTTTACTTGAGTTATATTTTCCGGAACTGGTGCATTTTGTATTGCTTCTATTTTACCTGGGCTGGGCTTTATACCAGAACTTGTTATGACGTGCCCTAGGTACTCTACTTCGGTTTTAAAAAATTGACATTTTTCAATATTGACTTTGACATTATATTTCTTGAAAGCTATTAAAACACGCTTCAAATTCTCAGCACAATCTTCAAAGGATTTTCCTTTGATAAAAACATCATCTATGTAACACAAAGCATTTGTCCCACGCAAAATTTCATCCATAGTTTTTTGAAAAATGCATGGTGCACTCTTCAGTCCATATGTAAGTCTATTGTATCGCATCAATCCTAAATGGGTATTAACTGTAAAAAGTTCCTTTGACTCAGGTGCTATTTCCAACTGCTGAAAGGCTCCAGTAAGGTCAAGAACACAAAACATGGCCCCTCCTTCTAGAGATGCTAACATATCATCCACATTTGGAATAGGGTAGTGCTCCATATCAGTCACTTTATTGAGGGAAACCTTAAAATCAGCACAAAGCCTTATATCACCGTTCTTTTTGACTACGACAACAAGTGGACTAGCCCATTTGCTAAATTTTACTGGACTAAGAACACCATTCTTTTGAAGACGATGAAGTTCATGTTCAACCTTTTCTCGAAGAGAATACGCAACAGGGTACGCCTTACAAAATATTGGCAAAGCATCCTCCTTCAGAGCTACTGATGCTGTGTAACCGATTATAGTAGTGGACTCCATTGAAAATACAGAGGAGAAAGTATTTTGTAAATTATCTATGAATTTATCGACTAAGACTGGTGACTCTTGGATTCTGTCTACTTGTGAGAACGACTGACTAAAAAATTGCCTCCAATTCGAAAAAAACACGTCTAACCATTTTCTTCCAATTAAAGTGATAAACGACCTTTGGCTATCGACTATGACTAAATCCAGAACCTTCGAGTGTTCTCCCCACACTACTCTGACTGTTTTCATTCCAAGAATTTTCAAGTTCTCACCCGTTACCGAATTTAGTTTTCCTTTGTAATTAACTAATTTTGCTTTAGGAAAATTTTTATCAAAAATTTGACTTGACATGACCGTGGCACAGGCTCCTGTGTCTATTTCCACCTCTATAGGACGATCATCTATAGTAATGGTTAACAGTAATGGACTTATTTTGCTGACATTAATATTCTCTTGACTATCAATATGTTTCTCAGTTAGAATTGGAACGTGCTTACCAGACTGACATTTAATCGTGTTTATAAACTGAAGAGCATCCTCTGTGTACTCGTCTGACGACTCCGAATCTTCAACTTTCTTTATAGGCTTTGCATTTCTGCCCTTGGAAGACCCTCTTTTGCATAATTTCGATGTGTGTCCCTTTTGGTTGCAGGTGAAGCACGTCCAATGCTGTGCTGGACAGGTTGACGGATTGTGTTGGCGGCCACACCTGTAACATGCAGATGAAGATACGTGGTTTCTATTTTGGAAATTAGATTTTGAGGCATTTTTTCCATAATTTGTATTTGGATTATACTTAGCTTGAGGTTGTGACTTTCTAGAGGATTTAACAGCTGCAACTGCATCATCGTTGTGCATTGCCTTTGTCCCAAGCAAAGCAACTTCCATGCTTATAGCTTTAGTGCAAGACGTTTCGAACGAAATATTCTCTTCCGAAAGCAATCGTTTTTGGATATTCTCGTTAAATAATCCGCAAATCAATCGATCACGAAGGGCTTCTGACAAAAAAGCGCCAAATTCACATGGTCTAGCTAACTGTTTCAATTGATTTATATATTCACTAATTGTTTCCGATGTTTTTTGGTCTCTCTTATTAAACTTGAATCTTTCTAAAATAACTGTACGCTTAGGATTAAAATAATTTTGTAACAAGGTTTTGCATGCTTCATATGATTTTTCCATAGGTGAACTAGGCATGCACAAATTTTTCAAGACACTATATGTTTCGCCACCAATTAATGTAACGAGCAACGGCAATTTTTTTTCATCATCAATTACATTGACCACGAATAATTGTTCTAATCGCTCACAATATGTGTTGAAATCATTCTTTGACTGGTCAAACGGTTCAATATTTCCAATTAGTGCCATAATTACTGTATTGATTTACCGCAAACCGAAAACGACCGACTATATTATGTATGATATTTATGATATTGTATGACTATCGCAATTGAATTTGTAAAAAAAAAAAAAACTCTCGAGTAACCACACTTTTTACATTAGAGTAAAGACTGTACCAAAATCTTATTTTTTTCCTCGTCGCCAAATGATATGTTCCGTATAGAGACCTCAGAAGAAAACACCGTACGTCTTGCTAGTAGAAGATTTATTCAAAGAGTGGCTAGCTGATGTAATGAACAATATGAGTATACATAATTATGAGAGCTTGATGATAAATACAGTCTGTGTATATACAAGTCTGGCCTATCATACATAACAGAGACTTTTCGACTTCTTTTGACGTTTTCTTTTGTGAAACCTATGCCTTTATAAATTTACTTTTTTTAATACAAGTTTTTAATTAAAAGATTTCTTTTTAATAATTCAACGAGCACAGATTTGTGTTTTGTTTTAACGATTGCTAAACGTCAGATTGAATCAGTTGTGTCCACATTAGTTTGTGTTTGAACAATAGAAGTCGGATTCATGTCAAAATAAGTCGGTTAAGTTAGTCCAAGTTGAACATAGTCATTAATTTCACAGCAGTGAATTGAATTAATTTCCTTGTACATGCCGCCATATTCTTTTACACGAATTCAGAAAATAATTTTTCAAACATCATTTTAAAAAAGACGAATTTTGATGTAAAATCCTCTTTTATTGGATGGCTGAAGCTCATCTTATTGACACTTAGCAGCTCGCTTTTCATGCGATAAATGTAAATCTATTTCAATTTTTAAGGTAGGTACTTGAACGCACCGCTTTTTGACCAATAAACTGCTTCTATTCTATCTATGCAAACTTTTGCCAACACCTTCGAAAATGAACTCAAAAAGAGTCACGAAACACCCATCTATGACACAACGGGTGATATTTATGCGCCATTATAAAGAAGTTGTTTTCCTTTAACTAAACTTATCCCATTGTATGCCATTGCCACTATAAACCTTGGGCATTAAAATAAAAATGTTAAAGTCAAATGAATATATAGGAGTACCTATAGAAGGTGTAGGAGTCCCGCATAGAAGGCAGGCACAAGCATATAGAAGATATATCTGCTTATCTATATAATATAATAAGCTGTTGCGCTCCCAGATTGCAAACATAATTTATAGCTAGCGACTTACACATTTCCCGCGGGCAAATGTGTCGCTTGATAAATAGCCAACTAATCGCGACATGCACTCTATAAAGTTCTCTAAAACTGTTCGCCGGAAGCGTAATAGCAAATTGAAAACCAAACATGTAAATACCAACCGCAGCACAGACGAGTCAATACAAATAGAACAGAAACAGAATCAGGCACAGACTCTAGGATCCATCACGCATATATAATATATATGTGGACGTTAAGAGCCAATAATTAATTTGACGTTTCGAAGGCAGTTCCCATTTACACTGATCGTATGGACAATACGATACCTATTCTCTTTGGCTTCATTGAGAAATGGTAGGGCAGTGCGAGACCATAACCGGCAATCGGCTGAGATGTTGCTATAAAATTGGCTCCAGAGTAAAAATAACTTAAAACAAAACAAGCTAAATAAAGAAAAGAAGCAAAAAGCCCAAAGAAGACAACAAAAACATCAAAATCAAAAAACAAAAATAAAAAAAAAAACAAATAAATAAAAATAAAAACCATCCCCGTAAGGTTAAGCCGTGACAGGAGCAAGAAAAACCTGACAAGGAGAATGCAACTTTGCGGGCATGTGTTTCGGTGTTGTTAAGTAAATTTCCAAAGGTGTCAGAAAACATCTTGTCGGAATTCATCTAACAAGAAATTTGGATTTTGTTCTCATGGGCCATGTGTTTACGTGGAGGACCTCGGCCGTGTCGGGGCGGCTTGGGAGGTTCGCGTTCATATATTTCGCTCGCCAAAAGCGGAGCGAGTTACCTGTGTGAGCTTGTTTGCTCTGGGTGTCTTGCATGTTGTTTGATCCTTGTTTCTTACAACCCAGAGCCTAGTTATTACGGTGCAAGCATTTGGGTTGGGCATACTTAACATACTATTCCCATTAGGAGCTCTCCGCCATCCAGTGGGGCTTCATTCATACCTCACCACCGGATTCCTGAAGCTTGCTATATACACTGCAGCTGATGATGTGGGTTCGCCATATCACAACCGCCAGGGCCAGCACCGGTAGGCGACCGCAGTCCGAAGCACATGCTGAATCGAAATTGCTTTGGCACACGTCACTCTCTGAGCGCGAACAGAAAGGATCTTATTAGTTGTCGTCGAAGTCCAACTCCAAATCGACCACTCGACCACTTGACGTCCGCGTCGTCTTCGTCTGCGCGTCCACCATATATACGTTGTCATCAACATTGTGCCTGCCAACCAACAACCATCTACCATATTGGGTTGTCGTCGACTCCGTCTCGTTTATAACCGATACTTATCGGCATTCCAACAGCTTGGAGATCCAAAGATATTTGTTCGCACTGTTCGCCAAAAAGAATGAACTGACCGCCCGCGATAAGCGATCTCAACTTATTTGTGACGACAAATCTTTTACCCTTGGTATTCGTCCTCGATGATGCTTTTTCTTAAAGTAGTCTTCTTATTCGAGTCCCAGCCCAGTCGAGTCAAGTCGAGAATGATGCGAGGAATCTCTCGATATTCAATTTGGAGGACTGATGCAGGAAGAAATGTTATGCGGTGGTCATAAATCCTCCCAACAAAAGCGGTTACAATTTTTGGGTATTCTTTATTTGGTCGCTGAGTGAAAAGTAATTCGTTTTTTTGTATTTTTTTTTATTTTGTTTCGTCCCCAGTTTGGCAATAAAGATAAGTCAAACACATTTGATTATTTATTCATTTGCGATAGCGCTTGAATGCCACGCTTGTTTTGTTATGGCTTATGGGTAACTGGCTTTTTTTTGTCTTTTTTGTTTAGCTTTGTGACAAACGATATTCTTATGAATGGGTGGTGATGGTGGTTTATATTAAAAAATGTTTAATTGGTTGCCAACATTCGAAATAGAATTTATACGAGCCAGACTGCGATTTCGTGCATATATATACATACAAAGAAAATCCATCAGGGTTAATTTGCAATTGGTTGCTGGTATATCGGGTGAAGGAACTATATACAGTTAAGACTTCTTCAAGGTTTTTTTATTTGCACTCTGCACCCACTATATGCTTATTATTTATATGCAGATGAAGTTTAGTTCTCTTAACATTATTCTTGGTTTTTTTAATAAACTTTAATGAATTCGATGTATCAGTTTTAAAAACAATTAATTTGATCTGAATTCTTCCGGAATACATTAAAAGACTAATTATAGTAATGATTTTGGCATGAGCATTGAGCATGTATGTACTTTGTTAAGAATCCCACTCAATTAGTCTTAAGACCACCATTTTAGCATATTATTTCATTAAATAACAAATTGAATTCTCAGTAAGTAGGTATGTATGTAGGTATATTTTGGAGTCTACTATATACTATACTCTTTCTTAAATGATCACCAAAAACAGACATAAGATTTTTATTTTCCTTACGGCTATATTATTCATTCGATTAATCCAGATTTAAACTTAAATCCGTATGTAAATTATACAAATTCAATGTAAGTACATCCGCATTTTTTTTAATCTGGACGTTTTGAGTGAATAATATGGGGGTTGGTGTTTTAAATTTATTCACAAATCAACTAAAACGATAATAAAAACTTAATTTACGAATTAAAACATTTATTAGTAAAAACGTAAGTGAGTATCTTAGTAATTTATTTATTGCTTGGTAGCATACATCATTTAGAAAAGCTTATAAACAAATATAATTACCGTTATCGTTAGCAAAAATCTACTGTATTCAATAAGAACTCTGTGGTGCATTCTTTTTGTTAACTTTATCGTTTATAAATTGGAAAATTGTTACATTGTGTAACATTATGACAGTAAACATTAAATCATTCCTAAATTCAATGTCGAAATGTCAGATTGTTACACTTTGTAACAATTTCCAACTTACCTCGTTGATATAAATTGAAGTGTTAATCTGTCTTTCTTTCAATTTTGAATTATTTGAATTTTTGTATTTCTTATATAATATTTTTTATATTATATAAACTTGAACAGACTTTTGTGTAGTTTTGGTAAAAAATCACAGAGTTTTAAAGTACGTTGATATTTTAATCTTTCGTTTCGATAGATTTTTGTACAAAGGAAATTGTGTCCATTATGAATGGAAAACAAATCTATACATTTCGTTAATGAATAATGATTCGATTTTGTACAAAAATAAAGTTGTGAATTTGTGATGCTTTTTCTTCACGGCTGAGGTAGACTCACCGGTGTCCAAGATTCTTCCCAAAGAAGCAACAAAACTTGGGATTGAAGGGTCTGGTAACTCCAAATAAAATAATGGTTTTTGACTCTTTTCTTTTAGATTCCTTTTATAATTTTCGTTTATTTTATCTTATTGGTTTATAACACGGTATTTCATATAATGGTCTTTTACAAAAATGATATCCTTAATATAAACTAACACGGTACTTCATATACTACAATGTTCGGTAACTTAAATAACTAACACGGTATTTCATATACTTCAATGTTCGGCAACTTAAATAACTAACATGGTATTTCATATACAATGTTCGGTAACTTAAATAACTAACATGGCATTTCATATACTACAATGTTCGGCAACTTAAATAACTAACATGGTATTTCATATACTACAACGTTCGGCAACTTAAATAACTAACATGGTATTTCATATACAATGTCCTCAGCATACAACCTGAGGAACAAAACGGTCGGACACTCTTAGAGGAGTACCTTGTCCAGCGGGCGCCTTGAAGAGGACCACGAAGGAACGAAACGGGTTCGAGGATCCTTATCGGAAGCTCTAAATGTCCCTAGCATGCAACCTAGGGAACTAAACGGTCGGAACTCTTGTAGAGAACCTTTGTCCAATGGCTTCTTGAAGAGGAGACCAAAAGGAACTAAACGGTCGAGAATCTCAAAGGAAACTCTTGTCCCTAGTAAGCAACCTAGGGAAATAAACGGGCGGAACTCTCGGAGGAGAACCTTTGTCCAGTGGACTTCTTGAAGAGGAGACCAAAGGAACTAAACGGTCGAGAATCTCAAAGGAAACTCTTGTCCCTAGTAAGCAACCTAGGGAAATAAACGGGCGGAACTCTCGGAGGAGAACCTTGTCCAATGAGCTTCTTGAAGAGAAGATCAGAGGAACAAAACGGGTGCGGGGATCCTTATCGGAGGCCCTATGTCCCTAGCACACAACCCAGGGAACTAAGCGGTCGGAACTCTCGGTGGAGAACCTTTGTCCAGTGGACTTCTTGAAGAGGAGACCAAAGGAACTAAACGGTCGAGAATCTCAAAGGAAACTCTTGTCCCTAGTAAGCAACCTAGGGAAATAAACGGGCGGAACTCTCGGAGGAGAACCTTTGTCCAGTGGACTTCTTGAAGAGGAGACCAAAGGAACTAAACGGTCGAGAATCTCAAAGGAAACTCTTGTCCCTAGTAAGCAACCTAGGGAAATAAACGGGCGGAACTCTCGGAGGAGAACCTTTGTCCAGTGGACTTCTTGAAGAGGAGACCAAAGGAACTAAACGGTCGAGAATCTCAAAGGAAACTCTTGTCCCTAGTAAGCAACCTAGGGAAATAAACGGGCGGAACTCTCGGAGGAGAACCTTGTCCAGTGGACTTCTTGAAGAGGAGGCCAAAGGAAATAAACGGGCGGGATTTCTTATGGAAAACCCTTATACCTAATAATAATGTAATAATAATAATGTAATAATGATAAGCGTAAATAAATAATACTACTCAAACTGTTTGCCCTACTCTAACTAATGTCCCTAACAATTTTTATAAAAAAATTAGATTAGCTTCTTCAAGCAGAGTGAACTCCGCTAGATAATGCTTATCTGCCACCGAGACACCTGAGTAGGATTTTACGTCACGGCCCGATCTTGAATTCTCTATACTCTTGATTGGTATCCAACACTGGACGAGAATAAAAGACAATTTAGTCAACTTCTTCACTTCCTCTTGTTAATTTCTGGGGTGAAAGACAGTGTGAACTGCAAAAGAGGAAGTGTAAAATCATATGGGATTTTTAAGTATTTGAATTCCATTGACTAACTGCCTACAAATGGTTGTGCCGTAATTGTGCACAATATGCATCATAAGGGTGCGAATAGGTGTCGCATGCTTTTGCTTAAACTTACGAATGATTATTTAATGACATTTATTATTTATATAAATATCTTACTATAATCTTATTATTAAATTAGGGTTACTGTAGAGGTTGTAACGCTTCGTTACATTCCCCCCTTACTTTAGTAGACGAGAACCTTCTCGTCTCTTATACATATAAATATATTTATTATTTTTTTTTTTTTTTTTTTTTTTTTTTTTTTTTTTGCGAAATCTTAAAAAAAAATAAACTTAAACTTAAACATTTCTTTTTTCTTCTCTTAAACAAATTAAAAATTTTTTTAAAGCTGCGGTATTTCAATGTAGTTCGGTTTCCTATTTTAATAAGGTGGACGTCGAAAATGCCAGTGAATTTATTCTGGTCTGTTTTTCCTTTCGGATCTTTGGGTAATTTTGTTGCTGGCTTAGCGAATGATTTTGTCGCAAATCCTGTTACATGTATGTCCTCGAATATATTAAGCTTTTCGAATGAAGGTTTGGTGACCACACTTTGAATCGCGGAAGGTGGTACCTTGTCGACATTTAGGTGCTCTTCTTTGCACGTCAGGTCGGTCATGGCACATATATGCGTTTCTGACTTTGTTTCCGGTGTTGCCAATTTATCTTCGGCTTCTTTTCTGAGGTGATGTGCTTCAGTCGAATCCTGTGGTTTTGTGCCACGTATTTGTTCATCGTGCAATTCTGTTCTTATCTCGAAAAATAGTGGTATATCAGGATACATGGAGGAACGCAAATACGGTACATACGGTCGAGATGGCTGCTCTATGGGCAGGTGACTAAGTATCGAGCATACGGCATTCTTTTGATTATCTTTCGGTAAGTTTCTGTGATCATTTTGCGGGGGCGTGGTAGCTGGAAGCACTCTGCTTGTTGAAGCAGAAGATGGGTATGAAGGACAGGGTGTGGGCCGGCGGTAATATTCATTGTTTCGAATCGCTGGGCCATTAAGTTGAGGTGTCCTTTGAAATTGAGCAGAATGGTTAAAAGCAGGTGCGGAGCGATTATTACGTTCGTCGTTTCCTATAGCTTCAAATTCCTCCGCTAGGATCATCAACTCGTCTAGCGTCCTAAAGTCTCCACGTCGCACGTAGTATCGGTACTCTGGTCGGAGGTTTTCATATATTCTATCTACTAAGTCGGCAGCGGTCAGGCGGGGGTGCTGGCGGATGAGATATTGAGCAGCCATGATAAAATCCTTAGCTCGCTCTCGGGGGCCTTGGCGTTTCCTGTAAATTTCATCTTCAAGACGAAATACGTAACGTGCTGGTAGGAAGTGCTGTAGGAATATGCCACGAAACTCTTCCCAGGTTGCGAAACTATTTCTTTTGATTCGTAACCACTCCAAGGCAGTTCCTCGGAATATTTCTGGCAGCGGTCTTATCATGTCGTTCGGTGGAATATTATAGCAGCTTATCAGTTCCTCTACTCTCTCTAGAAATTCTAAGGGATTTCCAGAGGAATCAAACCTTAAACCCCATTTACGGACCGTGTTCATCACTTCGGCCTCGTAACTTAAAATAAGACGGGTGGGAGGGCTGGTTTCTACTCTTGGCTGCGGTACTGGTTTGTTAACAAGTCCGGGTGTGGTCTGGTTGGGGTAACGAGACTGTTGGGCAAACGGAGTGTAAGTTGGAAATGTTGGCGGCGCTGGCATAGACAATGGCTTTCTTAAGTCGGGGATGGTTAAATATAACGGTGTCCTAGGTGGCGGCGGTGGAACGGAGATATCGATGTGGCTTTTGAACGGTTTACTGGCGGGTGGGTCCTCATCTGCATTATTTCTCTCTTCCACAATGCTTTCCCATTCCTCGCACAAGTTCTGGGTCGACTTGTGCGTTCGGAGCTCTTTAAAATGTTGGCTTAGCCTTTTCCGGAGCGTTTGCATGTTGCCACTTGTGTCTAAGTTTCTAGCTGTTAGCACTTCGATGAGTTCAGGTTTCTTTAAGAAATATATAAATCCAAGATTCTTATATGGATTATATTCGCTTGTGGGTGCTTCCTCGGAATCGGACATGTTGAGGCGGGACGGTGTGTTTCTGGTACTGGTCGGCGGGTTTAATAATATTTAAAGTTCGGTGGAACTTTTCGAAGGGTATTAGGTAATTAATTCGACGGTCTGGAAACGGTTGAATCTTTCAAGGGCTTGTCGGAGAACGGGAAACGGTAAACGGTGGTTGATGTTGCCTTAAAAGATTTCAGGTCGGTCGGCGGTCGGAGTTCGGTTGATCCTTCAAAACGTCCCTGCTCGGGCGCCAATTTGTGATGCTTTTTCTTCACGGCTGAGGTAGACTCACCGGTGTCCAAGATTCTTCCCAAAGAAGCAACAAAACTTGGGATTGAAGGGTCTGGTAACTCCAAATAAAATAATGGTTTTTGACTCTTTTCTTTTAGATTCCTTTTATAATTTTCGTTTATTTTATCTTATTGGTTTATAACACGGTATTTCATATAATGGTCTTTTACAAAAATGATATCCTTAATATAAACTAACACGGTACTTCATATACTACAATGTTCGGTAACTTAAATAACTAACACGGTATTTCATATACTTCAATGTTCGGCAACTTAAATAACTAACATGGTATTTCATATACAATGTTCGGTAACTTAAATAACTAACATGGCATTTCATATACTACAATGTTCGGCAACTTAAATAACTAACATGGTATTTCATATACTACAACGTTCGGCAACTTAAATAACTAACATGGTATTTCATATACAATGTCCTCAGCATACAACCTGAGGAACAAAACGGTCGGACACTCTTAGAGGAGTACCTTGTCCAGCGGGCGCCTTGAAGAGGACCACGAAGGAACGAAACGGGTTCGAGGATCCTTATCGGAAGCTCTAAATGTCCCTAGCATGCAACCTAGGGAACTAAACGGTCGGAACTCTTGTAGAGAACCTTTGTCCAATGGCTTCTTGAAGAGGAGACCAAAAGGAACTAAACGGTCGAGAATCTCAAAGGAAACTCTTGTCCCTAGTAAGCAACCTAGGGAAATAAACGGGCGGAACTCTCGGAGGAGAACCTTTGTCCAGTGGACTTCTTGAAGAGGAGACCAAAGGAACTAAACGGTCGAGAATCTCAAAGGAAACTCTTGTCCCTAGTAAGCAACCTAGGGAAATAAACGGGCGGAACTCTCGGAGGAGAACCTTGTCCAATGAGCTTCTTGAAGAGAAGATCAGAGGAACAAAACGGGTGCGGGGATCCTTATCGGAGGCCCTATGTCCCTAGCACACAACCCAGGGAACTAAGCGGTCGGAACTCTCGGTGGAGAACCTTTGTCCAGTGGACTTCTTGAAGAGGAGACCAAAGGAACTAAACGGTCGAGAATCTCAAAGGAAACTCTTGTCCCTAGTAAGCAACCTAGGGAAATAAACGGGCGGAACTCTCGGAGGAGAACCTTTGTCCAGTGGACTTCTTGAAGAGGAGACCAAAGGAACTAAACGGTCGAGAATCTCAAAGGAAACTCTTGTCCCTAGTAAGCAACCTAGGGAAATAAACGGGCGGAACTCTCGGAGGAGAACCTTTGTCCAGTGGACTTCTTGAAGAGGAGACCAAAGGAACTAAACGGTCGAGAATCTCAAAGGAAACTCTTGTCCCTAGTAAGCAACCTAGGGAAATAAACGGGCGGAACTCTCGGAGGAGAACCTTGTCCAGTGGACTTCTTGAAGAGGAGGCCAAAGGAAATAAACGGGCGGGATTTCTTATGGAAAACCCTTATACCTAATAATAATGTAATAATAATAATGTAATAATGATAAGCGTAAATAAATAATACTACTCAAACTGTTTGCCCTACTCTAACTAATGTCCCTAACAATTTTTATAAAAAAATTAGATTAGCTTCTTCAAGCAGAGTGAACTCCGCTAGATAATGCTTATCTGCCACCGAGACACCTGAGTAGGATTTTACGTCACGGCCCGATCTTGAATTCTCTATACTCTTGATTGGTATCCAACACTGGACGAGAATAAAAGACAATTTAGTCAACTTCTTCACTTCCTCTTGTTAATTTCTGGGGTGAAAGACAGTGTGAACTGCAAAAGAGGAAGTGTAAAATCATATGGGATTTTTAAGTATTTGAATTCCATTGACTAACTGCCTACAAATGGTTGTGCCGTAATTGTGCACAATATGCATCATAAGGGTGCGAATAGGTGTCGCATGCTTTTGCTTAAACTTACGAATGATTATTTAATGACATTTATTATTTATATAAATATCTTACTATAATCTTATTATTAAATTAGGGTTACTGTAGAGGTTGTAACGCTTCGTTACAAATTTAATTTAAAATAATGTAAATATCAATTTAAATGATACACAAATGTTTTCTAAAAAAAAAATGTCTTTTATTATTCATAAAGTGTACCTACCTATTTCCATTTTTTCAATCCCAAACAAAACAAAAATATTTTAAAAATTGGTCATTCCCAAATAAAATGCTACACAGTGTAACACTTTTAACATTTCAACATTTTTTTTGACACATCAACAATAGTTAATATTTTATAGAAAAATACCGCAACACTGCTGTTACCAAAGAGTGCAGACTGCAAAAAATACACTTTCTCACACTGAATGACGCCTGGAAGTTGGCATAACAATTTTCACCTATAGACTAACGGGACCACAACAACTAACCAAGCTATCAATTTGAAACAAGGCTCCGAATTTCCTTTGTTTTTTTACATTTGAAGAAAAAAATTAACCAAAATTTTGAAGTCATTAATTAAAAAAAAAAATGTCATACTATACTGCTAATTTCACGTGAAATTTGCAAAATGCAGATTGAAACCACTGATTAACAAACTGGCCCTAAGTTCACTTTTGTAAAATCCAATAGAAACAAAGCCATTTTGTAATTCTAAGTAACTAGTGCTGCCTTCTTTGACGTAATAAATATGGACTGCTTATATTAATCCAACTTCACTCGTGTTCCATTTTACAGCAGCGCTCTTGGGACTCGGTAGTCATTCCATGAAACCCTCCTTTAAGTAGCAGCCTCTCTCATTTATATATTGTAAGGTAAAGCACTATATTGCCAAAAAATCCAATGGAAAAGGTAAAAAAAGTAAGTTCAATCAAAATTTACTAAAATAAACCGAAAAAAAATAAAAATTAAAAATTTTATTCAATTTACCTAAATAAAAAACGAACTTTTTCGAATGGCATCTACTGCCAGTTCTTTTTTAAATATTTATATATAAACTTTTGTTTTAGCTTTTAATGTCTATTTAGTAATGTATTTGGCCGCTCAATCCCAAAAGCGCTATTATTTCTTGTAACTTTTTTGCGTATGGAAGTGACAAGTATCTAGCACTTATAAATACCACCATCTAAATGACAGTTCCAGTTCTTCAACATACACAACTGTCAACAATCGTAGTTGATATTTTAATTTTTAATAAATGCGAATCACAAGTGGTAGTAATTTTTTAGAAGAAATATATGAAAATGAAGTATCTTATTATACAACCGAATAAAAATTAAATAATTACATATACAAATAGAGGTACCTACTCTTAATCTGTCAACAATATTCCAGCCTTTCTTTCTTTACATGTGTCGGAAAACCTATTATTCATGGGTTGATAGACTTTGGCAGATTATTTCGAATAACTCATCTATAAAATTAAGACTAAGCGCCTATAGCATGATATTATTCAAATATCCATGAAATAAGCTTAAAATCAAAATGAATCATTAAGTAATAAAACTATAAATTATTTCGAATGTGGTTGCAAACTTTGCTAAGCCACCAATAAATTGGTTATTTAAGAAAAAAAGGTGTAATCTCCGTCTAAACAAAAGAAAACAACCACAACAATAAATAATTACATTGTCAAATTTAAATTAATTTAAAAGCATTTTGGAATAAATTATTAAATTATAAATGGTTTCCGCTGCGTATGCGAGTATACTTACTTCCAAAACAGATAACTTCTTACTCACTCATTTGGTCTAATCCAAATGATGAAAGATGAATCAGATAAATCGAAAAAGCTAGCCACAAGAAATAATTTTTGAAAGAAGAAGCGGGTATCACTCAGAGTGGTATTTATTAATCACCAACACGCTACTGGTAAAAAAAAACATTTGAAATGTGACAACACCACTTAGCGATGTCTTTTAATATTTTTTTTTTGTGGTGTAATTTTGTATATTCAATTCTAGTTTCCTTAATAAATATTTATTTTTTCAGAGTCATCAATGTTTATGTGAATCTGATCATTGAAAGTGGATGCGGTGTTTGTGCTTAGTGATGGTATCGGTATGTATACTTGAAATTAAACTTTATTTGTTTTAAAAATAAAACCAAACTCAGAATAAAGGAAGCAGGTAGTGGAGTTAATTAAGAGTAACAGAAAATAGTAATTAGGTACTGCAAACTTGTCTCAAATTGTCATCCCCACACTCCAAATATGTGGATATTTTACTAGGTTAAATGTTTGTCAAAGTTTAAAACCTAGTTGGCGGGAATCATCAACTTTTCGTTATCTTGCAGGTGATTTTGTGTCAAAAACTACACATTTTATTTTTTCACATGAACTTTGACCGCCTTTTGTCTTTGTGTAGTTGGTTTGGACAAAAAATCTGTGATTTTTAAAGTAAAGAAACGCACTTGCTAATTCAAATGAAAAACCACTTCTAAATGTAAGCGCTAACTTGGGCGCCATTTCCATCACTACATGCAAATATTAAAAAGGTCTGAGTCTACATTCTGCCAGTATTTTGGTAAATTCCTGAGCCAGCTCTAATGTTTTCTTTATTTATTACACTTCCCAAGCCCCGTCTTTCACTTCATCTAAGCATCTAAGCCCCAAGTCTTTATCCACGCCTTTCTTTCCAACCCATTAATAGTAAATAATAATTTAATTATCTTTTATTATAAACAAACCCTGACAGTCCACTTAAAAAGATCTCGCAGATATTAAAGTCTATAAAATACGAGGTAAAAGCTTTTAACTTGAGCCCACTTAAAAGAACAGTGGCCAATTTCATCTGATAAACAAAAATTAAATGAATATTTATATACCTAAACAAAAACGTTTCACATATAAACAAACACATTCCTCAATGTATATACTCACTATCGCAGATGAGAAGTTTCTCGATCTATATAAACTCGCGTGTTGATTAACACACTTGAATAAAAGCTTACGGGACCCCAATCTGACAGATATTTGCACCCCACCCAGCTAATATAATCATCATTTAGCAGAGTAAAAGCGCAGAAAAATTACTCGTAAAATCCGAAGAATTGCCATTAAATTATCTCATTATCGCCCCAAGCAGATCTAATAAGGAAGCTCAGTGACAGCAACTGGCACGTTCGAGCAGCGGCAATTAAGTCAATTTCAGGCCAGGCCATGGCATGCTTTCAGCAAAGTCATATCAGATCAGATTAAAGCTTCTCTGATGACAGCTATATCATAAACACCGACAGTGACTTGTTACTTGGGTCGCACACCAAACCCGAATTACGAAATGACATACCATGATGGGGCCATACACCCATGCCATTTTTATTATTGGGCGATCTCGTGTGACAATTGCTAAAGCTGTCACTCACGTCTTCGTCTTCGTCGTTGTCGTAATGTTTGTCGATGATCCTTATCACAAGTCATGTATCATCCATGAAAAAGTTTCTCAATCTCTACATAGCGGGCACTGAGCAGGCAGAAAAGTTTTGGATTGATTATTATTTTTTTAAAGTTTGGGTTTGCTCATACCTGAATTTTGTCATTGTTGGCTTCTTACGCATCGCATCCGAGTCATTGTAGTTACGCAATAAGTCATCTCGCGGTTGATGGAGTTTCTCGTATCATGGGTTATAACAGAAGCTGAATCACGTTGTCTTTCGCAAGAGGTGAGAGAAAATTAGCTGACAGTAGTTTTTTCGCTGTAAATCTGCGGTCGATATTTAGGCCATCATATATCAGTGGCATTCCTATAACATGACGCGTTGGTACTTTCAGATATATAACCTCCATCATAAAAATGTCTGCATCATAGGTGTGTGGATGATGGCTAATTGGTTGACCATCAGACCATATGCCTCACACAGGAGCTCCAGCAGTTAATATCGAATAATCGAGGCATTTATATGATGCTAGACCATGAAACCTGTAATTGCAGAGGGCTGCGGTGAATCCCATATCCATGTCCAGTCGAAAATATATTTAATTTTGGAACGTGATCTCTTCACTTTCATCCGCCCCCATGAGCATCGATCTTCAATGTTCGGGATCTACCTACCCATTACGGCAGCTTCAATCTTCTTCAGTCCATCATCAGAGATATTATGTATAGAGAGGGAATCTGTTTATTGTGGGCGCGTAGGAAACTGTGTTTACTATTCTTCAGGACCCGAAGACTGTTATTAAAATGTCAAGGAAAAGGAAAATAATGCATCTTGGCTTGGGTTAAAAATTCCAGACCGCTTATAGAATGATGACTTCAATTTTGGTCTCTGCGTATCAGAAGCAGTCCTAATTGGGAGTATTTTTCGGTTGAATTTTGATGCCCATTTCAAATAGCTTTTTCATCTCTTCTGTCTAATTTTTAATCCCTTTTTGTCCGTTTTGATGGTATTTTTCTTGTTTTTATTTTTTTTCGATAAGGTGTAGACCGTGTGAACTTCCATGCAGATACACACAATTAACGTAGACTAAAAAAATTGATAGATATGACTGCATTTATAAGAAATTTAAGGATTTTAAAATAAATTGCATTAGTAATAGAGGATAACATTGGGAGAGATTGAAGAGATTCTCATTTTAATTGTTTCTGAACATAGCAGTCGAAAAGATTATTTGAAAATTAAATTTATTTTGAAATCTCTATCTATATTAAGGTTAAGATTTAACTTAGATTTGAATTTAAAGGATTTTTTTTTTAAATTAAACCAAAAAAAATCAACATGCCCAGCGATTTATTTCCTCATATGAAAATATATTTATAAACATTTTACATACATAGGTACATACAAATATACATACATATATACATATTTATTAGATTTTTGATTAATTAAACAGTGCCTTAATCCATATACATATGTAGTTAGAAATATGTTTAATTTGTATTTTAAATAAAATGTCAAGCATTAATTAAGGTTAAGTCAACCGATTCCCTTGTCATAGTAAGATGACTCTTATAGACAAAAATTTAAAATGTTTATTTATCACTGGTAACGGCTGCCTAATGTTAAACAACGTTTATAAATACGGACCATTTTTTGAGACAAAACTTAAATATATAAGTTCAAGATTTCCATTTTAATATGTGAAAGTTTTCTCTGAGGATTAAGTTAAGCATAGATATTTAAGTTTCGCATCACTAAACGGGTTTTAGACACATTTTTTCAGTGGAAATTTAAACCATAATCAGCCAAATCTGATATATAAATTATCTATCGTTGGGAAATCCAGCAAAACTTCTTTATTTTAAGAAAAATATAAATAATTTTTTAAAGGCAGATAACTGAAAACTGGCAACATTATTTTTTGTGACAGCCAATTTGACAGTTCTCATTTATATTCTGTAGTACGTATGTTTGGATTGGCAATTCATTATGAATACTGAATAAACTCACGCTGATAAAAATGTTTAAATCTATTTTGAAAAACAAGGTACTGTCGAGAAACTATTATATCCAGAAAAAGTCACCGTCTCGTGCGCTATTATGGCTCGCGGAATCATTGGTCCATATGTCTTCAAAAATTAATATGGTCAGAACATTGCAGTCAGATCAGATCAAATCACGTTCGTGTGATTTGACGCCATATTAGGTTTTTTCTGGTGGTATGTATAAAGTCTAAGCTACCGAATTGATCACTTGGAAGACAACATTCGACTCGTTATTGCCAAAATACAGCGAGTGAAGATTGTTTGAAAATGGGACCTACATATACCGCCTTGTATACACTTCATGTCATCGAATAGATAGTGAACATGGTCATTTAACTGTAATTTTTTTGTATATGATATCTGGTTTCCTGTAACGAATGCCATAAGCTTCATCCATTTCGATCAAAATGAATCAACATTTTTTTACTTATCGCCCAAGTTCAAACAATGCAAATTACAGTTTCAATTAAGTGAGGTCGACTGTATTACACAACTTATAAAAAAAGCTTACCACATCTTCCGAAAAAAGTTCTGCAAAATCCCACTTTTTGTTTCATATAAGCAGAGTCATATATAATATTACTATTATACAATAAACGAAATATTGTTCAATTTTTCATAATTTTTATTTAATAAAAATCAAACAGTTAAATTAAATACAAATGTTTATTACATAAATCTATAAATATTAGTTTACGTTTTTTTTACAAACTTATACTGGTTTTAGTTTTTTTTAATTGCTTTGTAAAATTACAAAATCATAAAATTTATTAAACATAAACTATATATGTATTGTAACTAAACAATTTAAAAAAAAATAATCTCTTAAATAAAAACTAATAAGTGTATATGTATTGATTTTTATTTTAAAGTCAATAAATATTAAAATGAGAAAAAAAATAATGGTTTTAAAAAATACTAAAATTGGCATAAATGGGGAGAAAAAAAATTATAAGCAGGGAAAAGGATATTAAATGCATGATTTTATTTAAACTGCGTTGATATGGATTGTTTATTTTATTTTACTCGTGTGATATTTCCAAAACTCTCAGTACAAAAAAACCAAAAAGAATCAGTCTTAATTGATTTTTTCTAGAGAAGTTTTTGTTTAATAATGTTGTGTATTTATTTTTTGCTAAATGAGATATCCATACAGACGCAAAAACAACCTCATTTGTTATTTATTAAATTTGAATTATTTAATCGGGAACGAAAAATCTTCAATTTAATTGATTGATTTTTTTTTTTTTTTTTTTAAATGAAGTCTTGTCTTTAAACATTAGGTACATCCTACATCCTTAAGCGGTAAATAGAATGATAGACAGAGAGGAATATATTATTATATTTATTATAATATAGCTAATAACTAAGCAGTGAAGTTGTTGCAAGCTTGCAGGCCGATGTGGTTAGTAAGTGCGACCATACGCATCCACGTGTATCGTTCTGAAAGTAGATTTTAATCATTTTTAAATTTTGCCAGTCTTTTGTTTTTATTTTGTATCCAAAATTTTGCTGTATATCTCCAAAAATTTAGAAACCACAAAGAGAAAATTTTTAAAAACCACCAATTTCAAAAAAAAAAAAAAATATTTGAAAACCGACCAATTTCAAAAAACAATATAACATCATCACCCAACCGTCCATCCAAAAGCATAGAAACGTAGAAAAATGCGAGAAAGTAATAAACAGTTTTTTGTTGTTGTTGTTGTTAGTATTTATAGTTTTGTTTATATTATAAAATATATAAATTAGAAAGTTCTATGTACAATTTTGCTTTGTTTTTTTTTGTTTAACATTTTCTTTTAACAATCAATCATTATCAGTATCAGTTTTCATAATATATAGTGGACTAAGACTTAATTCTAAAATGAATAGTTTATAAAAAAAATATTTTAAAATTCTTGCCTACAAAATACAATTTTTTATAATTATTATTATTGTGCTTATTGCCACACCAAAGGAAGAGTTTGTGTCTTTAAATTTAATTTTATTGTTTGTTGTAATTATTTTTTTTTATTTAATTTTATATTTAAAAAAATATATTTATATTCATTTAAAAATTATATAAAATTTATAAGAAGTCGATCATCAAGACTCATTAGTTTTTTATCTGTGTGTTTAGTTCGCGTTGCATATTATATTTTTATTTTTTAACAATTATTTAATTTTTTTTTTTATTTATGAAAATATAGTTCATTTTCATATTTTTTTAATTTTTTTTTAATAATAACTAGTTTTATTTATTTAACACCACCATCACCAATATAGACAGAGATCAGTGTTCACATCAGTGTTCTTATGAGTAGTAGTGCGTGCAACATATTTTATTTTATTTTATTTTTTTTATTTAAAAGTTTTGTGCAAGATTCATCGCCAAACACACTGACTACATCTACAAAAAAAGAAAAAAATAGATACATTTTGTTTTAATGAAATCATAAGTATAAATAATTTGAAGGTTTTTTGATAAAGATCGGGCAATGAGCTACAGAAACAGAATATATAGTTCCTTAAAATGTGTGGGAAGAAAAGAATGAAGTTGATCACTGGGTCCTTTTTCTTTTGTAACATCTAAACTAATTAGACATGCAGTGTTAAACAGCAGTTATCCCAGAACAGATAAACAATAAGGGATAAGAAAGGACCCGATCCAGGCAATCAGAGAGAAATAGAAGTGCAATGAATTTTTAGGATAAGGACATTTAAAAGGGATTTTTGATTCAGATAAATTTGGTGTGATTTTTTTGTTGGTATTTTAAATAATGTTAATCGTTTGTTAACAATTTTAGCTATTAACTGTCACAAACAACAAAGTCAAGAAAGTTGTAAAATAAAGCACCTTTTTAAAAAATCTTAGAACCTTCTTTAACCGAAGCAATTTCTTTTGACTAATAAGTGTCAGTTTTACCAAATAAAAGGCTAATGAAAACTTTGAACACTTATCTTTTATGTTCGATAGATTGGCTTTTTATTTTTCAGAAAGGATGTTCAATCTGACGAGGAGTCATTGTCATTGAATTAAAGCAACATAAACAGTCATTTTTGATTAGTTTTGTTTTGATAAGAATTTTTAAATTGTTCGATTACGAATTTTAGGTACAAAGTTAATTTAAAATTCTATATTTTTTGAAAAGAAGTTTATCTTTTTTTTTAAACAACAAAATATTTGTTTTGCTTATTAATATAACAAGTTATTAATATGTATTAAAAATGTTTAGCAAGAATGACTTCTTCATAAACCGATCGAAACTTACTTTTGTGCCTGGAACCTCACTCGAACACATTTATTAATAAAGAATTGCATTTGTTTTTAACCATGTTTAATATATATGTATATAAAAATACCAAAACAAAAATCACACCATTGATTCTTATTAACATCAAGTACCAACCGCAGAATTTATAAAATTACTGCCTTTCTCTATCTTACCTATGCTGCCGAAGATTGTCACGTTGTTTAAAGTATTTCCCGCAAATTTCACAGGAATACGTAATCTCGGGACTTTTGTGGGTGCGTTCATGAATCATTAGATTGTAGGGTTTAGTAAAACGACGCTGGCAGAATTTGCATATAAATTCGCACTTCGGTCGCATCTTACGACGAAAGTCCGACCTGCAGTCATCGTTGTCAATCCGCATTACAGCAAACATTTTGTTATATTGTTAAATTAAATTCACAGCTAAATTCACAATAGTGTTGTTGTTATAATATTTCCTGATTTCGTTTAATTCCTGTAAAAAAAAAAATAAAAACAAAAAAAATAATTATAACTAAATCGAATTCTTTAAAACTGTTGTATTGTTAAAATAAAACTGTAAAAAATTGTCACCATAAGTCAATAAATTCTATCTTTATTGTAGTGTGTCAGAGTGTCACATTATTTGTTCACATTGATTCTGTCACACTCACACATTATATAAAAAAAATTGTAAAGCAACGCAAGCACGGATACTCTAGTATGAAATATTTTCGAATGGAATTCAATACTCACTCTACCTATTCGATGATGATATATGAACGCAGAGATTAATAATAATTTTTGCAGTTTACTGAATGTGACCCCAAGGCCATTGTTTTAAAAAGCTAAAATCCCAAAGATCGACTAATTGCGATTCGTGGAACGCGATACCCAACCCAGGGCCCCCCATCATCAGACAACCATCAGCACCCCCTGCTGAGCGGCAAAATAAACGAGTCGCCTTCGCTCCAAATATAACTACCTGATTATTAATATGCGCTAGCAAGAGAAGGGAAGCATTTTTCGCCGCATCATATAGCACCAGTCAAGCCATATCCAACCAGTTGCGATTTTTAAGCTATAAAGTAGCAAGTCCATGAGTCTGCCATATTTATATTAATTGACCAAAAATGCAAAAATTTCAATTAGGTTTCGTTGGATGTATTTGTTCTTGTATAGTTGTTCAAAGAAATCTAATTTGTTTATCAACCCACAATCAAAGAACTTTGTAAGGTAGTGGGTCTATTGTTGGACTTTTGAGACAACCCAGTGCGACTGGCTTTGCAGGCATGTCACTCTCGTCGTCGGTCGTCGTTGTGTTTTATTGGTGCTGACACCAAAAACAAATTGAATCCAGGTATTGACATTTACTGCGGCTGACATATTGGCTGAAGATTTAGTGTGTTGGATATTTTTTTTTTATTCTGACGTTTTGTCGGTGATTAATAAGCCCGACGATGTGGTTCCCATGGTCTTGAGAGAGAACATTTTGGTCATCATCATATTGTAGGATGTATATAATGTGGAATGTCATGATGACAATGGTGCGAGGCCAGAACGGGGCAGCGAGGGTCGCAACGTAGCGCAATTATTACCGAAATCACAGCTGGATAGTGGGGGGAGACTCAAAGAAAAATATTCAAATTATGTTCATAACTTTTGTGTAATTTTTTATTTTTATAGTGTTATTGGCTGCAGCGCTTTTTTATGGATTCTTTTTCGTTGTCATTGTCGATTTCTTTGTTCAAACTGTCAGGAATTGAGAGAAGGCCCCACATTATATACAAAGAAAAAATGAATATCTGGCGCTAAAGGCACATTCAGGGGCCCTGAAATGTAGTGACTGAATCTGGCAGCCACTGACAAACCCTTCGTGTGTCGTCATCGTCGTCGCGTCGCAGTCGTCGTCGTTTGTATAGGTTACACGCTTGTTGTCATCGTCATGGTTCGTGGCAAGTAAATTAAGCTGGAGAAATATCACCGCATGGGACTTGGTCTCTTAATCCGATGTTTCTGTTTGACCATCAGGTAATTAGGTTTCTTTATTTTCCAACTGAACAGCGAGGACAACCGACACGACCAAAGCCGACGATGGGCCACTCTGACACTTAACAAAAAAAAAAGGTAGGTAATGAAAATCCATTAAGAATTTGCAAACATTGCTTTTGTCTTCGATGCTTGATATGCGCTGCTGGCTGCTTCACAAGCTATAACTGAGAGATTTTCGAAGGCAAATGCCACGATTATCGTAATCCTGGACCTGGTGCAGCTTCCTTGAAGGAAGCAGCAAAAAAAGACAAAAAATAAATCTCTTGTTTATGCATATCCAGCATTCTTTTAATGCTGCGTGAAATTAGATTTGTGAAATACACAATGACAGAGAGTGAACATTCCCATACCAACACATCTCATGGGTTTTTTTCTCATTCTCCATAGGGAGTCAAGGTGAAGGTAGATAGATATATTTACAAAAAATTGCAGGAATATTTAGAAACTCGCAACAGAAAGTATAGAAGGTTCCCTGGTTGCGCTATTTTCGCCGAGCAGGTAAAAACTAGTTTTTGACCGAAAATTTTAATGATTGCCACTTTAGCTATAGGAATTTTATTTTTTATATTCTATGAATTTTTCGAACTGCCACCCTCACAACCACTAAAAGTAATTAAGTTCCTTACTCACAGAGTTAACACCTATATTTAAAAAAAAATGATCCCAATACAAATAAATAAAGTGTCGCCGCTGCCACCTTTTTCAGTGGTTTTCGGATATATTTTGATTTTTAGAGGTGGATCTATGGCAATCAGATTCAGAATAGAAACAAGTTTCATTCCTTTTTGTTCTTGTTCTTTTGTTCGCCCAACAAAAAAAAAAAAGATAAAAAGAACAAAACAAAAATGAACTATGAGAAAAATAGAATATGGGCGAACTCTGAGGTAAAACTCCCAGGACCAAAGGACTTCTATATAGTTTGAATCTTGTGTGAGATAATTTAGATTTTTTTTTAAATGTTTGGTTTTCTAAGAAAACTGATATTGAGCCTACTCACATAACAATGAATCAAAATTGAGATCATATTGTTGGTGTTTTTGTTGACTTTGGCAGCCGCAGTTGCAGCCTAAAAGAAGGTTAAGAATTCCTACCTATAACGTTAAAATTGAACGAAATGATTCTGATCAGGTATCCTATAAGTATAGGTGGTAATTACGCACTTCTTTGGATCTTGCGCGCGACTATTCGATGATTGATGGACATGCGATGCACTGACGGTCGAGACATTAATCTCGATCATTGGTGTTTTATCGATTGTAGAAAAGTGCTACCTCGTTTTTAAGTAGGTACCTAAGTGTTGTTGATGTCCATGTAACTGCGTTACTTGGAATTAAGTACCTACAGTATTATTTTATTGTGACAATAATTGTTATTCTAGGTTTAAAGAAATTTAAGAAGTCCTGAGGAACTCCTTATTCTGGAAATGTTGATTTATATTTAAGCTGGTTATAATTATTTTAAAAGGTTTGGAACCGGGCGCCACTTGAGAGAAATTCCACCGTTTTGAATTAATACGCTGAAACAAAACTCTATTTGATAAAAAATATTTTTTAGGAATATGGATTTTTAAACAGACCCCATCTAAAAATTGCTTGAAAGATTCTTTTATTGGATCTTTTTTATTCTGACTTTCATTTCATTTTGAATTTCACTCGAAAATAAAGAATGCTACTTGATTTACCGTCGGAAAACTCTCCTCTCACTACCTTTAAATTATATCGATTTTATGGATTGTGTGAATAGATAAATAAATCATTCCCAAATTAAGTTAAATATAAAATACATTTACCTACAGTTTTTAAGGAAACATTATGTGACAGGAATATAAGTGTGACTTTTGTGAAGAAAGTAAATATATGAGTCTTAAAATTAAGAGAATAAAAACAATTAGGTATACAGAAAGATGATAACAAACTAGAAACCATAAAAGAAAATAAATTATTTATTAGAATGTTATTTATTAATAACTTTTAACTAAAACAACTTTCAATTTAAAATTAGCGACGCATTTCGGAAACAAGTTCCTTCTTCGGGCTTTTACAACTGTGTGAAAAGAACTGTGAAAAAAGATATTTTAATTAATATCGAATAATAAGTTCTTTTTTTTTCTAACACAGATTTTTGTTTGTAAAAAATGTGATGTTCAAAACTATTCATAAAACTAATAAAATTATAAAATAATATCTCTCAATGATTTGATTTTTTATTTGATTAAAATTTAACGCTAATGTATATTAGGGTATACCAACCTACGCAATTCATCAGATAGGTATTTGAAACTATTTTACATAATTTATTCTGTGAGATAAATTTTTCACTAAATTAAAATGCAAGATACAACTACCTTAAATATAATATATTTAACAAAATTTCGGTCAAAGTTTCACAGACAAAAAAAATTATAAATTGCTGGATTAGCTATTTCGCGACCTTATTAGTGTATGACCACCGATTTAGATTGTAAAATATAAAAAAAAACTTTAAATTAGGAATTTATGCAAATTTTAAATTAACAAACAAAAAAAAAAACAGAAACAAAAATATCGACTTTATTTATCAAAAATAATCTAAAACCGTTTTATATTATAATAAGGATCAGCAAAAAACGCATATCATAAATATCTAAAAATATTTTATTAGCTAACCATTTTATTATTTCGAATTAAAAATCAATTTTATTAATAATCTTCTGTATTTTTGACAAGTTAATACATTTCTGACAGTTTCTTCGCCGAGAGGTGCTGCCAAGTGTGTTTTTTGTGTTTTGTACTGTCGTATCAGTTTAATTTTTTAAATGCTACCGTTTTTTTTGCAAAATAATAGACTTATGTTTGTGAATCAGCTTTATCAACTTAGATCTGTTCATTTTCTGCTTTTTGTTTATTGAAAAGAAAATGATTTTAACAGCAAGCATGCAGATTGCAGAACTCACAATACTAAGGTGGCTGAAGTACGTAATCGATGGAAACTAAATATTTTTTTAGAAAAGGACTGGAAAACGTTTTAAGGAAGGTAATCTTAATGAATTTACTCGTAGGTATATCGCATTAAAATTAATTTGGAAAATTTTTTAGGACAATATAGGTACCAACTTTCCTTTAAAAAAATTGAAACAGTTTTTTGGACTCACTTGCTTAGAAGGTAGATTTTATCATATTTAAGTTAAGAGACGGAGAAGAGAATACGAACTTTTAGGCTGATGTTTCTTTGCAGAAAAGAAGCAGTTAATTAAATATTTAGATACCTATCTAAAATAATTCTTTAAATCACTTTTGACCCTAAGCCCAAAGCAAATTAAAGTCTACCGAACTCCGCCTTATTGAAAGATAGATATCTTCATTTGGGAAAAACCATTTTCTCAGAAACTTTTAAAAATGAAGACGAAAAGTTTAAGCCGTCAACATGCGCTTAACGGTAAAAATTTGATTGGTTAAATTATCCAAACCAATGGAACCAATTCAGAAAGTGCGTACCTATATAAATTAACCAGCCACACCACCATCTTCGTTGAAGCCCAATTTTTTCTTTGGTATGTTTGTTGTACCTATGTTTTAATTTGAGGAAAAAACACTCGCCAATAAGAACGCGTAAAACCGGTAGTTCTTAACCAACACCAATAGACACGTTTACATTTAGTACACACTATACATCGCGCATATACACCACAAAAAAGGGGCCGCTACCGCGTTACGGACACGAAGAAAGAATGTCCAACCAAATGACAGGGGTTTCGCACAGCCAGTAGTGTTACAATTTATATATAGGTAGGTTCATTGAGTAAAATAAGAATAAGGAAAGAAGACTTACCACAAACCAATCACCTTTAGAACTGCCACAACTGACTTATAGGACTAAATTATTATACACGGGCTTACAGAGACTCTTTAGAAAAATATTGCAAATCACACAAGATTGGGTTCACACGAGCGACTGACAAATTAGGAAGAAGAGATCGTCACGCGTATACGATGTGTTGCTCACGAACAAGAGGAGCAAAATGAAATAATTCCGAATGCCTCACTTCCACCGACTAGACTAATGGACTAATGCCTCGAAGTGCCACCAGCTGTGCGGCCTCATCTCCTCACCTTCGTCCTCACCTGGTAAACATACAACCAACACACCACACATCACCTTCATCAACACCAACACCAACGCGCTCATCCAACACACACAAGTAGAGAGAGGTACTCGTCCAATAAGTATAAATTACGCACAAGGAAACCCATGAATGGACTGCTGCTGGGTAAACACATAAGTGAGACGAGGCCAGACCCAGAAATCGACCTGTGTACAGTGATGTCTACTCGTCTTACCCGCAGAAGGAGGTGCTTAAGCCCAGTAGCTGAACCACCACCACTACACTGGCATACAAAAACCAACATCATCATCCAAACAACGATCTTCGCGTATACGTACACATCGGGCTCCAAAAGACAGCTCCCTACACAGTAGCTGTCATTGGAATCACGAGTGTGCGAAACACGGGCTACCATTGGTTGTTACGCGTCACCACAGTTAGTGGCGACACAATGAATATCTACCATTTTATAGTTTTTACAACACAAAAGAAAGAAAGAACTCACCAATTTTAGAATCCGAAAGGAAAATGTAGCTCTCGATCTTAATAATGGGACAACCAGTGTTCGATTCGAAATCGAAATAAATCAGGACGCGACAAAGCGACGGTAAAACGCAAAATGTAGCTTATATACCAAAATTCAAATTTTCACGAAGTTAAAACTGGAAAAATTTACGATAAATTGTAACGTCTAAGCAGCAAAATTAACAACATAAGTAAATCACTAAATATCTTAGTTAAATGAAATCGAACTCGAATGCAAATGCGAGAAAAAGAAGTCCCAATCTGCTAAGATGTGGTTTCAAAATGTTGAATTATTCAAATCTGTATCAACTCGAAATATTATTAATAAAGTATATTCCACTTCCGAACGCTTCCGTGCACGACGGCCAACTGCAAAGTTACGATCTCAACTTCAGCTTGATAGTTAAGTGCTGCCTGTGTTCGTTCGGCTGCTGCTGCTGTTGTTGCTGCTGGTGCTGGTGCTGCTGCTTACTTGCTGCTCTGGGCTGGCTAAGATGGTTGGCTCTGGTTAGATGGTTGCCTTCAAATTGCCGCGACCGCAAAAAACAGACATACGATAAAGCGACGACAAGAGCGAACAAAAAAACAAGTAAAATGTATGAAGACACAACACCGATATAAATAAATAAAAATGTAAACTTTAACATATACCTCCTCCTCTTGCTATTAGTCAGCCGAAGAGCTCTGAGACGAGCATTGAAGAAGCCAAGTTTCGAGCTGGAGTTGGCATTGGGAAACCCGATCAGATCGGCAACTACACATATACAGCAGGTCTTATTTATAGTAGTAGTAGTGGACCTATAATTTACATTTCCTGATTCGGCGATTCGTTTATGTACTGCAAGTGCCGCCGGATTGGCGTGTTCTCCTCTGGGAATGGTGCGGCGCTACGTCCCGATCGAGTCGTGATCGAGTGTGAAGGGCGGATCTAAGCCAGGATGTGTGTGCTACGCAGGTGCTACCGTGTTACGCGGGAACATATTTTTGCGTAACTTGAAACGCAATGCTGCCAAAGCTTTGTAATCTTCGATGCGATGAAATTCAAATTGGAGTAGAAAATCCAATATGGAGGCGGTCTTCAATGTACAATAAGATTCAATTGCCAACTGTCGAATATCAGTAGCAAGCTACGTGCATCTGCGGTATGTGCTTCAAAAACCAGTAGCCAGTAGTTGTCAAACCACATCTTTGGGGGTTGATGAGAGCACGTTTTCGAAAGTTCCGCCTCTCCGGCGCACACTCATAAACAAGAAGGCGTGGTCTCTTCAATGGCTCCCCATTATCTGAAAAAAGTTACTTATACTGTATGTATCCGTTTGTGTATATATAATGGTGTACCTACATGCAACGGTGTGTGGCCTGCCGGAATTCAATATCTCTGTTCTTCTTTTCGCTGCCACCACACTGACTGTGGGAAGAATGAATGGAAGTATTTTGTATTTGATGCAGCAAACGAAACGGCACACACCCCCTGCAATGGTGTGAGTAATTTTCTTATTTGCTCAACTTAATGGCTATGGAAGAGGCAGTCGAAAGGCAGTCAGAATGGGTCCAAGCCAAGATAACGAAAAAGAATAAGAAAGAAAATACTGAATGAGATTCAGTGAAGAGTGAGTGTAGGTAAACACGGGAAGCCGTGGCTCTGTTAATAATTGGGACTTCCATTGTTACGCAACGCCGTGGGAAACGCTTAAATATGCACATATATTTGAGTATCATTGTGTTTCTATCTTTGTTTTAGGTTAGGTTTAGCACAAAACAAGTTGGTAAAATTTAAATGTTTTTGGGGAGTAATATTTAATAGTAAACCGTATGTACCTATAATACATAACTAAGTATATATATTAATTAATTAGGTATTGGATTATAAAATAGGTACCTACTCTGTTGGACTTATTGAATGGGTTTTCCAATAAGTAAAAATTCGTGGAAAAGATGATGATGATGATGGTGGTTTGGTTTAAGGAAATAATTTATCACTTAAGTAGATAATATCCAAGAACCTACTTATACCTAGTTTCTTCTTTGACAAAAGGAATTTTCACATTCAGCACCGCCACGAACGCCTTTAGTAAATTTCATTTACTTGAAGTTTTATGGTGGCGAAGCAAATAAACTCTTTCATGTCATTTGACATTTTACCGACAGTCAGAGCAGAGTAGTAATGTCTATAAACGCAATTCTAAGAATTTCTCACCATCTGCTTGGCGAGCGGGATTCTTTGTGCGGTGAAATGACTATAGGAAATGGTTTTGGAAAACACACGGGACCGCTATCCATATTATAAACTGCAACAGAAGTGATACGTGTCAGAAAAGTGTCATATTTAAGTTAACCCTATAAAGGTAGTTAAGTTAAGCCTACACTACACTCACAAATGACGTGGGAAGGTAAAGATAAGTAATAAGGTAGGTTGTAGGTGCTTTTACCCACAGATTTAATTTTTTTTTGTTTATTTCTCGTATATACCTAGGTATATTGCTCTTCCGGTTATGTAAAAAGAATTTTGGGACAGTTTATTTATAGATACATTTGTTTATTCAAATCGCAATTTTGATGTTCCCACTTATTTATTATCGGATTGTAAAAGAAAGCTTTCACAAAAAGAAATTACCTACCTAACATAAGGTTTTTTTTTTTAATTAAAGAAAAAGCTTTAAGGTGTAATATTATTCGAGTTAATATTCATGATTAAATTGTTTTAGTGAAGCAATCGATAGACAAATATGGTTCAAGTGAAAACCAGAAATATGTAATTTACTATTCAGTTAAATTCTTAAAAATAATGTCATTTTATTTTAATTACCTAATTTTTCATATTAAGTTTTTTTTTTTTAAATACCTATGGTAATTATTAATTAATATACGAAACGGTTATTTTTTTTATATATATATTTTTAAAAAAGATTTGTGAAAAAAGGAAAAAGAGATGAAAAAAGAAGATGTTGTCTTTTAACCGGTAATAAGTTTTTAAAATTTGTTTACAGATTTTTCGAGTCAAAGGACCATTTTTTATTGATTGATTGCCATGAATAATGTGTAAAACATGTGATTCAGAAATTATTTCACAATTTTGTAACTTTTATTTACAAATTATTTTACGCAAAAAATGTCAAAAGGTTAAACCTTTCTTATACCTTGTATAAGAATTTTGGAATGTTTTTATTTTATCTTCAGAATCATGACTAAATCAAACAAAAAGGGAAAAGTGTGTGCTTTTTTATGAACATATTGAAGGGTTGTGGGGTGGTATTATATTTATAAATCAAGAGAATAAGTTCGAATCTATATTTGTTGTCCAGGTTGTTCAAGTTTTCTTAATCTATTTTCCTCGAACATAAAATGCCTCTCGTATATATTTGAGGCAATATGAAATTAAAGTTCTGTCCAAATCTAAATTAAAAAATTGCCTATAAACTGTAAAACTAAAAGCAAAAAGGAAATGAACTTAGGAAGAAAAACACTGCCAAAATTTGTATTTTAGGTTGAAAGCCAGATTATCCAAAAATAAACAAATTATAATACATCCTACATATACATATGTACCTACATACCTTCATAACTAAGAAAATTATTTCGATTTTTACTTTTTTAGAAAGAAAGAAAGTTCCAAAAAATAGCGCAATTTCGTCAGACAGATTTTTTAAATTAAATTTTCTTTAATGTCGTTTTCGATTGAATTTACGAACATTTGTATAATCTTTTTTGTTTCCAATCGAATATGAAAACATCGAATTGACAAATTTACATACACACTATACGGAAGGTCGGCATTTAAAAAATGGCTTCTTCAACCAATTAAAATGACAGCTCTAATAAGCCGACACTCATGGTCCCCTAACTTTTGACCTGTTTAAAAAGGGAAAGAAAGACATTTTTTTTAACTTCATATTAAATTTTTATTATTAAAAAAGAACATCAATCAAAACATAACGGAAGGCGATGAGAAAAGGAACCATAAACTCTCAAAATTACACCAACTTAGTTAATCGGGAAATCTCATAATAAGTTTTCAACATAACATCGCTCTTTCCAGTTATTAGAGAGCTTAGCTTACGGTTATTGGACATTTTCTATAAATTTGCTTATATTATTAAAAATAAAACAGAAACTATACTGAGAACAGTCTTGTTTTTTTTTCTGTTTGATTTATTGATAAAAAACAATCCTATAAAATTATGTGTCCGCGTATGGGAGGTTTTCTATCTAAAATGAGCAAGAAAAAGTGTCCAAGTCCGTTTATGAAAGTGTCCGTTTATAGTGAGCTTTCACTGTTTTTCATGTTTTTCAATTTGGCAAGTAATCCGATGTGAAATTTAATCTGTACCACATGTGTGAATAATGTTCCGTGTTATAGTCCTTTATGTTTTGGAAGAAGCTTTTGGATTAGTAAAGTCAAAAAGGAGTTCCTGAAAAATCTCAGTTTTACCGGTAAATTCCAGCCGGTAAAGTCAAGCTTTTGAATAAAATTATCAAAAAACATCTACTGTGCATATTGTAAATAAGTTATTTTATATCAATTAAATAAAAAAAATTGGTTATTGGGGCGTATACGTAATATTTCATCCATTTTTTTTTTTTTAATTTTTATTTATCGTTATATGTGTATATATATATGTTTTAATAAATGAATTTTAAAGCTCTGGTTTATCCGGCAGCTCGATTGTCAAACTTATACTGAGTGATTTTAATTTACAATTATTATTTATAATTTAAATAAATTCGGTCACTATTAGGTTTCTATATATTGTATAAATTGAATTAAAAAAAAATTGTATGGTTTCCTGCATTTTCGAAATTAAACTGCGTAGTCTTTCCTGAGGATCCCTTTTGGAATGATCATTTAGTATTGACATAATGATATTTTTCGCTTTAAGATCTCGACTATGTAATTCAAGTTCATCATCCAGAACAATGCGACGAACTTCGAACTGCTGTACTTTATTTATTTAGTTCTTCATTTTGGTTGCGTAAAAGTTTGATTTCTAAATTTAATTTATTAATTTTGGTCTAGTTTGACGATTGCTTCCGCAAGCTCTATGTTAAGCAAATCGTCAATAATGGATATAATTTTCTGGAACCCAGCAAATGATAGCGACATTTTTTCGTATCGGGTTCTGGGTTAAAATGATTTTCAAGTGAAATCTGATTGTTTTTCCTTTTCTTTTCAGTCATGGACTTGCATATGTATAATAATTGTGTGGCGTGTAAAGGTAATGTTACCTGATATAATAAAACTAATTTAAAACTTTTTAACTCAATATAGAATAAGAAATAAACTGATATTATTTTAAATTATTCAAGGGCAATTTTCTAACACTTCTATTCACTTACAAAACAGCTTTGCCAATACCTATACCTACTATTTTAATATATTTTAAAACTTGTGTCTTTTTTAATTTTATTTAAAAAGAACATCTTTAGAATCTATTTTCTACTGTCTAAGAAGTATTTAAAGTGGAAATAGAGAAGTTGAAGATTTATCAAAGTGAAAAAATTGTTTTGGTATAATCTTGTAAGCATTATGACACAAATGTTAGGGTACTTTTAAATACGGGTTTTAATGAGACTGAAACAAAGACCAGACCGCACACTAGAGGTAGATCTTCGCAATGATCATATCTTAATTTCTTGCCTTACATTTGTTTCGCATTTAATTTTTCTTCAATTTTCGTTCGGCCGGTTTTTCTTTTGCTATATGTCCTTATTTGCAAGAATATAAATAGGTACACGTATTTTCTATGATTTTTTTTTGCATATATCTGGCTAAATTAGCTGGACATTGAAAATAAAATTTGACGAACACTTTGTTAAACCTTATTACCTTCAAGGTGAATTGGCGTACACTACACAGAACAATTCACTTTAAACATGCATACCCAAGACTTATATTTGCATCAAGTGGAGATAGAAACATAGAGCATTTAGCCAGTTCACGTTTCAAAGATCTCACTGCTGAACAAGATTTTTCCGCTAGAAGTCAAAAGCACTCTCCATCTCTTTTTTATAATTTTAGGGTAGTTGGTGTAAGATGTAAAAGCTTAAATTCACTTATAAAAAAAGCGAAAACCGCACTTCGTTTAATTTTAATTTAATTTAAATTTATTTAATAATTCATCCAAATTTAGATTTTCCGTGTGGTCGGAATAAACCTGCAATATAGCAATATTGTTCAGCCGATTCTGCAGCATTGTTGACCTAAGGTAAGATTTTAAACGACGAAGAACGGAGAAACTTCGTTCATTTGAGCAAGATGATCTTGCGATTGTGATTAGCAACCGGACGAACCGTATAAACTCGGGAATAATCCCTCGACTACAGGCGTATTTCTTCAAAAAATCAACTACTTCTCTAAAATTTTTTGCTTGCTCATTCTTCCTTTTTAAAAGCTGTAGGAATGCGTTCCTATCGCTAATAAGTTTTTGTTTATCAAAGTCATCTTTGTAGAGCTTAACTACATCACCGACAACTACTTTTTGGCCTACAGCGAATCGTTCCAGTAGTTTGAAGATAAGAGAAGAAACATTTATGAATCCTTGCGTTTAGTGATGATAATAATTGGTCAGATATTTCAAAAAATTATGTTCTGTAAAAATCTTTCGGTGTTTTGAATTTAAATTTTTCTGACGTACCGTCATCGATACGTTTTGGTGCTTTTCGTTGACGGGGAATTTGGGGTTCTTCAATTTCAAGAACAACAACCGCTGTTATGGAATTTTTCCAAATTTACTCAAATTTGGAATCACGGGAAGCGCCCAGCACATCAATAACAGCTTCTACTTTTTGAAACGATTCTACAACACTGAGATCTGACCTATAAAATCTTTGTTTAAGATTTCAATTTGATCGAGAATCTCAATCATTAATGTCAGATAGAAAATGCATTTAAAAGACTCCATGTATTCATAAAAACCTGACGCTTTGACTGATACCGCACTGTCAGTTTCCTGATCTACCCAACGATCATGGGAAAATTGCATCATCTGAGCATAGTTTGCTCTCACTGTTTTGAGGGATTCAATAGATATAACCCATCCGTAAAAGAGAAACAGAAATGGCTAGCTCAATAGAATTTGATGAAGATGTTATAGCGGCATATGAAAATTTCAGCGGACAGCGGAGTCTTAGTAATAGGGTCCCGTTTAACCCTTTGGATACGGAACCCCAAAAAGAAACTAAACATTTTATTTGAATAGATAAAAGCAAAATGAAAAGTGAAATTCTTAGGAGAATAAACATGCGGGCATTTTAAAATCGAAATGTCTTACTTGTCATCTACCATTTCTCTACATCTACGACCACTGCACTTCTACTACTACAAAGAAAGACGAGGAAAGAAGATGCACAGTATAAAGAGTCAGCACGAATGAGAGAGTACAGGGAATGAATTCATCCGGGGAAAAACAGTCCTGTGTTGCCGTCGGTCGTTTTTTTGTATTTAATTTTTTTTTCATTAAAGAGATTGAAAATTTCTAAGCTTTTCTGAAAAGTACTAAATTTAAGTAAATTTCAAGTGGGTATTTTACCCACTCGAAAAATCTCGAGTGGGTTTTATAACAGCATCTGTGTTCAGTAGAAGTAGGTATAAGTAGGCATAAGAAGTTTTTTCATTATTTCTAGTTAAACAACTCAAACATTACCACTACATATGTATATTTTTACGTATCTTTGATCTTTAATCATTGAAACACATTTATGTAGTTATTCTTCTTTTACTTTATGTGTTTTTACCAAATCAATCTTATAATACAAATAGGCTTGCTAAATATTTTTCAGTTTTCATTTCTCTGCAGAGAATATATACTTTAGGGCAAACTGGGTATAAAATGAAAGCTAAGATTTTCTTTTTATCAAAACAGTGGTTTTGTTTAAAACAACCTACATATATATTGACGTTTGATATATGTATCAAAACAATTTTAATTTCTTTTATTCCATTCACAAGGATGGTTTAGAATGATACTAAGTAACTTAAGTAGTTCTCCACCAAGCTGCCAAGACACTAATTTGTATTTATTTTACTTACGCTTAATGATGATAAGGTTGGTGGAGGTATTTTCTCAGGCAGGCTAAAATTCAATCTATTCTTTCGTCTTCCCAATCATTGCAGCGTGTTCCAGGTGGAGCTTTTGGTGATAAAAGAAGTCCTGTCTTGGCTCAAGAAAAACGTGATATCAATCAATCAGATATCCGCATCCTCTCAAATAGCGAAGCAGACAATAAATATCGGCATTCTGTCTCCATAAATTCAAAAACAACCCGGCTGGGTGCCGGGTCATAGGGACATTCCAGGTAATTGTAAAGCAGAGGAACTAGTCAAAAGTGGAACATTACTTCCTACATCGCCCAATCGGACAAATATTGGTATACCCATCGCTGCATGTAAACTCATGCTTAAGCAAGATGCAATATGCATGTGAACAACATCGCCACATGTCAGACCACAAAACAGATCTGGGCCTATGCTTTAAGAGCGCGCTAAGAGTTTGATGTCCTAAGCAGATTGCACATTGGCTTGGAGTAATTTCCAATGATTTTTGCAGATGCTGTATGGATGAATAAGAGGAAGAATCGATTCCTCACCTTCTTTGTACATGTCCTGCTCCATCTTAAAGAAGTAGGCTCCACCTTGGAGAATTCTACTACAATGATCCTGGTGATCTAGCAAATCATGGCATCAGTAGTCTCGTGCGCTTCTTGTTGATTCTTTTGGTATCACAATCAGCGTTGCCGAAGTGGCACGATCGTGCCTTTCTGACACGAAAATTTTATCATAGCATGGTGGCACGAAAAAATTCAATATGGCACGCTTTTTTTGTTTCCATTTTTTACTCCAAATAAAGCGAATTTTGAAGAAATTTTGAGAAAATTGCTCCAAATGGAGACCAGATAGAGGAAAAACTGGCAGAAACTCTTATTTTTTATAGACAAAATTATTCCTACTATTTTTTTTATTGTATTTCACCCCACAATTGATTTATATATTTTTTGTAACCATACGAATTTTTGTTTTTTTCATATAGCACGAAAATGACACGATTTTTTAGAAAATGTGGCACGGACATTTTTTTTTGGGCGGCAACGCTGATCACAATAGGCCAACCTATAGTCTAACTGTGTCAAGCTTCTCTGCTAAAAATAAAAAGAAAAAAGCATAAAAACCATCCAGGCATTATAGAGTAATTTGCTGTTGTACGAACAAATTTAATGTAAATTAATCTATTTAAAAATTATTTTGTAATGTAAATTTTAAAAGAAATTTTTAAAACCAACGAATAAAAAGATTAAAGTCTAAAACCATCAGTAATAGGTTTTGTAAATAATGATCTCATATAAATAAAATACATAACATATACATACACGTATATGTTGTCCGAAAACTTATAAACCTGCTTAAAAAGGCGTTCAATTAGTTGAAGTCCGATCGAAATGCTGTCTCAAGAGGTAACTATATCTGTACTTTAACAGCCCTATTAATAAAAGAAATATACTATCCCCTTCTATACACACGTGTTAGCTGGCACACGGATATAGAACTTGTCCGTTTGATACTTTTCCAATAATTTCATTTTATTCTACTAACATTCTATTTTACTGTTCATTTATGTTTTACAAACTGAAGCCTAGAACACAGTTCGAATGAAAATGAAATTTTCTTACAAAAGTGACTATACGACGACGACGTACGACGTACAACCACTGGGAGAATATTTAAGGTATTGTGGAAAAGTGTGGAGTTTTTCATATTTTGGAATAAACAAGTCTCTTTTGTAGCATTTGTATTCTTACCAAGGAGTTGAAACCAAATAACGGAATTTAAACACTATTTTATGACCTTTTACAAGATTCTGATGACAGTCATTGAAATAAATTATTTTTTTTCATTTAAAATGAGTAGGTAGGTATTAGAAATACTAAACTAAGTATATAAATAATTCATGTGGAGAATTAATTATGGGTGCATATAGATTTTTCTCGCGTATTTTGATAAGTTTTTGCTTTTCAAATCACGGATTAGTACTAGGGTTGATGGATATCAAAAATTGTAAGGAAGTAAGGTAACTACATAGTTTGTATTTTCAAAATTTACATCAATTTTTTATCGAATAGTTAGATTTTGAAAGTCAATTTTTGTATTAATACCGGATTTAGTAACGATATCGATAACAATCTCCCTCCTTTCATTGTTTGTTATGGAAGAATATTTAAGCCGCATTTCATTATCGCCCATAACTCATATGGTTCACCCCGATAAAATAAAACGATGCGGATCGCCTTATGAAAACAGTGTTGTATGCTCATCTTCTTTTTCATTTATGTAGTGACTCTTTTTTTTTTACACATCCTTACTATTTTAAAACTGAAAAATCCATCGCACCCGCCAGAGTAAAAACTAATTTCTAGATCCATTAAGGAAACTCCGATAAAAACTTTTACCCAATGTTGTTTTTGTATTATTTGGTAAAATATAACCCAGATATATAGATTATAAAACGCGGCTTTGATCGTATCAAGACTATTGATTGACGTAATATATAAATGGACCCAACTTCGCACGTGTTTAGAGCAGCGCTCTTCGGACTCGGTGCCGGTTCGATGGAACTCACCTTTACGTTAAGATTGATATATTTTTTAAAGTAATAACGCACTTTTGCCAAAAAATGCAATGCGAACGATCACAAAAGATTCGTTTTTTTTTCAGAATCCATCGAAATTTTTAAATTTTTAAGTTTTTTTAAAAGTTGTATCTGTTTTTCAACGCCTTTTGGCTCACAAAACATAATAGGTACGATTTAAAAGTAATTACAAGAGTTTTACACGAGTGTAACAATAAAACACTTATTAATATAAATACGAATAGTAGGTCTGTTTTTTAAGAATTTTTATTTACCAAAGAGATGTGATAGTGCAAAAGACATTTTTCTAAGTACGTTTTTTGCATTTTATCACCTCTGATAATCAACTTTCATATTCCCACCACCAGATGTAGTACTTGACATCTCTCACAGCTGATGTCATAAACGTCATTCTACAGGTCTAGCAACCTTCAAACTTTCTAATTTTGCTTGTGATGTGGCGATTAAGTACTTTTTTGTGAATTTTATATTTACTTTATTTGTATAATTAAGAAAATCTAGGAAAAAAATAATGTTAGAATAATGAAGTCCATAAATCTATTGAAACTTTTAGTTATTTTTGCACTTATCAATCAAAATAATAGTTTAACAGAGTCAGATAAGCGGCTATGTGCAGATGAAAGATGTGAAGGTAAGAAATTGTGTTTTTGACTTACTTTTCCAATGTGAATTTAATAAAAAAAACTCGCGTTACAGAAATAATTTCACTGGGGAAAACCATCAAAAACTATATCCCCGACCAAGAAGGCGTTCTTTCCTTCAAATCAAACTCTGAAGTTAAAATCAAATCCAAGTCTTCCGACTCTGATCTGTGGGGCGTTGAAATCGATGGCAAAGATGGCTATGCACCAAAAATTTTTCTCCAAGAGCACAAAATCTACCACAAAGCTTCTTCACTAAAGCCAGGTATTCCCAAGATAACACCTCCTAAAAAACTTAACAGAAAATTAAAAGCTTCTGAGAAGCAAAAGACCTTAAAATTAGAAGCAACAACAACAACAGCTCCACTTCCTAAGGATTTGCAAAACGAGAAGATTTTAAGTAAAGTTGAAGGCAATCAAGTTCCAAATGAAAACGCAGTGAATGTTACACCAACCACCAAAGTTATCGACGGAACAGAACTACCTGTTGTAGCGGCTGTTGAGGTTCCCCTTGAAAAAGATGAGAATATTACAAAAATCAATGAAATATTTCAAAATAATGATTTCATATCGAACGATGAAGGAGAAGAGGAAGAAGAAGAAGACGATGAGTTTAATGAGGAGGACGAAGAAGAGGAAGACGATTTCGTAGAGGAAATTCCAGAAAAGGTTTTAGTAACAGAAAACAGTACAAAGACTCAAGAAGCTATGTTTGCCAATAAAACAGAACCTCTGGCAAAAGTGGAGACCAATGTTGCTGATGAACAAGTCAATAAAACTAAAAATTCGGACGAAATCAAGGAATTTCAAGCAGCAGCAATAGAAAAAGAAAATTCCAAGGTCGATGAGAGCTCTAAACAAAGCTTTGAATCCCTAAAAGTAAAAACAACACCAGGTAATTTTAGTAACAATATAAAATGAAACTAGAAACTATTCTTAATTTTATGAATTTTCTTAACGTCCGAATTTGTCTATCTCTTGACCGTTTCACCTTTTTTCCTTCATTATTTTTTTCATGATTTGAACAATGCTTTGCGCGTATTCTGTTTATATTTGTTTTACGGAAAAATCTCTGGATGCTTAATTGATGAAAAATCTCAAAACTCAATAAGTTGTATCAAAGGGTCAAAGTTAAACATATCTAATTTTGCTAGTTGACGTGTATTAGAAATGGCATACCATAATATTAGTCCATTGGAGTGTCATGCCGAATCTCTGGAGATTCAATCAGAGATCATTCTGGATTCTGTTGAAAAAGATAAGTTCCCTTTATTCCTGTGACATATACAGGAATGTTAGTAAGTCTCTAGATCCATTTATCTGACTTAAAGATTTTTTGAAGTAAGCAAGCAAATCACCACGGAAGGATTCAATGTATTTTTGAAATCAATTGAAATTAAATGATTGAAACTTTCTTTCGCTCAAGTATGTGGTGAATCCAAACCTTTGACAAGAAATCAGTACCGATGTTCTACATCTGACCTTTAGTATTGTGATTTCATAAAATTAAACTTTTGACTCATCTTCCAACCATTTACATGAAATAAAAGCTTTTGATATGTTAAATAATGAAATAAAATTAAATATCAAAGTCTACTAAATTTTTAATTAATTTTTTTCTCATAGGCCAATTGGATAACACTTCGGAAAGCAATTCAAATACCAAAGAATCTTCGAACGCAAACACTTCTCAGACTTTAAACAAATTGCAAGACAATAAACAATCTGCAGATGATTCAAAACCTCCTTTGGACGCAGAGGCCATAAAAGAATCTAACCCACAAACTACTGCAACTCTTGAACCCGCCTTGAATAATACAACTTCTCCAATTAATTTATCCGAAGATTTAAACAAAAGTAGTGCACAAGTAATAAGTGCATCAACAAAATCAGAGAAAAAAACAAAAGCTAAAACTATAATTAGAGCAGATGGATCGAAGCTCAGATTACTTAGCGAAGCTGTAGGAGATCCAATGAACAGTGAAGAGTTTACAGAGAGTGCAATCCCGACTGCAGAAACATTATCAAGAGTTTCAATCAATACTCCACTAGAAGAGTCTGTAAATTCCCAATCAGTTACAGAAGCTAACTTTGTAACTGCACCAGCGATGTATTCGAATCCTACGACCAACCTTTATGATTCAGCACCTTCGCAAGCCATAAACGCAAATGCATTTGATGGTCAGACAGGAAACCAACAATACAACTCTCCAGCTTTTGATTCTTCCGAAAATAATTTACCCTCACATGCTTTGGTTCATTCCGAAAAAAAGGAAGCAAAAACTATTTCTCAGCAACCTACAGAAGCACCTCGTTTTGAACAGAACTATGGAAATACGTTTAATACTCAAGGAGCTACATCACTTCCTGCGGCAGATATCGTTACTCCGCAAGGTAATCAAATCTCTGGAAATGCTTTTCACGCTGAAGCAACTACTGTCCTTCCAGACACTGCATTTTTAACTGCACAACAAGTTACCCATCAATCATCTGCCAATGATTTCTATGCCCAGGGCGCAACTGCTGTTCCGTACAACACACCTTATTCTGGACAGCCACAATACTATGATCATAATTCCGCAAACAATTTCTACCCCAATGAGGCTACTGCTCAACTAGGAAGAATGCCTTCTATTTCAACACCACCAGCTCAAGATTATAACACTCTAAATGGTTTTTACTATAATGGAGCGCGAGGCTCTCCTGAAATACCAACTACTTACGTAAACTCAGTTGATCCTCTTATTGATTTACCAACCACAGAAGCACAAGCAGAAATACCTCCCCAGCAGGCCATCTTCAAACAACCAAATACAGTGGAAGTGCAAGCTCCTGAGCAGTTAGCTTTTATAGCGCGAAGCTCTCCTGGAATACCAACTACTTACGTAAACTCAGTTGATCCTCTTATTGATTTACCAACCACAGAAGCACAAGCAGAAATACCTGTCCAGCAGGCCGCCTTCAAACAACCAAATACAGTGGAAGTGCAAGCTCCTGAGCAGTTAGCTTCTATAAAGCCGGCTCCCTTGGAAGCTCAAGGTACTAATGAGTTAGCAGCGAGTTCACAAGAGCAAGCAGAACATGCGCAGGTGGTATTTACAGACCAGTCTCACAAAGAAGCTTCTGTTTTACAAGAACAGAAAGATGCTGCGGAACCAACCTTAAAATTTCAATATCCAAAAGAAGGTCAAGCTTCCCAAGAAGAACTAGAATTTAAAGATCAGATTACGATAGCAACTGAGGCTCCTGAGGAAACAGCCTTAAAAGGTCAGGCTCCCCACGAAGGTCAAGCTTTTCAAGAACAAAAAGTTCCTGATCACCAAGCATTTATAGAGCATAACCCCGTATCAAATGAGGCTCCTTCCGAAATCCCTACAATTACACAAACTGCACACATATCAGAACAAATTGTAGAAGAATTACAATCTATAGAGAATATTAATCACCCAAGTGCCAATGAAATCGCCCCAAGCGAAATACCTCAAGAAGCTCCAAAGCTTGAAATACCAACAAGTGCCGAATCCGAAATCGAGCAGAGTGCAATTACGAACGATCCACAACCCGAAATCGAAGATGTCACAAAACCAGTTCCTACAACAACAGAAGTCGATGACCCTGTTCCTAATCCTATTGACTATTATGTAACCACAGAAAATCCAAAAGCACCAAATGTACAACCACCCCAACAGCCACAAGTGGGTCTATTCCAGACTATTTTGGGAACAGTGAAAGGCTTTTTGCCATCACAGGAACCCGTAAAAGAATCTGAGTTTAGCGATGAACTCGACAGAATACTCTTTCCCAAAAAGGACGAAAAATCACTGCAAGAAGAGGAGTTTTGTGAAAAAGAAACCAATTGCCCAGGAACCGATCCAATTCATAGTGATTTTCATCCCGAAGAAAAATTTTTCTTTGAAAATTTATCTCAAAGAATTGTCGAACTGTTCGATGTGCTCTGTTGTATGTTGATATCAGCAACTGCAACCTTGCTATTTATATTTGGTTACTACTGTCTCTCACAATGCCGTAAAGAGAGTCAACTCATTGCTAAACTCAATGTCGTCGAGCGAAGTTTGCTCGCTTCTCACAAGGAGGCTTCTATTTTAAAACATGATCTCGGAGAAACATGCGTTAAACTGGCAAGCATTGAAAATAATTCATTCGGATCCAATGATATGGTTATTGCGGTAAAAAAGGAATTGGAAATTTGTGAAGAAGACAAAGCTAAGCTGCAAGAACAAGTTGTTTCTCTAGAAAAGGTAAGAAAATTTTATTTATTTAGAATCGAAGTGGGTTCGATAATCTTTTTTATAAAAAGGAACTAGAAAATGCAGCTGAAGCAGGATTAGAGTTAAATAAGATTGTATCAGAGCTGTTAAACAATCAGAGTGGCGATGAGTCTATTATTAGTAGTGTCGAGGAACTCCAAAGGCAACTTAATGAACAACAGCGTAAGTACTTCAACTTTTAAAAAACCAATAAAATCTAGATAATTTTATTATTATATTTAATCACATAACTAATTTTTAATTTTAATCTTAAAACTTTCAGATACAATCTTAGAGATAAATGCTGTTCTAGCTGATAAAAGCCGTGAAAATAGTGAACTTCAGTTAATGTTAGCCGAACAAAATGCAAAATTCGTTGGAGAAATTGCATCACTTCAACAAGACAACGATGAGCTAGAAGGCGAAAAGAATATTCTAAAATCGAAATTAGAAGAAATGAAGAGTGAATTCGATTTAGACATAACCAAAGCCTTGGAAGGTAAAAATGCTGAAATCAAACGTCTTCAAGCTGATATAATGGGACTAAGATCAAAGTGTGATGATGAGCACAGAAAATGGCAAACAAGTGTAGCAAAAGTTGAGGTAAGTGAAAAATGTAGAAAAATGCTTGATAAAAAGTTTTAATTACTGATTATTTTTTTTAACAAGGCATTGGAAAATTGTTTGAAAACCGTTAAGAGAGATCCCAATATTAAAGTATCTCAAATATTGGATGTGGCTAACGTTCAGGCTGAACTTTTGGATACTCAACGCCAGAGAACGACTTTGAAAGAAAAACTTGAAACTGAAACGGTAAGTCGTTCGAGCTTTTCGCAATAAATGGGCTGAATATTCTTTTTATCTCATATATTAAGGATGCTCGAAAACTGTTAGAAGTGCAAGCTAAGTCTTTCAGTGATGAAATTGAAAAACTGAAACATGATTTTAATCAATCTGAAAAAGACAAGCTAGAAGCCCAAACTCGTCTAGAGGTTTTATCGAATTACTTCAAGGAAAAGGAAAATCAGTTGCAAAAGTAAAATACACACTCAAATAATATGAAGAGTTTGAAATTAAAACTATATTTTTAAAGGGAACTCAGTTTGAAAGAAACCATGTGGCTGCAGCAGCAAGGCGAAACAACCAGTACTGTTGATAGACTTACAAAAATGCAGGAAGAAATTCAAACTTTAAAGTAAGCTATATTTTTTTCTTCAAAAAAAGGTACGAAAATGATTCCTGTTTTAAATTTAAGATCACAAAATGATTCACTGCGGGCAGAAATTGAGGCGCAGCTTGCTGCTCACAAGGCTCAAATCGGAACCCTTGAAAATCGAGCTCACGAATCTTGGTTGGCTGCACGCCAGTCCGAAAGAAGATATGAGGAAGCTCGCTCTGATGCCACTGCCCTACGTCGAAAATTAACTTCTCTTGTTGGTGGTAATGTGCATAATCTTGCCAAAGAAAACAATCGTAAGTTCGATGTGGTCTTTATTTTTAAACCATTTTGTTTTAATATTGAATTGTATTTTCAGTGGATTTAAATCGTCCACCATCTGATCCAAATAATGCACCCTCACCTATACACATGGATTCACCTGCCTCACCAATGCTTGGCCGAATGCCACCTCCGTTTATACCGCCACCATTTATGGGTCCACCTCCGCCCCATTTTATGGGAATACCTCCGTTTATGCCGCCAGGTGAAATGCGTCCACCACCAATGGGTCGTTTAATGTCACCACCACCTCCCCCTGGAGCTCCACATTTACACAGATATTCACCCATTGATGACGATGATGATGATGAAGATATACATGACAATGGCCGAGGTCATTGGCGAGATAGTTATTCGCCACCACGCCACTCGCATCGATACTCACCAGATAGATACATTTACAATCCAGAATTAATATCAAACTATGATACAGAAACCGATTTCAGTCCACCACCAAGTCCACGAGATCGTAGACATAGATCAGGCTCCAGATCTGGTAGTTACAAAGCATATTCGCCACCTCCTCAGACAGCTTCCAGTCAGAGCAAGGATCGACCGAAAAAGTCGAGCAAAGGTAAAATATTTAATTTTTTTAATTAATCTGGAAAATCGACGGTGCAAGTCCTTCGAAATTGCATTTTCTGTCTTTTGCTTCAGTTTCGCATAGCAAGTTTTCCGAAAATTACTTAACGTTTTTAGTTCTCTATAACATTCAGCCCTATCACAAATTCCATCGTAATCGGAAACTTATTACGAATCCAGAAAAAAACTATCACAGATTCCATCGTAGTGGAAAATCTCATACAAATTGTCATTACGAACGGATTCGGTGATAGTTTTTTTCGGGATTCGGAAAAATTTCCGATTACGATGGAATTCATGATAGGGCCGATTAATACCGCATTCTTTATGTTGAGCAATAGTCTCTCATACTACTTTCAATTTTAATTTCATTATCAAAACTTAAAAAAAATACAGGTACTTTAAATAATACAAAATCGGAATCAAGTAAACAGAAAGATTGCTCCATGTTTTATCTGTCATGTACATTTCCTATTTTTTTTAAAGTAAACCTATTGAATACACAAAGAAAAATAATAAATTTAATTTGCATTTCTTTCATGTTGCATCCTAAAGGACAAATAAGCTCTGGATCAGAGAAGTCATATGATTCGTGGAAAGGAAAGAGCAAGGCAATGGTTTAACATCAAATTAGGAATTTACATTTAAAATTATAGGAACTAAATAATTAAATTAAATAATCGTTACTTATTTTTTGTTATTATTATTATTTAGGTCAACCAAAAACACGTATAATTTTTTGTTTTTCTCTAACTAAGTACATAAAGCGATCGGAGTTCAAGGAGTTCACCGTCGCATTCCTAATATTTGTCCGAACCAAATTAAAAATTAAAAAAAAAGCATTTAATATTTTGTGTCTAATAAAAGCACATAATCATGCAAATATATACAAACATTGGGAATCGAAAATTGAGTTGTTTTATTTTATCCTAAAAAAAAACATTTATTTAAATTCGTTTATGCCGCACTGAATTCAGATGATTGCCGAATGATATCGTGATCATAAGCATGCAAGAGTAGCCCAATTTCCAAGTTTAAATGAGAAATATCTTCCTTTAATTTTTGTATAGCCTTTTTTATATGCACAACGGAACCTGTACAGAAAAAATCAGGTACATTTAAGATTAAAACAAATTTTTTAAATCTTACTTCCGTCAGACATCATTTGTCCCCGCTGTTCCATTTTTGACTTTTTATTTTCATTTTCCTGAACAACTGCCATCAGTTCTGTTGTTAACTTTTCAGAATCTTGGTTAATTTGCTTGCTAGCAAATTGAACTCCAGCTAGTTCTATGGACACATCTTTAAACTGACTGATGAGACCACTCAGTTCATTGTTTAAATGTTTCTCTCGACTTTCAATTTTGTCTAAATTAAATGTAAACTCGCTATGAAGTTTCTTTAACTGTATTTGGGTTTCATCAGAAATCTAGTAAAATAGACAATATTTTTATAGATTCCAGGAATAATAAGAATAAGGAAAACCTACTCCATCAATGTTTTGTTTAAGATTTTCTATTTGATTCAGATGTGAACGCCAATCTCGAGAATCAGCCTTGACCACAATTTTTAACTGTGGAAGAACCCGCTCAAGCTCTAATCGCCAGATTTCATGTTCGGTGAAATTTTCTGCGCTGTAATTTAAATCGTTGCTGGTACGTTTTGATGCGTTCTGAGAGGTAAACCAATTTAGATCTTTCAAAGAACTTCCTCCGTTGTCACTGTCATCACTGAAGGCATGATTTTCTTCGTCTTCTAGTTTCTCAAGTATGATTTCGGCATTGTCATCTAGAAACTCCGGTGCCAATTCGATTTCCTGCTTTATGTGATGATGTTTATACACAATCTGTAAAGATTAAAAAAACAAATTATGATACAATTTAAACTTTATTTAAATCAAGTTAATATTCATACAAAATAAAAGTTGCTAGTCTAGCCTAGTACCCTGCTGATGCACATGCCAACAACTAATTCCCTCATTACTGTATACTTTTTTCTGTTGTTTTTTTTTTTTTAATTTCATAAATACTCGAGAAGAATGAACATTTTGTGTGATCTCCAACAAGACCACGAAATGCTTGCGAATGCACAGCGGAAAATCAACCGAATAATACTTTTGATTTTTTCACTGCGTTCGACTCCAGTTCCTTGAGTTCTAGATTGCAGCTTTTTAATAAATTTTATTGTTTCTTAAGATTAGATTTTTTTATTATTTTTAAAGATTAGATTCGGCATTCGCAAATAGAAGATATCTTAAGCCACTTACTTTTTCTGGTATCAAATTCAAACTGAGTTCTAGGAAAGCTTAATAACTTCTTCTTTATTACGGAATATAAGTAAGCCCGAAAGCGATTTGATTGTTTTTTTTTTTAATTTGAAACCACATAAAAATTGCCTGTTTAAGTCTTATGTAAACTTCATCTTTACAGATATACATAGAGTAGATATGGTCTTCATTTTACTCAAAACATATTTTGTTATTAAAATATAGTTACGACCGATACCCAATATCTCCTTTACCACTATTATTTTTAAATCAAGTCAAAATTATTAATTACACATTATATTCAAATTCGTATTTCTTTAATCAACAAATTTTCAATTCTTATTATTAAAAAACTGTGCTTTAACTCCAACTTGATTTTTGAAAGCTCAAATTAGATTGTTTACATTATTTCAACTATGTACTATAATAATATAGGTACATATCTATTTTTTTAACAATCCCCCAACGCATTTTAGCTATAACAAGTTACAAGTTTGTACAAATATTGCCGTGTATTTAATTTTAATTTTTTTTAAATTGTCAGTTAATATTCCTGGGTAACAAAAACAAACCAAGCAACTGGTTGCTCAACCCCGTTTATTACCTGTGATACCTTAACGGCTTGGGTTGCTAGGGAATCAAGTATGTACAAACAAATAGGTCCTGCTCCTTGCAACAATTTACTGGTTGGCACGTCAACAACAATGTCCTAAAGAAAGCAAAACAGACGATAATACTTTTAAAAACTAAATCCAATTAATAAAGACGCTCTACTTACAATTTCTTGTAGAATTTTCAAAATCTTATTTATTATCTCATTGGGATCCTCATGCTCCTGGGGCTGATCAAGATGTTTACCCAATTTCCTCAAAAGCCATGCACACACCGAAGTAAACATAAAGAATTGCTCCCCGGGGTTAAACGATTTGACAAAGTAAAATTTAGTTAGCGCTTTCATTTTCATTTCTTTAAGCAGATGTTTTTCATAGTTGAGGAGTTTTAATTTTTCAATAAAATCATCAGATTGAAATGTTGTAACTGCTGAAATATTTGATTGTTCTTTTTCTAAAACCGACAGGAAGTCACTATGCATTTTGTTTTTGTTCTAAGCAAATAAAAGAGAGACGACTTTTACATAAAATAAAGTTGAAAAAAACACTAAAGTATATAAAATTCAGTTGTCGTCAAACTTTGTCAAAAGAAGAATTAATTTGCTGTAGCAAATTTATTTTAAAATTAATTAATAACCCCGTTTATATACAGGATCGAGAGTTCGAGTTGGATTAGGGTCGAATTTTCGACCCAGGTTTTTCGTCAATTGAGTTGAGTACTCTTTGTGGAGTTGAAATTAAGAAGAGATGAAATTAAGGTATTGACTGCTTTTAGACGACTGCAACTTTTATCTGCAACTTTTATCCGCAACGCTGCAAATTTTAATAGCTGCAATTTTTGTTAAATGAGAAGGAAATATAACTCCTCACTCTTTACTCCACTTATGTGTCTAACAATAAGAAAAAGCAAAAGGAAGAAAGAGCGATAACTCTGCAATTATTTCAACCTCTGCAACTTTGTCTACCCCGGACACCGCATACGACCCAACCAACATGCTTAAAAATTGCACAAAACGTCGGAAAACCATGGTAACCGTCGGAAAGTTTACGATGTCGTAAACGAACTAAACAACAAAAGATACAAAGGTATATATTTAGGGTGAGAACACAAATTCTCGTCCAGGGTCGAATTAGTTTTTATTGATGGTGGCAAGAGGCGCTCAAATCTATTTAGCGCCCGTAGTGCAGAACAATTTTACTCACTTTATGTGGGTTATGAGACAAAGCTTACCTGCCTATTATAGATGTTTTTAAAGGATTTAACACAGCACAGCACCGCATGTAATTTTATATTTTTTTTTTTTTTTCAATGAAGTATTGCAAGCATTTTTTATTTTTCTAAACTTTTATTTCACATTTTTATTGAGTTTAATAAACTTTTTTACTATTTTAATGATTGAAAAAATTGAGGAAAGGTGTTGAGGATATTATAAGCCTTTTGTTCAATGAAAAAAAGTTAGATCAGAACAGTACAGCATAAATTCGGGAATGGGAAGGAATTATCTCTCTTTACTCCGCTTATGATTCGAAAAGTAAAATCATAACAAAGAAAAAAGAAGAAAGAGTGATAACTCTGAAATTTCATTAGCCTCTACAATTATGTCTATACATCTGCAAAACATATATTCCTCGTCAATGGCTTTAAAATCGCAATGTAAAATTGCATCATATAAAATCAGTCTTTACAAAATTTTCTCAGTAAAATACAAAAAGTAATGCTTAGTAAATATTTAGAACACATTTTTTATACAAATGCGAACCTTCCTTAAAAAATAATTATTCCTCTTCGTGACCTTTAATTCTTAATTCAATATATTTGAATCCTATTTCTGTGGGCTTCCTTAAAAAAAACACTACTTTGGGAGTGTCTGGAAAATTGTTGTTTGTTTTATTTTCAATTTTCTTCAGGTTGGTATGACTAAGTTTTAAAAAAACCAAGCAAACTGTCAAGGAAAAAAGAAAATTTCTAAACTCCAAACCAAAGGACATTCTTTGTATTTAATTAGATAAAACATAAAAAGTACAATTTTACAAAAATAAAACAGCACACACTTGATTATGAATGAACTCATGGACATTAGCTCCATTAGCTTGGAAGACCTACAAGAGGAATACCAAAAGTTGAAGGAAAAATGGTCTCAACTAGTCGCCTTAAGCGAACAGGACCGACAACGAATTCATGAATTAAAAAGGAGCTTGGATACCGCGACGGCTGCCGAAGCATATCTCTCCCAAGAACTCGAACAACTCTCCTCAGTGCAAACTTCCCACGATGATGCTCTGTTGCATAAAAAGCAAAACGAAATCGATGAACTCAAAAAGAGGCAAGCTATTTTAATTACCGAAAACGAAGAATTGCATGAAGATGTTGCCGCTTTGAGCGTTGAAAATGAAAGGCTTAAACAGGAAATTAAGGAACTAAATGCAGCTTCATCCCCCATTGAGATATCATATCAAATACCTAAGGAATATATGGAATTAAGAGATAAGCTGGAAGCTGAGAACTTGGAGTTGCTCGCCAAGGTTGACGAAACGCACGAAAGTATAGTAAAGTTCACCTTAGCTTTGGCAGAAAAAGAGGTAAGTCATATATAACCTTGTTAGATCTAAACAGATTTTATAAAGTTTTTGAATTTTCTCCAGAAACACATTGAAATATATAAAGATCAAGTCCTTTGTTTGGAAGAGAACTTGCAGTCCAAGCGCGAAGAAGTAGATGAGAAATCTCACTTGCTTGAGAGTGCTCAGGAACAGGTTGTCGAAATGAATGCTAAAATAGCGCTTCTCACATCATGTCCCGACAACGCTGGTAATTTATCTTTGAATATAAAAATTTCCTAAATTCTACTTAAAAAAAAATATTTATTTAGACCGAAAAGGCAATTCTTTGTTTGCTGAGGTCGATGATCAGCGACAAGCAATGAAACAGCTGCTGGCAGCCCAAAAAAAAAGCTATCTGCAAATGAAAAAGATCTTCAACGAAAGTCAACACGAAATTCGTCGTCTCAAACGAGAAAATGTGGCTATGCATACAGAGCTTCAAACATGCAGTACAATATTTTGCAGCGCCGACAAAGTTTATAAAGGTAAAAAATTGTTTTTTACCAATCAACTAAAAATATCAATTTTAAACCCTTGAGAAGTTTTTTTAATTATTTCGTCATCCAGCAAAAAGTAGCCCTTTGCTTTATTTAAAACAAATCTTCGGAATAATACTCATTTTTTCCTTTGAAGATGGTTACAGCTCTAAGTTTCCAGTTCTTCCATCCCCCGACATGAGCTTTCCGTAATCTGTTTAAAGTTCGGTTATCTTTAGATTCGTTGTTTGAATATCAGTATTTTGTTATTGTTAAGCCGTCCGTCCTAGAAGAAGACAATGCATGCACATTGATCCCTCTATTAAAGTCAATCTATGTCCAGTAAGTTAAATGTGTCGTTGAATATCCGCCTTAGCTCTTTTGAATCGGTGGAATTACATATCTTAATCGACCCTAGAAAGGATTTCTTAAAGCCACAAGAAGCTGAATAAATATCTCTGAGAATTAAAAATTCTTCAAACAAAAGCTTGTTCTTCTTGCTTAGCACTTTTTATTTGATATAAGCCATCATGTTAAAATACGTCTATCGTCAGCTGGAATGAGACAATTAAAACTCTACCATTATCTCAAATTTTTTTAAACGAAAGTTGAAAATCCTTTAAGTACTTAATCATTCCGCTACGACTTAGATCTGAGACCAAGACAGAATTGTCCATTCTCGAGATTTTTGGACCCAACGAATTTTTTACGTTTACAGATCCTATAGCAAAAGAAATCTAATCTCATAATGTTCCTTTCGTTTTAGAATTATTTTTTATTTCAATGGTGTGAGTGTTTTGGATCAGGAGTAAAGTATTTCTATTTGAATATATTACCAAAGAATACATCGCTATGCTATTATGGGTAAGCCGTTCAAAGTAATTTGTGATTGAAAATTAGAAGATTTGTTTATTTTCTAGAAAAGGTTACTTTTTGGTGTTTTCTTTAATCTCTTAAAAACACTTCTTCTGGGACGTGTTATTTAAATTCAACATTTTTTTTTTTTAAGTTCCTTATCGTAATTCAAATTTTATTATAAAATTAAATTATTTTTTTTTAATATAGAAAAACTGAACGAAAGAATTCTGCAGCTATTAAAACAAAACGAGGATCTGGAAAAGAAGCTTATGTTCACTCAACAGGAATTACTTTCATTGGCAAACGATAAAGGAGTCGTATGGCTAGACTCCATGTTATTATTCTGCAAGTATGCGATTTCAAAAATATTCTATTTAGCTCAACATCTAAGAGCAACTGCAATACACATTTCATTTGCCAAATATTTAATGTAAATAATAACCAGCGTTCGTGCTTAGTCCTAAGTATAGTATTCGTCCTATTTATTGCGTGTTACTAATTTATGATATAAAAAGCGTATTAATCCACTTAGATTTAAGTTATTGTTGTTTATATAAAAGAAAATAACTAGTGTGTGTTTAAAACTAAAACAGACAAAACTAAAAAATATTTAATTTAAAGACAAGAAACCGAAGAAATGAAGCAGGAACTCCATAGTGTGCGAATTCAGAAGGGAATTCTTGAGGAAAACCTACGAAACTCTCAACAGGAACTGGCTAAGTACACAAATCAAATAAATCAATCCGGAAACGTTATTTGCAATAAATATTTTAATCACAGGTGGAGATTTGAAGCGCTAAAATTACGATTTATTTTAATGGATCGCGAGAGCTTACTCACAGACAACCAGATCGAGTTTAAAGTCTTCACACATAGAGATGTATCATTTAGCGAAAGTGAACTGAAAAATGCTATACCCCAATTATCTTTCGCTAATCCACATTATGAGGACAAAAACAAAAAACAAAGTGATCTTAACACATGCGTCACAGAAAAATTGGAAGTGTCTGTTATTGTGTTAGAAGACGATAAGCCAACGCAAGATAGCAAAGAAGACATATTAAAAACTGCTTCAGAACCAGCAGTCAAAGTTGAAGAACAAGAAATTTCCGGTATCAAAACTTTGAATATAGAAATATTTGAAGACGAACAAAACAATTGTGAAAAAGTAGATTGTAAGATAAAAACAGAATTTCCACACTCGCCTCAAGGAAATCTTATAAAGCAATCAAATATTGAAATCACAAGCTCACTAGCTCAACTAGAATTAAATAATCCATGTATTAAAACCGAAACAAGAGACGTAGATAATAAAGAAAACATATTTGTTAATGACAATGAAGAAACACCGCCAAATAATTGTGCCAAAACCGCACTCAAAGAATCTTATGTAAATAGCACAATAACACCAGAATATGCAAGCAGCCCGAAACAAAGGCCATCAATTTTGGTTACTAAGAAAGATATTTTCGCCGACGAGGCCAACTCCAAGACTGTACATTTTTCAAATTCAGTAAAAAAAACAGAAAATTCATCAGAGTCAAAACCGAAGCGAAACAAATCAAGCATTGTTGTTCGAAGAGTTCTAGTAAGTTCGAAAACTAAGAGCTTGCCTTCGGCTCCTACTATTCGACATTAATCAAGACATATTATTGTATATTTAAAATTGTGATATGTGTAATATCTCAAAGCTTTCCAACAATAAAATATAATAATGTGCACTTTTAAATTTCTTAGACCGTTTATGTATTTCAAAAAATTTTTAGTTGTAATTTTCAATCGTTAATTTTTTAAATGTCAAAAATAAAATTAAATATACAGTTGTATTCAAACTTAAACCATGTTTTGTAATCATTTGTTTGGTTTCTTTCAGCAATTATTATTTTCTCTATGTTTAGGTCTGCTTCTTATGTGAATTTAAAAAAAGTAGTGCGTGCAACAATAGTACAAGTGAAATTTTGAACTGTGTTGCTTCCGGTATGTAAAGACCGTAAAAACTTGTCTAATATTTTTTTTCCTAGTTTTTGCTTGTCAGACACGAAGAATGTTCTCAAAATTAAAAAAAAAATTGGTCGTAAGTACAACAACATGTTATTGTAAAGGTTAAAGTTGTTCACGAATTTTTTTTTTGAATTTTGTTTTCTGGCTTCTATTGGACTCTAAAATTATAAAGAAATATTTTAAAAAACTAAAGCAAAAGTGAATTAAAACAGTATTGTTTAACTTTAAAGAATTTTTTTGAATCTATTTCTAGACTATTTATCAATGCCAGTAAATAGTTTTTTTTTCAAATTTGAATTGCAAATAAGATAATAGTTTCAACTTATAAAATAAATACATACATTGAGAACATAATTTAAGAAACTTAAAATCGCTTTACAGTGAAAGGTGAAAAATCGTTGAGTTGGAAATTTTAAAATACCTTATGTTTTAGGACCTACAAACGATACTAGGGTACTTGGACAAATTAATGGTTTTTTTTATTTTGTTATGTTGTTTTGTTATTTTGATCACACTTACACTAACGATGCGATGATATGGAAACGAAAAAAGTGGGTCTCGCAATTTTGTGTATTGGGGTTCCAAACGATTTCAGAGTTGGTCAATTTTTCATCTACCAATTTTGTGTATTGGGGTTCCAAACGATTTCAGAGTTGGTCAATTTTTCATCTACCAGTTTCATAAACAGTTTTTCGAAGACTTTTTCAAAGGGTAAATCACCATAATTAAAAAAGTGTTATGAATTAAAAACAATACATGTAAATGTGAAAAGTATAAAATTGATTTATTTAAATATGTTTTAAACACTTCTTAGTAAAAAAAAATCATATAAATAATTCTCTTCACATCGATTGATTAACTAACTATTCCCTGTTTAAATGATCATAGTAACAATTACCAGTGCTGGAATTGTACTCGATAATTTCTTCATAAACCTTAGCTGCATTCTGTTGTGGTGTTGTGTCCTCATAAGTAACATTTAATTTACAGCACATCTTATTGGCGTGACCGGTGCAACTACACCCTGTCATTGGAATTTCGTAGCCTTGATTTTGTATGTTCGCTGTATTGCTGAGTGGCAATTGGCGCACTATATCGAATCTATCTGCTGAGCTTCGAACCAAGGGGAGGCTTCGGTAATAAGACAGATGAAACACTTTTTGACAATTTATCCAAAGATACAATAAGACAAACAAAAAAGCTATTCCTACTGGCAGCATAAACACAATAACCAGAGCTTCGGCTTTTTGATTTCGTTTCGATTCCCTGGGCCCTCCATAGAAGATTGTTAATTTTGCTGACAAATTTTTTGGTTCATTTGTTAAGCCATCCAGGAGACTGATTTCTGGTGGATATGTCAAGCACTCGAGTCCATTTACATTGATTTTCGAAATAAATTTCTCATAGCGAAAAACACGATATTGTTCTGGTAAGTCATATGAAATATTTACTAGCCACAAACAGTTCCAAGGGTTTCCGTCGATAATAATGTGAAGATTTGTGTTAAGAACAAGCAGCTCATTGACGTCTTTAATATATTTCAGATCGTTACTACGCAAATCGATTGTCTGCACATGACTCAGCGAATTCGCAAACATTAACATCGAAAAACATTTTAATTTGTTCCTTTGTAAATAGACATGTTCCAGATGATATAGCTGTTTGAATTGATTTTCCGGGAGGTGAGTCAGATTGTTAGAACTTAAATCGAGAAGTTTAAGGTGTGTACAATTCTTCAGAAACAATTGGATAAGTGAATTGGAGCTTAAATTTAGCTGAGTGATCATTTCATGCCCGTTTATAGTTGCAGACGTTAGGCCACAATTAGTAAGAGTTAGGTTTTTTAGTGTCGGTGGAGCTTTCACAACAATGGTTTTGTTTTCAAATGATGCTTTATTTATAGTTAAATCGTCCAAGTTTACTGGAAGATGCAAGAACATTTCGCTTGTAACCGTGTCAATGCCGTTTATTTGCAATTTCTCTAATCGAAGGAGGTTTTCAAATATGTTTGCATAGCGTATACGTAGATTTACTTCCTCAACCAAACTAATGTATTTTAATGCCTGAAGTCTATTAAATGTATCCGCATTAATATGCCTCAGGTTATTGCTTATAAATTGTAAAGTCCTTAAATTCCTCAAATTAGAAACACTAGCGGCACTTAAACTCGCAAATTCGTTATGCTCAAAACGAACATTTTCCAGCACAATCCCTGACCCACAAATGATCTCATAAACTTCATCAAAATGAAAATTCTTCAAATTCAACGAAGTTATCTTATCGCAATTGGGAGTATATTCAAAACCAAATGTATTTACATTCAAGGCCGTTCCACAACCATCCAGCGTGACGGAGCTAATATTTTCGTAACGACGCTTTACTATCGAATTGATCGAATTGTCATATAAATTCTCTGCAGCAGAACAATTCACTGTAATGGGCAATACGTTGCCTGAATAAAAATGCAAATTCGCGGCAATTAAGCAATCGTTCGAGCTCCAACAGGAATTGGTCATCATAACTCTATCGCTTCCAACGTCTAAGACGTGCTGTGTCGTTGATTCTGCTAATATAAAAAACGATTGCAACACCACCGACACGGTGAAGACACACTCAAAAATTAGTGTCAACAGGCGCAACATATCGCTTAGTTCTCGACCCGATTTGCACTGGTCAAATGAGATTCGGAGATTCCATTCAAACAGAATGAGATTGTTTTGTTTTAAAATGAATTTAATAAGAAATTCGGTCAGTAGCCTAACCAGCGTCAAAGTCTGAAAAGATGTGATGCTATTGAGTGCGAACGACAGTCGTGGTCGTGAGTAATTATGCAGATGCTAATACTGATTCTAATAAGTTCAGTTAAGTTATTTATTTGAAATTCGGTAAAAATATTCTGTTAGTATCCGTTCAAAATTAACTTAGTCTTTGAATGTTTATTTATGAAGAAGAGTGTAAGAGACAAAACTGAGCCCGGGTGACACCAACTTTTATTTTGTGTCCAGACCTGAAATAATCAATTTCAACTAAATTTACCTACTGCTGCTAAGGCTGCATTTTTTTAAATTTTGAAAAATAAATTAGGTTTCCTTTCGATTCTGTCTCTACCAAATCTGTGGAAAATAATAAAGGCAGATATCTTCAGTTGGACACTTTCACCAGCAAAATGCATTAGGTAGGATTGCATTTAACATGATCCCATCGTCGTACCTGGGCGAAACGTACTTTGGAGTTAAGGTTACTTGAACTTTTAATTATATTTTAAGTTTTTTTCGAAGTATTTACATATAAACAGACTCTCAACCACCACTGTTAAATGTTCAACCCCATTGACTGATTAAATTGTTCCCAGCATGATTTTTTTCCAAACAAATCATTTGCTCCCCAATAATAAATACTCTTCTCTTTCCAAAGCGCCGCAATCTAAATATAGAATTTGCAGTGATTGGTTCCACCTTTCTTCATTACAACTGTTTGAAGGCGTACGGCAGCAGCGGTATCGGCGGCGTCTAAAATTCATCTTCTCAGTCAAATGTTTTGTTGTTTTTTTCTGAACAAGGAATTTTAAGTTTAGGTATTTTGTAAGGAAGTGGGCGAAAGAAAAAATATTTACATTTTTGTATACAGTGGAATGATGTAACAATTTTGAAAAAACTTACAAAATATTTTTTTTTTTTTCGAATAATCGAACCTTGAACTTTTTGTTCAATGTTTGACTTTCGAAATTAAAAAAAACAATATTTTGTAAGAATTTAAATGTAAATTGTTGACTGTTTTGAGGTTCGTGTGTAAGTAACTCCAAGATGATAATCGATGAATTTATTGAACTTTTTGAGGGTTTGCTGAAGTTCCAGACATCGAATGGATGTGCTTCCTCAGAACACGTATATGTTTTTGGGACACCTCAAAATTATGCACTAAAGTATTCAATTGTTGATGAAGTTCTGCAATGAGTTTATCTCGTTCTTCGACCAAATCACTTGTTGAGTTCTGACTTCGCGTAAGCTCAAGTTCAAGGTCGAGAATCTTCTTCTGTAATAGACGTTGTTGAGACTCGCCCCGTTCTTTTTGACGGGACATGTTTTTAGAAGTTCTTTTTGTCACTTCTTCATTAAAACTTTTCAATCTTTTTAATTCTTCGATCAAAGTCCGTTTTTCAGTCTTCAGGATATTATTCTGATTTCGAAATATCTTCAGATCCTTTTCGCTTGCTTTCAACTTATTCAATGTAGTGCTTCTTTTTTGAGCAGCTTCTACTACTTTAGCTCTTGTTAAGGCTAATTCATTTTTAACTTCCTGTAGCCTCGTTATAAGTTCACAATTTTGCTTGCTTAATTTTTCAGATTTTATTTTCTCATTCCTGATAGCTTGGGGCAAATGGGCTGCTTCGTCTGTTCTTTCTTGCAACTTTGCCTTGAGGGTATCTATATTTGAATTAAGTTCATTTTCAAGCTGAGTTTTTGTACGGTTGAGCTTTTGAATTTCATATTTTTGTGATTTGATTATGTTTTCAGCTTTAATGTACTTCGATTGCAAGGTATTGAGCTGCTCTTGCTGGGAATTGATAAGACTTCGAAACTTTACTTGTTCCTCTTGTAGGGTTTTCACGATTTCGTGTAGTTTTGCCGTACCATTTGAGTCTTCCGAACCAGCTGGAGTAGTCTTGAAAACTTGTTTCAGACTTTTTAAAATTAATTTTAAGTCTTGATTTTTTAATTGATTATTATTAGATGGCTTTTTCTTGTATTCTAATGTTCTTTTTTCAATATCTAGTTTCTTCTTACAAATTGACGGTGATTGTCTCGAAGATTGTTGGAATACTTCAGTGTATTTTCTTTCTAAGGCGATATCTGAAGTGTCGCTGTAATTCCCTTCATCATCAGCACTGTTCTGTGCAGATATTTGGTTCGCTAGATAATCCCCGTGACGTTCTTGTAGTTGGTTGAACTCATAATTAAGAGAAACACACTTCTCTCTCAGACTTTCCATATTACAGTCACTCGGGTTTCTTGCTGTTTCCATTTGCTCTTCTTGATCGTCGTTATGTGCCGAAGTTTTTGAACTCCGAAAGGAACGTCCGAATATTTTTGGATTGCTTACAAACCTGCTGTCTCCAATGTTTACTTCTTTTAAAGGACTTCTTAAAACTGGTTTTTCTTGGTAATTGTAGCGTCGAGAATTATTTATTTCGACTGAAGAAACACTACAATCACTGTTTTCTTTTGTCGAAGATCGGCAAAGTTTTTTACATTGGCCCTTGTGAGAGACGCTTTCGATATTTCCATAAAATGATGGAACTAGGAAATCGCCTCTGAATTTGGAACGAATTTGGGGAAACGTCATTTTGATCTGTACAGTCTAATGGGAAAAATTTTTTAAATGCTTTGTAAATTAACATATGTATGTAAATATTGGTCTTACCGTTATAGAATTTTAGAAAACAGCAAAAACATTCAAATTTCGGAACTAATTTAACGAAATCTATGGTGAGAAAAATAATTTTATCATAAGTCCATGATAAGGGCTCTCTCAAACCAACGGAAATACTACGAACGACAACGAAACTTTTGCTTTTCTAAATAAATTAACATGTCGATTAATGAACCACACTTGCTCAATGCGAGCCTTTGAACATTCTTCGGTCGTTGTTTATTTGCTCCTAATGTTTAGTGCTGGTTTGGGAGAGCTTTAAGTGTAATTCAAGATGCTTACCAAATTCAAATATGAAAAACACAAAACGGACAAAAAATTCAAAACATACAGAGGTTTAAATTAAACAATTTTTATACAGTAAATAAATTTAATATGTATGTATGTAACTAAATGTATTTGAATTTGTTTTTTAAAAACAAAGTGGAATTGTGAGAACTGCTAGTTTAAGGGCAGTTTAGATTAGAAAGCACTAGTCCTTTTTTACTATCAACAACTTTGATCTGCACAGATCATCAAATTAACATTGTATGTATGTAATTTAACAACAAAGTAGGGTGCAAGTGTATAGGATTGTGTGTGCATAACAACAAAATAGATTTGTCGGTGCAAATAAGTGCTTTAAAACAATTGTGAATGAAAGTTGATTGAAAGGTATCAACATTCTCTTGCCACGTCTTCAGTTCTGCAGTTATGAAATAAAAATTAGAGTTCTTTTTTAGGAAGACGAAATTGTATAAAAATTTATATACGAAGCTCAATCATACACGGGTATAAACAAATTTCGAAAGGTGCAATGTTTGTTACAAGCATATTATTTCCTTTTAGGTTAGGACGTCCGAACAGTAAACAAGCCATGTTAAAATGCTACCAGCTGTTAATTGCGCTCAATACCTATTGCATATGAATATTTCAAGTTCTAGGTGCATATGCTAGGTCTTAGGCCAGGAGAATTAGGATCAAGGCAGATTTGAATGTAACGTAAATTAGATCAATATTTTTGTGCTTAAGTTCAAAAAATACATTTTTACAATGTTACAATAAAAAAAAGTACTGGTATTTATTTCTAATATTTCTAATAATTTAATTCAATGTTAATTTCTAAACATTTAAACATAGTTAGCAGCTACGCTCGTCGACTTTGACACTCGATATCTCCGCACTTATTTCACCAATTTGTACCTTCTTTTCTTCCAATTAAGCGTCTTTTCAAAAGCTTTTGGTAAGTGCTTTGAAGTATTCAGCCCTATCACGAATTCCATCTTCATCGGAAACTTTTAAGAATACCGCGTTAAAAAAATAAGCCCATCATATTGCAATATAAACTTCACGTCTATAACGTCTATAACTATTAACGTCTATCGGTCCAATTTAAACAAATCTGCAACATTGAACTTAGAGCCTCAAACATCCACTTTAATAAAGACTACTAAATTATTCTAATATTTTGTATATGTACCTTACTGCTTTATCCTTCAAACATTATAAAGGAGAAAATAAAATTCTCTATAAATTTTAGTTTAATTAAATTTAATAATTTAATAAATTCTTCGTCAAAATTTGTTTACTGATTATATATAAAATATAAAAAAAATGGATGCAAACGAGATAATTCCACCTGAAGAAGGATCAGAAGACGATCTTATTCCTTTTCAACAGGAAGAGTTTGGAACAGAAGAGATGTTCGAAGATGCAGAAGAAGACGATGAAAAGGTTTTTCTCTAACTATTTATTGTTGTCGTAAGTCTTTGTAATAAATAAATATATTTTAGAGCGATTCATTTACGGGTATGAGTGCAGCCGACAAAAAGAAACACCAAATCGAATACCTTCAGTTGCTAAAAGAAATCGAGGCACAAAATCAAATAGTTGAAGAACTGAAAGATCAACTTTTTCAGGCTTGCGAAAATCCTTGCTTAACAAAATGCCAACTAAGAGAAATAAAAAAACTTCGGTCCTGTATGGAAAACGAGAATTTAAAATTGCAATGCATGATTCAAAGGGCTATAAAAATGCAAAATGAAATTCCAAGTAAATGCTGGGATGAAGTTCCAATTGTGACTACCATTGAGGATGATGTTTTTCCAAGCATAGGAAACTACGATGTTATGACCTCTTTAGGGTTAAGGTCCAGAGAAACAAACAATAATCACCATAAGTTCGATAAAAGGTGTAAAAAAAAGAATCAACCTTGCACGAAAGACGGTGATGACTTAGACACCGAATCATGTAAGTTCTTTGAAGAGATGGCGATGAAAGACAGATTAATACATCGATTAAGTAGTAAACTGAAAGCTCTGCAAAGAGATGTCGATTACCATTCAAAAAAGAGAAAAAAACAAAGCCAATGCCCAAATCAAATGGAAGATAATTGTAATTACATGAAAAACACAGTAGAAATTCTCAAAGAAGATCTCAAATGTTTGTGCAAAGAAAAAGAGTCTTACGAACCAAAAGCAAAACAGAAAAAATCAAACGAGCTTCAGAAGTTGAAAGAAAACTATGCCCAACTTTTACACTGCATTGGTAAGAAAGATGCTCAAATTAAAGAACTATCAGGCCGTGTCAAGGGCTACTGCGAAATAGATTCAAATGCAAAAGATAGTGATGGCGATCAAGTTGAGCTTAAATTGCTACGTGACAAAGTCGGGGACATGAAAGATGAGCAGGAAGAGTACAAGTGTATTATAAAAGAGCAATCAGAACAACTTGATGAATATCGCAGAAAATACATGGATTCGCAGCAAAAAGTGGAAGAGCAAAAGAGCACGCTTATTAAAATTGACATGAATAACAAGCGAATTGAAGGACAAATCGAAGCTGAAGTCAAACGGATTAAAGCTAAATTCAAAGAACAACTAAGCGAACTATCTCAGTATCCAAAACTATTGGAAAATGAACAAATTAAGCTTTCTACAGTGTGTAAGGAGAGGGATGAACTTGAAGGACAACTCCGGCTTGTGTGTAAAGAATTAAAGACCATCAAAGAAAGTATCACATCCAAAGTAGAAAAACCAGACTGTAGCCAAAAATTAGCTACTTGTGAAAAGGAATTAATACTTCTAAATAACAAAATTGAAGAACTGTTAAAAGAAAAGGATATTGTTTCCGAAGAAATGCTCAAGGCAAAGATTGACTTGGATACCTTGAGAGCAGAGTCCGCAAAAATTATAACCAATACAAAGGAAAGATTTGAAATGACAAAAATGTCAATGAACTCTCGAATTGATATACTCGAGAAGGAACTGGCTCAATGCAGAGCAAACGCTTGCCTCTCCATAACCGATCGGGAAGCCGTTATCAAAGAAATGCAAAGCCAACTCAGCACCCTTTCTTATAGCTTTGACTCAGCTCAAAAACAAATTAAAACACTAAAAAATCATATAAGTTATTTGTCCAATGATCAATGTATTCCAATAAAATGTTGAAATAGTATTGTTTTTTCTCTTTATATGGACAAAATAGAACGAATATTTAAAGTGACTTGACTGCCAAACGCTTCATCTTGGGTGCCTTCTTCTTGGCTTGTCTCTTTTGTTCCTTGAGTTCCCAGCGACGTTGTTTTTCAGGATCGTCTTCGGCAAGAACACGTTCTTTTTCTTGTTTGCGCTTGTCTTCTCTGCGTTGTGCAGCTGCTTCAGCACGAGCTGCATGGGTACTTTTAAGGAACTCTTCTTCTACACGTAGACGATTTTTTTCAGCTTTTGCTTTGCCCTAAAGCCAAAAAAAAAATAGATATAAATTCAAAATGGTGCTTATATTCCACTATTCTCACATCTTTAGACAATCGGTAGCTCTTTAACTTCTCCATGATATAAAACACCAAAACAAGCAAAGGCTTAACCGATTCCATGTCACAGTTTTTAGGTAAGTTAAAGCCGGCCATAAGCATGCGTTTAACTTCAGGCTGTTTCAAGTTATTTGGATCATCCTGTTGGACTGGGCCGCTGAATTGGTCGGAAATATGTATGTAATCGATGAAATTTTGGTATTTACTTAGAACAGCCACGACACGTGACTCTAATAATGCCGATGTGGCTTCAGGTATCTCAGATAGCACGCTAAATCCACTTGGTAAATTAAATCTATCCTCTGGTTTATTGACTAGAATACAGTATTTGTTCTATAAAAAATGATGAAATGATATAAAATAAAATATATAAAAATCTTTTGATTATAATTTACCAAATCAGCAAGTTCTTTAAAGAACTTAGTGACTGTTTTCTTTGAGCCAACACAGAAAACAAACGAATCCATTGCATCTTTAGAGATTTCTACTTTTATATGGATTTGGTCTTGTTGTGGTCTCATTAGACCAGCAACAAGTGTTACCAGATCTTGGCGTTTAATCATCTTAAGTTCAACTAGCATGCCTTCGCAACATGTTCGACCAGAACACCATAAGGTGTATAGACTTTCACTCTCCTTGTTAAGGCCAGGATTTTCATTTTCCATTTTCCCATCATCACCTTTAAAAAAGATTCATTTTATAAAAGATTTATTTATTTTTATATTTTTGTGTTACTTACCTACTAGAACAAAGTTGTCTTCTAAAAGAGATCTGTGCGTATTTAGCCAAAGATGTGCTAATTTTGAGTTTTTGGACTTTCCAAAGAAAAAATTGGCGAAATAGGTGAGAAGGCCACCCAACATTAACATTTCCATCCAATAGGAATCCCAATGAGTCCTATAAAATAATATATATAATCTTTTATTAACACATTTCAAAATAAATATACATAACTTATGCGAATAATTTCATTTGATAATCCATAATCGATAACTTTTAAGAAGTAACCACATTTTTAATTTCATACTGTAGATTGAAATCAGTATTCGTCATCTTGTCGTAACTAGAAAAGCTACTAAAAATTGAACACTAATCAATTTAAGTTAAAGGCATACATAACGAGTATCCACTTTCTTGTCTATAAGAAAATAGTCTAATTTCTGTTTATTGCTAAATGCCACCTTAGTTTGCATATTTATTTTGGTTAGCTTGACGTTAAACCTTAATTGACAATTTTATTATCACAATTTTGACGATAGCTGTCTCTATCGCATCTACAAGAAGATATAGAGAACAGCCGTCAAAATGACCATTACTGTTTAATCGACAAGAATAAAAAAATTCTATCGTTCTTTAATATAAATTTCTAACTACATTCACAAATAACCTAGAAACAGATGACAAACAATTATATACATATATAACTTTTTTATTTTTTAACATGAAAATTAAAGAGCAAAAAGTGATAAAATGTAGAATAAATTAGAAAAAGACTTTTTCATGTGTGTAAGAATACATATATGTACTTTTTTGTACAAATTACGATCGTATATGTCATTAAATACAAAAATGCACATTTTGCCTTCATATTAAAATACAATATTAATTTATAAATAAGTAATCAATTTATAAATAAATCAAATGAAGACATATTTTTATAGATGAAATAAAAATGAAAAGAATAACTACCTAAATATATTAATAACTGATAAACAAAAAGTAAACAAATGAATACGTTTCTACGTAACGTAAATAACTTTTAATAGCATCAAGTAAAAAATTAGAAAGTAAACAAAAAAGTATTGACGAGTTCATATGAATAAAAGATAGGTCGAATATTGTTGGCTGCAATTTCCAGCAAGTATCCGAAATCTTGTTTTTATTTTTAGTATAGTTTTATACAAACAAAATCTTTTGGGTATTCTGTCTTTTAACTTTATTTAAACACATCATTTGCAGATGATTTAAGATTACTATAGTTAAGTGAACATAATCTTGTTTGTATAATTTAAAATCCTCATAGTATCGAACCATGAGTAATTTATCAGAAATACCACGACTAAAAGCTTTTTTTTCTACGTTCTGAATTCTTTAGGAAAATAAATTTTCTAGTTAATGGTAATTGTATGAATGGCACCAGAGAATTTTAAAATTTATATTTTGATATCTACAGCTTAATGACACAATGCATAGATCAGCGGGTAATATTCAGTGGAAGATGTATTGAATGATTAGGTTTTAAATAAATTGTCAAAGGAGTCATTAAGAAATTAAATGACAGACTGAACTTAAAATTCTTTTTGAAAATGTTTTAATTTTTAAAGAATCTTCTTTTTTGAGTAATTTTAATGTAGCTTTCCAGAAGTAATTGTTAGGAAACGAAGAGTAATTTATGACAGTTGTTGCAGGAGCGTTTGTTATGAGGGTCACCTAGCTTATAATTCTCTTTCTTAATATATTTCTTTCTATTTTTCTTCATTTAAATTTTTTAATAAACAGCTATAGGCAATCAATTTTTTAAATTTTCTGTAATGTTTTTCATTTATAATTAGTACTTGCTGCTAAATTTTTCAATATATAATTTAATATACATATTGTGCTTAAAGCAATATTTGTATTAAAATACAATTAAAATTGTATAGCACATTCAAATTTATTGATTGTATTTTCTGCTTGATTTAAATTAGTTGCCCAATTAGGTTAAATCATATTAAAACTCGTTTACACTTCACGCTGTGATATGTGAGTGCAACGATTTGGTTTCACCAAATATATGTAAATTAAAGACAGGTTTCAGAAACATGACGAATTATTTAAAACTGATTTTTCAGCAAGAAAAACCTTGCAGATCTCTCTTCCACATTAAAATACCGTAATATTAATAAAATAAATTACCTAAAATGAAGTGGAATTTTAGCAACAGTCAATTTGGGCTCAGGTGCTTTTTGGTCTATGGGAAGATCTTTTGTATCTCCACCATCAAAACCTTCAAACTCCTCCTCGTCTTGAAAATGTTCGAATTCATTATCATCGTCCTCGACGACACCGTCTTCTTCGTCATCGTTCATGGCGGCAAAATCATCCGATTTTTTTATCTGCACCGGAATATCTTTCTGCACTGAGTCTTCGTCGCTTTCCTTGAAGTCGGTGGTTGTAGCTCCATTTCCATCGAATTCTTCTTCTTCGGTATCAAAATCTTCGAATTCAGCAAAATCACTGTCCTCGAAGGAATTATCACCACTAACTATAGCGAATTTATCGCAATAGCAATATATCGATAGAAAGATAAGCAACAGTGATATTTTCATCTAGAACCATGATTGTAAATTTAATAAATACGATATACGAAAACTTGGTTGGTAATGGCAATTCATATTGATAACCTCAAAAAAAAAATGGGTCAATAAAATCTTACCTCCAATTTGTCTTTATTAAAACTAAGTTAAGAATAATATTATATTTAATGAACGAAAGTATTTTTATGGCTTTTACTGTCTCTAAATTCTGTTTAATTGCGTCTCTTTACCATTTTTGGATATTATTTAAATTTAAGAAATTTGGACTGAATCGAAGAATATTTGACAGGTGATTAATGAAAAAATTGGTGATGGTGACATATCTGGTGTGACGTCATTTGACAATGAGAGTGGTATAAAAGTACATTTGGTATAACAGTGCTGTCACTTTACTGAAAATTGCTTTGAATTAACTAATTCCCCAGAACGGTGCTTATTTTTTAAGGGTTTTGGACAAGTCGTGAAATTTTATGCAAATTCGCGAGAAAAACAGGGGTGCCAGCACGTAACTTGATACAATCGAAGATTGTCGATCGTTGGTCAACTCGAACCAAATTATTTTTGACAGCACACATAATTTGAGACGAGTTTCATTGTGACTTTCACTTAAAAAAGTCATTGTGAACTATAAAATGAAATGTCAAATGAGTTTTTTTTTAAATTATTTCATTCTAGTATCAATTTAAAATTCTTTCGAATTTTTTTTTTATTTGATTCGGAAAGTGAAGGCGAAGAAAGTGTCCTATGCTAAAATTAAAAGAAGATATTATATTTGAGAGATAATAGCAACCCATTCGAATTGAGTGAAAATGAGTAAATATTCAAAAAGAAAAGATAAACAAGTAAAATAGGTGCTTGAGTCGGTTAAATTTGGCTGAGAGGAATCTCACATTAAGCAATTCGCCTTCAACTAGCTTGCATTTTTTGCATCCTCCTGACAAGGGAGGTACACATATAGGAATTTTATAGGTAGTAGGTATAATGCTTTTTGGGAAGAAGAAAGTGGCAACTTCTGTTTTGGAAGTACTATATGCTACGGAGAAGGCATACTTTTACTTCCGTCTTGTCTGGAGATTTATTCTACAATACAGAATATTGATTTAAAATTAAGAAAACAATAAATGAGACAATCGTATTCCAAATTTATTTAATAAGTTTTAAAATTCATTTTCCTGCGGCATCACAAACATAATCAAGCTGTATTCAAACTATAAATTATACTTTCTGTTCCTGTTCTTCGAAATTCAACTGATAGCAGCAGCTTTCAAATTATCACTTATATCATTTTTAATTACTTTGGATTTTGTTTCAACATCCAATTTAGCTGATTCTAATTTTAATTTGTAACCGTTGATTTCAGTGTGTATCGAGGATAAATCTTCGATATCTTCGACAAAAGTCTCAAATGATTTCCACCATTCTCCAAGGTTATGAGCACTAGCAATTTCTAGACTTCTGGATTTAACCGTCACTGGTCTCTCTACGTAAAATGTAGCTATGTCTTCTACAATATCATTTGTAGAAGGTGAAGTCGGTGGTTGAATTGTATTTTTGTTTTTCTTAAACATTTTTCAACTTCTCTAAAGTTTGCAAAAGAAAGAAAGAATTTTGTGTGGACGATGGCAAATTTCTCTGAGCAATTAGAATGACAGAAGAAAAACAATATTTGTCAAACGTCAACACAATTTATATAAGCAAACAGCTAGATGGGTGACTTAAGACATCATTGGCGCTAACTGCGTCAGGGTTGAATAAAAAGTAAAGCAAGTCCAATCCTGGCACACGCGAAAAAAAAAATATGAAAAAATGTGTTTTAGATGTCGACTGCGCTACAAAACACGAAAATAATAATTACTTAGTGCGGAAATTATTATTAACAAAGTTATAAACAGTTAAAGTTTGCACCGTATCTTCATGAAAAGTGCATATTTTCTCAATATTTGCAATGGTTATTTTGGATTTTTCATATTAAATAATATTTAAGTAATTAAAAACAGTCATAAAAGACATAAACAATTAACAATTTTAAGGAAGTAAAAATAAATGTAGTTGACCGATTAAAAATACTAACCTAAAATGATTAAAGCAAAAGAGCTGTACACCTAAAAGTATACAAAACTTCTTGTAATTAGAAGTACTGTAGGTGGCCCCCTTCCTGGCTTCAAACGATTTTAACTCCCTTTTTGTGTCCTGTCCCTGCTCACGCAACTCCGTTGCTCCGCTTAGTTAGGATATGTCGTCAATGTTGCATACTTTTAGGAAAACAGTCTTTCTCATATTTTGTTTCGTATGGGTAAGTAATTTCATAGGAAGAGCCAATGCAAACTTAAATTGTTTATAACTTCGTTAATAATGATTTCCGGACGAAATAATTATTACTTTCGTGTTTTTTTTTAACCTGACACTTAAAACACATTTGTTCACATTTTTTTTCAACTGTGCCTAATGGAAACCTGAGTCTTTCCTTTTAAGAAAAAATCGATTTTTTTCAAACAGAGCCGAATTTTTTCTGTTGTTAAAAGGAATGTGTAAAGAATCGAAAGTTTTTTTTTGTGATTGTGTCTGCGGTGCCTGGCAGCTCATTTAAATAAAGGCAAGATCGCATTCGGCGGAACTGCACCTCAGCGGAACTGAACTTCACGACTTATTAGTAGAAAATTGTATGAGCTATATACCGCACTAAACGACAACTGCACTTCACGGCGCGGCACTATTCGGGAAAGTTGATAATCTGACCAACTTTTTCGGAACATGAAGTTGCGTTCAATTCCGTGCTGAAAGTGCGCACGATGTCGCTGAAGTGTAGTTCCGCCGAGTGCTGTTTTACCTTAAAACTTATTGTTATTATCGCGAAATGTATTTTTTTGTTTTTTGAAAAAGAGCGCACAAATATTTAATAAATATAGGCCGTATTTTGGTGAAAGTGTATAGCAGCTATGTAAAATTATTACACGCAAACAATAACAAATAATTTTTTGTTTTGTGTATGAAACAATAACAAAGTATTAATAATCACTTTTTTTTGTTATTGTTTGCCTGTAAAAAATGTTACTAAGTTGCTATACACTTTAACCAAAACACGGCCATAATTAAAATATTTACTGAAATTAAAATTCGTTGCAACAAAAAAAAAACAGTTATTATTCTTAAAATCCAGCTAAATTTAATTTGAGATTTTAGAAATGTGAAATCTTGTATGTGTGTGCAAATCGGTTACATTTTTTTTGGAATCTTGTTTGACAGAAAAAATGCGATTCTTTTTCCAAAAAGAATGACTTGGTCTATTTATTCAATTTTATTTGAAGAACTTTTCCCCGTCAATGCGAGTCGAACCAGACAAAGTTTTCTTTAAAGTTATAAAGCCCCAAATAAGTAAATAAAATAAAGATCGTTCGAACACTTTTAATCAGTTCGCATCAAGACATCAAGTAGGTACTGAAATATTTAGTTAGTGGTGTCAAAGGATACGGCAATACTTAACCGCGCTTGGTTTTGTCTGTGACACCATTATTGGTTAATATTTTGGAAATTGTAGTAGGTAGACTCATGCAAGCGTGAGGATTTGTTAACGAGAAGGTTAAATTGTGTTTATTAGTAGGATTCTGTTTAAGGTCCGCAACCTTAATCCTTCCCTCTTACTATAAAAAAAGGAGAATGTCGCACACAAGAAAGGAACACAAAATATAAAATTTTATTTTATTTAATAAATAGCACCATAAACTTTTTACAGTAAAAAAAAAAAAATAATAATAAATTTAGTAACGATTCTGGAACTGGGGATCCGATAAATAAGCAATACAGTTGCAGGGGTATTCTGTAAAAAATTGCATCGTTTTAATACATGTAGGTACATATATGTAAGTAAAAACTTAAAAAACTACAGAAAACAGTTCTTAAAAAAATCACTAATCAGAGTGTGTGTTTGACGAATAAAAATCAAACAAGAAAATTGTCAGAAAAGTTGGGATTGAACGTTTCCTATCAGCTGAAATTACAAATTTAAATGTGTACATACATACATACTATACTGTTTACATTTAGAATATAATAAAATATAATTGATAGAGCTAATCTTATTTTTATCTAAAACAAACAAATCAGCTGACATGATGTTGGATGCTTGATAATTTAAGATTTAAATTTTTAAAACTGAGTTTTTTTTTCTATGGGTAGGGTATCAACTAATTAGGAAAAATTGTAGTAAATTTTATATTACCAAATAGATCTTCTACTTCAAAAGTTGGTGCAGAAAATATTGTACTAAACTGTTCTCGACAACTTCTTCGAACACAAAGTGAAAGATTAGTTCTGTCTAAAAATTTAAATGCGAAATAACTTTAAAACACCTATAAATTACTCATAAGTGCAAAAACCAGTATTTTTATTTCAATGGATTTTGATGCGCCACAATGTTTCTAGAACGTAAACACTATGAATGAAACTCCCAATTTTGGGTTTAATCTTCCCAATATAAACAGGGTCTTTAAGAAACACCTTTATTATTATTTTATTAACTATATGTATATATTGTATTATAATACTTACTTTGAGGTATATATTGTATTATAATGTATGTATATATTGTATTAAAATACTTACTTTGAGGTTTGCAAGAAATATGTTCCTTAATATATTGACAGGGACACATATATTTTGCACAATGTCGGGCAGGTTGAGTAGGAGTAACATCTATGAGGCCATTTAAAGCATCGTAACCCCATCGCGATGCATACCGTAGATAAAGTCGCCATCCAAATTCCTATCATAATAAAATCAAAAAATTGGACAACGTTTAAAAAATACAAAGCATAACCAGTGCAAAATAAAAAATAGAAACACTTTAAAATTGAAATGCATATGCGTTTATTATTTAATACTACTAAAAAATAATTTTTAAACAAAACAAGAGACATTCTTCACAATAAACTTTAAGTACTTTAAGCGCTTTTTTTTTATTTAGAGCCAACACCCTAAACAATTTATGCCACAGCATTGATTTCTTTGGTTTTGGGTCTTTATCTTGTTTCGTAAAACCTCCTCTTCGTATTGGCATGGACATATAGAAGATTGCAAATGCCGTGGAGTTTCGTGAACGCCTGCTTCTTGCACGGTCCAATCCAATCGCCTTCTGAGGAAGTCTTTACCCCATCGTTGCAGATAGCTGAGGTATATTTCTTGTGCAATTGCCTACATTGTTAATATAGTAAAAAAAATATTTATCAAAGATCGTTTTATCTAATAATTGATATTTACTAACTATATTATTATTATGTTTAACTAAGCGGACACTATACGCTGAGAGGGACTATTTAGATATAGTTATAATCAACTAGATTAATAAAAATCTCTGATTGGATATCTTAAAAAGCCAGTTTGAAGTCAATTATTTTTTATATTAGACTTGTACTTGTGTTGGCGGAACTTTTTGTTCCTCCCTTCGGAAAATTATTAATATATTGGAAGCACATCAAAAAGTCGCCATCGCCAATATCTTTTCATTTCAAAGAATTTCGAACCGTTGCTACTTTTTGCAGCACCTAAAATACGAACTATAGTGCATCTATTTTTGCAAAGAGTTTCTAGCAATTCAAAATGAGAAAAAGTTAATGGACATAAATTGGCTTTAGGCTTAGATTATACTGCATAGCGTCACTCATAGGGCCAGCTTTACAAATGTTGTTTGTACAACCATGGCTGAACTTCAGTTAATCGACCGAAATCGGTGGATTAATATTGCTGAACTATTTTAAATGTTTGTACAACTGGCCCTAATTTTTTTTAATAAAACTAGATATTAAATTTTTAGTTGTAATAATTTATATATTTTGATTGCCATTGTTCTTTAGTTGCCTATTATATCTTGGAAAATGACACGAGCAAATGGGAGGAATTATGACAATTTGCCAGTCGTATATTTGAATGAAACTGATGAAAAAACGAGATCGTACATAATAAACAATAACTCATTCCCAATACTGGCTTAGATAAACCCAAAGAATTTTTGGGGTTTAACACCAAAAACTCTATTACTGGCCCGAATAAAACTCTTTCTACGGAAACATCAATATGTTTTTGAAATGTAATTTTTCGCGTCTAGTATCTGATTGATGGACTGTCAATAAATCCTGTGCATTTTAAATTGACAAAGTACTTTAAAGTTTGTTCACTAAAATTTAAGAATTTTCAAAAACAAATATAAATAGGTACCTAAAGATTGTTTCCCTCACATGAGGGGTAGGTACTTTAACAAACAATAAACACTTATAAATATTCAAAAAAAAGGAACGATTGCTTGGAGTTAGAAGCTTATAACTTTAAGTCTACTAAAGTTGACGAATTGATAAGGCAAAATCAATGCAATATCAAACCTCGATGAAGTATGATGACGTTTTTCTGTGTTCTTTTATTTAAAACTTATATGACCGTCGACGAATTCATCCCTATAGTAAGGAGTAGTTAACATACATGATTCATTTACTTTAAAAGCATGAAACATCATACTAAGTAAATACAAAAATTCTATTCAGTGACACAAAAACAAACAGTTCTTAAAGCCAAAAATCTTTTCTCACCTGCTTTCTTGACAGTCTTGTTGGATTGCTTCCTTGAATAACTATGTCATTCACATCCAGATCAAGTTTCGCTTCCCATCCGGCTTGAATGTTATGTCCATTTTGTTCAGTATGCTCCAAGAAACTGTTCAAGAATTCAACGCATTGTGTGGAATCAAAGTACAAAAAGCATAAATTAACTTTGTGACATGATATTTTTCCCCTGTCATCGAGGACGAGTATGATTTTGTGTTTGATCAGCTGTTTATTTACTCGTGCCAGACACTTTTCTAAGCCACGTGACAGTCGTAATTTCATCCACATGCATAGGAAAATCGCAGCTGCATTTAGGAATAACCAAGCAACTCCCAGAGAGAATAAAGCGACTCCCTGAAGTCCTGAGAACAACATGGTCAAAAGGACACAAAATGCGAAAAGAATCCAACACACCAGAATGCGCTTATAGCAAATATTGTAAAGTGTGAATCGGTAGTCGTTAACAAGTGTTTCAATTGCATTGACGTATTCCTCAACAGTTAGCTATGAAAACAAAAAGGTTAATTTATCAATACTCATATTCAAAATTAATTGGTAGCTTACAGTCAGTCCTTGGGCCATCAGTTCCTCTGGTACCAGTTCAGGGCGAAATATTGCGGGGGTAACCCAAGGCCATTTTGAATTACATGGAAGCAATGTTACTATAACATCCCCGTTCGCTATTATAGTAAAAAAAAAATATAATTAAAATTGATTAATTTAGCAAAAGTGTTAATTTTTACCAAATCCTTCGCGAATTGTGCCTGTGGAAAGTTCAATGGTTCGCATTGTGGAACTTATTGGAACAGAAACATCATGTTTGGGCACTGTTTGTGATGTTGCGTTATGTGAAGTGGTTTTGTTTGGGTTTGTGATGGTGGGGAGAGGAACTGGTTTTTCTGGTGTTGTTGAAGATGCATGGTTTAAATTAACGTGTGTACTTTCAGTAGTTAGAACAGCGGGCGTGATGTTTGCTAAAATAGTGGACGGGCTCTAAAATTGCAAAACAAATAAAACATTTTCATATGCTTTGATATTTCTTCTGATTTGAAGTAATTCTTAAATCCTAGTATACACAAATATACATATGTAACTAGCAAAACCCCCGCCCGCTGCGCAGGGCGTTAAAAAAATAAAAATAGAGAAAATTATTAAAAATTAAAAAAAAAATGTTGCCGATGACAGGAATCGCACCTGAGACCCCTCAGGTCTAAAGCGGAGATCTTTCCACTGCACCACGAACTCTATTATAATTGCGCAAATGACTATATATTGTTCAAATCAGTAACCCATGTGACCAATTGAAATTTAATTTCTTTTTTTAACAGATTTTCTTTAATTTTTTATAATTTTTTTTTTGTCCTAAACCTTCTACCCTTATTCATCTTTAATTTAAAAAAAAATTAAGAAAGTCGGTCAACCGGTTTGGCTGGTTAGCGAACGTACACAAAAACAAAACTTTATTTTATATATGTATATAGAAGATTATGCGAAGAAAAAAAAATTGTGCCTATTTTTTTTCAGAATTTAACGTTATTAAGTAATACAAATACTTCTGCTTTTAGTATTCAAGGATCTCATTCATATGTAGTCGAATGTTTTCTATGAGTTTCATGTCTGATTTTCAAGTGAACATATACAAATTAATTTCTCTTCCCTACAACCTGCAGCTATATTAATTTATTTAAAGTTTTGAAGTTTAGGTGATAGAAAAAAAGCTCTATAACTTTCACTGATTTTGATCAATTTTAATGCAAGATAAGAGGGTACCCAGAACGCTCAGAAGTTCCTTAAAAGAAAGCTGTCCAGAGTGGGGCTCGAATTCCATCTACAGGTTAGCAGTTTAGCACTGCCCCGTTGCCACTCGCATTGCTATTTTAACAATACTAATATAAAAACATTAAAACCATTAAGTAAAATGCCATAATGCACTGTGGCGTATACTTTATTTTTTCCGCTTTATTTGAATTTTAAATTAATGATCTACCCTACGTCAGCATCTGTGTATTGATCTTACTCTAAGGGACAAACGTCGATTAATAATGTCCTTGGGTGATACAGAGACATCCCAAAAAAAAAATTTGGCATGTCCCACCTAAAACATATTTTTTGTTAGATATCCTTACAAATTTACAAATCAAAAAGGCCTGGCAAAACAAGTTTTCATAGAATTCTTATTGGGAGTACTAAAGATGCAGCCTCATAGGGAAACGAAGAAACATATGTATATAGTTTTTTTTCCTGCGATACTTAGAAAAGACCTGTTCCTATGTAATATAACAATTTAGAATAAAATAATTTCAGAATTAAAAAAATAAAACAGACCCCCGAATCGTCGACGCCATACGGTTATAGAGCGCTGGCATTTTCATTTTTGAACAAGTTTTAATAGACCGCTTTCTTTCATGAACGCTAAAAAAATAATTTCTGTCAATACATTTGTATATCAAAATCGAATGACCTTGAAAATATCAAAGTCTGGGTTTGACTTTCAAGTTGTATTATTTTATTTCTTGTCAATAAAAACGTGCCAAACATAATTGATTTTTTTTTCATAGATAAACGGCAACCATATACATATACATACATATAGATTTCCTTAATCAAACATTCTTTAAAGTTAGTGAATTTCAAGCGAGGCAATCTGACATCAGAAAAAAGCTCGTTAAGAAAATTATCTGTATAATAATTAATTTAGGAGAGAATCTAAAACTTCGATGACAATTTTAAATAAATTTTTTGTTTATTTACTGCTTCCATAATGTTTTTTTTATTGTTAATTTGTGTACTTGGTATACATTTTTTATCAGGATAATTTTGGCATCCTGATCATTATTATATGTAAATAAACCAGCAATTAACATAACTATAATAATATGCACATAATGTAACAAACGCGCATTCAATCTTTTGATCAAAAATGGGTGGTATCTAATATAAATAATTTATATATATTAATCTCGACCTAGTCCCCATGCTTATATTTTTTTGTGAAAATGTGTATTTGCTTTAGAGTTTATCAGCCCTATCATCGTATCCGTTCGGAAAAATCTACGATCGGAGAGAATTTCCGATCGGACGATTTATTCTCTTCATGGTATACGAATCGTAAAAAAAATAAAGACGTGTATCGACGCATGTATTTGACATTTGGATACATTTGTCAAAATAAAAGATTTTCAAAATAACCAATAGTGAAAGAACCATGCAGCCCTATCATAAATTCAACCAGCCGGTCGTATTGAATTTGGTTTGTTTTCTTTTTACTAAAAGATAAAAATATGTTTAAGTTAATTACCAAATAAAAAGAAGCTTACTTACAAATCTTTTTGTTGTTGAGCGTGAGCATCCATTTTAGCCTTTTGCTTTTCGGGAAATTTTTCGCTTCTAATTTTCTATCGGGGAGATCGGACAACAAAAATCGTCATACGTCGCATGAATTCGTGATGCGTTGCAGCCATTTCCACATTTCATCGGCATGCAACGCATGAATTTGACATTTTTAACGCACACCAAATTTGTTTTCGTAGATCTGTCCGATTGTCATATCGGAACGTCTACAATGATACAAAATTCGTACATTTCGTAGAAATCGGAGAAAATTTCGTTCCGATCGGGTACGATGATAGTGCTGTATATGTATATGTAGATTAGAAAAGCGTGTTCAGGATCTGCTTTAAAACAAATTTCAATTGTACAGCAGATTCACCGGATCGTGAATGTACTATTTTTTTTTTATTCTTTTATTCGCCCATGGAAGTGTTTATTTTCCATTTCACGAGAAATGCTTTGAAAATAAAAACAATTGGGATATTTTTTAAAAAGATCAAAACTATGACGCTAAACTTAAGACATTAAGATATTAAAGCAAATTTAGTATGATGCTGAGGTTAAAAACTAGATTTTCCAAATTTTAAACTAGTTAGCATCGTTCAATTTTTTTTTTTTAATTTTATTAAAGTTAACATCACCAATTGCCTTTTGTAACTTTTTAGTATCATACTAACTATAAATATCACTTTGACAATTAAAATCTAAAATGGTATGTTTGGTTACTTGTATGCTTGAGCTGTCACCTTTCTAGGAGTGTTCAATTAAAAAATAAATATTTAAAACTAACATGCTAAAACCATAACATCAGTCTGTTTAAAATTTTGCGCCTATGACACTGAGCCATATTTCAGAAAAAATAAGACTCAGAGATATCAAAAATCTCACAAATATGAACAGAATTCGTCATCGCCATCCCCAAATTTCTCAGTTTTGCTGTCCTATAACTATAACTATACACTGATAAAAATAATTTTGAATTCGCTTGCTAACGGAAAAATACTGGTCAGATCTCATTTTTATGAACTGGCCAATTGTTTATAAAAAATGGAAAAAAGTGTCAAAATTTTAGCAAAAGTCTAACAACTATGTATGTACATACATATATGTACGTGTATTTAATTTACATATACGTGTATTTTGAAAGCAAAATTTCAACTGTTCGGTGGCACGTGTAAGTTAATCGATTTGAATAAAATATTGCTATGAATTTTTGTATGTACATTGTACCATATACCTATTTTGATAACAAAACAAATTCAAACATTTTCATTGCAACCATACATACATATGTATATACTATGTGCAATGTACATACATATGTATGCACATATCTATACATTAAACATTTTTTTTTAAATTTATTTTTGACGAAAATCGTTTAAGGTTTATCATTTCCCATTAACAACTTTTATAAAAAAAAAATCAACATGCTTATGTATTTACATTATATTATGTATGAGCTCTGTTTTCACATTATCAAAATCCATAATATATCGCTATGAAAAGTAATTTATAAATAAAAACACAAAAAAATCTGAAACAGACTCATCCAATTTAAGTACACATACAATAAATACATATGTACGTATATGTAAATCATTGCCCTTTCATTTTTACTGGATGATCATCTTGGAGTAAGATTTTGCACTTTTTTCTATAACACAACAAAAAATACCTACTCACGTGACAACTTGTATTTATAAATTTCAAAGTTGTTAAAACAGTTTCTAGTTTTTCGTAGATAGAAGTAGACGATTAGAGGTATGTACTTGCCTAACTTAAAAATAAATTTCAAAAATTCTTTAGGGGATCTGCTTGAACAAGCCAGAGTAAAGGGTGTGTGCTTACGTCGAATGATATCAATACTTCATCTCTGAAGCGTACTGGTATTAAATGTCACACATTTTTTTCGACTTCTGCAAAATAGAAACAAATCCAATATAAAAAAAAAACAAACACACTTATCCAAATCACATGATTCTGATCCATCAACCAGAAGATGTACCTGACTGAATTTTCTGTGGACTATTTATTTCATATTTTGGCATTTTGTATATGTGATTCTGAGTTGTTTACAAAACACTTTCTCTACATAGTAGGGTTCATAAAAAAACAAACAGAATATAGGGACAGAACTACTAATAAGTGTTAAATGTTGATTTTTATTCAGGTGCGCGATCACAACTTTACCTGTACAGGAGATTTCGGTCGTATTTTTGGAGTTATCTGAGAAGCCGTCGTCGTCGTCATCGGAGTAGAAGACGGCAATGGTAACCGCTGTCTCTGTTGCACTGCTGGCGTAGCTAAATTTTTTTGTGATGGTGGTGGTGGAGATAACTTGTTTTCCACCAGTGATGTTTTTGTTGTTGTTAAGTGTGTTTCTGAGCTGACGGGTTGTTCCCCCCCAAGTGCATTAGATAAACTATTTTCATTTGTTTTATTTTTCTCTTCTTCCGTTTCATCATCGAATTTCACCCATGTTCTTTTGGTACCACTTTCGACATCCAATGAACTATTGATTATTGATTTGTGATCACTTCCTTCCGTTAACCGGATATCTCGATGACCATTTTGGAAGTCACCCAACTTTTCATTTTGATTTTCACTCACTAGATCACTCATACCGCACAATTTGTTCTCGATTTTTTATCTCACGTATTCAAAGAAAATATTGATCCACTTAATTAGTGGAATAGTTTATCTTTCACTTTAAACGAATTTTAATTATTTTTGTTTTTTTGTTTTATCTTTAAGGAATTCCGATACACCTTATACCACACCCAAACCGAAATCACAACTGTAGTCCGAGTCGAATAGACTTTTCCCCAGGTGGTGTGTGTTGTTCTCTTAGCGCGAATAACTTCGGTTCTGTTCTGAGCTTCTCATTCACAATTTAATGCCAGCTCATAGTATGCGCATTGGAAGCCTTAACAATCGGATTAAAAAAGAAATACCAACCAAACGATTATTTACTATGCTGCACAGGTATGAATGTAAAGTTATGGGAGACAAAACGAACTTGGATTCTCTTACCTGTTTTTTGTTTGTATTAAAGAGAAGTCGTAACCGTAAGCGTGAGTTTAATTTAATTGATTTCTGTAGTTATACAATGCGAGTCACGTATGTAGGTATATATTTGAAAAAGGAGAATGTGGATTTACGATTCACGCAAACATAATGCCAGATTATTACATTTCGAGATATTCGTTCGTTAATATTGCGAGATTGTGTTACAATTTTTTAGAAAGCGAAATCTTTGAGAACTCAGAATCCGGAACTGGTTAATTATGTGCGTTAAAAAGAGGATACACTTTTTTTAAATAGAGAATATCATAAGCAGACATAATGTATACTAATCAATTTGGAATTCTGTTTATTTAGAAAAAATTCTGTTGCAAGCAATTCTGACTCCTGTTCAATAATTTCGTCTGGACCAATTTACAGTTGTATTTGTAATGCTTGTAAAATCGTCCTATACAACGGACAGCTTTTCTAATAAAACACGCCTATTGGCTTTTAATTGAGAAAATGTTGTACCGCCGAGAGTCCCTATTTTAGTGGTCAAGAGTGTAGGATTACTGAGTACTTCTTTAAATACAGCTTTATAAGTCTTTACTTTAGATACCGGTATACATTTTGCTCTCTCTTTAATAATTATATGTAAGTATACTATAGCAGGTGATAAATTCAAGGTGGATCTAAGTATTTGAGAGCGTTTATTGTATCTTATTATCATCACACATGGGTGTTTTTGTTGTGTGCATGGGGATATGGTCATATGGAGATCTTTCAGCATCGCTTCTCCAGTCTTTTACTTTTGTTGGTAGGGTAGGTAGATAAATGAGGATTACTCATGCTTTCGTAACTTTTTATGATTGATTGTTAGTTGAGAAACACAAAATTCTTGAATCTTGAGTATTATAATAATGTGAACTATAATATAAGAATGTATGCGAAGATACATTTTGTGTGAGTTGTAAAATTTCTCTCAAAAGTGATGAAAAAACAACACAAGGTTCAAAGAGGGCATACGAAAATATTTATTTTTTCCCATAATTCTCGTTTATATTATGAAATCGAAACCATTTATATTGATTTTCTAGATTTATTTGTACGAATGGTATATGGAACTATGAGAAATGAGCCAGGCATGCAAAACACACGTGCAGTGTGTGAATCCACATTTAAATGAAGAATTTACTTACCAACCTACCGCATAATTTGACTTCAGGGTTCGAATGAAGGAGAATTAATTATTTGACTATGAGGTATCTTTCCAAAGAAAATTAGGAAAATAGAGCAAAAAGGGTAAAAATGAGACTTTTTTTTAATATCTACCAAACAAATTTCTACGAATAAATTTCTTTTCTTATAAGAAACCGTTTTCTCAAAGGAATCATAAATATTTAAGCTCAACATGATACTCCTCTCCCAGTTTACCAGTTAGTACTCAACTTTAAGTTTGCATATTTCTTTCCTAAATAATGAAAATAATAAATTATTTTTGTTTTTAGAGGCCAAAGTAAACTAAACAGTAAACTCATCCATGAAAATGATTTTTACTTTCTTTATTTAAAATCACATTGGGGAAGTTTGAAAATTTTATACTTTCCTATCGTACATTTAAGACTCGCTCTGTATTTCGAAGTTAGTATAGTACGGCTTTGTCGCTGATTGTATGACATAGCGTATATTCTTATCACTTCTGTAACCATTTCTATATTTGTACATAGCTCACGATGTAAATCGCTATATCTTATATACGAAGGGGTATTTATTGTTCCAAGAAGAACTTTGTCCTGGAATTTTTGAATGGGTTCAGAATTGGTTTTCTTTGTATGACTGCTTTTAAACGCTGCAAATATGCTGCAATTATCCTTGCAATTTTTAAGCATGTAGGTGGGGGACGTATGCGGTGTCCGGGGTAGACAAAGTTGCAGAGGTTGAAATAATTGCAGAGTTATCGTTCTTTCTTCTTTGTGCTTTTTCTTATTGTTTGAGACATAAGCGGAGTAAAGAGTGACGAGATATTATTTCCTTCTCATTTAACAAAAATTGCAGGTATTAAAATTTGCAGCGTTTAAATGGATGCTGCAATCGGAAAGAAACTCAAAAGAGAATTGCGGATAGAAATTGCAGTCGTCTAAAAGCAGTCTATACAGCGCCATAACAGTACTTGTATAACATTGTTCTGTTCTGGGTATAGATAAGTCAGAGTTGTTTCCCGCTAACCATAGGATTTATCTTTATGTATTTCAAGTTTAGTTCCACTCATTTTTTCATGATGAAGTTCTCTTTAGCAGTGCATCCAACGACATTCCAAAGTATTTTGCAGAATTGGCGTTTTGTCGGAAAAAAGCACAACCAATTGAAATTTCGGGAGTAAATGAAGTACCTATACATATATAAACGTTAGTTAAGTATTTCATGAACATTTTTTTTATTAATAAGCAATTTAAACTCACGAATTAACTCGGGAGCAAGAGATGAGTGAAACGTTTTTTTTTTTATTCAGAGATGTCACTATTTAAAAACTTCTTCATTCCATATTTTTAGCTTATTTTAAAAAAACATTTAGTTAAAAAAATGTTATTGTTCTATTTAACGGCCTTCTTGTAATGAGGGCTTGCATCCCTAACCAATCTATGAACCTTTGGAATTTCAGACTTTTCAATGTTTCCACACTACACTCACACAGTACCTATTTGGTGGCTTTTGACTTATTTCTTTTTGTTTTTTCCTAAATAAACAACTTATTTCAAAAGAAACGTACAACGTGACGTAAGGTATATATAGGCCATATTCATGCATTATTTTTAAATAAATATCTCAGAATTATCTTTTAAAATGTTTTTTTTTTTTAAATCTACTTTCCTTGGTCTCATTTATATTCAATCAATGATTTAATCGGTGCATTGCATACATTGGTATTTGAAAACATCTGTTACCTCACTTCTCTTCTATACCCATTCTCCCCTACATAATCCATGACAAAAAATAATATTTCTTTTTCTTTTCAACGTGTCAGACACCCTTAAGACATTTGTAGGTGAAGGTCATGGCTGTTTTTATTTTTTTTTCTGCTTATTGTTTTAAAATATAAATCTTTCTAATAAATGTAAAGCGCCTTTTTTAAAATTAAGTTCTTGAACCTTTTGTTATTATTATTGCTGTAAATTAATATAGTAATATAATAATAATAACATTATTTATAATAATAGTTTTGTATTGGCTTTCATTTTGGACTACAGTTATGTACCTACACTTTAAATCTAAAAGACTAAATAATAAATGTACCTACAACCCCACACGCATAAATGAAGTGGGTGATGATTCTATTGAGAGGAAAATACTATTTTGTTAACGATTTGTTATTTTAAATATTATGTATTCTGAAATCGTACAAAATGAGTTTGACTTAAATCAAGTTATCACCAAAAAGATCGATGTACTCCTATAGTACCTCGTTTTTTTGAATGCGCGTTTATTTGATACCAAATGGCATAGCAAAATTTGGCTATCTTTTTTTCATTCGTGCAGCATTTTTAATAGGTTATCATTATAAGGTAAATTTATATCGAATCATCCCACAGAGTTATATATACATATGTATATGTATGTGTTTTGAGAAATGTTATGAGAAGGGCACAAATAAAAACGTTAATTAACCACTCGTTAGAATAATATTAATATGAATGTGAATTGGAAAAGATTCATAAGAATGAAAGGAAATTCGAAAATAAACTATTTTACATTATTTTCTAATTATGACCAAAATAAATACCTTATATGGTATATTATAGAAGGACCATAAATGCTGAAGTATGCATTTGCATGGATAATAAGTTTCCATAAAAATGTATGAATGTTTTTTTAAAGAAAAATCACAAATCCCAGAACTTTCTAATGTGTGCATTATGCGAGTAGAGGGATTTAGGTTTTGAATAAGAAATCGTAATTTAAACTGAAATTTGAATGTTTGTCCTATATACAGTCTAATATCGGAGATATATTGAGCGATATCCAATTATTTACAATCTTATCAGTAGTTTAAAGTCACCGTCACCAGTGTAAAAACTAAATTTTCGGATTATGAAACGTGACCCCTATAGAAGCTGTTTTTTACTATCAGAATTGATTTATATACAGATCATCAAAATAATACTGATTTCAAAAGAATATTTTATAATTTATTATTTTACGTAAAATATTTTGCGCTAGATTTTAACCACATATTATAGTTTAATTCCAATAAAATAACACTAGGTACTGATTTCATTATATTCTTTCGAAACTTATTATACATCCTTATTCCATCTTCGAATCAAAAAACACAAAATAATCATTTGTGGGTACCCATACCATACTGACGAAAGGCTTAAAAAGAAACTTGAATACATTTTTATTAGAAATAAATTGATAACAGATGAGTTCTAAACTCGATAACAATATAAAAGGACAAAATAAAATAGAGAAAAAAGTCTGTGGTTGATTGATAAGCGAACCAATGAAGTGTTAAATGACTGCTTCAATTGAATTCACACTTACGAGTGTTGTTAGATACTTGAGGGTTGGCCTTATGGCTCTTCTACGTGCGTTGTTGTATCATTCTTCGTTGAGGACTTGAGTTATAAAGTTCTTTACCAAAAATGGAGGAAGCTTCTCTTCAATTTATTGAACTTTTATCAAAGTGCAAGGCAGCAAAAATTAATCCATTACACCTAAAGTCCTCAGAGCCTTTGATTAAAAAACAAAAATTTCATTCTACTAAAAAAGAATTTTATATATTAATAATTATTATCCTTGCATCGTTTGTATGGTTATTATTTCCGTTTTACTCAAATAACAGTCAGGTAAGAAAGTTTGTTAACTTTAACAACATAAATTGTGATCAATTAAAATCTTAAAAATTCTATTTACATATGTGCATATAGTGCTCTATTGGTCTTCCCGATAACCTCCGGAAAGCATTCAGACCACCTATTAAATGTGAATTTTGTCAAGGTGTTTCAAACATTCAAAAAGTAAAAAAAATTTCCAGTTATGATTTTGAGCAGAGATTCGCATACTCTGGCATTCCTGTGGTTGTAACAGATGCAACATCAAATTGGACATCATTAACGGTACATTGAATTGAATTTAATTTCTTGTTTAACATCATGTATAATATGTATACACAATGTAATTCCAAAGATTCATCTTTAATAATTATTTTCGTAGACTTTTGACTTTTGGTATTTCAAAGACACATACAATCTGGCGAAGCGAAAGCATACAATTTTGAATTGTCAGTTTTTTCCCTACAAATCTGGATTTAGAAATTTGTTCGAAGCATTAGAAAATCCGCCAGAATATTTTGACTCAAGTGAAAAAGCATGGTACTTCGGTTGGAGTAATTGCAATCCTGAAACAGCTGAACATTTACGACAGCACTATGGACGTCCGTATTTTCTACCTGAAACATCAGAAAACAATGCGGTTGATTGGATTTTTATGGGAACTTCTGGATTAGGAGCTCATATGCACGTATGTTATGACTTATAAGAAATCCCTTCTTTGCTAAACAATCACTAAAATTATTTTTTTATATAAAGGTGGATAATGTTCGATTGCCATCGTGGCAGGCTCAATTGTCAGGAAGTAAGAAATGGATTTTAATGCCTCCACCCGAGTGTTACTTCTGGTGTAATCGTATGGAAATTGTTATGGACGAAGGAGATATAAGTAAGATAATATTAAAAATATTTCTGCTTAATTTATATACATATATTATTCTAGTTATTATAGACACAAATAAATGGTATCATCAAACCATTGTACTGTCTGGAAAAATAAGCATAACCATAGGAGCTGAATATGACTAAGTTTGTTATTGTCAAAAAATGTAAAAATGGAAAAGAGAAACTAAAATAACTAAATATTAACAAGCAAATAAAATCATCTGCAAAACGGAGAAAATACTAATTAAAAAATAACAGATAAATTCGAAAATGATTAGTTTTGTCATGCAGTCATTTTACATTTTTTGTTCGGAACCCACGATTGTTCTGAATGGATTGTTTAAATTTTTAATTTTGATTATTTTGAGTACATATATACATAAATACAATAGTTTGCCCATGGAAAGTAACCGTTAATATCTTTCACTTGCGATACATACATACATACAATGTTCATGTAGGTGGGCAGATACGACAAGTTATTGGGGGCTATCGAGAACAAAATTTTCCCTAAAAATGTTTCCCTCCTTCAATCATTGGAAACGTGAAAAATGCTCGAAAGTTTCCCTCATAAATGTATTGGAATCGGGAATAAATTTTCCAGGGGAAATTTTTCGTCATTACAGACGAATCGACTAGTCATAGATGCGTACAAGATTCACCAAGCAGTGCAGTGACGATTCCACTACTGTCAGCTATCTACACACGAAGCGTCACGTGTGTGGTTGACTATTGAAACACGAGACGCATCGTGTGCAGAAGGCCTAACGATAGCAAAAAAATGTATAAAATATTAGGAGGGAAACAAAATTTACCTTGATATTAGCATTACCGATAAGGCCCATGTATTCAGATCTGGAAAAATCGAGATTTTGATCAAACTTAATATTACGATTATAGAGAAAATGAAGGAAGTACGTCTCGGAATTTTCCCCGTCTGTCTGTTCGTTGCAGCATAAAGTGATGAATCGGTTTCCTTAAATTTGATACCTAACATTTTTGGAGCATTCCCCTGACAGATTTATTTAATTTTTTTAAGGACCATAAATAACGGTGCCTGCCATACACAATTTTTTAGCCGTTAAAACCTTATTTTTATCAAAAACCGCTCCACGCATTGTCCGTTAATTTTAATAGGTAAAATCCAACTTTTGGATAAAAATACCAAAATATAAATATGGTATATCTCCCATAAAATAATTTTTTGGATTTTCGCTTTTCTCGACAACACTTGAGTTTTTTTATGTAGTAGCTTCTAGAAAGTATATACATATGTATTTTCAATATAAATTAGACAGTTCAATATTTCAAAAATGTCCGTTTTTTAACTTTGCTCTAAGTAAATAATGGTAGGTACAAAGGTTTAAAACCTTTAAAGGAATTGTGGAAATTATGTTTTTGTTAAAAACGACTCGTTTTTGATACATTTCTTTCTGCGTACTAAATAAAGGTACGGTCTATCATTTCATGCATTTAACACTTATCGACAGTACCTCTTATAGGGCAGATTTTTTTATTTTAGACTTTCTTTTCTATACACAAGCTTCTAAGGATCACACTATGGTTATAATAATAAATTTATATTTGTGAGAATTTTGTTTAATCCAAAACATAATTTTAAATTTGTAAGTTAGCCATTTTCGAAGTAAATATCCTCTTTTATAACTATTGTATGTAGGGAAAGATTTAAATTTTCGCTCTAGGGAATCGCTAAAAAACCTTAGTTTAATTTTTTTATAAAGACATTCATACAGATAGACAAACAAACGGAATTACAGGACACACTTTTATCGTTTCTCTATCAGCGCAATGTGGGTTAAAATTCTGCAAAGAAGTAGATGTATTAGATTTAATAATTAAGATAGAATAAAACATAAAAGAAAATGAAAAAAAAGTGTGAATTGATTTTGAAATTTCGCCCCTGATAAGCGCATCGGTCAACCCGAAAACACAAACCTGTACTTTTCTCTTTTGACAGTTTCCACATACTTGTGCTATTCTACTCTGTGATCCAGTTTTTCTTCAAAAAACAAAGCAGTAGGTACAGAAAATGTTTTAAACTATTCTGAAGATCTCTTTGGAACACAAAGTAACAGAATGTAGAACAGTTTAAAGAAACATTTTTACAATCTTTTCGGTGCAGATAGATTCAGTAAACACACCTAAACTTCATACGGAGTCAAATCGAATCAAACAAAAAAAAAAACAAACCGCTTTACGTTTATTCACATTACTGTTTATACCTTTAATTCTTTTCAACCTTATGGGTAGGATATACATGTATAATATATTTTTTGATTTATTTTACAACACTTTAAAGAACAAAAAAAAATTAAAAATAAAAGTTTACATTTTGAAAAAAGAGTAAAAATATAATTATGTATGTATGTATGTATATAGAGAATATAAAAACCAAAAATACAGATTACTTTTTGAGATCTCCACTTAAAATGGATTTTCTTAATGAGCATATTACAGATTCAACAGTTGCCACATTGAAAATTTAAATAAAAAAAATACACAATATTTTTTTTTTCTAACAATACAAAGATTCACATTCATTCATATTGCATTTTATATAGCTGTGTGCATTTCAACTTTTTGCATTTAACTTAAATTATAATTACATATGTATATTAACTTTTTTTAATTGACTATAATAAAAAATAATATCTTACAAGAAATTTCACAATTAATACCTCACCATTACCAAAAAAATAATATGAAATTATGAATAATTGTAAATAAAAACCAATCTTCTATAATACAAAACAATAATATTCGAGCTCATCAATTTTCCAGGGGAGTGGGGTTATAATCGCCGTAGCGAGGTATAATTTATAATTTATAAATTTCAACATATTGACACAGGTACAGGAACTAAGAGAATACTTCGACCTTAGTTAAACAATAAATGTATGTGATTTTTTATGTTCATCATTCTCCTACCAGTAAAATACACAATTTGTCTATACATTGACTATTAACACCTATAGGTTAAATGGTTTCATCACATTGAAGGGTTTACTTTTTTTGTTTAACACTCAACATTCATTGCTAATATTATGTTACTTATTGTTATCGCGGATAGTTTAGAACACTTCTTATTGTAAACATGTTTCAAAAATTCCTAACGATGAGATTCCCATCTCCGTTTTGTTTTGTTGTTTGTTTGTTTTTCGAAGAGTATAAAATAAGAACTAAAATAGAAGATTAGGGTTTCTTCTATATATAAAAAAATGATCAGTCAGTTAATTAGTATGCTCAATTAACGGGCAGTTGCTGCTGAGAGCTGGAACGTCGATTCCTTTGCGCATTTCTTGCGTTTAGGGGATATTGTCGAGGGAACAGAATCATGGATGATCCTAGAGCGAGAGTGTTTGGTGCTTTCTGATTACCTGGAAGACTGACAAACACAGTTCCCACTGCAGCATAGCTGTCCGCCGTTGGTTCTATGGCCACCAATCTTATTAGAGGGCTTGCCGATTGCGATGAGGACGATGAGAGAACTTTTATTCGACCGCGCCGAGTGAATGGCATGGGACTTTCGTTATCGTGACACATGGTGAGGAAAACACATGCAAATGGTCGCTTGGCCATGTGAAGCATTTCGACAATGTGGCGTCGTCGAGCTCGTCGTAGATCGGCTGCTTGTTTAGCTTTCCAGGCGACCACACATATCGCCAGGAAGAGGAAGAAACAAGAAAAGAAAACTGAAAAGAATACAAATAGATCGATATGTAGTTGATCCTGTCGGAACACAATAGATCCATAGCTCTGATCTGATCCGGGGCTGGCTCGCAGAGCTATAAAGAAACGCGTTGCACTCAAATTGTGCGAATTCTGGGGCAAAGTGAGAACAAGCCGGTTTTTCAGGCCAAATAGGCGTAGCAGGGTATTGCATTGGTGAAGTGTAACGTGTGTGCTCAATTCTCGTGCATGCTTGTCCTTCACGTAGAATCCAGTTCCACCGAGGGACTTACAATCATGTATGTGCGGTGGCCAAAACGGTTTATTTTCACCTATCATTGTTTTGACGGTTACATTATCGTGCTTCGGTTGGGCGATGTTAAGTGGGTAAGAAAGATGGGATCGAGATACCCATCGATATCGGTTGTCTAAGAACACCGAATGATGTCCAGTAGTTTCGTTGTTTTCAACAATAAAAGAATCGTCTTGGGGTGACATGAATACATCTAACTCTCCTTGGGTTACATCTATAAGTATCCGAATATCGACATTCATGAAACGGGGTTGTATGACAAAGAACACAGTCTGACCCGGTTTTAAAGGCAATGGCTTGGCTTTGCATTCTTCTGCAAAAAAAAAATGAAAAAGTTAAAATACTGTTTAGTTTTTTTTTTTTTGAAATTCAGAAAAGAACTTACCAATCGGTTTAGCATCAAAACACATTCTCGATTCAACCGTTATTTGCTTGTAGCACTGATGTCCATCCATAGGGTTGCCAGCATAGGAATCGCGGCATTTCGAGCATTGAACCATCCAACACATTTGTGCGGAATTTTTTCCTCCGCCTGCTGTACAAGTGGCGTCACTTTCTGTATTATTTGCACAATTGCATTTCTCTCCAGTTACTGGATCACAAATGTTTCCATGCCCGTGACATTGGCAGGGTCGGCACTCCTTGTGCAAATCTTCTGCACCACGAAAGAAGCCGGTAATACAAGTGTCACATCGACTGCCATTAGTGAAGTTACTACATCGCAAGCAGGTGGCATTTGCCTCAGGACCTTGAGGTAAAATCTTCTCCAACTCTGCTCTGGTCATATTGAAGTCTTCGAATTCAGCATTGACGCACACATCGGTGTGACCGTTGCAATATTCCAAACATGGTACGCAGTTTTTGCCCTCTTTAGGATTGCCCACAAAAAGCGGTTGACATTTTTCGCACTGTGCACCCATAGTATTGTTGTGACACTTGGTACAAGAATCTAGCTTGTCAGGTCCTTCGCAATCAGAGTGGCCATTGCATTGACACTGTATGCTACAATTGGCACCGACATAACCAAAGAAACACTCACATTTGTTCGGCTCAATGCACTTTCCACGTACACAACCCTGGGAACAGACTGGCACACACGAACCATTTTCCTGGCGATAGCCTTTAGCGCATATGCACTGGTAGCCAAAGTGAGAGTCGGTACAGTTCTCTGACACATGATCGCAATTGTGGTGTCCATTACTACACTCATTCTCAGCTGGACATTGTACATAGTTCCAGGTGAGGGTGCCTGAAAGATTCATCGATGAACTATTGCTGGCAGTCGGGTAGACAAGTTCACAAGTCAAGGCTGACTGATTTCCTAGAGAAACCTCCAGTGAACCCTCCGTGCAGACACCTTCGCCATTTTCCCCGTCCTTCGAACACCAGCCGCAATGGGCGTGTTTTAAGCAAGTCGCACACTGAGTATAAACATCACATGGCTCTGGGCAATGCTCAATATCGTTGGAACTTAACACCAACCCACACACTCCACCAGCGCAGAAAAGAGGTTGTGTTCCAGGAGATATACACGCATTGAGCATAGCTGACCACCTACAATCCTTTGGGTTTTCCCGCTCGGTGGTCAGACATGTACTGCAGTTGTTAAAATTACTGCATGCTGGCGGGCACGTTCCTATCACTTTGTACTGATTCTTTTCAATTAGATCCTTTGTAATGCACTCCGTGATGCCGACATCATTTAAAGCCCATTCACAATTATCGTTCGAAAGGCAAATATCACAACTGAGAGTGTGGCATTGGGGTTGAGGGCAAAGATTTAGTAGTCCGACACTTGTGTGTTTGTGGCACCACGACATCTGTCGGTCGCAGTTTACTCCCGCGGGTACACAGCGGCCTTCATTTCCACAATCATCGCACCACTGGCAAACTGGTGTCATCTCTGCATGCGTTGGCCACGATGCTAAACAGGATGTGCAAGTAGTAAAAGTTAAACAGTTCCTACGAGACATCCAAGCGTCGTCACACAGAGCTCCATTATTGGAGATCAGAGTACCATTGGCAGATTCACAAACGTCGGCGTTTCCTTCGGAATAACAGAATGTAGACGTTTCTTCTTCAGACACCACACTACAAAAACTGCAACCCATGTAGTGTCGACATAAATACTTCCCTGTACTCCAGAACTGGCATATATCATCGGGGAGTCCCACTTTTATCACCTGACTCTGTGTACTCCCGTCCCATCCGCCCACCACATAAATAGCCTTATTGTCTTGATCTATAGTCACACCTTCGGCGAATGTATATTGGGGCAACCTGCCTAGAATTTCCACGTCCTCTGTCAACCGCACCCATTGATTGCAATCGTAGATATACGCTATAAGAACATCACTGGCATTGTACGGCTTTGTCCGGCCTCCATACACTATCATGTAATTTTCTGTTGTAACAGCAGAATGGAAATATCGCCCACGTGGAAGGTTATTCTCAGGCCTGTTCAGTTCCTTAAAAACTGGCAACTCTGTCCAGGTGATTTTTTGTAGATTCAGAGCGTAAAGTTTGTTTTGAATTTCTCCCGAGGCATAGCCTCCAAAAACGTATACAATATTTGATGTCGCATGATATACTGCACTGTGACCATATAACACTGGCATTTGCACCCCGAGAGCCAACAGTCGCTCCCAGCGGGTCGCATCCAAGTTAAACTCCCACAGTTCAAGTTGGTTAACTACTTTTTCTGAGGATATACCGCCAATCAAAAGCAACGATTCCCTGTCGTGTTTCTTGATAAAAGTCAAGGTGTGCCCGGCCAATGGCGGTGGGCGTTCATTGGTGAAGAACTCGATTTCGTCCCATCTTTGGTTTTGAATTGAAAACTGCCAAAAGTCATCGAGAACCTGCCCACGGGCCGACTTGTTCTTTTCAGTTCGGGACAACCCACCATAGATGTAAATTGATTGCTTGGCCAAATAAATTTCAGCCGCATGAAAGTACCGGCCCAATGGCATTTTTGCATCTGGGGTAGATTCCACTGCAACTTGTACCCATGTGTTATTTTTTGTATCAAACTGTCGGATGTCGTTGAGGGGCCCGTTTGAAAGTGAATATCCGCCAAACATCCACAAGGATCCACGTTTGTCTGCGCTCAGGGAATGTCCGAAGCGTGGAATTGTCTTCTTTAAATGCTCTAAAGAATCACTAAGGTAGAGCGTATTGAACAGTTCGGTGACTTGAAGGAGATTGCCTTTGATTGCGACACCACAGTCTGGTCCGCCATAATTTGGAGTGCAAAGACATCGACCGTAATGTACGTCACAAAATCCTTTTCCTGACTCAGAATTACAGTTATTCGGACATATGCGTAATTCACATTTTGATCCAACGTACCCCGATGGACACATACATTTACCTTTGTCGTCGCAGACGTGCGGATCGAGACAGGTACGGGCACCGCAGTTTTTAACGTTATAAATGGCATTAAAACCGAAATTCTCTCCACCCTGTTTGTAGTGAACTGTCAGGTGTCCTGAATGGGCTTCTATTATACGCTGAGAGGTATAGGGATTACACACAATGCCTACTAATTGCCGTTGTTGACTAGTTCCTGTGAGATCTGGTAGACTGTCGTAGATGTAGACAGCATTTTCGTCACAATTCATCACCAAACTTGACCACTCAAACTCCATTTGAATAATTGTGTCAGATTCAGCGACTGTTGGTTCTGGGGAGACAAGCCAAAGGCATTCACGCACCTCAGCGCCACCCCATGGGCTTTTATCCGACTGATATGAGCCGATACCATGCTTTCCAGCTGATTTGAGTCTTCCACGACTTTCACATTGAAAATAGCACTGTCCTCCGTCTCGTGGATCTCCGTAATAATTCTTGTTACATACATCACACTTAAACCCATCAGTATTGTCCTTGCAGAAGCATTCACCGTTGTGAGCATCACAAATTCCCCGGTCCTGATTTCCGTGCCCATTACATTCACACGGATGGCAACCTTCTAGTGAGGTAGCATTTCCATAGCTTCCAGGGCGGCAACGTTCGCAGCGCTCTCCCTCGGTCCACGCCTGGCACTGGTCACACTTTCCGATTCGTTCATTACATGTAGAATGGTTATTGCAACCACAATTTACCGAGCAGTCATCACCAGTCCATCCGAGGTCACATTGACACACATAATCCGGGGAACCTGAGCAATGTCCATGGGAACAGGCCTCATAGCACGTCCGAATACATGAAAGTCGACCATCTCCAATATAACCACGACGACAATGGCAGCTGAAGGATCCATGTGTGTTGGTGCACTTAGCTTCTTTGTGGCAATCGTGTAGGCCAAGTCCGCATTCATCTACATCAGGGCATTGGGAATACGCCCACTCAGCTTCTTCATAACTGGTCGTGTTCAACATGATGGAACAGTTTCCGAAAGGCCTACTGAAATCTCCTTGCATGCAGACGCCCTCTATTGGATTATCTCTATCGAAACACCATCCACAGTTCAAGGTTTTCAAACAGCCCGAGCAATTTGTGTGTTGGGAACATGACTTGCATTGCTGTGGTTTAGGTTTCCCAATTGAATTCGAAGCAAGGGGCGAGGGTGTCTCGAAGGCAGCAGATATCGGCACAATCGATTGATCCATCCATTCTCGGCACATTCCAAATTGATATTCACTTGTATAGACGGCAAAACTGAAGCACTGTGAGTTTGCTTCACACCAAACACAACGACCACGATTAAGACATTCCGAGCAGGAATTTCGGAGCCGACACGGCATTGGACATTGAGAGATTTCCTGAATGCCGGTAGGAGATTTACCAAGACGTGAACATCTAGCATCTTCCGCCCACCACTCGCATAGTTTTGTATCGATACATTCTTCACAGGAAATATAATTGGAACAATTTTTGCACTGACCTGGCTGAGTGATTAAGTACCTCCACGAAGTTGATTCCTCATTTGAAATGACGCACTCTTTTGTCTCGTTAATGGATCGTGAGAAGCACATTGTATTGAGATCACACCATCCGCAAGCGGCATCTGTCAGACATTCAAGGCAATTGGTGTATTTTTCACATTCGCCAAAGAAATACGGTTCAAGATACTCGAACGTAAATGCTTTCAGATTGCCATGGCTGGAGTGCTGCAGTTCCATCTGACTTTTTTGATAAGTGTTGTACACACTGCCAGCGCCGATTTTTCTTCTCGCCTGAAAGTCAATCAGGAAGGGCAAATCCATGCTGGGAGTTTTTACACTTTTGCAAAAAGATTGCGTTGTAGTTTGGTTCGATATATCTTCCAATGCGTCTAAAGTTGTGCCTAGGCCTGCCCTAAGCACCGAAGTGGAATAGCTGGTACAAATTTGAAACTCTGTTTGATCCCAGTTCTTCGGTGGTCTAACGAATCCAGTAAGCCGAGCCAGCATTTCTCCGCTGAATTGGTGTTCCATCTGAGTTGTCGGCGTTGGTGATGCAAAATCAACCATAGTCGCATTCACAATTGACACATAGTCAGGCATTGTAAGGTTCACAGGGTAATGATATTTAATGTAGGTGAGTCCTGGACGACGATCAAAGTGAGTGCACTGTTCTGGGCTCAAAATTTCTGTGCCCTTATCGCCCCACCAACCAGGCGTATGCGATGGTGTGTCTTCTCCGCAAACACCGTAGTTGTCGTCTCGATGATGACATCTAGCATTCTGGACGCACCAAGTACATTCATTCAACCCCAATTTACTCGCTACACTGAAATAACTTGTCGAAGAAGACCACTGTGTTCCATGAACCAAACACGAATGACAGTCGCCAAGTGATGGACAAATCCCTGGACAGCGCGTAATTTGCAAATTAGTTGTGCAGTTGGCTCCAATTGTTCGCCCGTAGCAGCTGCTGTCCGCCGAACACCAGCCACACTCTGGGTCCGAAAGACATGCCGTGTGAGAAACGTGTAATCTGCACGATTTCTCCGGGTTATATATGTCATTTTGCACCCGCAGCACTTGCGGCAATTCATATGCGAAAAGATCAGCATTTACATTGCCATGATAGCCGCCAACAATCAGTAACGAATTGTTTAGTCTTAGGGAAGCTGCATGCGCAAACACGCCCTGCTTTTTGGGATACGGTCGCTTATCGTTGGAAACTTCTTGATTTATCCAAATATGACAACTTAAATGGTACCAATACATTTGATTATCGTAGCAGATCTCTTCTTTGTTGTGACGATGTGTGTAGCCTCCAAACACTATCATATGGTTGCCAGATATGGTAGCAGTATGAAATGCCCGTTCACGTGGTATATTGGTATCGCGCAAAGCTGTTTTTGGATAAAGAATTTCAGTCCAATGGAATTTATCCAACTGGAAAGAGTAAATGCGATCCGAAAGTTTAGAAAACCTCGCCAAACTTGTCATTATTCCACCGAACACAATAAGCGAGTTCGAATGTTGATAATAAACAGTTGAATGAGCTGCTAAGCGTACGTCGAGTGTCTTGCCACCACGAGGATTTATTTCAACCCATTGCTCATCGTTTTCATCATCAAGTGTTGGTACTTTTATTCGAAATATTCTTTAAGGGATTTGGTATGAAATTAGAGAAAAATAAAAGAGCGGTAAAATTAAATAAATGATCGCCGAATGAAATGAGAATGAACCAACCTTGAAGAAAAATCTCCTGTTTCCAGTGTTCCTCCAAAAAGGTACAGGAACTCTCCAGCGCGATTAATTGAATGTCTAGCAACGGCAGGCGGTGTGATGATTGAATTTTTAGCCATCAAACGCCATTTTCCTCCACTTTCAGTTGTGTTGTAAAACCATAAATCATTACAGAAACTACCGTTTTCGAGCTTCCCCCCAAATATAACGAAACCATCTGAAATGAATTGAATTATTGTAAAACAATGATTGTGGAATGTGAAATTGTTTTAAATCTTCTTCTCACCTGGCACATTATCGGCTGAATGACCATAACGAGCTAATGGCTTATTATCGGTAACATTTTCTAAAATATCTTCAAAAAAACTGGACAAATTTTTGTCGGTTTCATTGTTGTAGGATCGAGTTCTACGTTGATTTAAATTGCTCTTTGCCAAAGTATGTAGAACATTTGTAAAAAACGATACATTACTGTTGAGACCCCATAATTTTGCTTCGTCTTCATTACGATTCGAAAGTACTGCCTGAAGCAAAGTGCGATCTATTTTTTGTGGTTGATAGAAGTGATGTCGATTGTGTAAGGGAATCCCCCATTCGTCTTCCCATTGGCTTGTGTTGAAACGATAAATCTAAAAAAAATGAAAAAAATTATGAAGTACTAATAATATTACAAGAGTGTAGAGTTAAAAACTTACCTGCAATGAATCTAACACGTGATTCAAATCATATCCACCAAATACATACAAAGAATCCTGTTCTTCTACATACACTGAAGTGTGTGCTGCTCTTGGCGTCATTCCTTCCGAATCTGCAGCTAACCATCGCCAATTGCTGCCGTTTGGATTAACATACAAGTCGCATAGTTTGCCCGTATATCCCTGAAAAAGGAAGTAATGCGTTCGCATTATAAAATACCCAATAAATCATACAACACTAATCAAATTTGCAGTTGAACAGCACTGTTTAAAAAAACAAAGGGTGACCAGTAATTTTTGTGTGCTGGTTTAATATTGGCGTTCTCGTTGTAATTTTGTTTTCGCTTATCTGTTGTCTGAGTTTCCATCATTTTTTCTTGCCTTTGCCTAACTTAACTTTTGTATCTTAATTGTTTATTATATCTGTTAGGTTGCTCCATTTACACACGTGAAATATTTTACATTTACAAAATAGAGTGAAAAACGTTTTTGTTTATCAGTTTTGTATGGGATAGGTATTTTAAAGTGTGTATTTAAATATGTAACAGAATAAACCTAAAAAAAAAACAATCTTGTTTGTTGCAGTAAGTTTTGTTATATTATACAAAATAGACCTAGCCAAAAAGAAAAAAAACAAAATCGAAGCCAATGATAATTACCTGTTCGCATTTGCACATTCCATTGATACACTTGCCTCGCCCGAAAAGCTCCCCACATTTATCCGGACATGCTTCATCCTTGCAATCGGGTCCAACCCATTCTCCATGACAAACACACTGATGACCTACACACTTTCCGTGGTTGTGACAATTGTTCAAACAGTTTGATATGTAATACGATGATCGGAAGCCATCTAGCACGTAATTTGTGTCACTATATAGCAGAATCAACATCTGGAAGAAGTTAAAATAAAACTACTACCCACCCAATCAATTTATGGATTGAACACATACATTTCCTGAACTTGCAACGAGACGTTGAGGCTCCGTCCGTCCACTAAAACTTCCTAATAGAGTGGCATTGAAGGTATCGCCATCGTATACGTAGATGTAGTCATATGAGCATTCCGTTCCCATGCTATGAAACGTTAGGGTGATATATTGACTCGCATTCCTGGCCTTGATGAGCCATTCGCAGTGTGAATCTTGTGTATAATTAAACCCGGCGGGTCCATCGGAAATCTCGCCATAGGGTTCTGTAAATACTTTTCTACTGCGATCACATGGTTGGAAGTGGGTGGGGGACGGTAGTAGAGCTATTCTTTCACCCGAAACAAAGTGCTGTTTTAAAATACATATATGGGCGCAAACATGGATAACCCAGGGTAAGATGATATTTTGTTTAGCTGCTGGAAGATATCCGAATATCCACATCACTATGGTGTAATTAAATTTATCAATCGACTTTGAAATTTATAAGGTGATAGTTTTAATTTATGCACATTTTGTTATTTCTAAAGTTTATGTTCTATTCTATCTACTGGACTTGGTTTTGCGTTCTCGAGAATGGAGAGTGGCTCTTCTGATTTTCGTTGAATGCAGAAAAAAATCATATGGAATTGATTGAAATTTATGTAAGCAAACTCGCGAAAACTATTAGCATCACCATGATAACACGAAAGGTTCGTTTATTTAATTTATTTATTGTTTATTTATGTTTGTTTCACTGGGCTTATCAATGGGTGAGATGTGTTGTGTTTTGTGTAGGCTTTACTTCTTTTGCACAATTTATTTTGACACACGTCTAAAATATAACTGTTCCTATTAAAGCTGGAGGCTACATTGGTCTGTTTTGAACTATATTACCGACAACGCATTTCTTCGAAAGTGATTAAACTTTCTCAACAGAAATAAATCGCAGGAATTGTTGCTTTGCGTCAAACATCGTTTATGGTTAAACAATTAATAATTACGGTATTCATGCAACGTCGGAAAACCATCGTAAACGTGGTAAACGTCGGAAAATTTACGATGTCGTAAACAAACCGTCAAAATATGTATGGGAAATTTTCTCCGACAAATCGTAAACTTTCCCACAAGAATTTGAGTCGTAAACATCGTAAATGAAAATGGTAAACTTTTTTTTAATGGTACTATGACATTATGGTTGAGTCAGTGATTGGTTTATCACAACAGTTTCGCAAGATGTTTAAAGGGGCGTTCATGAAACATGTGTCGGAAACTTTACGATTCTACGACGTCGTAAAGTTTCCGACGTTGCATGAATACCCTTAATGTATTTACAGTTATCTTCATAAGTATACAAATATCAAGAAAAGTAGAACGGAATAAATTCATATACCATACAAATAAGAATGTTTGGTAAAATACCTTTATGAAGATGAAATATATAGATCATCAAAAACATGCAAAAAAAAACTACATGAGTCTCTTCTCTCTATCGGGAACACGTTTCTATGATCCAAAATTAAAAGCTAGGCGCTCACATGCAAGTGTTAGACCAATCGCCTCTTCATAGACGCGTGCAAGATTCGACATGCAGCAACAATTCCACTACGACTAGACTTCTGCATACGAAGCTTCACGTCATAGATAATTGTGGTTTTAAATTCATCTTCATGCGAGTTCTGCAAAAAGAAAAACGGAATGTAAGATATAAAATTCACATTTGTTGAATGAAGAGAAAAGACCAAACATGCAGAGATCTTCATTAACCAATCTTATTTTTTTGTATGAATATGTCCCCCTCTACTTTTCTTCAAAACTGCAGATGAAGATGATGTGCGGTTGTCTATTGAAACACACGTGAGCTACACACAAGCTGCACACAAGCCACAAACAATCGTAGAGTCTTACAATACTATGGCGAGACGCTTCGTGTAAAGAAGACCTTAGTTTCGCAACAATTTGGTTTATAATTTGAATATGTGAGTATGCCAAAAAAAGGGCAGGATGGTTAGTTTCGTCGTGTAAAAGAAGACATAGATTCCATTAAAACTGTACTACTTACTATACAATGCCCTTGAAAGCAAAAACTTCCTTATCTTTTTTCTGACATGGTTTATTTCCAGCTGTCAAATTTGACATTTTCAAAGATCCTAGGTTCTAATCGAAATATATTTACATTTTTCTTCATTTGCGTTCGTGTATTTTTCGGGATGTAGTTTTATTTGTTCTAATTTTGGATGTTTTTAATATGTCCAACTTGCATTTCTAGTCAACACAACGAAATCGAAAAATTCGCAATTAGAAAATAGAAAATATATACTAAAAACATGGATGTTCCGGAATTACACGCGCCTGTAGACTTGAACAAGGTAAGTTCCCTACAAATAAGAAAAAATCGTCTTCTAATTTAATTTGTGTGCCTTGTATAGTCCTTAGACGAAATGACACCGGAGGAAAGGATGAGGTAAGTTGAAAATGTTTTGCATACAAAAATCTAGGTAATAATATCTATTATAAAATATATTCATAGGGTTGAGCATCAGTTGATGCACGAGAAGCACAAAGGTCATGAATCTATGCACTCCGAGATGGTTATTATACTTTTGGTTACTCTATTTCTCACGCAAATAATCCTAGTTGAATGGAAAAAACGTCATTACAGATCGTACTCGGTAAGAATAAGTGGCGTGGAAATAATTTTCGTTTTTAATCAACCCTTTATTTTAGCTCATTACCCTTCTAGCAATGTGGGTAATTCCATTAGTAATATCGTTTTTCTACAGTTGGCACAGATTCATCATCATTTGGTTGATATTTTCGTCATTAACTGCTTTTGTAATGAGGAGAGCTGTAAGCAAGCCAATTGAAGGCACTACGCCCAGGTAATTCTATTTCCTAATCTTTTTAACTCTGAAGCTGATCATGTGAAGAAGTTTTTCTTATCGCTGTAGGTAAAATAAGATAATTTTTTGTATGTTTGTTAAACTGGTGATAAGAAAACTTTTGTCCTAAGTTTTTTCCAGTGCAACTTAAACTACACTAAAACATAACTTATGTTTAAATTGGTCTATCTGAAATAATATGTAAATAAATAGAGGTACCAACAATTGACTGCATCTCAATTTTATTGACAATTTGTTCCAAATTTTGCATTTTTGCATAAAAATAAATATAGAAAGCTAAATATGCTAATTTGTTTTGACAGAAAAAATTCGATTTTGTTTAGAAAAAATTTCCAAACTGAATCGATTCTTTGGTTGAAAGCAATTCGACATCAGTCTTAACAGGCCATTTAAAAGTAAATATATATTTAATAACGCCAAAAATTTATAACACGTTTTCAAAATATTGATTTTTCTAAAAAAATGATTTTTTTTTACTTTTATATTCAATATTATGTGTGTTTTTTTGGGAGACAATACTGGGGATTTGCGACGCCATCGAAGAAACAAAATTTTTTCCTACAAACAATCGATAACAAGTAAACAAGTATGTTATTCACGCCGGTAACACAGTATTTATGTGCGCTTAGTTAAGCCCCGAAAATTCTCTGGGTTCAGATAAGGCCGAAGGGGATTAGTTCATGTTTCATTTAACATGTACATTGTTGAGTCCCGCATAGTTTTGTCCATCCAATCTTAACCTTATGTATACAAATTTTGATCGAAATCGGTTAAGCCGATAAAGAAAAATTCAAAAATAAGAAAATAACAGTTTTTGTTAAAAAAATTTTTTAGAGAAAGTTTTTTTTTCAAAATTGTAAGAAACGTTAGCGAAATAAATAAACTCTCAGAACAGTTTTATGGCAGATACCGTTATTTTTCGTTCTTAAATTTCAATTCGACCTCTAACCACCTAAAACTAATGCTATAGGTCCAGGTACAGACACACAAATACAGATCAATTACTTTTGACAAGACATCCGACTTAATGCATAATAATATTTCTTTCATGCCTATTCCTTCACGAAAACTTGATTAGTAGAAGTGAAAAAGAATTTCAAAAGTAGTTCAATAGGAAAACAATAAGTTAAAACTCTTTTTGTGATAAGTGAAATTTCTATTTTATCATGGTGCTGATTTGTAAAACAGGCTTTGGAGTGGATCTAATATTTTACATATTTTTTACCATATTTAGTAAACTTTTTGGTTAGAAAAATGTTCATTTTTATAATTAATAATTTTACTCTTTGCAGACTTGTCTACAAATGGTTCTATTTTATCTACAAGCTCAGTTATGGCTTAGGCATTCTAGGCTATTTGATTATGATGGCAACATTTTTAGGCTTCAATTTTATATTTAGTCAGCCGCCCAATGTATGGATGGATGTAGGGCTTCTTTGTGTATTTTATGGACTGTACATTGGTGTTCTGGGGCGTGATATATCAGAAATTTGTTCTGATAAAATGGCTTGCCATATTGGTGTAAGAAAACTTTAAAATTTCAATAGAAAAATTATTTTCAAAAAAAAAAGTTCTTTTTCAGTATTATACTCCTTTAGGAATGCCAACCCGACACCTTGAGGAAAATGTGTGTGCTGTTTGTGGAAATCATTTGTTTGTTAGTGAAAAAGAAGAAGGTATTATTGAAAACACTTATAAACTCTCGTGCAATCATGTTTTCCACGAGTTTTGCATCCGAGGATGGTGCATTGTTGGCAAGAAGCAAACTTGTCCATATTGTAAAGAGAAAGTTGACCTCAAGAAAATGTTCTGCAATCCGTAAGATATCACACATTATTTTATTTTAATATTAATTTAATTTTTTTTTCTAATTTAGATGGGAACGTCCTCATGTACTCTATGGACGACTTTTGGATTGGATTCGATGGCTGGTTGCTTGGCAACCTTTAATTTTCTTCATCGTGCAGGGTATAAACTGGGCTCTAGGGTTGGAGTAGAAGTTAAAAAAAACGACATTAATTCTTTTTTTGTGACGCACTGCACTTAAGATATTTTTAAGTTATCACTTGGTATAATATCGAAATTAAAACAAATATTTTCCTACAATTCCTTATACACAATTACAAGTAATAATTGTAAATAAAGACAAAAATAAGCAAATTGTGTGAAAATTTCGGCTTATCATTGAAAAGGAATATCTAATCAGACCTTGAAACTGATAATGATAGAATATTAGAAGGAATAACAATTTTTATTTATATATTTTGAAGCCGATTAAAAAAAAAAAACTTCTTCAATTTATATCTCGCATTTGCCTCTAAAAAAAATTTGTATTTCTATTAATAATGTTTCTAGAAACATCAATCATATTAATTGTTATCTTTAACAGGGTCAATTTTTTTTTACAAAGGGAAAACAATTTTTTGTACACTATAATACACAAAGCATAATGTACAAATACCTGAAGCAAATTTAAGATTTATTTCGCCTGCTCGGTAAGAATTTTACAATCTATTCTTAAAAAACAACTCCTCGATAAGCTAGGGACTTGAAACTCTAAACACTGTTCTGAGCTTTATATGTTTAAAATTTTAAGTCTCTAAAGTTTTAAATCGACTGCAAATTTAATACCGAACAATAAAAACGTTTTTTTATAGATATCTTTGACTAGTACGATATTGGTCTTAGTTAGAAATATGGTAATATTTATATAATAAAATTATATAAAGTAAACTCTTTTATTCGAGGTAACCTTGAATGGCTTGATGGTCAAACATTTGAGTAAAAGCTCTTTTCATAGTGAGTGTTAAATGATATTTCGATTCTGCTAGTATTTGCAGACGAAAATTCATGTTTAACGGCGAAATTATTCAGTTTAGATTTAAATTGAGTGAATTTTGAATCCAACCATTAAATTCGGATTTATTAAATCCAAACATTTAAATCTATAGGCTTGTTTTTTTGTAAGCTCGGAGGGAATTGGAAAAAAAACGACGTCGGTGCTAAACAATCACCATGTTAAATACAACAACAACTAATCCCCTACGGGATAAGCTAAACCCAGAGAATTCTCCGTGCTTAACTTAAGCACAAAGAAAAACTGTGTTACCAGCATGAATTATATACTTGTTATCGATAGTTTGTATGAAAACTCCATTTTGTTTCCGTGATGCTGTCGCTAATCCCTGTGGTCGTTTCATTCATGCAATTCACCCCGGGCTTGCAAAAAAACACGCTTTATGTCAATAAGATTCACAGCGTATTTATTAGATTTTTGTCTACTTAGACACTGTCTAACTATTGTCAAATTGGTGGAAATATGCTTTATTTAATAAAAATAAATATCACATTATTCATAGTAAAGATAATCTACTCTTGTGTCTAAGTTAGGCAGCTATAAGATAACAATAAACAAGGTTTTTGAACACATTTTCCAAAGTTGTCTAAAGTTAGACAACGTTTATAAATAAAGCCGTGAGTTTCCAGCAACTTTCAGTTTTTAGGTGAGAAGGACAAATTGGAAATTGAAAGAAAACGTCAAAAAATCTCCCGCTACTTGTTTTCTCAGGACAATGTCAACATTTTATTTAATCAAATAAAGCATATTTCCAATTATTTCGAATTAACAAGGCACTGTCTAACTTTTCAAAAATCTAATAAATACGCCTGATGGTATATAATTGGCGCGTTCAAAAAAATGAGATCTCAGAGAATTTTCTCACTCAAAAGGTGAACAAGCGAATCCAAGATTTTTTTCCTCAGAGTTTTGACAGCAAAACTGAGAAATTTTGCTGAGGAATCCTGTTCATGTAACTGAGATTGCCGAGATCTCATTTCCCTGAACACACCCCGATTACAGAATTGACTCTGATTCTTTCCGCAGCTCACTCATCGGATTCTGTAATTGGGGTGAATAACTTTTTTGAATAAATGAAATTTCTTCGACTTTCTTTGGTCTGTAAGGGCCTTTATATACGAAAATCTAGATCTACCCTGAACGTATATTGGTGAACTTTTTTTGACACCAACTGTTTATCAGCTGTTTGAAATGTCACTCGAGAATTTTTTTTTTCGTTTTTCCTTTCAAATCAAAATTTTTGACATGCAAGAAATAAAATTAATCGACAAAACACCCTAATTTCGCTTTAATATATTTTGTCCGCAATTTTTCCAGTTTAGTAAATAAAACTTTCGATAAAAATTCCATAAACAATATGATATGCACGAGACTTTTAAATTACAAAGTACCAGCATGTCGTCAAGCTATGATGATTGTCGGCAGAAGCAGGTTCTGTCTTCACGATAACTGTGAGTTTTTTTTAGGTTATATAGAATTTTATGAAATGATTCTTCTTCTATTTAATTTTTTTCAGCTAAAATTGTATCCTCACTTGTGCCGAAAAGGAACTTGTATGAAACGGTAAAAAAACGAGCACTTGAAGCTCGGACTAAACTCAAAAAAACTGACTATCCCAATAATCGCCCTTGTCCCGATTCACCATCACCACCATTGTCATCCTCTTCTCATGAAAAAGAACATTCTAAAAAAGTTCTTCCACTCCATCATTTTAATCGGTATTTAAAAAATGTAATTATAATATATTCTTTTAGCCAAAGTGTACACAAAATACAAAGGAGTCTATTCCTAAACCACCATCTACATCAGCTTCTGAAAGTGTTTCATCCGACAGCGGTGGGGGGAATTCGAGTATCAAATGGTTGCTAGCAGCACTAGCAGCAGCCGGTCTCGGTGCAGGTGCATGGTATATACTAGGAGAAAGTGAGGAAAGTGGAGTTCTATCTAAAAAGAAGGAAGATCTTTCAAAATTGGCGTCTAAAAGGGGTGAGTCTAATGAGTAATAAGGTTAAAATATGAATAACAAATAAGTGTGAAGGTACCCTAATCGCAGAAACACAAACTTATGGCGTTCTTGGTTGGTTCATAAGGTTTCAGAACAGAGAAATAAAATTCTTTTTTCTGAAAAGAAGATGTTAGTTTCGTACAGGAAAACAATTGGGATTGGGCAGAATCTTAAAAATCTTCCTTGTAAAACTTGAGGTACTATGTTGTATTTTCCTGAATTACATAATATTCTGAAAAAGGATAGTATACGTTCATTGAAGAAAGTTGTAGAGCAGAAATTGACTGATTTTAATTTAGAGTTTAATAAGGGGTTTCTACTTTTCTTAAGCCATAGTACGCAGCTGAAGCGAAACGAAAATTTTCATACAAAAATTAAAATAAAGAAATCATAAACGAAAAATTTTATTTTTGTTCTGTAGTACGCTGCTAAACGAGCGGAATAAATAATTATTGCTTTTTTTAATTTTTTTTATTTGGCAATTAGTGAAACTTTTAATGGGTAGTTTTGCGTTGTGGTATTCGTTAGGATTTTGATTAATTAATTAATTTTTTAATTTAACTTACCTATTTAATTTTTAATTTAATTTTATCAAATTAAATTTTCGTTTTGCTTCAGCTGCGTACTAGGCTTAAAGGTTAATTTTATGAGTATGGACATTTCTATTTTCTCGCCACACATAGTTCAATTTCTTAGAAAACATGAATAACCTGTACATTTTATTGCTAAGAGTTACTTTTGTTTTGAAAATTGTTAAAATGTACCTGGCCTTTTTCAAGACTTAAGAGTACTGTTTGCTTTTTTTTTATTTTCCTTCGTAAATTCTGTTCTCTGTTTGATTAAAAAAAAAACAATAAAATAATCAAAATATAAAATAATAAATTTACCCAATTCCATCCAGTGTCTGTTAAAATCAATAAATTAGATAGAATAAACTCTGCAGTGAGTTCTAATAAAAATATGTAATAATATTGCAAAGATACTATGAATACGGATGAATTTTTTAAAACCCTTGTATATTTTTAACTTTTCTTAAAAACAGTTAAAAATAGCAAAATTATTTGTAGTAAGTGAAATTATATCTTCTATCAATTTCCAGTTCTTAGCTGGATATTGTTTTTCCAATAAAAAATTTTTGTATTTAGAATGCATTTAAAAACTTGTTGGGGGGATTCCTCTCTTGAATCCCAGTTTATCACATATAATATAAACCATATATATCTATGTGTTCTGCTGCTATGTGGGTTGGCAGCTTGTAGAATAGCGCTATGGGTAGGCGGCTAAACAACAAATCGTCTTTCCAAATGAAAACCAAAAGTGTGCTGTGAAATAAAGTTTCTTTCCAGTACCAATAATAATATAAAAAACAGTTTTGTATTTTTTACCTTTCGCTTTAATTTTATAACTTTAATAACCTTTTACTTTGAAATGTACTTAATAACTAATTTACAATGTTAGACTTATATTTAATATCACCGACCGACTAGCTCGGTGGTGAAAGCTTTTCTTAGAATGGTGAATACATACATAATTGAGTATAAAACATTTAGATAATAACTAAGTTTAGTATGTATCACTCAACTTAGTACCTATACTTAAGGGTAGGTTTCAGACAATTATTCTTATTTTTTTTTCTTTGTTAAAGTGTTGGGAAGGGGTTATGGAAGAAGTGTTTTTGGTTAAATTTCGTGTAGGTTTGATGAATGGTGGTGGGTCAGTAAAGTAGAAGGAGGGTGGGAGGATAGTTAACGAGTGTAAAAAAGTATACCTATCGCACATGCGCTCTCATATCCATACTTTGATCTCTCATCGGAAATATAAACAGGTTTTATACTTGTTGTTGGGCATACGCCGATGTTTTTTTGTCAGCTAGCTGCTAGCTCTATTTTGTAGTAGGTCAAGAAACATGATTTGAATAATCATAGTCGGTTCGTTGCAAATATTTTTTTTTTTTAATTTTGGGTAGGTTTGGAGTATTCTCAGGAATATTTTGGGAGGGATGGCAGGATGTACTACTTACATTATATATTATATTTTATAGTTATACTTTATACTTTATCGCATATGTATTCTAATATATTTTTTTGCAACTTCCATCTCCAGAACTCGTGATCAAAATATCGTCGTAAAAAAAAAAAAGATAGGTATGAATCTTAATTGTTTCAGGTTTTTTATTTCTTTTTTAAATTCTGTTTTTAAAAATTCTGTAAATCAAAAATACTGTATTTCAAAAATAAATAATAATTTTAATTGTCCAATTCGTATTTTTTTTTATTTGGATACTGGAAAACGCGCCATATTCTTCAAATGCATAAAAAAGAAAAATTGCAAATTCGCACATATATATATCTAAATATTCTAGCCTGAACAAATTCAAAAGCAACAACAAATCTGATAAAGAAACAAAAATATGTCATTCTATATTTTATAAGTGTGCCTCTGCGTGTGCGTTCTCCTTGCATATCCCCTCATATTTTTACCCGTTATTTACACAAGCTGCTTATTCTTGCAGTAGGTACATAGGTACACATAAATATGTCTATTGCATTCCGATTTCCGACACTGTGGCTTTTGCTTGTGCGTTACTCTCTCTCTGAGTGGCTCTGCTCTTTTCTCTGCTCTGACGATGACGACTGGTTTGGTTTGATCATTGTAGATAATAAAGAGAATTATATTTGTTCACCCACACATTCAAATGCATTTACATGAGTTCTGAGTTCGCTTCTCAAGGGAACCTACTCTTAATTAATCGCAAGGCGCCTAAAGGTAGGCAATTTAATTTATTATTTTACAATCTTGTATTATTGTATATTATATATTGTGGCGTAAACAAAACTAATAACTGAATAAATGTTCTTCGGTAAAATAAAGGTATATTTTTTGTTTGTTTAACCGCTCTGTTTGTCAGAAATTATTAATCTAAAAAACAATACAAAAATTGACGAACTAAAATTAATGGCTTTGGCTTCGTTTAAATTGAAACAAAATGTTCTTATCTGTTATTAAATCATAAAAAAGTTAGAATTAACTGATCTTAACTTTTTTTGAGCAAACAGACCTCAATTACAAAATAATTCAATCCAACAGTATTTCTTATTTATATGTTAATCATTCAAAGCGATGAACAAAAACTTAATATATTGTTCTAACAATAATATGTATTCAAATATATTTAAATTTATAAGTAATTTTGCATAGTTCCAGAGAGTTCCAGTGATCTTCCCAAAAAGGTACCTTACCTTCTTGTTGGAGGTGGTGCTGCGAGTTTTTCAGCATTTCGAGCCATCAAATCTAATGATCCAAAAGCAAAAGTTCTTGTCATAAGCAATGAATTTCTAAAGCCGTATATGAGACCACCACTTTCAAAAGAACTGTGGTACGCATCAGAACCCGGTGAAGTATCCAAAGACTATCGTTTTAAACAGTGGACTGGTGCCGAAAGAAGGTTTTCTTTTTTAAATAAAAAATACTTATATATGTATTATTTCAGAAATATTTTTTCTGTATATTTTCAGTTTGTTCTTTGAACCAGATGAGTTTTTCATTGACCCTACTAAGCTATTGGAGAATTCAAATGGTGGAATTGCCGTAGCCCAAGGGTATGCAGTGAAAAAAATTGACGCTAAGCAAAGAGTTGCTACACTTGACGATGGGACAGAAATTCATTACGAGAAATGTCTTTTGGCCACAGGTTGTACACCTAAGACTTTGCCAGTGTTTGAAAATGCACCTAAAAATGTCCAAGACAAAATAATGTTTTATCGATCACCGAGCGATTTTGAAAAACTGAAAAGGCTAGTTGACGAGAGAAAATCAATCACTATTATTGGCAATGGATTCTTAGGCAGCGAATTGTGTTGTTCCCTTGCAGCGTATTCCAAAGACACAAACATTAAAATAAATCAGATCTACTCGGAGGCAGGTAACATGTCTAAAGTTCTTCCAGAGTACCTAAGCAAATGGACGACAAAAAAAGTTGAACAATTAGGCGTTTGTGTCGTGCCAGGTGTACAAGTTAAAGAAGTGAATAGAGAAAAAAGTGGGTTAAAATTAGCTCTGAGTAATGGTCAGACTGTTCTCACAGACGTTGCCGTAGTTTGTGTAGGGTGTGAAGCAAATACAAACATTGCCACGCTATCTGGGCTTGAAGTAGATGGAGACTTGGGTGGGTTTGTTGTAAATGCTGAGCTTGAAGCCAGACAGGATCTGTTTGTGGTATGTTTAAGACCAGATATGAAGTTTGTTTTGTTTTAATATTTTGTAACCTTAACCTTTAAGGCTGGAGATGCATCATGTTTTTATGATCCTTTATTGGGAAGAAGGAGATTGGAGCATCATGACCATTCAGTTATATCTGGTCGGTTGGCTGGAGAGAATATGGTTGGCAAAGACGGAATAAGTAAGTAACCAGTTTTATAAAAAAAAGAAATCTTTTTATTTTAATGTTTATAGAAAAACCATACGAGCATCAGAGTATGTTCTGGTCGGACCTTGGACCAGGAATTGGATATGAAGGAATCGGAAGGACTGACGCTAGTTTGCCTACAGTTGGAGTGTTTGCATTAAAGTCCGACGAAGAAAGAAATGAGGACCATTTAGAACCCACAGCGGAAAGTACTTCCAAAGAAACAAAAACAAACCCCGAACAAAAGATAAGAACGGAACAACAAACAACAGAGAGCAGCGAAAACGACTACCAAAAAGGAGTTATATTCTATTTACAAAACGATAAGATAGTAGGCATACTTCTTTGGAATATATTCAATCGCGTTGGCCTCGCTAGAACAATTATTAACCAAAACAAATCCTACGAAGATTTGAATGAAGTGGCGAAACTATTCGAGATTCATTCGTGAAATAAGTTCAATTAGATAAACGTATGGCTGAGTTAATTCTTAAGTAAATATATAGGACATGTTTGCATTTCCGTGGAGATTGATTTATGTGCACAAGGTTTTTGCGAAGAAATTTCTAAATATGAACAAAAGTGTTGTTCGCATTATTTTTTTTCCTCTTGACTCTTCTGATGACATTTATAATCTTTGGATTGCTTTCAACTGCCTGCAAAAGCTTTTCTTGTAAATAAAAAAAAATGTTTAACTAGTAATAAGAACTTGATTTTATTTGATTGATTTCCGATCCAGCTTCGTTCCCTCGCAGGATTTAAATGGCTGCCATCAATCATTCAAATTTGCCACGTTTTTACCACGATCAAAGTTATAAACTGAACAAAAAAATATCTTAGTACTTAGCAGCTGATCTTCTCCAATTCTCCATTAGTGTTATCGGTACGTTTGCTTTAGGATGCTTTGAAGATGCCACTTTCCTTTGTTGAAATTCTATCAGAATGGTAGTTTAATTTTTTTTATCACTGTTTAAAACTTACATAAATTCATTTCTTTTTAGCTTTATTTTCGATTAAAGTCTTTCTCTTTAGCTTCTATTATCATCCAAGATTCTAAACTTTTTAAGCATCTGATCCAGAATACGCATCGGAAAGTAAAAACTCAGTGTTCATTCATAAAAAAAAAAACACAACTTAAATCGAAAGATCTTTTAATTGCCACAATATTTCTGAAATTTATGAAGAAAATTATTTCTAGGAAACTATTGCAACTGGTTACCAACAATAAGATTGTCATTATCGCTGATCATCCTTTGGTAGCTAGTAATAAAGCTAGACAATTTAGTTTTGAGTTGTTCTTCGAGCTTAATATTTAGTAAAAAATAAAAATTAAAAATAGGTTATATTTCTGTATGTATGTATGTGGGGATTTATCTATAGATAAGGTTGGTGATATGATCTCCTGGTTACTAAATGTCGAGTTATCGTGCGTGCCTCGTACTGGTTAGTAAAATTTCTGTTAACGCTCTCGTTATATTCCTACTATTGCTAGTTCTTCATTACAAAGTTTGGATACCAATTTTTTTATTATTTTTCTCAATTTAGGCATGTTACGAAGTGATGACAGAAAGATAATAAATGAGTATCTGTATCTGATTACAGAAAAGCGAAAAAAAAAAATACGGACCCAACCAAAATTGGAGCAGTGTGTCATTATCGGAGTGGGAATCTGAATATGAAAGGATTGTATCGTAGCGAGGGCTTATCGGGGCTGTATCGATATCAAACCTGTAGCATTAGTTGTAATAAAATAAGTTCTATAAAAGGTACCCTTAGTATAAAAGATGGGCATACAGGCGCATAGTTAAAATTATAAGAAGAACAAACTATCCATTTTTTCAAGCCCATTTTCCATATTTGAAAATAGTTAAAAGACTGCTTTTAGACGACTGCAATTTCTATCCGCAATTCTCTTTTCAGTTTATTTCCGATTGCAGCATCCATTTAAACGCTGCAAATTTTAATACCTGCAATTTTTGTTAAATGAGAAGGAAGTATATCTCCTCACTCTTTACTCCGCTTATGTCTCAAACAATAAGAAAAAGCACAAAGAAGAAAGAGCGATAACTCTGCAATTATTTAAACCTCAGCAACTTTGTCTTCTCCGAACACCGCATACGTCCCCCGCCTACATGCTTAAAAATTGCAAGGGTAATTGCAGCATATTTGCAGCGTTTAAAAGCAGTCAAAGTAAAACTTTTTGAAAAAAAGCAAAAATTCTTTAGAGACTGCCAGAAAAGTTTGATAGTTGCTCCTCGTGGCTGTATATTGTATAAACAATTTGCAACATTTAAAAAAAAAAAAAAAATTCTGTTCTAATTTCCAGGATCCAAAATTAAAAGAATCTTTCATGCGTTATAAAAGAGAATTTTAAAATAGAAAAGTCAAGTCGCTAGATCTATTACAACCTACGTCACCAAAACAAAATCATGTATCTAAAAAGCATCACTTAAGCGATCCCATAAAAACAACATATGCACGCCTACACCCACCAGAAAACAAAAATATGTCTTGCTTGTACCCGGTATGGCATTAAGGCTTGTCTCACAAACCGAACAAGAAAATCAATCACCAAAACAAAAATGGTGAACAAAAAACTACGAGCTGGCTTTACAAGATTTTGATTACACAAATACCTTTATGCACTTCCCCAACAATACTGAACTGAAACTAAATCAAAGCCTGGATGAAGCTTGTCGTCTCATTAAAACTTTAAATGAACTGGTTACACTAACTAGCTAAAAGAGAAAAAAGTGATAACGATCTTTCGTGGCTAGCGCGAACGGAGTCAGCGCCCGTGCCTTACAATCTTCAGGTATTAACCGTATATACACACAAACTCCAGCTATAGACTCAGACTCAGGGGCTCTAGAGTGTAGAATGTAAGCAGAATAATATACCTCATATTGCCGTTCAATTTTTGTTTACTTGTGTTTACTCACAAACACATACATCAAAAAAGAACAAGGTGATTAGCAAACTTGTTAGACACCAAACTGAATATCTGCTGCTTTAGCTTTCAGCTCCCACCGCCATTACTTCCACTCGCTCAGTTCCGTGGCTGTGGGTTTTCCTTAAAAAAAGATAAAAAATGCAATTGGATACTTTAACCAAACACAGTGACCGACACAAAATAACTACACAAAATTAATATACTGATTCATCGTGAAAGGAGACGGTTTTTTTTTTTTAAATAAATAAACCGTTATTTAAGATTACTTTGTACTTTATGAAGTTTGATTTTATTTCTTAAACGTTAGCAAATATGTATGTAGATATGACAGGCTTCATTTAAAAAAGTAAGTACGAAAATAAAAAAAAACAGACAGCCAGATTTAACTTTAACTTTCTTGAAATAAAAGCGAATAGCTTTACTAATTTTTCCATCACTTTTATAATTTCGCTCTAGGCGATTACCTATAGGTAGACAAATAAAAAGCAGAAGCGTAGTGGAAAAGTCTGAAATTTGCAACCAGTTTATTTTTTATTTAAATACATATTTCGAAACAGTGAAATGAAAGGTTGTATAATTCCACATTGATATTTAAAATAAACTTTTCTTATGTAGGTGCATGTATTCTACGCTATTCGCTTATAAATAAAAATTTTATCGAAAAACTATTTATTCTACCTGCCATTTTTCGTTATTACTTTTGTCCACCACTGTACAAAATATCTTTTGCTTCCTCTCTTCAATTGGGAACGTTTGCTGTAGGCGCAGAGGCAGAACCAACCACTTGGCTTCTTCACTACGTCATATTCGTTCGACAACAGTCCCAGTTGGTCCCTCAAACCCACTCAGTAAGAAGTGAGCTGTTGCCTCGTCGTGACGCTGTAAATTTGCTTTTAGTATACTCACCTGTTTGTTTTAAAAAATTGTATCTTTTCTTGCCTGCCTATAGATAAGTTAGATTTGAATTGTTTTTGCATACAGTGATCGATAGATACGAAACTAGAACTGTTTTCGGCGGTTGATCGAGTTGTGTCTAAGTGAGCCGATTATGCTTCACGTTATTGTTGTTATACTTTTATGAGATTTTTTTTTGTCCGTAAACATTGTTAAAAGATCGTTTGAAAGAAATCTGAGATAATTTTAAAGAATTTTATGTTGTGTTCTTGTACTGCTTCCTTGGTTTAAGTACGTTGACTTCATGCACATATGTACCAATTGTGCATCTTCTCATGTGTCGTCAGTTCGACAACTTGTTTTAATATACACCGCAGAGTTTTTTGAATATATTGTTTAAGTATAGTCGGGGATCAGTGTTGAAAATCGATCGCTCCACGAGTTAAAATTCGATCTCAAGAAGTTAAAGTTTATATTTTTCTTTGTAAAAGTGGTTTAATTCAACAAAAAAACTAGTTATGACTAAGTTACATGCAGCTCTGTGGACTCTGTTACTGATGCTGGCCGGTAATGGGAAACTAGCTGATGCAGATTTGGTTCCAAGAGTTTGTGAGCCAATTCGAATTGAATTGTGCCGTGGTATCGGCTATAATGAAACCTCTATGCCGAATATGGTAGGACATGAATTGCAAACCGATGTGGACTTTACTTTGCAGACTTTTGCGCCTTTGATCGAATACGTTTGCAGTACACAGCTTAAATTGTTTTTGTGCGCAGCCTATGTGCCGATGTGCACTCCGAAAGTGCCAGTGCCTATTGGTCCATGTAGGAGTCTGTGCGAGTCGGTGAGGACGCGATGTCACCCAGTTTTACAAGGCTTTGGCTTCCCTTGGCCACCGGCACTGGACTGCAATCGTTTCCCGAAAGAGAACAACCATGAGCATATGTGCATGGAGGGCCCAGGAGAAATAGGCGTCGGTATGGCACCCCCAATTTCAAAAGTAACCTCATTCCATCAACCTGGTTGCCAAGGACTGGCGAAATCTCATTTGTATATTCGACTCAATCGCTCAGGACGTTGTGCCCCGCTATGTGAGGCGGATATTCTTTTCGATAAGGCAGAGAAGCACTTGGCAGAAATGTGGGTGACCACGTGGAGTTATGCAGCTTTGGGAATTGCAGTTGTAGCTACCCTTTGTCTTATTCTATCCGATACAAAGTGGGATCGTATTTTAACTCCTCTTGTCACCTGTCACAGCTTGGTTGCTATTGGATGGACTGTAAGGTTTGTCTCCGGACGCAACACAACTGCATGTGGATTTGATCCTCAATTGCCGAACGTGTCCTTGCTTCTTATCGATGGATTATCGAATGCATCTTGTGCTGCAACTTTTCTTCTGCGCTATTATTTTGGAATGTCGGCAAGTGTCTGGTAAGTTTATTCTTTTCCTATAGGTATAAAGTTTTAAAACATTTTTAAATGTAGACGTATACCTATAGGTACTTTATCTTATTTTTTGGGATAAACGTTTATTGGCCTTGTTGAATGGATTCGGTTCAGTGGTCAAAAACTACCGAAAGTTATAGTTTCGGTACTGTAGATAAGATAACGTTGTCATACATCAAAAACTGCAGCTTAAGTTTTATATCACCTTTCATGATCACAGGGGCGCATTTTAGTTACTCTACATTCAAAGTCTTAAGTGCAGATTTTTAGATTCTAACTTTTAAATTATTGTTTTTGCTTTCGTATTAATTAGGTCATATACCTACATAAATACATTAGGTATGTATACTGGAGATCAAATTTTCGTTTTTTACCGTAATTATAAGATCCACCATGAATAAAAAATGCATAATTATAGGTACCATCTAATTCACAAATCAACTAAAAGGTTGATCAAAGATAAACGTTTCTTATTAATAAAAAACTACCTAAAAATTCATGTTAAGTGGCAAATCTTAACGAAAATCTGCTAGAACAAGAAATTTGCATACACGCACTTTTGCACTCCCTTTTTATGATTCGAGCTAGTAAATAACATTAATTTGAGTTTATGAATAAAGTATTAAAAGAATATTGAGTTAAAATAGAAAAAAATTTAACTATTGAAAATAATCGAGAAACTGAAAATTTTTTTTTTCATTGTTGGGGAAAACAAAAAAAAAAATACTTGAAAACAGTCATTTTCTGATGTAGTAGTGGTATACTTTCCTAAAACTAGCAATTGGTAACTTCAAACGTTATACGAAGACCAATTTGCTGTCAAATCCCATATATCCCATTTATTTTTGACAAGTAGTAAACTGCAGCAAGAAGTTGCAGTTAACAAACAGACATCATATTATATGCGGCGGTTTTCAAAGTAGAAAAATGTCCAATATGCCCTAATTTTATTTTCTAGAAAAAACAATATTGTAAGGCTGAAATCAAAAATCAAAATCTTAAATTATTTCTAAAGTTTGCATTCTCTTTCGAGAATCAAGTCAACAAAAAAAAGAAACACTTTTGCAATTATCGCCCCATGCATCGTGTGTAAAGTTAAAAATTACAACAAGTGCGCCCGAGTCGTAACCAGTGTACATCAGGTACGCACAATATTTGATATACATACAGGTATACCAGAAAATACTCATAAATAATTTGATTTATATCATTCATTTCATTCAGGTTTCAGGCATATAACAATGAAATCGAGACATTAGGGCACTGTCGAAAATAATATTGGTAGGTAGATAAATAGATAGGTAAAAAATAAAAAAATAAAAAAAAACATTTCAGTTTGTTTTTCGATAACGATAACGAAAAAGTATTGTTGAAATATCGTAGATAAGGTATGTTCGAATAAAGGTACTTTGTTATGAGTCGATAAAAACGTTCATATATTTTTTTTTAATGATATCGATTTCAACACTTAGCTGTAGATAAAAATTAGATAATATTTTGTATATTATATGTACATTGTACATATATATGTACGTAGATAAAAAGTAATTCTGTTTGTCGTCGTATTTATTGTCGTGGTTGTGCGTCGCCGTCGTTAGCAAATATTTATTTAAGCTTCTAAGACTAATCGCCTCGACGTCAAATTAGAACTTCAGTTCAAATAGGAAAAGGAAAAGGAAATTACTTTTAATCCGCCTATAGATAAATAATATACATATCTACCTACATACATACATACAATATATGTATGTACAATATAAGTATGTTTTGTACGCATATCGGTACCTTTATATTTATATTATGTGGTCGAGATTATAGATAAATCCTTTGAGATCTTAACAAGCAGACGCAACTGCAGGGCACAATAAAAAATCGGCTCGAATGTAGAAATAAACAATTTTATTTTTTTCTTATACCTACCCACAAAGGCATTATTATAGAACAGGCACTGCGGGTAACGCAAATCCCATCAGAGTCATGTATTATAGCAGTGACCGGCCTAAAATCTACCCACGACTATATACAGAAATACCTACTCTACTCTCCTTTCATTTAGTAGAATGATATGCAGGTCTGATCATAATCTACGATCGTACAAAAAGAACACAGCTCCGAACGGACGTACTCGCTATGTGAGAAGGGAGGTTGTAGTTGATAGCTGCACTTTACATGTATGTATACATAAAATAGTGTTTATTCATTGAATTCTATTTTGTTATTTTAAAATTTTGGTTCACAGTTCAGACAGTGCAGTCTTAAAAAAACTGATTTTGTGGTTTAAATTTTAATAATAGTCAAATTTCTATATGTACAGTTTGCAACGTAGACACGATTAAAATCAATCTTAATTTTTTAATAACTGTAAATAGGTAAGAGCATTGGATTTCGTGAACGGCTTTGGCGATGTTGATGTTTTGTTATAGGTTTGTTTCGTAACGTGAAATTTGAAATTATCAGATTATTTGATTGATTTCCAATCATTTGTATTTCGGGTTCACTTTGCATACATAATTCGACATAATTTCGACACTTCATTATACCAAGTGCCGTGAACATAGGCAATATCCAATAAGCTACGAATTTTGGATATATGATCGCGGATAACACTGGAATTTTCATAAAATTATTAAGCAAATAAAATAAGTTCTTAAAAATGAATTTTTTATTCGCTGGTTTATGAATATAGGTATGTGTCCTGAAGTTGCTGATTGTGATGTTACGTTTTTCAGTTAGCAAAAGAGGGTTTTGTTTTTGGTCGCTTTGAGAATATAAAAATAGAAAATATTGTAATTTAATGCAATTTTACACGGTCTTATTAATTCGATTGAGGTTCATCTCTCTTTAAACACATCACCTTCGTTATGGTCTTTCTTGCATGAGTCCTCTCGCTGAGGTTGCTTTTGAAAATTTAAGTAGGGTATAGAAGAATATTAATATAAGGGTGCCTGTTATTTCCCAACCTAGTTTTTTTTTTAAGATATAGCTTTAATAAAAAGTGTATGCCCTACAAAAATTATTTGAGCAGCAAACATTTTTTCCGAGGTCATTAACACATATTTTCTTATTAAAATTGAAATGCTCAACTTTTGCAATTTTAACTTCATGTTTTTTCGCGCGAACTAAGTTGTTGTTCTAAATGTTTGTTCTTATTTTAGTTTAATTTAATTTGCGTCTTTTTGTGTACTTACGGCTCATGATAAAAAGCATCTTAAAACGAGGACCGCTAACTTTTCTTATTCTAGAAAATTAAAATTAAATTGTTCGCGCGTTGAAAAGAATTTGTTTTTCTTGTAATTTAAAAAAAAATAAATTTTACATAATTTAAAATCCCATACTTTACTTAATGATATCAAAAATCTAGCGCCACCTTTCTATATACATATATTGTGCTCGCAGAATGAAAATAACCAGTTGTTGAAATTTATTTGAATAAAAAAAACATTAATATATTTTGGGTGAGGTATATTTCATTCGAAATAGTCTTAAATGTGATTAATTTAATTGTTATTCATGACATAAAAATATCAATCGAACCACCGCCGTCCGCTGCCGCTTCGTGGGCGATATTTTTTTTTTTTGTTTTGTTTTTAATTTTGGCTTAAGATTAAATTTGCATGGAATAGTTATTTTTGTAACATGTGTGTTCAAAAATAAGAATAGGTATTTATTGATGTTTAAGATCGGGCTATATAGAAAAGATATACATATTAACAAAAATCAAACGTTTTTATAAACACAAAATGCATAGCAAAGATTATCCGAGCTTCGGGTTTAAACTAGAGTTAACTCCGAAAACTTTTAATCTCGAGTTAATTTAGAGTTAATCCAGTGCGAAATCATCCGAGTGTCACCAAAACGAATGGACCCTTATAACCAGATTTTCAATGCGGAGTTAAAGTTGAACCAGAGTTAATTTATGAAATTTGATGAGTGAACTCTGGATTAACTGAATAGATGCTTTTGATGTTTTATTCTCCGATTTTGTTTGGTTCTACCACAAACGTCCTCTCACCCGCTTCTTGAGTGAACTGCTGATTTATTTAACACCCAAAGTTATCTAACCAACCTTGTTTCAAAAAAATAAAAAAAAAATTAAACTCATCCAGTAGAATTCTCACGTAAATTGATCCATGATAATGCTCATAGGACCTACTATATTTTTTAAAGAATTTACTGTACGTAAAAATGAAAAAAGAAGAATATATTCAAACGAGATGTAGACGAGGCTTGATGTTGCTGCTTTGATGCTGCAAGATGTTTTCTCATTCTTATTGAAAATTTTTGAAGAACCTAAACCAAAAAAGGAACATAAATAAAGCAAAAAACCCCAAGAAAAAACCAGATGAGGAAAAAAAAAAAAAAAACAAGAAAACAATAATAACGAGAAACGCCTGCGGAGAGGTAAAAAATACAAATCCCCTAGGTGAAGGTACCTTTATGCCATATAGTATACGATCTTATACCAGTATCATCGGTGATCAGCACAGCAAGAGCCAGTGAAACATTCTGTTCTCAAACGACCATATTCACCGTCAGCATCTTGCCATCAATGTAGTGTAGGTAGGTTATAGGTACCTATGCCAGGTCCGTCCACTCGATCCAACACAATGGGAAAGAATTACAACAACAAAACCTTCACAGCAGGGGTGGGAAGAAGTAACTTCTTCTACTTGTTACCCCTGGAAAAGATACATATCAGCATTTAACAGGGCATGCCAAGTTATTTTTGTATTCGGTTGTTTGGCTCAGACGTGCAGCCGAGTTCCTAACGATATCCGTGTTCATGTTTGCCTCTAAAAAGGGAAACAAGTAGGTGCATACAGGAATCAGAATAAATAAATTTGCGTTTAGCTCCAGCAGAGTCTGGCTGGATGTTCCCCGTCCTGTTCGTCCGGGAGGGAATATTATATACAATTCAGCCATCATGGCACGGCATCCACAAGACGCACACAAAATAGACACTGCCTTTGTGAAAAGATCGTGATGCTTGGCTGTGCCTTTCCACAGCCGCAGCAGCTCTACAACGAGCCAGTGATAAATCGAATTTATCCATAGAAATAAAGGTAGGTTGCTTTGTGGTGTATCGTGCTCTTCCCCAATGTAAACCCTTATACTTACATATATCTACCTACTGGTGGAAAGTGCAGGGCAGACAAAAAAGAGTGGCAAAACGCCTTCTAAACAGATTTGTATACTTTCAATAGGCAAACCATGATAAAAATATCTTCCATTATTTAAGATCCAGACTATGCGAAGGATGTGTTCAGAGAGATTCGACCGTCATAATTCATTCGTTCTAGGATATGACTTGTTTCTCCCATCGTGTTAACAATTAATTGCCTTGTGCGCCAGCCGGGCGAGTAACCTTCTATACCTCTACATAAGAACAGAGCAAACCTGCAATTAAGGAGCATCAGTCAGCTCAATGAAAGAATGCAGAGCCTCAACTGGTTTTGGAAAAATTATCATAAGTTTGCTGCTTGTGCTGGACAAAAAAAAAAAAAAAACAACTATAAGCACCGATCTTGTCCAGAGCTAATGACTGGCTTGTTGAAATTTTTACTACATCGGGACATATTATTATTTATTTTTTTGTATCTTCAATTTATTTACTTTTCGTTGTACATTCACAGATTTTTTGATTGGAATCTTGATCGTGGGCCTTTCCTCGCCACAGGTAAAAGAAGGCATATATGTACCTACCTTTACACAGGACTTGGTTGTGTTTATTGGTTTTAAATTATAGCTCGTCGATTTTATTACCATTTTTTGATGTTGTTGTATATTCTCTTACCTTGGTCCATTCCATTCTCATTAGAATTCCGAATTCTGGTTTTTCGTTTGCATAAATAATTGGACTTGGACCGCTGCGCTGGAACTCTTGTTAAATGGACAAACACAAAATCGGAAAGAATACATTATATTTTGTTGTTGTGTTATAGTTGTTTTCTGTAGCTTTTGAATACGTCCCAATTCAAATAAATTGCCTGTGGGATACCTCGTTAGCCACAAAGACGGCTTCAGACAAAGAAATAAAAACGAAAAACCGGTCCAAATGGTGAATGCAACACTTAATCAGACCTTAAAGAATGGGAAGGTGTAATTAATTCATTCTTATGTCTATAGGCAGTTAAAATAAAAATGTGCATTTAAACCTTTACGAAATAATCATCAGTCACCAGTTTTCAACACAGAGATGGTTGATATTATGATCTCCAAATTTGGGATGTCGAATTTAAATGCCCACCTATTATAGGCGAAACTTAACCCATACCTATCTAGGCTAAAGTGAAAGCAGGTTTCGTTTTGCGCACCTTCTCTTTACATGCACTTTAATGGAATATAGAATGTTTTAATTGTGGTACATAAACTGCGGTGGGATCTTTTCCTTTTACTTTTCCTTTTCCTTTTCCTTTTCCTTTTCCTTTTCCTTTTCCTTTTCCTTTTCCTTTTCCTTTTCCTTTTCCTTTTCCTTTTCCTTTTCCTTTTCCTTTTCCTTTTCCTTTTCCTTTTCCTTTTCCTTTTCCTTTTCCTTTTCCTTTTCCTTTTCCTTTTCCTTTTCCTTTTCCTTTTCCTTTTCCTTTTCCTTTTCCTTTTCCTTTTCCTTTTCCTTTTCCTTTTCCTTTTCCTTTTCCTTTTCCTTTTCCTTTTCCTTTTCCTTTTCCTTTTCCTTTTCCTTTTCCTTTTCCTTTTCCTTTTCCTTTTCCTTTTCCTTTTCCTTTTCCTTTTCCTTTTCCTTTTCCTTTTCCTTTTCCTTTTCTTTTCCTTTTCCTTTTCCTTTTCCTTTCCTTTTCCTTTTCCTTTTCCTTTTCCTTTTCCTTTTCCTTTTCCTTTTCCTTTTCCATTTCCTTTTCCTTTTCCTTTTCCTATTTCTTTCTATTTATTATCTTTGAATTTTTCTTTTAATTTCTATTTCAAAATTACTTGGAGTAAGAGAATCCACAACAACATAATTGTTTCACAACTCATGTCACTTTGGCAGTTTATTCATTACATCAATTCGTCACAGCAAGAAACCTACATACATAGGTCTACTTTAGGGCGAGCTCAGGTCTACGTCTCAAAAATACACAGAATTTAATCATCAGGGTGATCTCAGGTTTTTTAAAAAACGCTATAATTCTTTCGTGGGATAAAATTACTCTTTTCTTGTTAAAAATAGTTCGTTACCTATCCGACAAGACAAGCTAACCAAAGGATGCTTAAAATGAATTAAATAATCCGAAAAATCAGAAAGTTTGAGATTCCATATTTTGCTCTGAAAAAATGTGAATTTGGAATAAAAAATACTTTAACAATTCAAAATATAATCAAGCCATAAATCTTCAAAATCCATTAATATTTATTTGAACCGAAACAAAAAAGATTAAATTAAATTTCAATAAAGTTTTAAAAATATAAAATTGAATTGGAAATGGACATGTAACTTTTTAAACTTCACGTTATAGGTACTTTTACCCATAAGTTTTTATTTGTTTTAAAAAGAAATATCTTACCAAAGTCCATAGAAAGTAAACATTTTATTTCATTATTGCGGAAACTGTATAGAAGCTATTCGATACTTTTCCGTTCATACGATCAAGTTAAAATATACATATGTACATATGTATCTACCAGCGACTATAGTAGAGTCTTCAAATTAATGAGCTTGGCCTAATCGGAATGTTCATGTATCAGGTTCGTGCTAAAGATTGCCATCACACCGAGAAATCATCTTCTCCCAGATTGCTGGTATACACGACAACAACGACGACGACAACGTCGCAACTCACAACACGAGGAAGAGATGAAGATTGTGGATGGAATTTATATCCATCCACACGCATATTATAGGTACCAACAAAGGTACAAGTCCAAAGAAGAGTTATCGCCAAGAAAGCATACCACAAGAACCTGCTATAGCATAATCACCTCATCAATGCACCCATTTAGCTTGCGGATGGAGGGCTGGCCAGTTCGGAATTGATTTCGCCAATACCTTGCTCCCATATCCCATCCCATCACAACCAAAAGTTGTTGCATGCTGCTCCAAGTTTATTGTTGTTGCCTTTTTTCTTTTGCCTGACTGTTTGTTTCCTTCGGCCAAATGTGGTCATAACAATCAACCGATGTAAAACGCGATCCATGCACGAGATAAGTGAAGTAGACGAATGAAATTTAAACGAGCTCAACCGCTCCCCATACATACTACACTACATACATAGCTATATCCTACACTTTTCATGATCAGCGATCAGTCGACTTGCTTGGGGGAAAAAGAATATGACCAACACAATTTGTGCGCGGGGAATGCTTACCTTATCTTAATTACAAGCACTTTTATTGCATTTCTCGACAGCTGAACAGAAGGTTCGCAGTTCGCAATTCTTAGTTAATCGTAGAACTGTCACAAGTGACAACACATGTAATAATTAGGTTTCGATCTATAATTTATTGCACCAGAGGGAACACTCGAGAAATCGCTCGGGCGCCATTTTCTGATTGCAGGTGATTTGTGAGGTAATTTAAAAAAAACTCGAGCTCGTAAATCTCCCGGCTATGTGTCAATGCAGAACAAATAATGAAAACAAATAAATAATCAAATCAAACTTTTGTCTATGTGTGTATATATATGTAGTTGTGTTGTTTATATATATTTGTGTGCGCGCCCATTTTTCCAGCTATACGTAAACATATCATCATGTGACTCAGCCCGAGCAATAATATAAATTATCTAAAGACAGCTTATAGTTAGATACTGTATCTGATCTGCACATGTGGCGCACACACATTTATTGAATCTACGCCTCGTGTCTTATCTTTCTTCGACTCCCTGTACGTAAATATACAATTGCTAGTCAGAAGCAGAAACGGCAGCAGCAGCAGTCCAGCGAAAACGAAGCAATTGCAGGTTGATGATCGCTAGCTGTAGCTGATCTTCCGTATTCATTTTCAATTTGTTTGATTGCCTTTTTCATCATGAGGAGCCCTCAGACCAGGCACAATCGAAATCGAAAGATTTCGAGCTTGTTCTTCGATAATTGCTACGCGTAACAAGGAGGTCCACAGGATATTTTCTCTCCGCTTTTATCAAGTGTATCTCGTCTTCTATTCGATGTGGTGGAAGCAATCTTCCGCACACTCGCATCTCCCTTGTTGAATGCGAATGCATGAAGATCATTTGTTAAAAATAGTTGAAAATAAACAAATATTGGATATAAACTTGATGGACATTAAAATCGAAGAATTTTAAATCAAATTATTCATGGAGCACATTCCACGCATACCATATAATCATCATCATCATCGTCTATAGGTGAAGAGTATTTTTGAAAGAAAAATTGTAGTAATTTTTCTAAAAACAGTTTTCGAGTGATGACAGTTTGTTTGTTGATTTTTGTTGAGAGGACTTGCGGGTGGGGTAAATAGCATTCATGTTCATGATGTAAATTAATGAGCAGCGAGAAAGAAGTAACCACGCTGTGCCGCCACCGCCACCGCCAGGAACAGGATTTGAAATTGTTTATGCAATAAGTGATATTGTATTGTAATTGATGATATTTTGTCTCGTTTTGAAAATAGGATTAATCACAAACATTAAAAAGGTAAATATGTATCTTACTGTTGAACCTGATATGACTATTTACGTTGTTATGTTATGTTCACCTCGACGCCTGAGTTTTTTTAAACTTTTTTTTTTATGTATGTTTGAAAAAATATAAACGAATGAACGCTATATTGCTGAGCCTATAATATACAAATTTTCAACTCGATGGGTAATTACATCTAAAACATCCTAAGGTACTTCTACTATACAGTTTCTGTTTAGAAAAGTACAACCGTTCAATATATGTAATTATTTATTTTAAAATATAATATGTTCTGCAATTTAGTTGAAGGTAAATGCACTCGCTATTTGTATTACCTTTTCTGAAAGCATTTTTGTTTACTTATGACCGGAACCCCAATGCTACCACTGAGATTATTTCCTTCAGCAGTAAATATTTACCCAATAACACGTAAGCTGTCGCTGTCGGAGGCCCGCGTTGCACTATACCTATACTCAAGTATCGCACAAGTAGGGTGCTCGGTCGACAACAGACAAATTTGTCGGTTGAAAAGTTGAGACTCGAGAACTGTACTGCTGCGGTTGGGTGGCATTATACTTCAATGTTTTTCTTCAATCTTGTTAGTTCAGTTTGTTTTATATTTGATGTTGTTGTATTTTTATTCTCTTTATATTTGATGTTGTATTTTTATTCTCTTGGAGTAATAGAGTAAACGTTCTGTTTTTTCTTTTTTTAACGTAGGTGGTCCATTCTCTGTCTAGAATGGCATCGGGGTGTGCGTCAAACAAGGAATGAGTTTTGTGAGCCAGCTAATGTGTCTGGCCTAATTGGTGGCATCAACTGTCAGCGAACTGTGCCAAAGCCCACAACAAAAACACTCAGAAGAAATCAGGACACTTATAGCAATGTTGCCCAAGTAGCAGCTTGGGGATTACCAGCATTACAAACTGTTGCAGTTCTTGTTACTCGACTTGTTGATGCTGATGAACTTCTAGGTAAGTTCAAGTTAATATAATTGTAAAAGAAGCTATCTTTTTAACACAATATCAAGTTGTTATTTTGATTCGTAGGAAATTCATTTAGCATAAGAACTAATTTTTTTTTATTAGTGTGCCAAAGTAATTGGCGCCCAGTGTTAAACTTTATTAAATAAAAAAAACTCTGGTTGCCAGAAGTATGTCCAACGATGACAGTTCGTATCGTATAAACAGTTGGCGCATTCAGAAAAATGAGATCTCTGAGATTGCTGAGATCTCCGAGATCTCATTTTCCTGAACACGCCTAGTATCCTTTAAATAAAACTCTTATAAATTGGCATTTCTAATTTCACTTTTTTTTTATACAGTGAATTGTCAGAAAATAAATACCTGCGTTTCTCAAGAGGTGAGGTGCGCTTTGTTGGTTACTGGAAGGGGCGCAGTTAATCAAAATATAATTAAGTTGGCAGGGCGTATTGAAATCGATGTCTCGCAATTTGAGTCGGCCTTAATTTCGGTTATTCCCAAAAGTGAAAATGATTCTTTTAGATATTTTATTGCCTTAAGAATCAATATTAATAATTAAAAAATAAAAATCCGTCATTAAAAGTAAAATTAGGTACTTTGGTTATAATAACAAGATGTCAATAAAATTGCATTTATAATTTGTGTATACTTAAAATTAGCAATATAATTAAATCCATCCCTGTTGACAGATGTTTAATTTAATATTTAAGAAATAATTCTTATCTTGTTGTCACTTTCATGAAAATTTATTTGACAGTTTTGGTGCCTCACTCACGTATGCACACTATATATCTATTTAAAATACTGTTGCAAATGTCTTTTTATAAACAAAAAATATTTAATTAATAGGTACATATCTGGTATCTATCGACACCTTTGTCTTTCAGACGTCTGCTATCATTTTATTTATGGATTTATATAGAGTTTGTGGTATTCTCGTTGAATTGTTTTTATTTCAGGCTTGTTGCGCAACTTTTTAAGCAATTGTTTGCATGCTGGGGTTACCTATTTAAAACTTCCCAAAGCTAATCAATCGGATTTAAATCTGGAGACCATATGATGTGCAGTGGGCAGGCCATGTTGAGAGGTCAATGGCATTTTCGGCAAACCATAATGGAAAGATTAAAAAAATGCTTCAAGCGGCAATCGCATCTACAATTAGATATGTTTTTGAAAAACCTTGAAACCTGAAAGCCTTTTCTAACGTTTCTTGCAAAGATTCTTTATCCCTAACTGTTTTGTCATTAGCAGTCTAAGTTTTAATTTCGATATGCCAAATTGTATCATTTACATATACTTCTTAGGTACATATAATATGTACGAGTATACCCGATTTGCCAATGTTTACTCATTTTTTTTTCCTAAAAGATTCTGACTGTTTCTTCTACTTTAAAAAAAAAAACATGTGGATTTCATTCACCTGTCTACATAATTAGATACAAATGTATGTTTATTTAAGTAAACTGTGGATATTCTCCCAAAAGATGTGAAATAATTAAAACACATCAATTTAAATTTTTCATCTGATAATTATTTAACATTATTTAATATACCTGTGTATGTATGTATGTACATCGCATATTAGATAAAAAGAATTTATTAGAAAAACCAAAACCATTTTCTCCTTGGCTTTTTCACGCAAGCTTTTTCACATTCTTCTTTGCTATTGTATCTATTTTCATTTCCATCACATCCACCAAAAAAGAATTTTTCGCATTGATGATTTTGATAGGCCCATCTAGGAAATAAAGCCCTACAAGGACCGGGATCTGGATCTGAAACGCAGTCTATACAAACATAAAGCAAATATTTTCATAAAATAAAAACCTTTATTGTTAATTGATTATTTGTATGATCTTTAGTACGCACCATTGGCAAACACACTCACAACATAGACAAGTAAAACAAAAAGTATTTTTATATTCATTTTAAATGCAAAAAAGATATCTTCTTAGAATAAAACAATAAAAGAAGAAATAAATAGAGACATAAACGCGCTTATCCAGTTGAAATGATACTGATAACGATTATTAAGATCTTACCTAAGTTTAAAATATGGCAAACGATCTTGAATAGCTAACTTTAATCTATTGTTGTATTGAATGTTAACATTATCTTTTATACTTATGACAGCGACAGCTGCTGCTGGTTCAAAACCAAATAAATAATAGGTAAATACATAATGTACCTATACGTCAATATAAAACCCATTGCTGAAAACAGTGTCGTTATCGTGCTGTCTACCTATTTTTGTAAATTTAGTATTAATATGATAGTTTGGAAATAGGAAATGTTTGCAAATCAATGTCACATATGACATGCCTATATAAAATTAAATATCCTTTATTGAAATTACAAGTTAAAACTATACATTATTATGGACAAACTAAAAAGAGTTGATTAGTCAAACAAAATTTAATGTATGTTTTATGAAAAATCGGGCTTTTTTGGTCACTTCCTTCTAAATATATGCAAATAAAATTTTATTTCATACTTTTTCCCTACGTTTCGTCGAAATTTCTTGACTTCATCAGGGGTATTTTATTAAATCTGTAGAAATTTAAGATTAACAATTTACACTTGAATACAATTTTAAAGATAAACTTACATGGAAAAAAATGTTTGTTTACATTTAATAATAATTATTAATAGATGATAATTTTGAACTTTGAATTTTTCTAAAATAAAAATGAATCATTAAACATTATTTGAAAATAATTAAACGAAAAATTAAATAAAAACCTACAGTGCAGCACTTTAGAAAAACTAAATAAAATAAAAATAAAACAATTTAAATTTAATCACAAATCACACCGCTCTTAATGCAAGAGAATAACTAGCTATTATGTTGTATTGTCTCTATCTTCCTGTGTATTCATCGTTTTGTCTATATTTTGTTGTATACGTAGACTTTCTAGTGTGTATCTATTATTTGTTATCTTTTCCTTGTCCTTTATTATTGTATTATCAAAGTCTGCAGAGTGTCCATTTTCTAGTATATGTTTATGTTGTGATAACCCAGTGGATTCTCTTTTGTTTCGAATATCCGCTTTGTATTCGATTAATCATTAATCTCGTGAATCTTTGAATACCAGGGGGGTCATTCCGTAATTTTCTAAACGATAATCGTCGACGAGATCGTCCATGATTTGCTTCACGTAACTCGACCACTATCGTCTCGTTCATCGTTCGCAGTTTGAGAGCGTTTGGTGCATTTCAAAAGTCAAATTGACTGTCATAATTGTCATTAAAATGCAATTTTAGTGTTTGTTGTTTTGTGTTAGGTGCCGATTGAAACTATAGGGAAATCATTTTGAGATGCAAGTTGTTTTTTTATATTTTTAACAAATTAATATATGTAAATACTTAATAGGGCAGTCATGCTATCTCAAATTGCGATTTTAACTTCGATTATGAATGAACATCCTAATTTGGCCAGGGTAGGGGATATGAGCGGAACTTCATCCAAGGCAAAAATACGGAATGACCCCCCAGTTAAATTTAATTTTGTTTCTTTTTCTGTACATAAATATCTCCGCTCACAAGTATTTTGGAAATTTAAAAAATTTTAAACATACATATATAGTTCAATAGAAGGGGGGACGGGGGAGACTTGATCCCATTTGCAGATTTCCAAAATCGTACAAGGTTATTTTTAATAGCACAAAGCGAATATTTTCATTATATCGAAGTACTAAGGAGACCTTACTTATGACTTATGAGCAAGGTTGTGGTTTTTCCCAGCAATCGAAAACTGCTATACCCACCAAATTTTTGACAAAATTTAAAACGCAGTTCAAATAATGGATCTTTGTTTTTGTAAAAAAAAACAAAGTTTTAATTTCGATATGCCAAATTGTATCATTTATACGTACATATATCTGTATGTGTATACTACTTAGGTACATAATATGTGAGAGTATAGGAAGGTACCCAATTTGCCAATGTTTACTCAATTTTTTTCGTAAAAGTTTCTGACTGTTTCTTCTATTTTTAAATAAAAAAAAATATGTGGATTTTATTAACCTGTCTACATAAGTAGATACATATGTATGTTTATTTAAACAAACTGTGAAAATTCTCCCAAAATATGTGAAATTATTAGAACACATCAATTTAAATTTTTCGTCTGTTAATTATTTAACATTATTTAATATACCTGTGTATGTATGTATGTACATTATGTATACATCGCATATTAGATAAAAAGAATTTATTAGAAAAACCAAAACCATTTTCTCCTTGGCTTTCTCATGCAAGCTTTTTCACATTCTTCTTTGCTATTGTATCTATTTTCATTTCCACCACATCCACCAAAAAAGAATTTTTCGCATTGATGACCTTGATAGGCCCATTTAGTAAATAAAGCCCTACAAGGACCGGGATCTGGATCTGAAATGCAGTCTATACAAACATAAAGCAAATATTTTCATTAATAAAAACCTTTATTGTTAATTGATTATTTATATGATTTTTAGTACGCACCATTGGCAAACACACTCACAACATAGACAAGTAAAACAAAAAGTATTTTTATATTCATTTTAAATGCAAAAAAGATATCTTCTTAGAATAAAACAATAAAAGAAGAAATAAATAGAGACATAAACGCGCTTATCCAGTTGAAATTATACTGATAACGATTATTTAGATCTTACCTAAGTTTTAAATATGGCAAACGATCTTGAATAGCTAACTTTAATCTATTGTTGTATTGAATGTTAACATTATCAGCGACAGCTGCTGCTGGTTCAAAACCAAATAAATAATAGGTAAATACATAATGTACATATACGTCAATATAAAACCCATTGCCTGAAAACAGTGTCGTTATCGTACTGTCTACTTATTTTTGTTAATTTATTATTAATATGTTAGTTTGGAAATAGGAAATGTTTGGAATTCAATGTCACATATGAGTTATGACATACCTATATCAAATTAATTGTCCTTTATTGAAGTTGCGAGTTAAAACTATACCTAATATTGTATAGATGGACAAACTAAAAAAAATTGATTAGTCAAACAACATTTAATGTATGTACATATATAAATATCTCCGCTCAAAAGTATTTTGGAAATTTAAAAATTTTTAAACAATCATAATATAATTCAATAGAAGGGGAGACGAGGGAGACTTGATCCCATTTGCAGATTTTGTATGATAACTTTTTATTTACGTTGTTTAGAAGGACTTGATTTGATTTGAATTTTAACAACTCTGAGTTTTTACCATGAGAAAAAACAACATCACATACATCGAACACAGTGCAAACAACCTAGAGCGAAAAAAGTGCTACATAAAACGCTTCAGAGCGAGTTCAGAGCAGAGATTATGAATTATAAAGATAGGAATCTTTCGTACGTTCCACCCTCCAAAACCCATTTGTTTACATTGTTGTTTTTGTAATTTCATCTCGTGTCGATGAATAGATGTGAATTGCAACAACAATTTATGCGGTTGTGAGTTCATATTTTTGCACTAGTGTGCATTAAAACATGGACACTAGTGCAAAAATATGAACTCACCACCGTCCGCCAGCTTGAAGGCAAACCGGAATGACAGCCGAGCTTTCCAATCTTTATAATTCATAATCTCTGGTTCAGAGCTTCCCAGCACAGTGCGCCCCAGTGCTTGCATCGAACAAAACTAAAGACGAACAAAACTAAAGACACATTTATTAGGTTCCTTTTTTGGATAGAAAACAGCTCTCAGTTGTAAAGCATCGCTGCTTTAAAAAAAGTGAAAAGTGTCAAAAGAATCAAGTCTTGGTCTTGCTAAACTATGGGAGACTTGTTCCTCCCTATGCCTAACATTTTTAATTTTTTTAAAGAGTGAATAATTTATTAATCCAACGGCTTTTTAACCACGCCTACTGTGGAAAACTGGAAACCGGCAGCACAGAAACAATTTTCAGAGGGCATATAAAATGATACAAACTGGTTAAGCCGTTATCGAAAAGTTGGAGGTAAAAAAATCGGTTCTAACTATTTTATAAAAAAAATAATAATGTCGATTATGGAATCCGCAAAATTGGATACGCAGTGATTCGCAGTGCAGGGCTCTCTTTTCTCTTTACTCATTTATCGTAAAAAGAAAAGAGAACACTATACTGCTAATCACTGCGGATCTAGTATTGCGGATTCCATAATCGGCATGAATGTTTTAGCAAAAGTTCGACCATGTCCCCAATAATTCACAAAATATTTGTACCAAAATCTTAAGAGGAATGCGTATACCTACTAAGGAAACTTTATTTTTCTCGAAAACTCGTTCAAAATGATGAATCCCTACTGTCTATTGCGTTGCGAGTAGTTGGCAAATCAGCCAAGAACAAAATTGTTGAGAATTGTACGTCACAAATTAATATTCATAGGTATTAGGTATGTAGTAATTAAAATTTAAAAATAGTTCAAAAATACTAGCTTGGGGGGCGGGCGGTTGTATAAAAAGGCACTTCGTCTTAGCTTTGAATTTTTTAAATTCAGAATTCTCTGAAGAAATCGCGGTATCACCAAAACCTGAAATTAAAATTAAAATCCTGGCGTTTCTGGAAAAATATCTAATTTTATTTAAAAAAATAAATGTTTTTTGGTACAATTTTTTTTAAGTAGGAACCTACTACTTACCTACATACGTATGTAGGTCTTTTTTATAATAATTATCTGTTCGCGTAATTAACCCAAATAACGAGAGGATTCTATATGAAATTATTTTTAGATAATTTAAACAAAATAAAGTGTATGGAAACTTGTCAAACTATTTATTGAAGAGCTGAAATCAAATCAGCACACATTTCGGACACCCGCATTAAATTTACTGGAAACACAAAAATATCGTCGCGTAGCGGCCGTTGTCGTCGATCGTCGTCACCATCGCGCCGCCGCCGCGCCGCCGTGAAAAATTAGATGATTTTTCAAGGCCACTGGGAGTTGTTAATGTTCATTTTCGGTTTCACGGCTAATAAATTGCATATGGTTTGCTCGCATATGCATTTTGAAAAATAAATTAATATTTTCTTGGAAATATTTTTTTTTGAGAAATATAAACATAATGTGAATGTAGATAAAGGGTGCCCCAAAATGCATGCAAGAAGTAATTCTGTGAGAAAACATGCGTGTTTTTAATTAAAAATAGTATTTTTTTAATGATTAATAAAATGATGTACTGCAATACAGTGTTATGAATAAGGAATATTCCAAAGCATTCTCGGCTTTGTTGATATTTTCCATGATCATTGACCGTTCGGCATAATTGAGGCTGAATATCGTTGATATACAGAGTTCGATTTTAAACAGTGGCACGTTTTGGATGCATTTGTTTCTAAACAATCACTAGTGTATTTTCTGAACCTCAAATTCATTAAGTTTGAAGATTATCAAAGCCATCAAGATGAAAATGAGCCTCATCGCTGAAAATGATTTGTCCGAAAAATCACCGCCAAACCTTCATTATTTTTTCAAATGTTGCTTAACAATACGTAGGTATATAATATGTAGCTATCCAAATCTCAACTGTCAAGCTTTTTTTTTTTCTCATTGGCATAAACGGCCTGAAATTCAAATCTTGCGTTAATTTTGGGACACCCTTTATGATCGCGTTGTCATCGAAAAACATACATAATGAATATAAAGATTTCATTGAATACGGGGGTTCATATAGTTTTCATTTCAGACGGTCATGGTACAGGAACATAGTCACAAACATAGTCTAAAAACTATAATGCGTATGCCCTACACCTCTATTTTTTTTAATCCGACGTTGAACGGCTTCACAGGTGAAAATCCTTATGTTAGGCAGATTGGAGTGTTTCCGTCCGTCGATAGTGTTTCGTGTTTGGCTGAATGGCTTAACCCAATCCTCTTATTTTCGTTGAAAAGCTCTTGAAAAAGGGAATCCTTTGTTTTACATTGCGCAGTGCGGTTGATGTGTAACTTGATACTTTCCATCAGCACCGCACAAAAAGAAGACTTGGCTTCATTATTCGAATGAATTCATTTTTGTTTCGCGCTAAATACGGTTTAATATAAGATCCAGGAGCGAAATAAAGTCAAACCTAGGAAAGCCTCTTAAGACTTTTGAAATAGGTACATATGTATATGCCCCTTTAATTATAAATAGTTTCCAAGTCTGAAATGTCGGTTTAAAATAAAATATCAAATAACGTTATGAGTATGACTCTGCGTTCAAATCCATTCCATACTATAGTTGACAATACTTTTTGGATATTCGAAGTATGAACATTGAAATATACCTACCTAACTATAAAAACTATCTATACTTTGAAAATTGTACGTAGGTATAGTTTTTTTTTAATATAAAACACATACATACATATATAATCTATATCCTGAAGGCTCCCCAAAACCGTGATATCTAGATCAAATTTTTATTTTGTTATTTTGTCCTATAGCAAATTAATCCGGCACTGAAAAGAGGACCAGCAATTTATTATCTTTTACTTGCTATTCAATTATCTACGGGAAAAATTTAGATAGTAAAGGGTGTTCTTTTAAGTTAGAAAACTTTATACCTATTGGAAATACTGTTTTCTGTGACAGTTGCACAGTTCCCGGTTGTTTGGTTTGGCATTTAATTCACCATCAATAAGCTCACGACGCTGCCGCCGGGCGCAGTAATGTTTGCATATGTTACATCATTAGGATTATCGAAGTCACTGAAGAAAATTAAATTTGTTTAAAAATGTACCGTTAATGCGGCTCCACAGTGGCAGGCGCCTCTGCCCGGTGGGCATACTTCGGACACCCAATAAATGACGATAAATTATTATAACTGTTTTAAAATTGCATTTTTCTAGTCCTGCCCATTTTTATAAAGTCGCGCAAAGTGCGTTTACGCCCCAATTTTAATGGCGATAAACTATTATAACTGTTATAAATTGGCCTTTCTCTAGTCTCATCAATTATAACAATGGTTGAACAAAACTTTCCTATGTCGTAATTATATAATATACCTATAGGCATGCAAAGATTATGCATCTATTATGTGTGTACGCGCATATTAGGTATATATTTTATAATTACACACAAAAATGTACCTAACCTTTAAATATTTTATATACCCTACCACATATGTATGTATGTATGTACATACTGAGATGTTTATTTTTTTCTTACTACTTTCACAATGAATTGGCATCACTGAAACGAAGGTTCATCGAATTTTGTTCATATTCTTTGTTAAAAAATATCGGATGTCGTTTGCAAACTAATTTTATGTGTTTTATTATATATCTTTCCAGGTGCATGTTTTGTAGGCAATCAATCGGATAGAGGATTGAGGGTACTAGTGGCAACGCCTTTATTCTGCTATTGGATTTTTGGCTCAGTTAATTTGTTTGCAGGGTATTTGGTACACCGTCGTAATGGCCCTTTAGCGACGGTCTATGGTCAGCCTGCACCACCGATTAACTCCAAGCATCAAAAAGCTGTTCACATGAAAGGTGTTGGAACATTTTTATTCATCTACTGCATCCCGAGTGCTTTGCTTTTGATCTCTGTCTTCTACGAATTCGCTAACAGTGATGTATGGCTAAATCTTCCAGCACCGACTTATGTTCCGGTTGCAGCAGTTAAAGTTCCGATGTGGCCATTTATGACCAGAGCCTTTATGGAGCTGATGATTGGTGTAGTTTCATCTGCATGGGTATTGGGACCAAGAATAGCAAATATGTACAAAAATCAAATGACGCCGAAATGCAAACACACTTCAACAAAATATCCTCCAACTACTGCTTATAGTACAGCATCTTATCAAACTGTGAGGCAATCATCGGCGAGTACAGCTATTTCCATGGACAAGATACCGAGGTATTCCTCGACTCGAAAATATCCCACTACTCATATGCCTCGGCATGGATCATCGCGTGGTGGCTACAAAATTCCTCCACAGGCATTCGGGCACTACGGCAACGAAACTATCTTATAGAGCTACTAGCTCGGTTGGTTCTCAGCGCAGATTTTGTCTGTATATTTTGTGATAATGTTCCTTGATGCGAGGAATCCTTCAAGGCCGATGATGGTCACCTTTAAGGTGGCACTAACTATTAGTTTCTTAAATTATTTTCTACTTATCATATTTTAATCTTAAAAATAAGAAATAATTATTCAATTGAAATCAATTTAAATTTATTTTTTATAAAATAAAATAAAATAAAATACAATATAAATTAGTATTTAAAAAAAAACCCTTTGTGCCATTAGATTTTTAAATTTTCAAATGATACCGTTGAGTAGGTATACCGTATAAGCTAAATTATCTATATTTAAAATCACTAAGTTCTATTGACATTACATTAATGTTGAAAGAATTTAAAAAAATGAATATTAAATAAATGGAACTGATTTTGTATAAAGCTTTTGGATTAATTGTTTGTTTTAATTTCGAAACTGGATGAAAGCGGATGCGGAGTTTAATGTTAGATTAACACATTTAAAAAAAATCATTATTTCTGCCATATTTAAGTAATTCACTGCCATAAGCGAAAAAAATGTTGTTCCTACTATTTTATATTTGGCTCAAAGTATGCGACAATCATTTTCTTTATAGGGTGCCAAAGCTGAACGACAGTTGTTTTCGCGAAAAAAAACAACATTAAATTCCCACAGTAAATTCTAAATAGTATCAAACACGTTAATAAGAACGTTCTTAAGAGTTTCAAGGCTGAAAGACGGTTGTTTTCGCGAAAATTAAATTCACACAACCAATATTAAACACGGGGTTAAAATACGTGTGGGTACCTATTCCCAATGTCTTGACTGTTGAATGTATTTAGTATGTAACTAATAATGTAACTGAGTTGGTACCTCAACATAACATGGAAAAAATTAAATTTACAATTAACTAACTCGGCCCACTCCCTATACAAAATATATCTTGAATTCTCAAAATTCTTGTCCCTAAGGTAATCTCTATGCGTTCTATTTGTCAATCGTCAATCTTAGGTTTTCGGCCAATCCCGCTTGGCGATTCAGTTGCAGATATAAAACAAGAATTATTACTTTAGGGGTATTTCCGCAATGGTGTAAAGTCGTTGTAAATGTTGTAAACTGCGTAAACCCGTCAAATTTGTATGAACATTTGACAGGCTGACGCCGTTACCACGCTTACGAGGACTTTACGACGTTGCAGAAATACATGAGAAATCTATCATTTCACAGTTTAAGCCTAGTACGCTGCTGATGCGAAACGAAATTTTTCGTTGGTCTCCAACACGACAGCGAAATGCTTACGAAAACGACAACGAAAAATTACCCACTATAAGTGTCACCGAGACACCAATTGCAAAACAAAATACAAAAATACAACGCGTACAAATCACAGAGAGGTAGGTACGCTAATTTGAAAGAAACAACATAATTGGGCTTTTCCAAAAACTAAATATCTATAACTATACTATATTTGGCAGTTCTAGTTGGGGAGAAAACAATGCAATACAAACAAACATACTTACACATGCAAACACTTTTCCATAAAGCGCGACTGTGTGCACATTGTGATTTATCGTTGTATATGTAAAGTATATTTGTTTGTATTGCATTGTTTTCTCTCCAACTAGTCAATTCTTTTTTGTTGCTTGTTTCGCATTGCCACATTGACGTATGGGGGAACTTCCCAATACAAACACGAATACAACTCAAAAGTCACTTTTCTGCACACAATAAATGGTCTGCAAAATTGCGTACCTACCTACTGTTTTGTATAGGATTTTTTGTTTCGCATCACCAGCATACTAGGCCTTAGATATGAGAAGAGATTAGAGAAATGCTGAGTTATAACAGTTTTTTTCCCAGAAGTTTACCCACAGGCGTAAGGCCCTGGCTTTGTGGGGTCGTATAAATAGTACCTTTATAGACAAACGGTTAGAGTCACTTCCTTAGATCTATGAAAGTTGGGCAAATAAGAAAACTCTATCAAGAAAATATTGTATATAGCGGCGGACCAGGGTCCTATTAACTACGTAGTAAGAAATGAGAAAGAAGTAAACTTCACCCCTATAAGCAAGTCGAAATTTGCAACATAGGCGGTTGAAAAAATTATTTACTTTAAACGACTATCAATTTATTTGAAATAAATATTGTATACTTGTAGAAAAGAAATAAAAATAAAATTACTCATATATAACGATTTTTTGTTTTTATGTATTATTTGTAAATTGCAGCACCAATTTAACCTAAAATACTGAATTTATAAAGATGAATTTTAATTGATGAAAAATTCCGTGCGAAGCCGCCCAGCTAGTAAAATATAGGTACGTTAGAACTGGACTCTGATGTAAACTCAATAATGATTTTAGAACGAGTTCTAAGAAAATGATTTGAAAGGAAAAAATGTTCGAGTTTTAAACTAAGTTCCGACGATAAACTAAGAGTTTTAAGAGCCTTTTTCTTCACTATTTGTCAACTTGCCGCAACCTCTCAATTTGTCCAACTCTAGAACACAAACTTAAGAGTTGAGTGACAACTTGAAATTTGTTTTTCTTCACTATTTTAAATCTCAACTCGAGAGTTGAAAAATTTCCCTGGGAAATTTTTGACAGAATTTAGATTTGAATTGACCCGAGTGCATATAATACCTGAGCCAACAATTCTTCTTCTTCTTCATCTTCGCTTCCGGAAGCAGACGATGGATGATTTTCCCAATAATAATTTTCTCGGAACATTTTATTTTAAAAATAATTTTATTCAAACCGAAACCGAGAATAATGTTTGACAGAAGAGGCAACAAAATGTATTTCAAATTTGAATTTGAAAGAAAACTCTCAAGTTTGCTCTCTTAACTGTTCTACTATTTTCGGAAGTTGAGAAAACCATCAACTCGAGAGTTGAGAATCGAAAGTTGAAACTGTCAACTTTGAGTGATGAAAAAACAAAAAAACAAGTTGCGAATAAATATGAAGAAAATGGCTTTAAATTGTTTTCTTAATTTTGTAAAGAAAAAAATTTTGTAGTTAAAAAAAATTAACATTAGGTAAATAATTTCATTTCGAATACATTAATTTACATAAGCCTAAATTTACGAATAAAATGATTTTGGGTCACCCCCTTAATATGAGCTAGTCATTTTCACTACCACTCACTAGGTGGCAGTGCAATTTTTGACGTTTCAATTGAAATATTGGAAATATACGCGGGATTTATGTTTTGGAGTAGAAATTTATTAAAAAAAATAACTTCTATGCTTGTGTTTTCAGAAACAAATGTGTACGATTAATAAATTAAATTGATAATAAAATGGATCAATTTCCCACAGAAGAAGAAGAATATGAGCTCCTGTATCAGCAGGAGCTGGAAATGTTAAACGAAAGTAAGTTGCTCCAGGCGAGCAGAGTGTACAAAAAGTTTCACAATATTTTAGTTCCAGATAATCAAATAAACGAACAAATTATATCTGAAGAACCTCAACCTTGCTGCTCTAAGAGTATAACTGAAGCAACTCCATACGATGTCTTCCCCGATTCGCCGCAACTCTCACAAATATCTGGTACGGCTCTTAATCGTCGTCTATTTGGGACTCCTACTGGGACGAAAAGAGCATTTTCCACACCAATTGCTAAACGAATGCCTGCCATCGAGGAAATAGTCCTACCCCGGGATGTCCAGGAGGAACTACAGAACATTGGGTTGAGCAAAAAGCGAAGACTAGAAAGGGACCTCTTCGGAGATATTGATGATTTGGATGGAAATATCACCTACGTAGACCAAGAGGCAAAGAAAAAGAAACTCGATGAAGAACGTGACAAGGAGATGATACAAAAGGTACTTGAAGCCAGAAAGCATCATCGTGCAATGTCCAACGCGTTGAAGAAACCAAGAGTTAATCAACTCGATGAGATACATGCTTTCAAAATGAGGAATCTTTCTTATCATGTCCCACAGTGAGTTTTACTCATGGAATTCTTACATGTTGTATTTCTTTATATTTTGTTTCCAGGTGGCCATTCATACCGTTGCAGCGCAGTGATCATGAACGTGTCTATTGTCGCTACCACTCGATGGACTATGAAACGAAACACATAAACGACATTAACGTGTTTAGCAAGGGATACCGGGGTCTTCTTGGCGAGTCGAAGGAAGACATATGGAATGATGCCAGGGAATTGGTATAAATGGCATAGTTTATAATTATTGGAGAAAATCTTGAATGACTTGCTTTGATTTTAGGTCCTGCGGAGAATGACAATGTCTACCACACACACCAGAAATCCTTTAAGGGCCATCGATGTTCCTGAACAAGGTCTGGTTGGGTCAAGTAATTTATGGGTCGAAAAGTACAAACCGAGGAAGTATCTTGACCTTCTTTCAGACGAAGGCACCAACCGAAGCCTTTTGTTTTGGCTGAAGATGTGGGATAAAGTTGTATTTGGCAAGTAAGTTGGGTTATAGAGTAAATGTGGTTTACAAGTTGGTGGTAGTAGTAGAGAATATAAAATTATCTGAAATACGTATTGTAATAATTGCAGATCAAAGTAGAATTGAAATCAACTAAACATTTTAAAGATGCAGCTATTCTTTTAAGAGAAATGTGTGAATATAATCCTGAATCTTATCAAATATGATCAAATAATGGAGGGAGAGTGGGGTTGGTTTTCCAGATTATATTTTGCAGTCCATTTGATTGATCGTCTATCGTTTCTTTAGGTTGGATCACTAGTCCATATTTTTGAGTTTCGTAGTCGAAGGCTTCTAAAGTATATGATTTTTTATAAGTTAAGTTAGCTTAAAATAAGAATCGTCTTTGGTTGGCCTTCATTTGTACATAGTAGATAATATTTTTCAAACAAAATTCTTGTTCTTATTAAAAATTACTCTTCAAAAATACAAATAGATAAGAAATTGATATTACTTAATTTTTTAATCTTTCTAATTGTACAAATTAAATTAAACACTCATAAAACTCATTGATAAATTTATTACTTTTTTAATAGAGAATTTAAACCAAGGGAAGATAGGGAAAGTACCAAAGGTTTGAGCAACTTCAATAAGGCAACAGGAAAATTTGAACAGAATGGAGGCTGGAAGAAATCTAGAAAATCCAATTTGAACACAAATTCAGATCCTCTCGGTCGACCAATGCAAAAAATAGCTCTGCTTTGCGGCCCACCAGGGTTGGGAAAGACAACATTAGCTCATACCATAGCCAGCCACGCTGGCTATCAAGTGAGAGAAGTAAATGCATCTGATGATAGAAGCCCTGAAGCTTTTCAAATGGCTCTAGAGAACGGCACTCAAATGACATCTGTTTTGAACACTGACAAAAGGCCGAACTGCATTATTCTAGGTTTGATTTATTTCAGCATTAAACGAAACATTTAAATGAATATATGCAGTTTTAATTTATAGATGAAATCGATGGAGCACCTAGGCAATCAATAGAATTTCTTATTCGCTTTATTTCGGATAATGTTGTTGCCAAAGCAAATAAAAAAGGTGCAAAGGTGCAGAAAAATGTCTTGAGACGGCCAATAATTTGTATATGCAACGATCTATACGAACCAGCGTTGAGGCAACTACGACAGGTCGCCTTCGTTGTCACATTTCCTCCAATTAATTCATCTCGCCTTGCTGAAAGGTGAATTTTAAATAACACCGATTGGGTACATTATATGAAAACGTAAATATATAATTTTCCTTTTATAGACTGATGGAAATAGCTAGAAAAGAACGCATTAAAACCGATTTTGGAACTCTCATCACTTTGGCAGAGAAGTCTGGAAACGATGTACGTTCGTGCATATCAACGATGCAATTTTTCAAGTATGGTTTTTTTTTTTGAAGTGAAGATCCAATTCAATTTCGGTTTATTACTACAGCGCCATGAAAAGAGGTATCACGTTATCAGATGTGCTGAATAGTAATTTTGGTCTTAAAGACCGACATAGGGGACTATTCGATGTATGGACATCAATTTTCAAGGTATTTATCATAAATAAGAATATTTAATGAAAAATTGTTAATAAAATATTTTCGCCAGATTCAAAGACCTCAAAAACAACTCGATACTAAAAGTGCGGCTGATGGAGGTCCTTTAGTATCAATGACAGATATGAGTCAGGCGACCCGAATGAAAAATATTCTGCAAGTGGTTCATTCAGGAGGCGACTATAATATGTAATTAAAGTTCAAAAGAATTTTCCCAAAAGTAATTATTCTTTGAAACAATTTGGTATTTTTTTTTTTTCATTCCAGACTGATGCAAGGAGTTTATGAGAATTATCTTCAACAGAAAATGCCAGATCCCTATATGAATGGTGTTACTGAAGCTACTAAATGGTTTTGTTTTTCTGATATAGTACAACATCATATACAACACTTACAAAACTATACAGTCTACCCATACCTGCAGTATGGTTTTGTCGTTTGGCATTTGTTATTTGGCACTTTGGCTCATCCGAATGTCAGTTTTCCAATGCGTGGAAATGAGGTTAGTATAAGGAAAAGGTCATTTGTAATTATATTTTTTTTTGTTTAAGGATTCTTATAGTGCATATTGGCAAACGGATTGTATGCCTCCGCAATTCCCCTTTTTTTTAAATTAATACAATAATTCTTTTCATTTAAAATTTGCGATAGAAGAAGATAAGTAGCCGAAGTCTTGGTCGTTTTAATGTCGGACAATTATTTTTATTTTTATGGGGATTTAAGAGCAGGTCGATCCCAAAATTAATTATAAATTATTTTGTATGCGTAAATCAATCAAATAGTTTTGATTGTGGCTCAACAGAAAAACGAGAGAAAAATAGATACATAATTAAAAAGATGTTACTAGTAATTAAACTTTTTAAACTATCAAATATGTAAATTCGAGAATTATTTCAATTTAAAATTGATTGTGTTAAAACTCAAATTCAGTGAGGCACTTATTCGTTTTTTTGAATCAGTCAGAATAGTACTTTCATTCACTTCAATTATTGTTTGTACAGAGATGATTTATGGTCTTTGAAAAATTTGTTCAAAAACATTGCTTATTGTTGTCTTATAGCTGCCTAACTTAGACATAGGAGTAGATTGTCTTACCCGTGAATAATGTGATATTTATTTTTATTGAATAAAGCATATTTCCACCAATTTGAAAATAGTTAGACAGTGTCTAAGTAGACAATAATCTAATAAATACGACTTTTAGTGTCTTCTTTATCTTGTTATTGAAAACAACTAAAATTTATCTGCCATACAAAACATAAATGCATATTTATTCAGTATAATTTAATATCCAAAAGATACACTCAAGCATGGACAGCGCAACGAACTTTTTACCGGATGTCCTCTGAAGATAAAACTTCATCTCTTCTTTAGCAAAACTCATTAAATCCCCTCTTGTTGCTTGACATACTTAAAACGTAATAACATTTTATGGAAATTCGCACATTTATTCGTTTTTTTTTTTTTTTTGAAATTCCATAATTGGTTTTTATTTTCTATTCCTTACAAAAAAAATCTATTTACCAAGAATATAATTTCCTCATCCTATAACCTAGCAATTTTACCATGAGTTGCACACATTGCAATCAAATAAGTTCAGTTATAGGCTTCTAAAAAACTATAGGCTTGATTGTATATCTACGCCATTCCATCATGCAGCGTTAGTGTGTCCTGTGATGATCACACACGGTGTGAGTCTGCACTTGTTTGCTAGGTAAGTCATAAAAAGATGCTTCGGGGACCTCGACATCCTCGTATCACAGAACCAAAGTCAGAGATACGTTGAGCTACCATTCATTCATTCATTTATCCATCCACACAAACCCGGCCTGGCTAAATGTTGGCTTTTGTCTTCAATTGCAAGAACGGAACAGAACTGGTCGGTTCTGTTAGGAGTGGTGTGCCAGCCGGGGCGAACAAATGCTGATGGGGGCATAAATTATGCAATCTTCATTACCCTTTAGTGAGATAAAGATGACGAAAATAAAATCTATCCTTTTATGTCTTTATCCTTTTAATGAACATTTTTTCTCCAACGTTTCATGCAGCAATGTGTATGATTCTGCTAAGAATTACCAGCAGTAGCCCCAAATCGAGAACCCGTTCTGTGTACCTAGCACATGTCATCATATTATATTTTGAAAAGATTTTCCATAAAAATTCCCTAACAAAGAATTTCTATGGTTTAATAAATAATGAGCGGGTTTGTGTTGTGTTTGTACAATTTGCTGAAATTGAGAGAGAAATTTCACAATTTCACAATTAAACTGTGGCCTGTGAACATTTTTGATTCTGATGCAGTTAAGGGAAGAATTAAAAATGCATCTAGCAATTAGGGCTGCATTCAGAATGTAGATGAAATTATTATAAAGTAAAATCTTACTAAGGATTTGTTTGTTTCTCTAAATTTTTTTTTCTTTTTGTTTTTCTTAGTTTAAGCAAAAGACTACGTTACAAAAGCAGATCTTTCAAAGTCTTAGAAAGGGTATTAATTGCGGTTCAGTTGGAATTGGTCAGGGTAAAGTAATTTTGGTGGAAACCGTGCCGATGTTGAAGAGAATTCTGTCACCAAAAATGCGAACTGTGGCAGTGCAACTCTTGTCGCAAAAGTATGCTCAAATTTATATAATAAAATTATTCAATTTTGAATAATTAAAACAATTTATTTTATTTTTAAGGGAAAAAGAAGAATTCACTCATACGATAAACATCATGGTTGATTTGGGGATTACTTTTATCCAAGTTAAAGTGTCTGAAGGAACTTTTAATTTTCAAGTGGAACCTGATATAGATACACTGGCGCAATTTCCTGGTATAAATTAATTGGCAAAAAAAGTAAATAAATTATTTTAAAACCACTTATAATTTATTTAGGGTGTCCGGGAATAACACTTAATTATCTTGGCAAGCAATTAATTGCACGCGAAATTGATGTTGAACGAATAAGAAGATCAACACCCAAAGTATCCGGACCACAAACAAATAAAAATACTGACAATAGAGGAACGACTAAGACAGCAGAGATTATTGCTAAAGAAAAGCAAACAGCTTTTTTGGAGAGGATAAATCCAAAATGGGTCGACCAAAATAAAAAGCCCAAAAAAATAAAAAAAGTAAGCAATTCTATAACATTTTGTCCATTTTTTTTTATATTTATAAAATTGTTTGCTTATCCGTCTATTTATTTTGAAAATTGTTTAAATTGAGTTTAAAATACAGTCGACTCTCCCTAAGTCGAATTTTCATGGGATTCCAAGATTTGTTCGAGTTGGAGAGAGTTTTGGGAAAATTCGAGTTATAGAGAGAGTTGATCACGATCAACTGATTTTAAAATTCCAACTGGAATTTTACTAAAATTTTGTTTTCATTACAAGTTTTTTTTGTATATAAAAATGCAACGAACAACAGAAAAAAAGGATAACATTTTTTTTTTGTTTTTACGTAGCAAGTTTTCAAAAACTGTATTTTTGTATGGAGGTACCAGGGATATGAATAGGAAGAAAAACGAAGAGCTGACGATGATGGCACACGCGATGCTACACATACATATTAAGGGTGTTGAAGTGTGTTGGTACGAATTCCGAAGCGGTAATTTTTTTGTTTTTGTTTTTTGCTTAACAAAATTCGACTTAGGGGATGAATAAGATACTAATAATCGAAATAATGTGTTCAAGTTAGAGAGAATTCGACTTAGAGGGAGTTCGACTAAGGGAATGGTTTTTGTATGAAAAATTGAAGGGAATGATAAAATATGGCGAAAAAGTTCGAGTTAGAGAGAAATTCGACATAGAGAGAGTACGACTTAGGGAGAGTCGACTGTAACTTCAAAATGTGCTACAGACTTGAAATTTTAAATATTTTGATTTCCCACTAAAAAACTAAAATATGTACACACACACGGTTATTAGCCTTTTGGCTGAAGTTTAATAAGAGCATTCAATACTAAAAGCCACCGTCTAACTCGACTATATTATTTGGCGTTTTACGAAAATATTTGCTTACACATTTTACAGCTGAATAAAAATCTTAGCTTAATCTTAAGCCATTGCAAGCCTCAGTACATGGTGCACAATAAATGCGGTGTGTTTTCAAATCACGCCAGTACATTTTAGTAGCAACAGGTATGTAAATATATGGATGTGTAACCACATCTCGTTATCAATCTATGAGTCCAAGTGAGATCGCCGGGACAAAATGCCAAAAATTTGTGTGGACTAAAGGCCGTTAAAAAAAACTATTTTGAATCAAGTTACCAATCTAAATTAGTGTTCTCCCACTTTTTGAATTGAAAAAAAAACGATAAACAATTCGTATTCATGGTTCCAGCTCTTTATCATTTTCCCTCTAACAACATATTAAATATGTTTATGTACTGTACATACATACCTACATATAAAAAAAGTACCTACTATAAGATATGCAACTTAAAAATTTCCAATACATCATTTCAACTTTCCATACAAATTGCATTCAATTTTAAATACAACCTATAACCTAACCACAAACAACCAACATCCCTTTGTTCGTTGTGCGTATATATTCCAATATTATAGGTAAAAATATGTAAAAGTAAAATTGTATCAAAAATTGAAAGTCAATTGAAACTTTTAAATTGCGTATAACTTGACTCAAAGCCAAAATGGGTTTTGCATTTGAGAGGAGTAAAATTCAAATTAATATGGCACAAAAGCATTTCGTATGCACTTCCATACCACTTTATCTAACCCTTCAAAATAAAATACGGTCCACAAGTTTGTTAGAAACCACAATGGCGGTAGAAGAAAGGGCTCTGCAACACATTGGCTAACCTCGAATAACCCACCCTTTTTTGTATTGTTAGAGACGCATAGTTTCAACCCCTTTTTATGTGTATGTATCTTTTTTTTTTGTATTTATAAAACTTCCCGCCCCTTGTGTTCAAGTACAAGATAAAAGAACCAACTGAACTGAGTAATGATAGAACGGAAGTCGATTCCAAAGACATCCTTTATTCCTGGAAGTAGCCAATCTTCTGATTCTATTCTAATTATATCGATTTATTGACATGGACGCTACTACCAAAAGACCTTGATTTCGTGAACTTAAATCCACGAAATCCTGTAGGGAATAGGGATTTCCGTAATGGCTTGCTTGTCTTTTTCTTTCGGCCTGCACGAATTCCATCACAGAGTGGATTTGATTTCCTTTCTTAAAAGGATCACAGCCAAAAACAAGAAGTTATTTGCTTCCATTCAGTGTGGCAGTTTTTAATGCCAATAAATCAATTACACTCTGCTGAAGGAATGAATTTCTTTCAGTCTGAAGGGTGTGTGCCATTGCCACGCCACTATCATCCACCTTTATCCATAGACGCCACTATATCCAGTGTATCCCGGAATTCCTTATGGGATTTTGAAAAATGACTCGACCATAATGGAGGATTACCAAATAAACAAGAGAGTATAAAAGATCTCTGAAAACATTTATTACGTTTAAGGATTTGAGCCTTTCCTCCTCTCTAATGCCTCAGTCGTGTTTCGTGTAACTTGTGCAGTGTACTGGTGTTTTTTCACTAAGTTGTTGTGTTTCTTTTTCTGCTTTTACGAGCAACAAATAACATTGGGAAGCTTTATCAAATAACGCAGGGTAGATTAGGATAACTCAACCAGTTAGTCTAAATCCAAGTACACTTTTTTGTACAGTGTAATATCAAATCATATAGTCACGCATAATGAGAAAATTTTCATTTTCTCATCTCAGTCCTTTGTAGCACCTACAAGTCCACACAGTTGGAGGAATCCAAATGTGCTGAAGCGGAAAACTAAAGTATTCGGCTTCCACAAACATAATTATAAAGTTAAATTGAAAATAAATCCTTTTGTTTCGAAAAGCGAGGAATATTCGATGCTCTAGGCAAAAACGTCCAAGGCAATAAAGTTCAATTTTCGAATTGTCTTTGTGGGTTGAGTGGGTTGGGTGGTTTGGTTATTGAATATACTATACATAGATGTATATTCCCTCCATCGACAAGCTTTTCCAATTTATAACAATGCCTTTACAATGATGAATTTTTTTTTATTTTTGTTCACAGGTTGCTAAGGATTTCTTCGGCAGGGTAATAGTTAAATCAGCGGAGGTTTTAGCGAAAGAGGGTAAGTTCGTGAAATTGTGTTTTTGTATTAAAATGTTGTTTGTTTTTAACTAAGCAAATTGTATTGTACTGTATTTTTTTTTCTTTTAGCTGAACTTGATCCCGTCGTTAAGAGTCCTGTTTGGTTTAAGTACAAGTTGGGCTTCACGAATGCGGTTAGGAAGGATCTTTATATAAGTGATTTGCTTTGAATGTTCTGCGTTTTAAGTTAAATGTATTTATTTAAATAAATTGTGATACAATAAAGTTTTATAGCAAGTTAAATAATAACTTTATATACATATGAGAGTACAACCTGACAAATAAAAAGGGCGACAAACCTTATTTCACCTTTTATAGATTTTCATTTTATTATATTTTGTGAATATAAAACGGTGATTAGCATAAAGATGCTGACAGTTAAAGTGTGTAGGCTGGGTCAAGATAAAAAATAGTCGTATAGGCGGGATTGGTTTGTTTTCCCCAAATAGGCGGGAGGGTCAGTTTAATAGGAATGCGTGGTGGAACTGTATGAGTTGTTATATTATGAATAATAAAAATTCTTATAGTCATACAAAATTAAATTAAATATTTTATTTATTATATTTCGAGAATTTAAAATTTCATTTGAAATATTTTTATATTATTTTATATAAAATTTTTTGACTTAAGGGAACAGCACAATCAAAACTCCAGTCTGTTTTTTATGAATCAAAAACGACGGTACGGAAATAAATTTCCAAAATAATAAATTCAAAAAGAAAAAAGAATTAAGACAAATTAGTTGAAGAATGGGGGTAAATGTTACAGCGGAGCAGCTGTAAACAGATATTGGCGCTAAAATCTATTAAGCAAAAAAACGGTAGGCACACTACTAGATAAAAAGATTTCAAATTGAAGTCAAATTCGATAAAACAGCTCAAATACCCCGTGGTAAAATCGAAGACATTTAAATTAATTAAATATAAATTAATAAAAAATATTTATTTGATTTAAATTTTTATTCCACATAGATATTTTTCATCTGTTTTTGCAATTATATTTTACAAGAATGTTTGACTTCTTTTTATTTACGCTTGCATTCCTTTTCACAATCTTTGCGAGATGAGTATCGGTTTCCATTACCACCGCATCCCCCATAAGTGAACTTATCACAATTCTTTGTGCGTTGATTATATGCCCAAGAAGTTATCTTTCTACCACAAGGTCCTCTATCTGGTTTTGATTTACAATCTAGAGGAATATAACTTTTAAGGTTTCCGCGGTTGTTTACATAAATTACTCGGATTAGCCGCGTTATAATTTTTAAATATTTAGCAAGTTCAATGTAGTACTCATCCCGAACGTTTCGCTTCAAATTGCATTGAGCGCGGCTAATCCGAGTAATTTAAAAATGTCTAATCTAGAGGAATTTTAAATTATTTATTAAGAGTTTACTTAATTATTTTATGTATTTGATTAATTATATTTACCTTTGGCAAGAGCAACAGCTACAAAAAGGAGTACCAAAGCGAAAATGATTTTGCAATTCATTTTGAAATTTAAGTTGTAGATATGGTAGTTGAAGAAGATCCACTGATGCTGGAACGTTATTCGTTTAGCTTTTTATAGCAAACGAAAAAGTAGAACCTTATTTAATTTAATAAGAGCACCTACATCTTAACAAAATGATTGCAATTGCATTGTTTAAACATATTAACTACGTATTCAGTTATCAGCTTATGTGTGCCCAATTGTTAACCGAGTCAGGTGTTTTATTTCTCTTGAGATAAGATGTGAAGGAAAAATATTTGGTACATAAATAAAAATAAAATTAAACTCTTTTCTTCCATCAGACATGTTCAGGAAAATAAAATTTCAGAGGTATTAGCAATCTCAGTTACATGAACAGGACTTCTCAGCAAAATTTCTCAGTTAAGCTGTCAAAACTGTGGGAAAAAAAATGTTGGATTCGCTTATCGTATCGTAATAGCCTTGAAGCAGTCGTGGGGTAATATGGGAGAAAAAAAAATGTTTGTGGGAGTTTCTGTTTTAAAAATTTTTTGAAATCAGTAGCTATTGACCTCATTTAAGGCATTAAGGTCTTTATTTTGTTCCGAAAAGAAACATTAGCTTTCGAATTTAATCGTCATTTTTCTAATATACACCTTTTTGAGTAGCTTCTTAATTTACACATTTCACTAAAAGAAATCGTTACAAAAACTAGCTTTCAGATTATAGAAGCAAATACGTTTAAATTATTTTATTAAAAAAATCAAACAAAAACAAAAGAATACACATTTATAATGCACATATTGTACATACACACATGCATAGGTATGTTCATATATCTTGATATCTTATTTCATGAAAAAAAAACACCTGACTCGGTTAAAAATTGGGCACACTGGCAGCTGTTAACTGAATACCTAGTTAATATGTATAAACAATGCAATTGCAATCATTTTGTTACGATGTAAGGTTCAACTTTTTCGTTTGCTATAAAAAGCTAAACGAATAAGGTTCCAGCATCAGTGGATCTTCTTCAACTTCCATATCTACAACTTAAATTTCAAAATGAATTGCAAAATCATTTTTGCTTTGGTACTCCTTTTTGTAGCTGTTGCTCTTGCCAAAGGTAAATATAATTAATCAAATATATAAAATAATTAAGTAAACTCTTAATAAATAATTTAAAATTCCTCTAGATTGTAAATCAAAACCAGATAGAGGACCTTGTGGTAGAAAGATAACTGCTTGGGCATATAATCAACGCACAAAGAATTGTGATAAGTTCACTTATGGGGGATGCGGTGGTAATGAAAACCGATACTCATCTCGCAAAGATTGTGAAAAAGAATGCAGGCGTAAGTAAAAGTAGTAAAACATTCTTGTAAAATTTAATTGCAAAAATAAATTGGTTAACTGCTTTTAAAAGTTATTACAAAAATGTGGCAACACTTTTTTAATGTCGGTAAATTTGTATTGGAAGCTAAACAATTTTATTTTCTCACTAAATAAATCTCCCTTGTCAAAATAACTGGGTTAAAAATTAAAAACAAATAAATATTTTTTAATTTAATTCTTTTAAACTGGGTTATAAAATAAATCTCTCTTAACTATCTCTGTCTGTTTGATCAGTAAAAATTTTCCAATCGATTTTAAACTTACTTCGCGTTGAGTTATAGAAAATATCTATTCTTGTAGTCCCATACAATTACCTCGATAAATATGAGGAGCATGTAATGTCTATTAATGTATATAGGACGTGTGTTCTAGTATTGATAAAAATGCTACTTATGATCAGGCCTCGGATTTTACACAAAATATGCACATAAAATGAGAAAATATTTTTCCTTTGAAAACTATTATTAATAAGTGCCTAATGGAAAACAAGTGAAAAACGAGGGGTTTTTATTAAAAAAAAAACACAAAATAAATATCGTAATTTATTTTCACGATTAGGACAAATAAAATTTTATATATGTATGTAGTATTTATTGTTCCTCACTCCAATTTTAAATTTGATTAAGATGCATGAAGATAGAGTATTAAACACGGCCAGTAGTTTGTGTGTATGAGAAGTTTAAAAGCGATTATCCTATCTTCGTGAAATAAGTATTTCTTCAAACATCTTGTTTAAGAATGCCAATGATTATCTATGTAGATATATTTCAGAAGGCGCTCTTCACCCGTAGACCGAAAAATTAATTTTTTTCTAAACAGAATGGACTTTTGGTTGATATTGGTTTACATCGTAACGTGAAAATTCTTATGAAATGGAGTTCTCTTTTAAAGATTCCACAACAAAATTATTTCTACATGAACCGCGGAATCACTAAGTTAATCGGTTTTCGAGAAAATAATTTATTGAAAAAAAGCAGAAATATTTAATATACATATAATTTAAATATTCACTGTAAAATTCTTTGCTACCAAAAACACAATTTGTCTTCTTAAAACCCCCCGAAATTCATTTTAAAATGCCAACTTGCTAGTGTGTTAGGTGTAAATATGTAAGATTTGTTTTGAATTGAATTCGATTCTGTTTGGAAAAATTTCGAAATAGAATCGATTTTTTGGTTCAAAGGAATTCGTCATAAATTTCCAAAAGGCGAACTGCCCACCACCTGCCCTTGCACCTCACACACATACTGTTCGCAATTGTTTTTAAGCTCAAACACCTTTCTGGCCCACCACGTATATAATAACAATAGGTTAATGTAGCTTTTTAAATTTGTTATTACCATCAAAATTCACTATAGAGACCTGAATGTACATTATCAGCTTGATCTATCTATTTGTTCAAATAACTTGAAGTCAATTAAATGCCACTGGAGTTTTTTTTTTACACAATTTATCAATTTAATCATAAGGTTATTAAAATCTTATTTTTATAAAAAAAATAATGTAATCAAATTTAATTTTAATTCAATTGCAATATTATATGCATGTAAATTTCCAAACAAAAACAATTAACTAACAAAAATAAGAAACTTATTTTTTAGTTGGTTTACAAGATCTTTCACAAGCACTTAGAATGCCAAATCTATTTTCATTGCCTCTACAGCCGCCATAATAGAATGGTTCACATAATTTTGTTGCTGAATTATAATAAAATCTTGCTAACTTCATTCGACATGGTCCTACTTCCATTGGTAGCGAACATTTTGGATCTTGAAAAAAATAATACAATAATTAAAATATTTATTATAAATGTACATATGTGACATATACCTGGTGTTGCACATATAGCTGTTTTTATTTGATACCCAAATAAAAATATACAAAATATAGCTAATAAAATACGCATCTTAACTTTCGGGCTAGACAAGCTAATCTAACACTGAAGCAGTCAATAGAATATCTAATAAGTCATCAACTCTCAGATTGAATACACTAACTAGATGAATCGGTGGGTGTGAAAATGTAAACATCATTCAGATGGAAATTATTTAATTATATTGAGCACATTTTTAAATGATAAATTTTGAAATAAGTGCTTGTTAAAAAATTAGAATGAAACGTTATTTTATACATCAATAAAAAAAATATGGTGGAAAATTTTAAACAGCTTGGTGTAAAGGTATAATGTATAACTTTTAAATTTTTAAGTTCTTTACTAAAATACTGTTATTGTTAAACATTTTTAAACTAGTATCATACTAAATCTGTTTTCTTAATAAACTCCAGCTGAACACGCCTTTTAAACCAATGCAAGCTATGCAAGCAAACAATTGTGTTGTAATTAATACATAATGTAATGTACCTTATTGAATTATTGCATCGATTGTTATTTTTAATTGGGAATTCAGTACCCAAGATTGTGCTGGCAGAAATATTGATTTCAAAATTTTAGACGATGTTAAAGAATTGTTAGTGTGATGCTAGGTTAAAAACATGATTTTCAAAAATTTGTCAATGTCACTTTGACAATTACTAATATAAAAAAGGTTTGTTTGCTTTTTTCTTTGCATGAACTGTCCCTGTTTTATGCGTGTTGAGCTGGTGTTTTTTTTTTTAGAAAATAAATACCTACAAATTAAAAATTTAAAACTATAAGAACATTTTAGAAAAGAGCTTTAAAGTTAGAAATTTTTTAAAATTTTATACCATTATGTACATATATGTATTATTTCTTTTAAGAGAACTTTTGTTTTGTGATTTTCCTTACAACACTTACAACTTACAACTGTGTTACCGACGTGAATTACATATATACTTGTTATCAATAGTTTTTATGAAAACTCCATTTTTTTTCTGTGATGCTGTCGCTAATCTTTGTGGTCGTTTTTTTCGTGCAATTCCCCCCGGGCTCACAAAAACACACTCCTAAAATAAGTCCAATAAATAATGGATAATCTTGCAACCGGTTAAAGCAGGTCTTAAGACCTTTCAGAAAAAAATATAAATAAAAAATATTTCCCATGTGGCATCTACATATGTAATGTATGTTGTGATTTTTTTTCCAAAAAAGTTTTATGAAGCACGACTTTACTCAAATAATTGAACAGTACGATAATACGAATAAATGATTCTTATTGTTTTTTTTATTTTTATAAACTTCTAGAATACGTACGAATGTAAATATATATGCATAAAATTACAAAAAAAAAACAAATAGCATTAAGTAGGTAATAAGTATTTATTTGCGTTTATTATGAAATACAATTTAATTATTATCAAAATAAAAATGTAGGTCTAAGCTGACAGATTCCCTGGTTCAAGATATTATCTATTTTATATTTTCCTTGCAGCTGCTTCAATTGGTGCCTTACACTTCTCGATACACTCCTCCACTGTGAGAAAACTATGTGCATTTCCGGGTTTCAGATCACATCCACCGGTTTCATATTTTTGACATTCCTTCGTCATAATATTGAAGTAATAACCGAAAAATAGTTTTCGGCAAAGCCCAATGGCTATTGGTTCCATTCCAAGGCATTCCTCTGATGTTAAAATAATAATAATAATAAAATCAAATTTATTTCTAATTCCTTATTTAACATTTAGATATAAAACCCGTTTGTTCAAACGAAACATAAATTAGAATTTTAGTTAAAAATTAAACGATAAGTGCAATTGATTATACTTTACTTTACATGCCAAGTTGAATTTAATAACTATATACTCTATAATATATAAATATAATTCATTTGAGCAAAGAACGGGGTGCGATTTATTTATATTTACTGGGAATTTCAAAGGAGTAAACACAGCTTAGAGTGAGAACAAGCAAGAACAATACTTTTGAGAAATTCATCGTTTTCAAAAAGATGTGCCAAAGTCGAAGTTTAAATAACGAATGCAAAGAAATTCTTTTAATCATTTGAATTAAATGTTTTTCGTTGCATGAAAGAATAGGTACCTACGTATCTATTTTTCTTGTTCTTGATGAAATCAACTTATCAAGGTCATGTCCATAGATCAGCAGACTCAATATATATGTATATAATAATCTTTTCAGCAGCTTAATCTTAGGATCAATAAACCCCTAATTATAAGACACTTTTAATACAATTCAATACATATAAGCTTTACTTCACATCATTATTTTTAATATTTAATTTATTGATCTATAAAAAATAATCAAAACATTCAAATACCCCTACATGATTTTTCACACTCCCTGATTGTGTTAAAGCGATTTTCATTGCCCCCGCATCCGCCATAAATGAATTCATTACACTTTCCAGAGATCGGATCGTATGCGAAACTAGGAACGTACCCGAAGCACCTGCCTGCTGCCATGGTTTGACGACACTTGTCGGACTCTAAAAATAATGACAACATAACACATCATGAGGAGGAGATTCTTTTCAACGTCATCAGAAAAAAATAAGACTATATATAATTATCTACATAGATACCTCGTTTCAGAATGGCTTTACCGTCTGATGAGGTCACAGCAGTTAGAATTAGTAACAATACTAATAACAGTATTTTGTTCTTCATGGCTCAAAAACTCACAAATATAATAGCTCAATCAAAAAAAAAAAAAACTATTATGCAAATATACAAACAAAATTATTAGGTCACCGAAGCCACTAACAAAATAATAACAATCAACAGAGGCTTTAAGCCAACAAAGATATCAAGCCTACGAAAACAGACATTATCAACTAACTGAGTACAGATTGTTTGAGTATCTTGAACCAAGCTTAAGGTTATCTCTTGGATCGTGCTTTTATTAACTTTATAAGTTGACAGACAGGTGCGAGCTGCATCATCAAGCTTTAGGTATATGTGTAACGAGGTGATGTTCGACATGTCTTTAGAGTCTGGTGGAAAAGGTAGCTATAGCTGCTGGCTGAGTGTGACGATGATACGGACAGGAAACTTTCGCTTTTAGAATTTAAATGCTCTGCTCGGAGTTTGTTTTGGTCGCCTCTTTGAATTAATGGACGTTCCAAAGTGTAGGGGAGAGTGAACAATAATGTAGTACGGGAGGAATAGTACCTTTTATTAGTTCCGATAGTTAGATTTGAGAAAAAATAATGTAATGATTTCGCTACAATAAAATATATATATTATAAATGTTTCAATGTCAAAAGTGACAGCAATCATGACAGATGCAAAATTGTAGTGCAAAAATAAAAGGCTGCAGTTTGTGCTCAATCTTAAAGTTTATAGAGCAATTTTAATAACAATAATCTTACTATAGTTATATTATTATTATTTTCACAAAATGCTAGTATTCGCTTTCAAAAATAGGTAAATGTTATTTGCAACAAATTAATGATTTTGACATTTGTAAATAAACGAGATAGGGATAAACTATTATTTAAGAGTTCTATTGAATCTGACGTTTATTAATATAATCGTTCCCATAGCTAAATCTTAAAAAATGTTTTACCGGTCAATTCTAGAATTTTCATCTGGAAACAAAATGTTCTTTTAAGAAAAAAAGTGCAAGTTTGTACCATTCTCCCCTTATATTGTGTGATGTGTTTTGACGCCGCGAGCCGATGGCATTAATATGAGAAACAAACTATAATATACAAAAAAAACTGAAATCTACCACAACTGGAAATTAGTTCAACACCATAAAACGTCATTGTGACTTAAATTAACTTACCATTAAGGGTTTTCGGTTTCAGCGTATTATAAGGTTTCGAGTTTCTGTTTAAAGATTCTTTATATGGTCTTTATGGAATCACTTGTAGTTGTATGGCACCAATCCATAAAAATTTCAAGACAAAATTAGGTAATTGATTAAAGTTATTTTTTTTTACAAGTTATACGATTAGATGCGGATTTATATCCGGTTCAAGAAACTCACAGTGACAAGAAGATGTTTTTTTCTTGTTTTCAGTTTGACGTCATTTGATAAGAGTAGAGCTCTGTAAATATTTTTTTTATTAAAATCGGTGCAAGGTTCAGAATCAGTCACGCGACGATCGGGTGAAATGAGTTCTTTAGAATATTTATTTAAATACTTATCGAAGTAAATAAAAAAAATACACAATGGTTTATAAGGAAATCATGGCAAAAAATAAAATACAAATATAAATGTTTGTATCTATCATATTTTTGGAGTAAAAGTATTTAATCAGGAAATAGTCTAAAATGAAATGCTATACAAACATTTGTTGGAGAAGAGGAGACAGTTTTAACATTAGATTCATGTTTATAAACTTTTTCTATTTTCTTATTTTTTAAATGCGATTCTAACTTTAGGTGCTAAGTCCATTTATTTTTGCTTTTTCGAAACAGTGGTTTATTAAAATAAAAATAAATATTTATTGTGAATAATTGTTATTGTTATAAACATCATGCAGGTAATTTGTTATTTCACCTGATGATGTTCATAGACTTGGTAGAAACGTCACTGTCCAAAAAAAAAATGTTTTATTTGACCTGAAGCCCACAAAACAAATATTCGAACAAAAAAGTTCACCTACCATATACGTCAGTTAAATATGTATTTACATAAAAAGTACATACAAAGTACAAATAGCTTATTTCAATTTTCTCAGACCATTTTCCTGTTAAAACTTCGATTAAAAAAAGAAATCCGCACCGAATTCAAATTCAATTTTTTTTAACATATAATTGACTCATTTTAACCTAAAATTGTGCTGTGATGACTTCTTATAGAAGTGCAACATAAAATTGCCAGTTATATTTTAATATATTATACTTTGCACTTATTAAAACGGTAAAAGTTGTTTACCTACAAAGAATAATAATATAAAAAATAAAAACAAAACAAGATATGTACATATGTACTTATACATCAAGTTGTCTGACTGATAAGAGTTTTTTTTTATGAAATAAAAACTTTTACATACATACGAATTTCCATTTGTACAACTTGTGTGGTCCTGAAATATTTACACTGAAAAAAATTTAGGCTGTTTAGATATAATATGTTTGTCAATTAGTTTAAGTCTTCAATTCCCAACAATTTCATCGTAAATCTTAACTGATATAGAACATTAATTTGTAAGGTGATAACCTATAGAGAAGAAATTCAATTTCCTTTTATTTTAACTCTTCTAGAACAGGTAGCTCCCGTAAAACTTTTTTTTTCTAATTATCTCGAGGATGACTTTTAGGGTTTTGATTAAAGTACTTACCTCTAAATTTAAAAGTTATTGTAATTAAAACTGTTTTCTTTTTTTGGCATTACGGAAGTAGAGTTTTGACATTTTTTGAGGTAATTTTTTTGCCTAATCCCCATATATTTCCTTGATGACTAAACTTATTATATTTCAATTTTTTAACACTTCTTTAAAGTTGAAAAATTATATTGTAGTAGCTTTGAATTTTTAACACATGGTTCTTAGTCACTAGTTATAGCTTTCAACTTATCATTGAAAATGTAAATTTTTAGTTTTAACACATTTACAAACCAAAGTGAATATTTTGCTACAAACAAAAAGCTTATAATTCATTTATTATATTATGAGGTGCTAGTCAAAAATTAAAATTTCATTTTCGCAGAACCTTTCACATATGTAAATTGACTTTTAATATAGAGTTTTCGATCTTTTTCGATCGAACAATCATTCATATAACAGCCGTGTTTTATTTTCCACGAATCAACTAGAGAGCAGGATGCGGATCCGAAGTTGTTGTTGTACTATATTACGTGTTAAAAAATGATCCTAAGTCAGATGCATAGGTTCCATAAAAAAACTCATTTTAAGTGGAAGCTTGGTCCAAACAACAATTTATAGAAATGTTATGAGTTTTGAGGTATACTAGTATAGAGGTACATAAGTATATTATGTACGTTTATAAGTATCTAAATACTTATTACCAGGGATAGGATTTTGTTGACCTAAAAATTTAAAAAAAGGCAAAGTAAAACATCTAAAAAGGCAAAAAAGGCATTTATTCAAACAGGAGGGAATCAAATAAAAACTTAACTATAGTTACATTGAACCATAAGTTTTTTTAAATTTCCAGGCAACAACCGCCTGCGGTTGACCCTCAATAGCGCTTTAAAGGAACTGAAAGACCTCTCTACATCAACGGAAACGAGTGGAGCCCAATTGAAAAACTCCACATTACCTACTTCTATATTTTTTGGGAGCTTACTGTTTAAGTCACCTTTAATGACGCATTTATTTGGAATAATGTCTCAAGTCCCTTATATGCAGAAAAAACAGACTTGTATTTGTTCAAAACATCTTTTGCGACTGTACCTTTGGTGTCTCTAAGCCGCCCTTGATTTTGTCTAAGATTTTCGAAACTTCTCCAATTGTGTTTCCTAAATGTAAAGAAAACATGAATTAGGTAGGTACTGTTACAATAAGATGTAGCGTTGTCGTCAATTGAAAGCACTCAATGGAATAGCAGACAAAAAAGGTACATAGATTTATTTGTATTCATTTGAAATTTTTGTGTTGAGCTAATTAGTCAATGCATAGAAAAAATTATGTGGATCCGAAATATGCATGTATTTATAATTATATAAATATGAGAAAAGGCAAAAAAAGGCAACAACCAAAGAAAAGGCAAAATAAGTGTCATATGATTGCGCAAAAAAAAAAGGCAAAGTCAGCAAAATCCTATCCCTGCTTATTACTTTTTTTTTTTAATTCAAGATAGAATTCCCGTTCTTTTGGCCTAGTTTTACACTTCACACTTACCTGATTAATTGGTACACTAATCATACCATATTGGCTAGTTATTCCCAACTTTTGTCCCGTCCTCTCCCATAAATGTATAGGCTGGATGTGCGAGATTTCTACTTCATCCGCTTCAATTTAATTCAAATTAACCATTTGGTACATGGATATTTATATGTACTTAAATCCAGGCCTACGTCTAAAGCTAAACAAAGTTCTGATATAACTCAAAGAACTTTTTTATAAATTGGTATATAAGCAGACATTTTATCAAATATAACAATATTTTATTTTTATCATACGAACTTGAGTACATGGGTGGTATGACTCGATTTCTAATAATCGAGTAAAATATATGTTTTTTTTTTTAAATATAAAGATAATTTATTTTAAACTAATCATATAAAAAGTAAAAGTAATCTATAAGTTGTCAAATAACAACACTCATTCATCTTGAGCTTGGGGCTGATGTCGGGGTTGATGGGGTTGAAGTTGGAGTTTGAGTTGAAGCTGGAGTTGAATTATTTTTGCTCGATTGAAGTCTTCTGTTGCGTAGTCTACTGCTATTACAAACCCGGTCGCACTCTTCCAGGGATTCAAATAACTTCTTCCCATTTCCGCAGCCTTGGTATTTGCATTTTTCTGTATCTTGATCATAATAGATGCCCACGGTTGCTGTTGTACAAATTCCATTTATCGTTGGTCTCCTGTCACATCTTGCTGGTGGGTAGATAAATCATGATAAGTCCTCGTTATAAAATCAATTTATATATTATATACTTTCACATTATCTTACCTGTTTTTGACCAAATCGTTGCGATACAAGAAAATAAGTAAACAAAAAATATCATAAGTTTCATTGTGTGTATAATAAAAAAAAATACTGATAAAATAAAACTTTTTTTAAACTTATAGACTGATTTGCGAGAAAAGGTTGTTCTTGATGCGGTGCCAGCACTTTTACTAACTTTCGATTTTTTTGCTACACAGCATTAATTTATTCTTCGTATAAGCTGGCTCTGGTGTTATCAGTTATCACTGCATACCGAACACAAAAAAGAAATCCACGAGTGGGAACAAAATAAATTGGTACCATTCAATCAGAAATTGATAAACACGAAGGACAAAGGGAGGGACAGCGATTTTATTTAATAAACAAAAAATAACCTTTCAAATTGATTTTATTCGTGCCAGATACACAGTAAAAGATACAATGAATGTTCCCACACATATAAAAAAAAAACAAAAACAAGAACTTCACATCATCAGATTAAAAAAAAAAAAAAACATATGTTCTGCAGTTTCGAAACAATCGATTGCGAGCTTTTTCCATTTCGAAATCACAAATGCCCATAGATGATCACCGTCTGCTGACGTAAGACTGGTTAAATGGGATCGACATACACACATCTCTCTCAAAGCTATAAACCGCTTTTAGTTCCATAAAACTAGCTCCAACTGGTCAGATCTCAAACACTTTGCTTATTTACCACCCCGCATCCTTAATCCAAAGAACAAAATATTTCTCTCATCGAAATAATCAATGGAAACCAGCGAGAAAAAGGGAGATAGAAAGAGAGAGGGAGATTAAACTAAGCAATCTCTTCACTTTAATATGAAGCCGATATATTTTTTTTTTTTATTATTATTTTAATCACACGTTTTTCATTATAAAACTGACGCACTTTAAGATAGGATCAATCTACTCGCAGGTCCTGTATGTTACGCGTCAGGTACATGCAAGTTGCCAAGCAGTCGTCACGTGAGCCGAAGCTTTGGCCAGGAATCAATCGACATCCGCCCACTTCGTACTGCTCGCAAATGTTGGTTCGGGGGTCAAAGTAGTAGCCTTCGATGGCGACAGTGCAGTGGCCTTCGGATCTTGGTGGAGGCTTCGTGCAGTAACCTAAAGAACCGTATTATAATGACTTTTGTGGATTTTCGAGATAAAATTTATGTATATGTATATGTACTAGGCATGTGAGGGTACAACGAAGCACCAGTTAAAGGCGTGGGAAAACCAATCACTGACATCGATGCCAAACTAACAAGAACTAAGAAAATCCAGAACATTGTACGTATGTATATGGTTGTTGGTATTTGATAGATATTGCTCGGAGGGAAAAGTTTTACTGCCCCTTTAATTTGAAGCTTGCATTGAATTTTCTCGAGAAATACAATAACACGCTTCAGCGATGTCATTCAAAAGCTGATAAGGCTTATCGGCTTTTCTGACCGGGTGAAACAATGTGTGCACTGAAAAAAAAATAACACTTAATCACCAATATTGGTTGGAAAGAACACAAATATTAAATTAATAAATTATGTGGGTTCCAAAAGGGTTTGAAATTATAAAAACTGTTTTAATCGAACTTGATTTGTACTATGAGCTTGTTAGGCGCACAATTTTTGATGATTTGGTAAGATAAATACTACACCAACTTATCTGTAAACACTCAGTTACTTGTGCTGGATGACTGAGGTTGCAAGAACACCAAGACTTGGTTCTTAAAGACAAGACGAATATAATATGCTGTTATGGTAAAAACGTTTCAACACAATCAGAAAACACACAGCATGTAAAGCATATTTATTCACTAATTAATAATTAACTATCTGGTATTCCATTTTGTTAAAAATATTTGATTACCTTCGTACTTCTTTCAGTGTAAGCAAAGCTAATTGTTCTCAAATGTATTATCATCTACATAACTGAAAAAGTCATATTAACTCGAACCGAAAATTTAATCAATAAAATTGTCCAGCATCAAAGTGAGTATATAAGACAATGAAAATAAATTATTTTCTTCGGTGATAAGAGAATATTCATAAGAGGTTAGAAAGTTGTTGATTAAAATTCAAAGATGTCAACATGAAAACAGAAATATGAATTAACCAAAGTATAGTTTTAGCCTACTTTCAGCATTTTTGCTTGGGCTAGAGCTGGTGAAATAATTCTCCAAGATAGTCCAAATCCTTAAAAACCCAAAATTGTAGTATTTTCTCAGGTAATATTAGGTAGGTAATTGTTAAGAAAAGCCTTACTTTGATAAGATTATACCAAAATAATAATGGTGGCAATTAGAATTTTATTTGTAGTTAGCCCAACCTAGCCCCGGCTACCCCTTTTTCCTTAGGCTTATGAAAAGTTAACATGAACCGGTTCTTCAATCAGTTTCGCACTATAATTTTAACTTTACATTACACGACAAAAAATAAAAAAGTTGGGTTGGTGTCAATGAATTTCTTTTGCTCAAAATTAAAAATTCTTAGAATAAAAAAAATAATATAAAGAATTAATTCAGATTAAACTATCGTCTTTTTTGAATTTAAATTGTTACAAACGAGGCAAAAAAAAAAAAACAAATCGCTGGATTTAAGCCATCTTCTTTAACATATTTTTGTCAATACTTAATGAGAATCATAAAAATGAGTAGCAACATCATTTTTTATGTATATTGTGTGTATGGTGTCGTAAAAGTTATGGCCGGGTGTAGATGGAGCCAAATGTCAATTATACTTTGACATTTTTATGAAGTAAAAACATACAAAATAAACCTCAACAAGAAATGAATCACTATACTACTATTTTTTGCGAAATAATTTGCAAAAATTATAGAACTTGTTAATAGGGTATCACCTTTTGTGCCTTGTATTTGTTTGTTTTTTCATTTACTCAGTAGATATTACAAATTGCGAAGTGAATATCAAAAATTCAACTGGAGCATCATGAAACGTAATGTACGTATTATGTTTTAATATTTATTTTTCTTTATTTCACGGGAGATAATTTAAGAAAACGAATATTTTAAACAAATTATTTTTAATCATTACAATACCATTTTACTTAAACATATTAATTAATCTAAACAAGCTGCTTCACATGCAGCTTTGGAATTAAAGCGGTTATCATTGCCAAAACATCCTCCATAAATGAAATTTATGCATTTTCCTTCTTTTGAGTTGTATGTCCACTTTGAAAAAGAAGCCAAACAAGACCTAGTTCCATCGCTATTACGAGAGTGTTCTTGGAAACAAGCCGCTAAGAGGAAAGAAAATTCCATATAATTATAAACTTAGGCTGTTTTACTGCTCTTACCATGTTTTTCAGCTCCTATAATAATGAAAATATTGGAAAGAGCTATTACTGCAACAAAAAATATCAACTTCATTGTGCGGGATTGATTTGGTTAAGAAAAGAATGCGATGCCAACTGATTGTGTTCCTTCTTTAAGTATGGAAATAGTAAATGAATATGGATTTTATTTTCAAATATCAGGGTTGCCATTTTAGAGATTTTCTGCACCGAAATAATGGTTTTATTTTTTGTCATGTACCTATATAAAAATGTATTTTCAAGAATTTTGAAAATAGAACATTTTGGGAATTTTCTGGGCGAAATGATCAACGCTTCGGAGTTAAAGCTGAGTTAAATCCTATGAAAAATGTTTTTCAGGTCAATTTAGTTACCGATTTAAGTCATCCAATTTGGTAAGTTGTTAACTCTGGATAAAAAGAATTAATGTTTCTACTACAAAATGAGAGGGAGACAGTATGGAAATGACCGTTTCCTTAGTGTCGCATAGTATAGTGTTGTCCTTATTTCCAATGTGTCGCCTATTGATTTCAATAGATTTTTGATAACCAAATACAAAGTTGATACTTCACTGAAAAACTGCTTCAGAATTAGGTGGGGTTCAATTTATTTGCGTTTAAACTAACTTTGTTTTGACACGGAGTTAACTAAGTCACTGAAAAGCTGGCTGCTAGAACTACATTTCTTTTTTAAAATATTCTAAAAAGTTTAAAAACCGTCTTAAGTTCAAACTTTCAGAAATATCGACCTTATTGTTTTGGAAAGTTTTGAAAATCTACTATTCATATTCAGTATACCTACCAACAAATATGTACTTTTTAGAAGCCTACAAAATGTGTTCAAAATCAGTGACTTAAATCAAGTTTAAAGAAAATCGACCGTCTAGCCAGACAGACAGTATGAGACTTACTTTTTTCGTCTTTCCGATTCGAGTTCGCTTTTTTTAGGAATGTTTTTATAAATTCCAGTGGTATGCTTGCTAACAAATTTCATGCATCTGGAAACACTGGAAAAAAAAGAAGAAAGATAAACCTAACAAAACGCGATAGATAGTTGAGGTTGTTTGTCTTGTGAGTTCAAAAGGATTAGTCTATAGCTTCCAAAATGTTATGAAGTTTCTATTTATTGTTTTTTTTTTTTACTTTATTTACATATTTTTATTTCATGACATAACCATGATAAGGAAAAAAATGTTTATTTTAATATTATGTACGGTCTATAGCCGCCTAGGTATATGTAAATGAGTAGAGAAGAACACTTAAAAGTAAAATATTTTAAGCTGTATCCAAAGCAGTATTAAAGTGTGTTAATAGTTTCATATATGTATGCATATGAACCATATAATGTACTCTTTTTGCTAAAAGTGAGACGAGACACTGTGTCATTGAATAGTATAACATTGCGTTTATTTCATGGTTTATTTTTAGTGTCTTAGTTTACCTGAGCTAATCCTAAAAATATATGGAATCCGAGTTAACTCAGAAGCAGTTTTCAGTGAAGTATTAACTTTAACTCTTTATATAAATGTGCTTCCATATAGGGTCGCCCACTCTATCTAGTGTTTTGACACACATCTGTCAGAAATAACCATTCAGTTAATCCAGACTAAACTCACTTAATTCTATTATAGTAGTTAAAGATAACTCGGGTTTAACTCCGAAACTGGGATGATGATCTCTCACTGAAAAACTTAGGACCTTAATGAGTTTTTATTATTCATTTAAACATAAGCCACTCTATGTGAGAATCTATTTTTTAACATAGTTGTTATGTATGCAAAAGTAACAATAAAAAATACTTAAATATTTTACAGGAAAATGATTGTCATTACAATCAACTTACTTTGCGATTTTTCATTTCTAAAAGTAGGACATGCACATAAATAATAAATAAACTTCTGGGTCATAAGAACACCTTGCTCTTATGCACGATCACAGTGTGGATGTAAAGCCTGCATATTTGAATATGTATGTACATATATTGCAAGTAAAAATATGAAGGAGTCCCTATGTATAAAATTTTTTCAAAGTGTTTTTCTCAAATAATTTAAATAAAAATGCATTCTCATCTTCAAATTTATGAAAACTTTCTCCATTTATTTATTTTCATAAAATAATAATTTCAGAAAAAGTAACCCAAATTACCTATTTTTATTTGACAATTTCTAACTACTTTTGCATTTTTCTTCGCATTCTTTTTGTGATGTGAATTGGTTATCATTTCCATCACATCCACCATAGATGAAACGGACGCACTCGTTCTTTGCTGAGTTGTATGACCACTTTCGGAATAAACCTCTGCATTCAGAATCATCACCGTTTGACGAGTGAGGTTGCAAGCAAGCCGCTATTTGTTAAAAAAAATAGAAATAACAAATTATAATTTTAATTTGGCATAATTAAACATAATAATTAAAAAACGTTACTGATCTTACCTGGTTTTTCGGCAGCGATTAAAGCAAATAGGCTTAATACAGCAAAAATAAATCCAACAAATATTTTCATGTTGATGCTTAGAATTGTGCTTATATGAGTATACGTCTGCTTTGCAAGAAGATTGTTTAGTTATTGAATCGAATTGAATTTTCTTAAGACCTTTTTGGGAAAGAACTGATACAAAATTTTACAAAACTTAGGCCATAGGCACCGCAGCTTTTTTCTGATGTGGGGGCAATTGAAAAAGTATGACTGATGGTTTTCTCATGTTTTATGTATATACTATTTCAAAAATAACACTACATATGTGCTTGGATATTTGTTTTATTAAACATTATCACTACTATTAATACAAAAATGTTTTGTTTTCTTCTTATTAAACTTTTAAACAATTCAATTAACAAATTAAAATATTTATTAAAAAAAAATTTACTGCTAATTCACGTTAAATATAGAAAATCTAAACGAAAATCTACTACATGCAAATGCAACAAGAACTCTACTGTCGCCAAAGGAGCATTATTTAGTCAGCACACATACACTTTCTCACAAAGCTAAGTTATGCACACACTTTTGAGTTACATTATAATAAGAGTATTCATGCAACGAGATAAGTTTACCAATTGTGTAAAAAGATAAGTTTACGCAAAAGTTTGCGTGAACGTCCTTTTTATTTATTTGGATAAATGCTGCGTAATTGAATCAGCTGTTCGTTAAACGTCACGTTAAATGTCACAATGACGTTTGTATAAGTTTATCCAAATAAATTTGTATAAGTTTCCGCAACAAAATCCTTAGATAATTTTATCCAATTTGCGTAAACCATTTCGCATACAAAATTTAACAGTTCATTTACCAAAAGATACATTTATCCAAAAGATAAACTTATCTAGTGTTTTACGACGTTGCATGAATCCCCCTAATGTGACTATAGCGTTTGTTTTCATTTTCTCTATGTAGTTGGCAAAAATATCAACGCTCTTGGTTGGATTGTCTAATCAACATGAATTAAGTTCTTTTTTTTGTTTTATTGTTTTATTGGTGAGATTTAATAAAGGTGTATACACAATGTGTTGCCTAAAAATTCAAATTCTTAGCAGTAAATTCTAAAATTTTCAAATTTAGTTTTTCAGGACACACTTATGAATGTTGTGGCTATTTACTGACAATGTGTTTTTTTAATTTGCTCAATAAAAATTCATTGGTCCCGCAGAAACGCAAAGTGACCAACAATAGACCTTATAGATAGATCAACCATATTATTTTTTTTAATTATCTTGATAATTTTGTATATCTACTCATATTTTATTTTTTTTTTATTTGAATAAATTAATGTAGAAATCAAATGTCTGTGGAATTTGGGAACATTTACCCTCTTCGGTCTCTGCGGACGCCCATGATTCAAGTAGATAAGAGTTTTTTTTTTTAACCTTAAACGTGTTTTATGAACAAAAAAGTCATAAATAATCTTTATTGATTAATATAAAACTAAAAATAAACAATAAAACTAAACTATATTCTAGAAAACTTGTTTATATACTTGAAATTCAAAAGAAATACAAAAAATAAAACGAAATATACGACTAAATCGGACGAACGCAAGGTTAAAGGTTAGAAAGGTTATTCGCACCATGTACGATACGATGCGATAAGATCGATAAGAAAAGTGAATCTCAAATCGATGTGAGCAACGCAACAATCTAAGGTATTGCGTTGTAAAAACGAATTAGATAGGTGGTTAAGGAAAACAGTGTGAAAAGAGTCATAACTCATAACAGTCATAACTAGCTACTCATGAAAATTAATTTCTCTTTTAAAATCATTTGCGTCAAAAATGCAACTGCTAGACATTCATAAACGTAAACTACAAGAGTCAACACTGTTCGAAAACCCAAACCTAATTTTTTATTTAAAAAAAATTATTTTCGATAACATCATTTGCGGCGGAACTCATGCAATAAAAAGAAATCTAGTTGACGAAAAAAAATATAAAAGCAAGAAAGTGTGTTCGTAAACGTCAAATTGTTTGACGTTTGCAAAAAAATTGAATGACGTTTATCCAAAATATGCAAAACAGTTGCATATTTCACGATATAGATATTTGTGTCAAAAAATGGCCATCATTTGCGATCAAATTAACGTTTTCCTTAAGGCCGTTTTTGATTAAATCTTAAAAAAAAAACCGTTGCATGACGGCACACCCGTTCTAGATGAGTCTTAATTTCTTAATTTGGTGTCATATTCAAAGTCAACACATTTTATCATTGAAATACATTTCAAACAAATTTAAAAAAATCGTTGATTAATTGTTTTTATTATATATGTATGTTATTTTATTAAATTTAAACATTTACACTCGTCCCTTATTGAAAACCCTTTACATACTTGTTTTTTAATTTAAAAAAAAATTACAATTTTTTATTCACAAACATTGTGAGTAGATTTTTTTAAGTCCATTGTAAGCCCTTTTAAATATATTACCGCCATATTATTCACTCAATACATCCAAATTGAAACTTAAATCCGGATGAATTTATAATTACATTTACAGTTACATTATTTACAGTTTTAATCTGGATGAATCGAGTAAATAATATGGCCTATAGAGAATTTGACCTTTAGGATTAGTCTCATTTTAATCCATGAGTACTTTAGAATTAGACGATCAACTGATGTTTTCACATTAATTTTAAACAAATTAATTCGTTAAAAAATATTATAATAATTGCAGGGTACGTTATTTCTTTCATCCGTTAAGTAATGAATTTGTATTGAGTTTCGAAATTAACTTATCAATTATTGTCATCTCTGAATAAACCTGCAATGATCCCTGTAGATGAAGTAGGTTATCAGCTGATAAATTACTTCTACTTGCAACTTTAAAGCTTGTAGAAATATATCTCTCTTCAGTCCGAATACTCAAGTGAAACGTTCAAAACATAACAAGAGCATGAGACTAATATTTTTGTTTATTTTTATTACAATCATTTTTTCTGTTCTGATTGAAGCTAAAAAATCTGGTGAGATATATTGAGTGCGTGAATGAACAAATTTTACTAAATATTTGTTTTTTTTTTGTCTCAGATTCCGCATGTCTTCGGTTGTATTCATTTGATGGTAAAACAGCTTGCAGAGGTCGTACTCGAAAAACTCTGGAGAAGAGGAGAAAATTACATCAAATACAACCCCGAAAGAAATCAAAGAAGCGGCATAGAAAAATTAAAAATAAGATAAAAGTTGAATCTTCTGTAACTGAAACTACTACCAATACAATCTATATCTAATCTAGGCTCTGTTATTTAATTAAAAATATTTAATACAAAAGTTGTATATCTACAAAATATTTAAAAACTACAAAAAAATATACGAATTGAGATTTCACAATAAACAATTGTAACAAACAGCAAGTGAAATGAAATATAAAGTTTACCTACAGTTTCACGAATTTGTGATCTAAATTGTATTTGTGTGTTGTTCGTGTTTTTTTTCGAGGAAGAGCAAATACCATAAATGCATCCCTTCATTTACCTTCATTTACTAAAAGAATGTTAATTCTAGAAAATACTATCGAAGAATCTGATGAAATTCCAAGAACAAAAACTTTGAAGTGATTAAATATGACTCGATGGCAATGGGTGTCAAATTATGAAGCAGTCGATGATTTTCGTGGAATATTCTCGTTTGTTTACGAAAATATGGTTAAGTGACGCTAAAACGCTATGGATTCGAATTTTTATTTAGTTTAAATGTTATTCAGTTTGCTGACTTTCTTTGCCTTTGAGTCACGAATTTCCAATGGTATAACGTAGGTACAAGATATTGATCTCGCTATTAGATTAATGCGATGAACATATAAAAGGATTTGAGCAGAAGCAGATGCGTTTTCTGAAATTGGAAGTATTGACTTAAGAATACAAAAGGATAGACAGAAGAATCGTCCGAATCCAGAAGTTAAAAGAACAGAAGATTAGTTTCATATGGCGGTGTTGTTCAGAACATTTCTGGACTTCTATATCATGGATTTTACAAATCATAAAAATATATTAGAAGGATTTTCAGTGCTCTTCAAGTGCGAGTTGAAAAATTTATTAAAAGTGTTGAGTTATTTATAAGTATCAAATATTTCTTGTTGCTGTACATCTGTACACAAAGAAACAAGGCAAAATAAGTGGGTTTGTTCCCTTATGATCATCTGAATTTCAGTGCGCAATAAAAATTCTAGTTTGTCTTGTTTTCTTGTAATTTAGGACCGCTTGAATAGTTTGGCTTATTTGGAAATTCATCGAGAGGGACTAAGTCTTAGATGAATTATCAAAAAAAAAAAAAAATAATTTTTCGACCGACATGAAATATTACTTTTTATGACTGAACTAAAAAAGAAAGGTATTTGCCTTGAATTAGAAAACATTTCAACAAAGTTTTTTTTTATATTCCCTAACATCTCTCATAAAACTCTGATGAAACACATTAATTACTGCTTTTATCAACACGCGTGAATTCTAATTTATTTCATATGCCAAGTTTTTTGTTTACATAAGAATAAGAATAAGAAATCTTTGATTTATTCAAGATTAACTAAAAAATAAGATGATCAAAAAGATAAAATTGAGACAGAAAAGCACAAATAAATTTATATAAATTTATAAAGGTTTGCACTTTGTTTGTATTATTCTGTTTCTGACAAAACGATGTTTAAATAAGAAAATCCAAACAATAACACGTATACCTAAACCTACAACAATCTCGAAACGTGGCGTGAACAGGATAGTTAATAAATTATAATGCTTTTTTCATGACATTTTATTCAACTCAGTCGACTTTTTGTCAATTTAAAATTTAAAAATGTCAATTTAATAATAAGTCAAAAAATCTCACCATTTTCCACACTGGGAAAAAATGAATATACCTATGTACCTACATAAAACAAAATTTTAACCTGTCGATCATTTGAACGTAACCAGACCGCTTAAGGCATCCTTTGAGGTTAATTGTTCGAGCTTATTTTAGAAAGTGTAGGTACCTAAATAGTTTAATTTTTTCGGATGAAACTTTAAATAGACTGATTGTAGTTTGTAGATAACAGTTTAACTGAACAAATGACAAGTTCAGTTGTATTTCTTAGATTTCCTTAGAACACTCTTGGACAATTGTCCAGCTAACCACTTTTTAAATAGTTGGATATCTTCCTATTTATAAACGCATTTCAACAGTTGTCTATATATTATGTTCTAATATATTCATTGACATCGCTGTAATCTGTCAATTTCAGGTGTATTTGGATACGTTCGATGAACATTTCATACATTTCAAGATAACTCTTCAATTCCTTGTTTATTGTACGTAGCCACTTTAGAAAAGGTTTGGACAACCAATTGCAGTTTCTATAGTTAGACAATTGATGGAACATTTTTTTAAAATAACGCTTTGAAGTTGTACAGCTGCCCAAAATTACAGATACTTTGCAATGGGAAGACTGGTTGTAGTTAATCGACTTGATTATCTTGGTATGTACGAAATGTTCTAAATAACACTAAAATTCATTAATTCATACGAGATTGACAAATAAAAGGAATGTCAGTGGGTAAATAAACAATAGCTGGAAAACTGTTTAAAGGAATTCCAAGTTTAAAACTGAATATAAAATCAGTTTAACTGACTGTAAACATTCTTTTGCCAGTCACTGTACGCCTAACAATAATTTTTATTTGTTTTGACAAACAGCGTAGTAACTCACAAATTCTTTTTATAGGTGCCTCTTAAACCAATGAGCAATGATAAAATTTAAGATAAAAAAGTTGTTGCTCACGCAGAGTAAGTAGTTATATATGTACAGTACATAATGTATAAAAAAGAAATTAAATTAATTTAAAATTTTATTTCGCCATACATCTCTGAAAGTGTAACTTAAACTGCAGCCATGAAATTCGCTTTTGGTCTACTCGTATTTCTCATCAGCTATTTTTTAATGATTAATGCTGAAAAGGCAGGTAAGTTTTTTGTTTTTTTTTTTTTGTTCACATTTCTTTAGCCTCTAATTTTGAAATTTTGAAAATCAACAGATCCTTGTCTTCAACCTCATTCTGTTAGTGATGAAGGAAATGAAAATCAATTATTCAGAATTGGGGAATATGTTTCTGAAAATAAATGCCTCCCATATAGGATACCCGATAATGTTTAATGTTTGTTTTAAGTGTTTGATTTGAGTTAACTTTGCTGTTTTTTATGACTGTTTATTTAAAACTATAGAATATATAAAATGAAAAGAAAAAGAATTAAGTTTTTTTAAATTGTAAATTAATTTTTTTATATAATACTAGCAAAATCCCCGCCCGCTTCGCAGGGCGTTAAAAAAAAAAGTTTTTTTTTTATTTGTTTTGCATCGAATGTGTTGAAATTTTTTATAATTTTTTTTTGTCCTAAACCTTCTACCCTTATTCCTCTTTAATTAAAAAAGAAAATAAGAAAATCGGTCAACCGGTTTGGCTGGTTAGCGAACGTACACAGAACCAAACTTTAATTTATATATATAGGTGTACTTTTAAAAACTGTAGACATACAGTTTCTCCTGAACTTAAATAATATATTCATAATATTAATATAATTCGTTAAATCGGCATTCGTTATAAAGGACCACCACTATTGTTTTTATTTTTCATACCTACCTTTCTCAGAAATAACACCCCAACGAAATAATACTAAAAATAAGAAATTCGGCCTTGTTTAGTTTTTAAATATGTATATAACGCCGAATTTTCGATTTGGCTTACTATTTCATTCAAGAAAACGAAAAAGACAAATTTGCCCTTTATTACGAAGGTATTCGTAATCAAGTGGTAGTCTCGTTTTGACGAGACTTTGATCTATTTTCTTGAGTTTAATTCAATAGTTATATCTATATTTTCAATTGATATTTATACTTTCTTAGCGGGTCCCATTAAGTCAAGCTTTGCACAATGTTTCATTTTCTGTTAAAGACTTCGGTTGTAGGGTAGCGCATTTTTGCAATTCTAGGCTTATATTTTTATTATTTTCGTTTCTAAATTCTAAATTTTAATTAATTCACTCTCCCATACCGCAATATAACATTTATTGATAAGAATAGTTTTCATTTTTACAAGCGAATAAAAATTATTAATTATCATTATTATAAATTATAATAATTCCTTTTACTCCACATTTCTTTCTTCTAATAAAAAATAAGATCTAGAGGGAGAAAAAACATTTAAATTAGCTATCCTGGACCCATGTTCTGTAACTTAGGCGATAACTTTTCGCATCGTTAAAAAATGAAACGATCCATTCCGCATTTATCGCCTCTGGAAAAAAATGTGTTTCTGTAAGTCGATGCGATAAGTTCAACTTCCACACTATTTTGACTGGAATTTCCATTGGAAGGCGATAAGTCTATTTATCAGTTTGACGTTTTAAAACAAAAAAAGTTAAATTTGAAATCAAATTTATTTGTATTCGCGATTTATTTATTTGAATTATTTGTTTGGAAAGTGAAAAACATAATAAACTAGCAAAACCCCCCCGCTTCGCAGGGCGTTAAAAAAATAGTTTTTTTTATTTGTTTTCCAGCGAATGTGTTGAAAAAAGAGTAAATTATTAAAAATAAAAAAAAATGTTGCCGGTGACAGGAATCGAACCTGAGACCCCTCACGTCTAAAGCGGAGATTTTTTTTTTTTCATTTTAAATTCATTTTTGTTTTTCATTTTACTCATAACTAACTTAAAGCTAGACAAAAATTCATAAAAACTACCCTACTTATCAATAACTTACATCTTTCCACTGCACCAAGAACTCTATTTATTTAGTTTGCGCAAATTACTAAATATTGTTCAAAGCAGTGACCCATGTGACCAATTGAAATTTCATTTTTTTTTTTTAACAGATTTTCTTTATTTTTTTATATTTTTTTTTGTCCTAAACCTTCTACCCTTGTTCCGCTTTAATTAAAAAAAATTCACTAAATAATCAGTTTTGTTTACCTTTTTGTTTTCAGCCATAGATAAATTTGTTTTTTTTTGTTGTTTTCTTTTTTGTACTCCCCTTTAACACGTTCAAAATTTGAATGAAACTATTATCGCTTGCTTCTGGGTCCGTGATAATATTTGACATTTAAAATGAAAAAGTTAACGATTTTCAAAGATACAGAAACGCATTTTATCGAATTTTTCCAGAATTTCTATACCGAGTGTTCCAGTCGGTAAAGTTATCGACTGTCAAAGTTATAGAAACCCGATAATGCGATAAAGTGTGTTTCGTTTCATTTTCCATCGTTTCTCGACAATTTTTATCGACGCGATAGTTACAGAACATGGGTCCTGGTCTTACAATTCAGCTGATGATGTTTGTGAAAAATTTTATTATGGAGGATGTCTTGGAAATGATAATCGATTTGATTAAGCTTAATGTCTGAATAAAGTGAATATCTTTATATTTTCTCCTACCTTTTTTAACTGAAGTTGTAAGTGCAAATAAAATAGCATGTTTCGCTCTATTTTTTAAAAAAATTTTTCCAATGAACTTTCCAATGACAACGGTGAAAGTTTATCAATCAATAGTTTATCAAAGGCCGTGGTTTCGCGCAAGTTATGAGTTCCTTAGGGCTCTATCCTGTACCTAATCTAATTATTTTCTCAGTGTATTTAAAAACAATTTACATATGTATATGCATTTCTGGCGGATCCCAGCAAACATTTTCCTTCAGAAATGTATCATAAATGATTGACATAAGTGAACAAAACCTTTGGATCTGAATTCAGTTCTGAACCGATTTGGGTTCAAACTCCTGGGTAGCAGTACCTCACATATGAATCTTCTAAATGATTGATAAATGATTCATATATACTGGATATGAGTGAATGTATATAGAAACGTTATATATTCATTTTTTTACCATAATTTATGAGTCTTTTTTGAATCATTTAAATGAGACGAATGTGATTCATTTAAATGAAGGTATATACCCTTTTTACTTTCACTTGAAGTGAATATAAATGGAATCATTTCTAATTCATAAGAAGGATTCATTTACAATCCTTTTTGATTAGGATTTATCCATAATTTATCACTCATTTAAATGATTCATAAGTGAAGTATTGTTCCCAGGACTTTAGATTCAAATCGATTCAGAAATAAATTGAGAATCGATGGTTTCTGAAGCTAAATGTTTACTGGATTAATTCTTTTGCAAGTTCGGCATACCTAGTAGATAATTAATTATTTAATTAGTGTAAATTTAAAAATGTTTGATTATACTTAGATATTGTTTTTTTTATCTTTTTTTTTAATATGTATTTATTTTCGTGTGACCGTAAAAAAATTTTGATTGTTGTTAAAAAAAGACCTTAATAACGTAATGACCATATTGGTAACATCGCAAGACCAAATCCGCAGAAGAACTGAATTAAAATGACATATTTTGTCTTTGCAAATCTTTTGTCTCAATTTTGGTCGCGACAAGTTCCCGTTATAGTTTTTCGAAACGAAATGAAATGTACATTCACTTTGATTCATGTGTAACGAATAGAAGTGAATCCACCCATTTTACTTGTTTGAGGAATTACTTGTGTACGTTCACTTTTATTCACCTACAATGAAGGAGAATCGAATCTCAATAATTTTTATCTTGAAAAAAATAAACACAAACCTCCTTTTCCCTTCTTAAGGTAAAATGATGGTCTTTTCAAGAAAATTCAGGTTTAATTCACTAAAAATGAATATTTATCGAATGATACTCTTCATTTTTGGTGAATGTTAATTGAACATTCACTTAAATGTTTTCTGGGATGTGGAATATTTTATAACTGTAATAGAAGGACTCGCGGGGGTTATGTATTTTAACTAAAACCCAATATGATGATCAAGTTTATAAATAAAAATCTCATTCGATTTTCGTACATCTCGTTTCTCAGTCATTTCGATTTATTTAAATTCATCGAAAAATTTACCTTTTTTTGCTTGAGGCACCATTCCAACAGATCCAAATTGATATTGTAATGAACTGTTCATTTAGGATCAATTTTTCAATAGTCACTTAGCTTCAGTTTAGATAGAACTTATTCCTCAGGTTAAGCACAAATTTGATTCTACTTATTCCTATGGCAGTTAACTGAGAGTTTACCGAACTGAAACTTCATTGTGGTCTTAGATTAAGATATCGTATTTATATGACCTTATACAAAAATATAAATTTCATTCATATAAATTATAGACAGACATTGTTCAATTTGGTCCAAACATACAACTTAATAATTTAGTGTAGGTTCACCGACACCGTTATCTTTAATTCCGTGTAACAATTAAGAAAAAAAGACCGAACCATCAAAAGCTCGTCTTATCTTTGCGCTTATCAGTCGATTCAGCTTAGCTTATAGTAATAATTGAAAGTATCTGAAAACAATATTCTTGATTAGCATTAAAGAGCTAACTACCGCTAACTGCAAACCATCATCTGTACAGCACGTTAAAAATCATGAAATTATTACTTGGACTTATTCTGATGGCTGTTTTGAGCTGTTTTATTTTAATTACAGCTGCCAAATCTCGTAAGAAATATTTTATAGAATAAACTTATTCAAATGAAGTCCATTTTCTCTTATAGCTTCTTGTGAACTAAAACACTCTCAACGAGGAGATTTTAAAGAATGCAAAAAGTTACGCAGCTCACAAGAGCTTTGGACATACAATTCAGCAGCTGACCAATGCATTACATTCATCTATAATCGTTGTAAAGGCAATGATAACCGTTTTAACACAAAACAGGAATGTGAAATGAATTGTAACGGGTGATTTTTTAAGAGGTTTAGAACTTTAAAAAAAAAAAAAACACAAAAAATTCGAAAAAATGAATGAAATATTTATTTGAATCGATAGTTTGAACCTTGCAATTTAATGTTTAAAGATAATTTCATGCAAATGTTGACCGCGGCTGCGTCTCAGGTAGCCCATCCGCTGAGTCCAATTTTGGCATACTCTTTCACACATATCGGCCGGTATCTCACGAATGAATGCATGGATGTTGGCTTCCAGTGCGTCAATCGAAGCGGGCTTGTCCCTATAGACATTAGCCTTGACATACCCCCACAAAAAATAATCTAATGGTGTCAAATCGCACGATCTAGGCGGCCAATTGACCGGCCCGAAACGTGAAATTAACTGTTCACCAAACTCGCCTCGCAATTGCGCCATTGTTTCGCGTGCTGTGTGGCATGTGGCACCGTCTTGTTGAAACCACATATCATGCAAGTCAAGAACTTCCATTTCGGGCAAAAAAAAGTTTGTTATCATCGCTCGGTAGCGTTCACCATTGACAGTAACGCTGCGATTCGCATCATCTTTGAAGAAATATGGCCCAATAATGCCGCCGGCCCATAAACCACACCAAACAGTGGCTTTTTCGGGATGCATTGGTAGCTGTTGCAATGCTTCTGGCTGATCTTCACTCCAAATGCGGCAATTTTGCTTATTTACGTACCCATTCAACCAAAAATGAGCCTCATCGCTGAACACAATTTTTCGATAAACAACATTTCGAACCGAGCACGAATTTTGATAGTAAAATTCAATAATTTGCAAGCGTTGTTCATTTGTAAGACGATCCATGGTTAAATTGCAAACCAAACTGAAGCTGTTTGACAGTGACACAAGGTACTAAACACACGTCAGCTGTCAAAACCAGTGTTGCCAAAACCAAACCAGCTTAAAAATCACCCGTTAAAAACTAAAATATTTCTAATAATGTAAATTTAAGTTGAAATAAAAAAAGAAACAGGATAATATTATTTTAAATTGTTTATTTGAAAGAATTTTTTTTACATATTCTTTTAATTAATGATTTTTTTTGTTGTTGTATTGGTATTCGACTTTTTCGATATAATTTAATTTATATTGTTTTTTGTACAGGTTCTAAGATTATTTTTTTTAAGAATTTTACAATATTTTTTTTATAACTAAGCGAAATCATTATCAAAAATACTATAAAATGAAGTGGAAGCAAATTGACGAAAATTGGAAACCGCAACGTATTTTTTTTTCTTAAAAATAATTTTTTAAAATATTGGTAGTAAATTAATTATTCTATTAATATTATTTTTTTAACAAATCTGTTGAAATTAAAGCTGTTGTAGATTTCTCTGTCAATGGGGCTCATAACTTTATTGATCTAATGAAGTAATTTTCATTGTGAGTTTATATATCGACGGTTAAATATGAATACCTCCTAACAAACATTTTTTGTGAAAATCACTTTTTGATGTAGTTTCGTTAAGAAATTCCATCTGCATCGCTGAACGTATTCATTATATCGCCAGCAGCTGTCAAAACATTTTTATTGTCATTTATGAATACTTCCTATCATCTTGGCGCCTAAAATATCTCTTCAGTTTTTTGTGTCTCCTGTAAAGTTTACAAAATGCGACATAGGAGGTATTCATATTTAACCGTCGATATATAGAAATCTTTTTCCCTAGTTGTCTGAAATTGCACTAATAACATGATGGGAAATTTTGAATTTGTAAAATTCCTCTTAGTGTGAAAAAAAGAACTTTATTTCTTCGTATTGAAATGTAAAATTTAGCTAATTTGGAGTCCTAGAAAAAAAATATTTTTTTTTTTAAATAAATTTTGTTTTTTTTTTTTTAACAGAAAAGTTGTGTATGGTAGTTTTGATTTCTTACATCCTATGTTTTTTGGGGTTTTTTCGTATAAAATAAAAATACATTCAACGCAAATTTTTTTGTCAGAATCTTTAGTTAAAAAATGAGCTTATAGTGGAATTAAATTTCCAAAATTCTGCAGTCAAAATCATGTGCAAGTCGTTCGAACTCCGATCGCGACTTTAAGGACGGTGAAATAAGAATACAAAAAAATATACTTTGCGTTATGGGTGACTTTATGTCAAAACGGAATTATGTTTGTATTTTGTTATCCGTGTAACGAAATTGCGTGAAAATTTTGGTAAAAATAAAATTAAAACCTTTATTTATAAAAAAATAAAATGTTTAATTTTCTCCTAGTTCAAAAATTAAACAAAATATTGATAAAAAATAAATTCACGAATTAAATTAACTGATTCTAATTGACGTTAAATAGCAAATCTTAGTTAAAATCCACTTCATCCAAAAAGGACTCTGGCCATCGCCAAGGAGCATCATTTAGTATTCACACTTTTTCACAAAGTGTGAATATTATGCACACATACATTCTCACTTGAGATTGTGTATGACATATAATGTGACTAGCGTTTGTTTTATTTTTATTTCTAGTTCATTTTTAATTGGGAGCTAAATTGTGTGAATAAGCTAATTGACATGCATTAACTATATGTTTATTTGTTTTTTTTTATTCATAGGTCACCCACTAACTTGTGAATTAAACCCAAGCTCAAGCTAAGAAGTGACTTAGGCTTTTGCAACCCTGGTTTAATGATATTTCATGTTTCATTTCAGTTTATTAATAGGGGTGTTAGATTATCTTCAGAATTTTAATAAAGTGACATAAGATTTAAAAAAAAAATATTTTAAGGAAAATTAAATGAAACTTTCACGCGATTAACTTTATTAAGCTTCCTATCAAAAACCAAAACTTAAAGGCCAAACCACAGATAATAAACTATAGTTTATTATCTGTGGCCAAACTTTAGAATAGACACGCAGAACTTAACGAGCCAATAATCGAAAGATCACTTAATCTTTTATCATATTCATAAACTATAATTAAAGGTAATAGAATAGTAGGTGCTCCCCTGACAATAACAGTTCTACCTTCAATTTTGAGTCTTGACTTATTGAAATTAGCCTGTAATCTAAATTTTTCTAAGTTTTAGGAAACTAAAAATTTTTTTTGAAGAAATTAATCGTCAATTTGGTTCCAACTAAATAAGTGATGGTGTCCGGTGCAAAAAATAAAGGAACCTAAGACTATTTATGCATCCACTCTTAATATGGCACTCATAAACCTATTAATTTTACTATCTTACAATATAATACATTTTATTAAAGGGGTTCTATTTTCATTTTCTTTAGGTATAGTACACCCGGTCTATTCAACATTTTCGCTAACAGCGTTTGGCTGATGATTAAGCGGATGTGATGACGTTTGTGGTTGTTGCTGATGGTGTTGCTGAATATCCGGTGCGTTGTTGTTATTTGTCATGCCATTCATTGTAGTGGCTGTCATGTCTTGAGCCTCATTTTTTATGTTGTTATTCAGAGCATGGTGTAAGTTTAGGGGCGGAAGGTGTAATCTTGGGAAAGCTAATCCGGCTGCAGCAGCAGCATGTAAGGACTGCAAGAGGGCAGCTGAATGCTCTTGGGCTTTGCGACGGAGTTCGGCAACTGAACTTGAGCGCGGGTCAGAGTGATTAGAAATTGGTGGTGAGCCGGGCGAATTCGATGACGATACTGGTATCGAAGGCGGTTTTATCGGACAACATGAACATAGTCCCGGAAAGGCTGAAAAGAGAGAAGAGCAAAAAGATATTATATATTTTCAAAAAAGGGTTGGGTCAAATGAAGAAAATATATAAAGCTTTCAAAATCATCTAGAAAGATATATATGTATGTATGTATACGAGAATAATGAAAAATATAAACCTACTCCACGTTAATGTACCCATAAATCTCCAGTTACAGGTCGACGGCTGCACCTGATGTGCAGGACCGCAGCATTTATTAAAGGTATATATATGTATGTAATATACTCGTAAACCCGCCGATGACAGAACGAGTGCTGTCATGAAAAGTTAATTTCACTAAAAGCTATAGTGTCCCGCTGCTGATGCTGAAAGTTAAACTACTCTTCGGGGAAATTCCTTTAAAAATTTGATAAAGCTCCACGTAATGAAATTTAATTACGACAACAGAAGTTGTTACGAACATTATACACGCCACGCCGCACCATGCCATGCCGCGGGCATAAAGTATTAAACTTGACAGCCGGGGTAAGTGTCAGGTGTGTTTCCCTGGTTTTCATAAAATGAAATGTAATATTCCATAATGGAATGGAATCTATGCTGTCATTTCTCTCTTCCATGGGAAAATCAAACCACAAATAATACATTTATATGTATGTATGTATGTACTGAACCACGGAACGAATAACATGGCAAGGACACCACAGCAGGGGGGTATGGAGAGGGCGCAGCGCGAAGTATATCACTTGCATTATGATTGACAGCTGTCAAATCTCTAAATATAGAAACTTGGATTTGGAATAATCTGTCTTGTGCCAATGACGGTGACGGTGACAGTCCGCCAAATCGGGGATGATAGAGAAATTGATTTTGTTGTTGTGGAAAGCGAGAACAAAAATCGATGAAAACTTACCTTTAAGTCCTGGAAACAAGGGCTGGGAAAATTGTGAACTCAGCGATGCCAAATGATGATGGGGCAAAAATAGCGGTTGATTGGATCGTTGTGAACCAGAATCAAGGACCGGTCGAAAGCCCCCATTACTGAAAATACAAAGTAATTCGATTAGTTAACATTAATAGTGACTTTTTGAAAACGTCATGGTTTAATTAGTTTGCTTGCTATATCACAGAATATAAAATAACTTTGCGCACGCTAACATTTCACAGGAGGGTATTTTAACCGAAAACTTGGCATTCAAATCAAATTTAAATAAAAATAATAGAATCAGAAATTATGTACATAACATGTAGGTAATGTATTTTAATAAAAATGTGTATACCAAAAAAACGTTTATTTAAGTTGTAGTCATAGAATTTCAATTGGTCATCCATGGGCGGAGGACACTAGCATCTTATTTATGGGATATTCATCTTAAAAATTCGGTAATTGAAGTCAGTTAGTTCAAGTATAATTAGTAAGTCATAGGTAATTTTTTTTCACCCAATCAGGGATGTTGGCACCTCATTTGTGGGGCATTCAAAAAATTAGTATGCCACCTAACGCATCATTAACAAAACTTAAAAAATTCATAAAAAACGCCATGGCTGATCAATAACTGAAACTAACTGATGGCATACTTTTTTAAAATATCCCTCATCACTAAGGATGGTTTATTAAAAAAATTCTTAACATTGAAGTTCAACAATAAGAACTAAGTTCCAATTCTTTTTTCTTCTTTTCATTTTTTTTTTTTTTCAATACATATTATTTAGATTTGGTATTTTCAGAATGAGGAATTTTTTAATGTAAATTATTCCACTGTAATTCATATAGTCACATGATTGAGTTGGTAATTGTCGCGCATATTAAATTAAAATTAATTAATTTCCAACTCGAAATTAATTAGCATGCTCCATAGCCCTCTGGTTATACCCAAAATATGAATTATTTAATTTTCTGAAATTGAAATGGATGGATGGCTTGACATATTATGTTAAAGTATTTGTGCTCGATGTAGGTACACATAAAGATATGACGTTCCCATCATAACATCAAATATGCTGGCTGGTAGAGTTATAGAGATTTGGTTGCATGATTTGGATTCATGGTGCGCCAAGCAAACGCACCGACAAAGAAGAAAGTTTGTATCAATTTGACATAATTGACACCAGACATTCCATGCGGGCCTAGATTATGACTATACGTTGCATCGTCATCATTATCATCATCATAAACATGATAATGTATAAACCCTTTCTTCTTTGTCAGTTATTATAATGTGAATCACAAATCTACCGCCATCATCATAAATGCTGTCATCTATCAAATCCACAAAGGAATCAGCTAGATATATGTATATTTTATAATAATGTATATTTATACGAGTACCTACTAGGGAATGATTTGTGTTGGCATCATCTTATTTAGATACAATTCAATTTTTCGCGCACAAGACACTCAATTAATTGTTAATTAAGAGTAATTGAAGTATGTTTTGTAATTGCATTAATAATGATTACACACGCTTCAAAGAAATTCAAACATACGACACAAAATAATGCCCTTCATGATCAGGAATTGTAACAAACCGAAACAGTGTAGAAAAATTGTTTTTTTTTTAAAGATTGAACAAGATAACGTTTAACTAACTTGGAGATGAAGCAATCTTATTTTGCCTTGAAAGATAATTAAAAAAAATATAAAAAATAGCATACAAACAAAATTATGGAATTCTTGATCAATTAAATTATTATGACATTTATCTGAATAAATAAAGCAGCCTTTTAGGCGCCATTCTTTAGCATTTGGAAAACGATAAGTTAATACTGCGATTCGCAAGATGAAAATGTTTATAGATTCGTTAGAAGAAAAGAAAAAAAACTGGAACGTCAGAAAACGATGATAGATAAGATGACAGAGTAGTATGCCTTTTAATTTCGGCCAGCCTTCAGATAAATTAAAGTTTTTTTTTTTATTTAGAGCTGTTTGATAATAGGAAACTAAGATATTTGTATGTTCTACTCTTTCCTCAGCAGATCACGCATAAGTTCTTATTATGAACTTAAATATATTTAAGTTTCATTTTAGTAAATGGCCCTTATAGACCGAGAGCCCGCAGCAAACTTTGGGTGTATTTTTAGATAGGTCTGAACTTGTCATATGCAAATGGTTGGGGCGTATATCGGTAAAGCTGCATTGAAAATGTATATTTTCGAAGGGCCAGATAAAAAGTATAGTAACATAAATATTTTTAATAAATGAAAAGAAATGTTCCCTCTGATAACAAGTATGGTGATCCAAGTCCTTTTACATGGGGGACGCACTGAAGTAATGCAAAAATCTATTTTAAAATTAATTGTGACAAAAAATAATTCTTGTATCCAATGATGGGGTAGTAACCTCACATCACTAAAATGTGGGCCAAAACGTTTTTCATAATGGCACCCTCTGCCTAAGATTTACTTACTCAAAGAACGCAAAAAATAGATTTTACAAATACAACACAAAACTAAGGGTCCAAGACTTTTTTCTTTCTTAATTCCACTATAGGAAAGGAAATCTTAATCTGGCTCTGGGATTGTTCAAAAGTGCAAATTGCAAGCAAGACTACATATATATAAGTCGATGGATCACAAAAATAAGTTGTAAAAGAAATAAACCAATAAACCTTTTCCGGATATGCCTTGCCTATATTACATTTTGGCCGTATAAAGTTGAGTATAGTTTGCATCATTGAGTATTATGTTGTGAGGCTGAGTCTTTCCTTTCCTTTTTTGTTTTTCATGTACCTATGTATGTACATACCTAAAACTACAATGAATCTTTTTGAATCTTCAAAATTCAAAAGATCTACAAGACTACAAGTCAAGTAAAATTTATTTCTCTTCCGGCATTAGAGAGACACATCACAGACCCGCACTTTCTCCATACCTATGTATTCCTTTTCCTATTATAAATACATCCATATATACGTTGTTTATGCCATGTTCATTGTTCACCCCTTCTCGTGATAATGCACCCTTAATATTTTCGAAATAAAAATAAAAAGATTTCTGAATAATTCCTGAAAGTGTTTTGTTTGCCCCGCGTCTTGTCTTTTGGTCGGCAAACGAGAACGAGACTGACTGTGTAGATGATGCAAGTAGGTACTTCAAAACTTTGTAGGTACGTTCTATTCTAACTGACATATATGTATGTATGATGTACTACATATGTTGTATATCCAACATCCGTCGTATTCCTATGCAGACAACAGACCAACTTCTCTGCCCTTTCAATGATGACGATGATATGATGATGGTTGCAAATGTGAGAAAATTCCATAACAATCCTTTTCCAACGAAATTGCTACACAAGTTAGGCAGAATAGAATATGTACCTATATGGAGCTAAACCTTAGCATTATTGTTAAGTGGGCGGCTATGCGATGACGACAACTCACTACGACAATATGTGATGTGTGTGTGTGTATTCCTTCAGGATTTTTTTCTTAATTAACAAAAATTGCTGCAAGGGTAATAGACGAACAAGAGTGCGACTTAGAGAGCTGGCAAATGGAATAAAACAAACATAAAATTTGACAAATAAGAGCCTAACGACGATGTTGATTTCAACATCGTTTTTTTGTCGTTGTTGTTGCTATTGTTATTGTTGTTGTTCACAACGACTCCGCCTCATCCTCGGGGATAAATGTGCATGCAAAATTAAATTACGCAAAAGGATGAGTGCTTAATTACGAACATTTATCGTCGCAAGAAAATTCCCTTAATTATAATGTACTCTATTTTCTATAGCCAAAAGCCTTGCAGCCGAGCTCTTTATAAAAAAAATAATTCGTTGACTTGACACACGGAAAACTTTAAACTACATATTCCACGGTGTACAATCCATATGATTATCTGCCTACTAAATAAATGATCTTTCAACTTGCACTTAACTTTTACGATATGGACTTTTTTCATTCGAACTTCTGATGTTCGAAAAAGTTTAAAATTGAAAACATGGATGTGGCACCCACCCAATTTCTCATCAGAACTGCGATTGTTGCAGAATAATCAAATTTGAAAGAGAGGTAGGACTTGAAATAAATAAAAAGTAAAAAATCACAAATTTTAGATTTTTCATTCAGGGGGCGTGGCATCAAATAACTTTCTTAGAATCATATGTATTGTTTTTGTAGTCTGGATCCCTTTTCAGACTTCCATACTACACTGATTTTGACAAATGATATGTCAAACCACAGACAAGAGAAACAAAAGATAAAAAAGAGAAATTTCTCTTGTCTGTGGTCAAACGAAGCGGAATCACCTGCTGATTTGATGAATTGTAATTTTATTTTAAAAATGTTAATAATTGGTTAAAAAACTGCATTTGTTTTTAACAAACAATAAAAATGGGCGGGTTCAATGAATTACATCTGTCATCTGAATTTTCAGAATTTTGAATTTATGTCGTTGAACGCAAAAAACATCTGAAATTTCAGTGAAAAATCATTGTGTCAAATTCTTGAATTTATCTAAAGGATTTGAATCGAAATAAAATAGAACTTTCATTATATTCGTAAATTAAGCATTCATTATGAGGATGAAATTATATGAAAAATGTAACTAAATCAGCAAACGATTTTATAAATTTCCTTAAAACTGTTTGCATAGAATATCATAAATTATTTAGTTTTGTTTTTCAAATATTTTTATTGAGATGTAATTATGACCAACAAAAAATACAAAACTATCCAAATTTCAATAAAAAATTGTTTCACAATAATAATCTGCGAAATTCTGGGAAGAATTTTGAAAAACTCACTGAACAATAAACAATATTCATTGAAATAAATATTTAATTTACATTACCAAAACATAACAAAAAACACCAACCACAGTGAAAATTATAAAGTTCAACTTTATGTTTAGTATACTTCAACTGCTTTGGCATTTCCCCCACCACAAATAACTTTCATTTGAATTTTCAGATGAGAATTTCTTGTCTGAAAATTCAGATGAAACGTAACTAAAAGTCATCTGTCTTTTTATGACAGTTGGCCAATCAGAAGCTCTAAAAATTCAGAATTCTGAAAATTCAGATGACAGACGTTATGGATTGAACGCCCCCAATGTGAAAATGATTATAGATAAGAATTTAAATTACATCATTTAAAGGCAATTGAAATATTTAAAGCACAGTTAAATAAATAACCTCTAACAGGCTTTTTAAGAAAATCTAATAGGTAAGTTATGTATGGCTGGCTTGTGTTCATATTTTTTAATAAATAACCGGTATTAATTGTCCATCGCCAACTGTATATTATCTTAATAGAGGCATATATTGATTATTATATATTTGAATAAGGAACTCCATTAACTAACTAACTAAATATTAACATACCTTACATATTTCCAACCATGTAAGTTTTTTTTTCGAACCCATAAAATTAAGTCTTATTCTATTATAGAGCATAGATTTACTTTTCTATAGCACTTCGAAAAGTGGTCGTCTATTACACTCAACGTTTTCTGATTTGAAATTCCGCAACTAAACGGCTTTTTTTTTCGTCGAAGGCTCTCAGCTTGTCGCGGATGTGGATTAACTTGATAAAGGACACAAAAAAAAAAAAACTCCCATCAAAAGCCATCATGTAAACCTCTAATAGGATTTTCATTTAATTTAGGGCTTTTTGGCGACACATATCTATCGTGGGTTGTCGTCAAAACAGAGCGTCAAGCCAATTGCAAGCTGATGTTTATAATTCTGATGATGGGGAGCAAAAAAAAAAATTCAAATCCGTGTATTTGTTCAGGACATCGCAGGAAAATAAAATGAAAAATCCTCTATATTTGTCGTACTCGTATATGAAGTTTTTTTTACCTAGTCAAATTTATTCATGTGAAAACGTCGCCGGCCAAAAGCTGATGCGAAATAAGGCAAAACGTCCACAATACGAGTTTTGCCTGGACGTTAGTAATATAATGTAGGTATAGAGGTTGATAAAATTTTCATTTGTTCGTGGTCGCGGTGTAGCGAGATCCATAAAGATCCCCGTTTTTTATGTTTTCTTTTTTTTAGTTTCCTCCTCCCTGAAATGTAATAATTTTTGAATTTTAAATATCCTACGGGCATCCACTTAACTTTCATTCCAACCACCAATTGCCGGGGAGATGTGCGCCTTTTGCCTTTCTAAGCACCGACCATCGGTCGTCGTCGTAGCCGCAACGTGCTCTTGTTTTATTTTTTGTTTTGTATTTTTTTTACCATCCAAAAGCTGGTGGCCCATCGTTCCCGGGATGTTGTGAAGCTGCGCCACCACCTCCGAGTGATACTCCGGCTATATGTTATACAGAGTGGTGGTGGCCTCGTTCTAGTCTGCACAAGTACTTTTCAAATTTAATATTCCAATGGAAATTATTATATTTCCCCCGAAAATTGCCTGACTAATAATGTAGCATCCCTGTGGAAGCGAGCAAGATAGGCAAAACGGGAGCGGGTTGGAAAGCATAGCGTGGCGTAACGGCGGTAAAAATGAAAGAAATTTGCAATAAAAAGTTTTATTCTCATGCAAAATTGATGGGGCTGCCATCATAATACGCCAAGGATATCATCGCAGAGCCAGGGATGGCATCAACAGCCAGTAGTTGGGGTATTCTTTGCATTTTCCATGTTGACTTAAGTATACGAGAAGGGGTTTTTGGTGACGGGTGGCAGCGGCGGCGGCGGCGGCGGGGGTTGAAATTGGAAAATTGCATTTTCATTTTACTCGGTGAAAAATTATAATCAAAAATGATTTTTCCTAGTCTGCGCATTTGCATGGGATGTTGCTGCCGCTGCCATGTTGGGTTTATGAGGTTGGAAATCTGGGTGGGGGTGGTATTTTCACTCTATACACACATATGTAGGTACATAGAGACTAAAGCGTTCAGCTTTGCATTCGTTAATGCAAAATGCGCGCTTGCAGAAAAAAGTTTTTCAATATTTATTTATTTTTTTCTCAACATAGATTCCAGAACAAGACTGCAAAAAATTAAAAAAAAAACAACAAAAATTGAAAGGCGGGAGAAGGATGGAGCATCCTGTATACCGTTTCGCCATCATGTCAGGGATTCTTGTTTTGTTGGCTGATGCAGGAGTCTTTTTACTCTCGTTTTACTTAGAGTTTGTGCTGATTGAATTTTTAAATTTACATGAAAATGAATGGATGTGGAGTCTCATGATGGAGTCTGAGTGCCGCGTTCATAGCACATCCATGGTATGGAAAGTGGAGAAGTTTGTGGTAGTTGCGATGATTGCAATGGAATTAATTAGTTTGGGATTTTATTACTTTTTAACTTGATGATTTCGCAATCAATTAAAACTTGATGGTTGGGATTAAGAAAAGTTTTTATTTCGATGGTAAATGATTTTGTACCGTGAATATAAAAGCTATATATAGAAATGAAAAATTTCTGTGAAGGTATATATACATAATATACAACATACATTATGATGAATTGAATCAATTAAAATGAAATGAAGAATGGATCAGATTTATTAGATTTCGTATTGGTAGGTAATATTTTGTCGGTGCTTTACGCGTATAGAAGTATTGCGCCTTGATTTTGTAACATGTACATTGTACATCGTATTTATTACGAAAATAATGTAAATTCCGCTTCCGCGGTTCTCTTCAAAAAAGCTTGGTCACAGGTCAAAGCTATAACGGATTGTAAATGTCATTTTATTCACTTTTAAATTGTATAAAATTTCAAGTGAGAAGTTCACAGAAGTTCTGATATAGATGGCGCTTAACACAAAAATATGTTTCACCTATAGACCATCATGATGAACAGTTGTATATAGGGAATGGTCACGTGTTAACAAACCAATGAATTTATTCGTTTCTGCACCACACGGTTGTATAAAGAACATTGTCACTCCTTGACGTTAGCAAAAAAATCGTTAATATACTGTCAACGTAAACAGTGTTAATGCATCAATCGTAGGCCAATGCTGACCCAAAATGCGTTAACGTGTTATCTGTCGGAACGTGTTACTTACCTTGATGTCAACGCATTAACACGTTAAAATATGACATGACAGGAATAAATATAAAACATACTTTTAAATGTTTAGCCAATAGGCGCGTCCAGAGATTTCCCTCCGTCAAAAAGTGAGCAAGCGAATCCAAAATATTTTCCTCACAACTAATTTTTTTGCATCGGAAGAAGGCGTTTTAAGATGGCATTTGGATTGACTTATTCAATAAACGTCACAATATACACTATATTGTGACTATGTGTCAGGCTATACAAACAGTCAAATTTCATCGATGGATTAAAAAACCTCTAAAGCATCAAAAATGTATGAGATTTTATTTTTCACTCCTAAAAAGTGCTTTCGGGTGACATTTTGGTAAAAATAAAACTTCTTGCTTATCTGCCAAGTCATATATTGTCCAATAACGGTTACCGGTTACCCTAAAAATTCATACATTTTTGAGATTAAGGCAGTGATGTTCAAATCCATGTAAAAAAACTATTTTTTACCTTTTCTACGTAAAGTAAGTAAAAAACACGTAAATAAGTGTAAACAACGTAAAAAACCCGTAAAAAACCTGTTAAAAACGTAATAAATTCGTAAAAAAGGTAAATAACTGAGAAAAAAGAGAGAGAATATGAGAGACATTGTCATTATCTGTCAAAATCTAAATAAATAAAAAAAACTATTCGGTCGTTCAAGTGCCATGTGTTGAATTGTATATTATGTGTGTTATTGTGTTATTACATAATTGAACGATTACTTTGAGATCAAATTCAATTATTGACATCGACAGAACCGTTCCACGTTTTTTTTTTTTACTTTTTTACCTTTTTTACGTTTTTTACATAAGCATAGTAAAAATAGAGCAGGTAAAAAACTAACGTAAAAAACTATGTAAAAAACGTAATGTAAAAAATTCCAACAACACTGGATTAAGGTGAAGGTTAACGCAAGCAACTTTGCAACGACATAAAATTATGTATTATTAATTATTATTATTATTATTATTACCTATGTATATTCATTTTTTTTTTATAAAATATACATGGTATATAAAAAGATGTATAAGCGTGGCTCATAAATCATCTACCGGCTATTTTGTCAACGTATGTAAGTATTCAGTCAACGCAAGCAGTCTGTCGATGTGTCCCCTAAAAATAACTGCGTTGACAGGGCAATTACACGGTCACAAAAAGAATAAAATTAAACTCGTATCAACGCGAGCGGTAAACGTAACGGGATCGGAAGTTTTCTTCGTTGACTGTCATAAGCCTTGACAACATTGGCACATAATTCGACGACATTTTGACGTAAGAGAGTCAACGACAATCGTAGATTTAAAATAAGATTTTGATTTTACTCGAATTTTGCCATAAAAATATATGTAAGTACCTTATACATACATATTTGTTTTTTCAAATTTTAAAAACGGCTAAAGTATATAAAATTATATACATGGTTTCGCACAGGTTAGTGTTTAAAAAATTCATAGTATCATAGTTGATTGATGGACGTATGTATACATACATACATATGCGACACACAATTTTTATTGTTAAAATTGTCTTAATCGAGCAAGAGTACTGAGAGACATGTTCCACAGATTATGCCTAATACCTTAAGCAAAATTTTTAATTATTGTTTTTATCCTAAATGACATCATCTATTATCACACTTTATGATCATTAAAATTATAAATCAACATTTATTAGAATAAACACTATAAATACAATTCAGTTGAGTAGGTATATAAAACCCATCACAATTTGAATGACTTACGAATAAAAAATATCACACACAATATACAACCCTCCTGGTACCAAATAAATGAGGCGTTAAAAAAAACCTCAATAGAAATAAAACCAAAACTTATGGCAAAATAAACCGAACCGAACTGTGCCTTTTTTTATCCCATTGTTGCCATCAGTTTTTTTTTTGTCGCCTCTCAATACTCAATGAGCTTCCCTGTCGTGCAAGCCAATAGACAAAAAAAAATAAAAAAAACACCAACGTAAACCTAAACATTCCCAATCCTACTCCAAGCCATGGGGGTGGCTGATGTTAAGTATAAGGATAATAGAGATCCCTCTTAAAAAAGCAGGATTTGTTTGTTTTGCCGCGATTGTGTCAGTTCAACAAGAAGAACAATAACAACAACAAAATAATCTCAAGGGGTGTTTTTGTCGTTATTTTCGCTTGAACGCATCCGAATTGCCATCTTTTGTAGCACTTGAATAGCTAATTCGCCCTTTCTAGCTGGTTATGGTTATGTCTTTTCAATTTAATCGTACTTGTGTTTTTTTTTTTTATCAGAAATTCATAGATTCACGATGTTAAAAAAGGGAATCTTATTGTTCAATATGTGATTTTTATGAAGTGTAACGCACCGGACATCCGATGGGATAATAAATCATCAAAATGATGATAAACAATAATTTCGACCGCAAAATGATGCAACCGGAGATTTTTGCATTAATTTATTTAAAAACTATATACATATAGAAACTTATTTCTGAATATCTTTTGTGGTTCTTTTAGAAGTTTGAATATTTTTCTTTTCTTTAAATAAGTTATTTATATGTTTTTTTTTTTTAATCTTTGATCACAAAATACTTGAAGCCTTCGTTTTTTAACATGAAGATTTAATTAGCAGCAAACTCAAGGATTGCAAAGGCAATTATAAATTTAACTTCGTAAAACTTTTTCTTCTTATTTGCCTTGGTGTCATTCTCATCCTTAAATAACATGATTTTAGGTTTTTATTGACAATTCAGGAAAGAGAGAGAGAGAGAGAGATAGAGATGGGAGTATCAAAATATACCTACAACTTCAAATAAGATTTTCACCTCTGGAGCGTGGATTTTGTACATTTCAATAATTAATTTACCTATACCCTTAATTCTCGACGACGACGACGTTGATGATGATGGTAATGGAAGAGGACGCCACGCACGTCGCACGATATACATTTTCTGTGTAATTTATAATTAATTTAACTCTTCACTTGATCTTTTGCAAGCAAAAAATAAAAAAAAAATAATAATTCATTTCGAACAAGCAAAACGAAATCTGGATTTCGTTGTTTTTTTTAAATTTATTTAGCTCGAAATATGGTGGTAATTCCATAAAGATGATTCGAGACACGCAATTTTGGATTTAGCAGCACTGATGGCGATGGAAGAAATGTGATCAGGCGTAGATATATTTAATAAAATATTTTATTCATTGCATACTCTTAGCCTTAAACATGCTTTGGAAATTGTATTCTAACATAAACATACTGAGAACAGAGGTGTGTCATCTTTATTAGAAAAGGAGTAAATACTTTTAAAAGGAGTATAAAGTCAAAAGTGTCTGACGAAATTAACTTGTATTTTTTTTAATATGGAATTCTTGGCTAAGGGCTAAAATATTATCTTAAAATGAATGAAAATATTCATTGAACGTATCCAAAAGTTCAAGAAATTGACAGATAACATGGGTGTCAGTAAAATACATGAGGACATATTTAGGCCACTGTTGGAATGCGTTTATAAATAAGGAGATGTCTAACTATTCTTAGGAAGATATTCTCGAACGCTCATAAAATAAGAGCTTTATAAACCTTTTCACCGGGCAATAATACTAGTGAATATTTGTGAGTATGAGTGCTTCCGAGCGTGTTAAAATTTACATAAACATTACATTACATTTACAAACATTTCCATTTCGAAATTTTTCATTTTAAAATAATTATAGATTATAAAAAGAGTTCTTGAGAGATATTCACATTGGACTCACTCCGGCGATTTATTTCGACGTTTTCGCAATTAATTTTTTAAAAATTGTCTGCATTGTTTCACCGCCTCTTTCTCACAATAAGTGAGAGAGATACAATACTGAGAAGCCATATACATAAGTTAGCGGTGTGAGTCTAATATGTGTGAACACAGTTATGTAAATAAGAAGAAAAAAAGGAACATTCTCTGAATAGATGCTACGACGACAGCCCTGATGATACTGAGATAAGTTATAAAAAAATACCTACTTCAAAATATATTTTGATGAGTCTGAGAAATTCAATATGAGAAAGTTAAGCAGAAAGTGTCTTCTTTTAATTGGTTTAATCGGCAAAATGAATTAGTTGGTTACATATTCATACACACAACAACGGCATTTCTCTTGAATTTATACATCTAATTGGGTTAATTAATTGAAATTTATTAAAGTGACATTTTTGTATATATGAAGTACATTATTGTGTGTGTCATCGGGAGTTTAATTTGTTTGGAATCATGTTCCATGCGAATTATTAATAAAGAAGATTTAAAATAAGAAAAAAGTTAAATTTACTATCTGTTTTTGGATACAAAGAAATTCTTAAGGAATCCATTCCAAAGATTAAGATTTTAATAAGGGGTGTGAATTAAGATTATATATAGACTTAAACTTTCTATAAGACTATTAGCTATGGAATGTCTGGTTTGATAAAACAAATTTACGACTGTGAAAAAAATGTATTCATTTGTGTTTTTTTTTTATGGTTTTTCATAAAATCATTCAATTAATTTATTACCTTCTTAATTGCTAAATGTTGAAAAATATTGAATTGAATACAGTTATTAATTTAAAATCTATTTTTTCAGAATTCACGAAATTAAATTCGAAGAAAACAATTATTGAATTGAATTGATTTTCTATTCATTTAAATTTCTATGGAAGCCTTTTTATATACTTTTTAGTCTTCCAAGTCTTTTGGATTCACTGGTCTGGTTTAATTCTTTAAGAGTATTATATGAAATTGCATATATTCTTCTTTCTATAGTAGAGGATTTTATTAGAAACTTAAAGCCCTTCTGTTAACATACATTTAATACTTCACAAAAATCCTAATCCACACCAATTTCCATCAAAACATCCCAATTAAATAACAATAACACTCGATGCCCTTTAATTTTCCATAAACCTTCAGATGACAATTAAATTCCAAAATAAAAAAAATTCTATCTATAATCATCCCCTTAATAAGAAACAACAACTTCATCAATGATTGCTAATTATGTACGAATCATTAGCCTCGGCTTTTGTCCTTATTGTCGTCGTCATCATCATTGCAGCAAAACCATCAGCAGCTCATAAATATTCAGGACAATCTGTGACATTATTTTGTTTCTATTTCTGATGTTCTTGTTCGCCCATTGTCACCCCTCGGGGTCGTGATAATACAACAACTAAGTAGAGCTAAACAAGAGTATAGCATCATCGTATAAGCACATCAGGGCGATTGGCAATTGATTTAGAAACACATCGTGCGGCGGAATCAAACCGGAAGGACGTTTGATCCGAAAAATAAAAAAAAAAAATAGAAAGTAGATAACTATAAAGGAACTCTGATTTCATTTCCTCCCAGACAATCAAGGCAGTTATCCTTAATCCACCAAACGAATGTTTAAGTGAAGGCGGATTGCGATTTTCATCCCTCTCCATCAAGAGGATGTTTGTTTTGCTATAGATATAGAATACAACACACAAATACACTCATGACACTCCCAGCAGCTCCATCATCAGCATGGAAAAACCCTTCAAGAATATCTCATGCTGATATACTATCCTGAGGGTAGAGAGCAAGTCGTCGTCGTAAGTTGCGCGCACGCGTCCGCCACCCAACGGGCGGTCCGGCAATTACGTGTTTATATACCAAAACATTTTGCCACCATTTTATGTGGATTTTCCTACTTCGCCCTAATGATATTATAAGGGATTCCAAAGCTACTGCTGGGATTGTTAAGCGCAGTTGAGACTTGAGAGTTGAGTCAGACAAAGGTGGGAGGCTTGCGAGGAACAGGAGATATACGGAAACGACATTGGTAATGGTATGTCCTTTTGTTTGCTTGTTTTTCTTTTCTAACGTTCGTTCAGCAGTCGTTGTGTCGTCAATAAGTCGGTATACGGTATGGTTGCATGACTTTTGGCTCCCGTTTTTATATTTTTGCGCTATTCTTGTTCTTCCTTGCAAAAACGAAAGAGGAAAAGGAAGTGTGCATTCTCGAACGTTGTTCCAACTCGATAAATGTACAGCATTTGTTGTTTGGGCTCAGACTCACAAATCTAATGATTTCGATTGCCGGCACGTGCAAATCATTATGCTTAATCAAACAGCATAATAAACAACACCGGAAGACAGAGGGCGAATTTAGTTGTGATGCGTGATGTGAGAATAGCACTATAAGTTCATTCAATTCAAACAACTTAAGACTTACCTTTCGGAAAAGCTATTGAAGATGTGATTGCTGAACGATGAAGTCGACATTGATTGCGGAGTACGGGAGGTCAGCGACATTGGACCGCCGACTTCGATTGGTGAATCGGTGTTGTTGGAATTTGTGGGACTGGTGCCGGAGTTTTGCGGAGTTCGAACTCCAGGCGATGGTGAACCGGCACTTATGGAGCCACCTGATTGCGATGCCGATTGTGTGAGGTGTGTTGAGGAAAGAGGTCTTTCAGGATCTGAATCCATGCGGGGGCTTGTTGGTGGTGGACTGTGTGAACTACGCGGGTCATCATCAATTTCGCCAGTTATATCGGGTGATGAGTCTCGGCTGTCATCCATCTATTTAAAAAAAAATGTATGAAATAGTTTAACATTTCTGAAATAACTAAGGGCACTTCAACTTACTTTGTCTAGAGAAACTGAACCCTCACCACCATTTTCACGCTTGCGTTGCTCATCTTTTAGACGTTCAGCTTTTCGCCACTTGGCACGACGGTTTTGGAACCATACCTTAAAGAATATTGAGAATAAAATTAAGAGAATTCCAAGATTAAAATTGAAATAAAATTTGAGCTTTTAATGAAGCTGATGTTTAATGTCAAAACCACCACTTTTCACGGAGACACAGCTCTTGAAAAACACAAAACTATAAATTTAATAAAATCTTTTTCCTTAATTTGTTTGCCTTGAAAATTCTTCCGGTTTCACAGCGTATAATCTGAACTTTAGTTCAATTAAAAGTAGTTTAACTAAAATTGGGCAGCATTGTACATAGTTATGATACGTGATGTCAAGCAATATAAATATAAACAGTAGGTACGTAGCTTTTTTGAGGGTTTTCTAAAATATTTCCTTGTCTTCTCCTTCTTTCTGAAGCAGTGAACTTCACGCCACAAAACTAGTACTTTGTGAAAAGGTGTTTTTTGGGAGGGGGAATGGCGAAAACTCCACAACAACAGGTTTATTAATAAAACCGTGCGAAAATGTTTCATTTGCAATGACAAAAAAGACTTCAGAATATCTATGGTACTGGTTTTTACCAGGAGGGGTAATGTGGGAGGGGGCGGGGTTATTTGAAATTGAAAAAAAAATAATTTGATAGAATCTGGGCATATGGTAAATGATTTAGGGTATTTTTTAATGCTGTATCTAATTAACTACACATAAAGATGTTATATCTTCTCTTTTATAGTAATTTCTTAAATAAAGATGCGCGTATTTCGTAGTACCAATATACCCAAAATCTAAGACATAAGACGGAAAGATAGCGATGGATTTACACACATCATTTCAGAAAGGATACAATTAGACGCTTTTTAGATTGACTCGGGTATCACGGCAGTTGATTCGCCAGAGAAATCTGGAATGAGGATTCTTGTGAGGCGTAAAGTAAACATATAATTAAAAACCGGACTCATGAGAGTCCCATTTGTTGTTTTTTTAATGTGCGAAGTGTCAATGTATTTTGAGGCGCCTCAAAGTTTCTAATGTAAAAATGATGAGACTCACTAGCCCGGACTCAAACTTCCGATGTGTAACAGCACATCGTAATGTGCTACAGAAATGTTCACGTTTTTAGTTTACCCTACCGCCGCGCGCGCCGGACAGATGTTTAAGTGTCAATATTTTTTTTAAAAGTAAAAACTTGGTGAAGAAATCAGTTGTTATAATTATTGTGAATAAAGACAAATGATTTAGCTTAGACTGTAAGTCAATTAATCGAAGTTCTGGTGGAAACTGAAACAAGTATAATAATCCTTATTTAAGCTTCTATTAAACACCTATACCAGAGAACACCTAAGAGAAAACAAAAACACGAAAACATCATAACCCAGTTCTGATAAATAATAATAATTGTTGCTCATGGCAAATAAGAATTTTTAAGAGAGCTTCTATAAACTTGAACCTTGAACTGAAAAAAACAGTCTGTAAGTAAGTTTAAGTTTTTTTTTTAATTGAACGTGTGGCAATACTTTAACCCAGATCTGGATTATACAATGGATATAATGCAGTAAAGATAAATAAGATATATGTATGTAAATATATAGTTATAGGTTAGGTAGGTATGTGTATTTTATATATTGTATATTCTTATGAGAAAAAGCTTTATTTGTGATTCATAAATTACATACTGGAACTTAATCGACATTCGATATACTGACTCAACATTGAAAAATTCAATTCCATTTTATTCGGTCAATTAAATGCACTGCGGGTGGTCATTCTTGTCATTTGCGTCACTCAGAAATTAATTTGTTTATGTTTATCAATATATTACTGTTTTTTAAAAATTTGATGACATAGAATAAATATTATAAAGTGACTTAGTATAATTTTCGACCAATTTTGGAAAAATAATGAACTGGAGTGTATTGATCTTTTTAACGTTTTCGTTGAGTTGCTTGTTAGCTTTGGGTAAGAATTAAAATATATTTTATTTTTAATTTTAAATTAATTCAAATGTTTATCTATATCTTTTTAAATTTCATTGAAGATTGCACTTCAAAACCTGAGACTGGTCCTTGTCGAGCAGATTTTGTGGCTTGTGCTTATAATCCAATGACAAATAATACATGCAACGAATTCGATTGGGGTGGTTGTCGAGGTAATGAAAATAGATATGGTAATCGCGAAATATGTGAAAGAAACTGTAAAAAATAAATATTATACTTTTTTAAAAAAGTTATGTTTGTTTTTTGACTTTTTCTCGATGGAAAGAACAACAATATCAAACAAAGAACAGAAAACGACCGTAAACTATTTTTAATAGGCACATTTTTTTGCAAGTCCATATGGAGTTGGACGAAAAAAACAACATCGGGACTTACCAAAGTCACATCAAACAATCCAATCACACAAAGTGTCATCACTACACTTTTAACTTTTTGGCAAGCATGCAAAACAAAAACTAATTAGCCATGCGACATTAAAATAAGAATATCAATAAAGAAAATTATTCCTCTTCATGAAATAAAAATAGAACTTAATTTCATGTAACTTATAGGTAAACAAACTAAATTCCATGACAATGACGGCCATTTTGTTCTCAAAAAAAAATTGTTTCATTTGATAACTCAGATAATTTGACGTTTCGATACAAACTATCGTTGGTAAAATGATAATAAGTGCCGTTTTTATTTGTTTTTATTGGTACAAAAGGTAAGTCCCGAAAATTATCTGTACCTACTTAGCTAAGTCCATATGGAATTAAGTTTTTGTTGTATTTACATGTAAATTACTTTTCTATCATGTCGTTCCGTCAAATTCTTTATGGACTTGCAAAAAACACGCTTAATTTGATTTAGAGACAAAAATCTACCTGTATGTCTATGAAACCCATGAAAAAAAAGAATATAATTTTTGCTGGTATTTTTGGCCTTTTTTCTTAAAAGTGTTTGAATACATTTTTTAAATACCAAAATCATTGGTTTACAAAAGAACCCTTTTGTAAAAGAATACAAATGATTTAGTTTTGCGGGCGCAAACCAATTATCCACTTGGCTAACTTTGTTTACACAACCTTTAAAAGTTCAGCTTTAAAAGCCTCCCTCTCTTTTCACAAACAAGATTTCATTTTTATTATCCCTTTTCTAAGCAGAATTAGTCGGAAAAAAACTATGGAATTTGAAAAATTAGCCCAAAGTAATTTTTGATGTATGATGCGCCAAATTGTTCGGTAGCACTGCCTGCAACCACCAGCCTATTAAACATTCAAAGACTTTAGCCCTCGCGGCGAAAGGGGTTGATTTTTGTTGGTAATTGCATTTGGTCGAATAATCCTTTAATGCTGATGCTAGTTGAAGGCTGTTTCGGCGGCGGCGGTGGTAGTGGCGGCGACGAGGATTATGGTGGATTCGAAGATCGCAGAAAGGGGTAGGAATATGTGAATATACGCTTATAGTTAACACATCTGTTCGTTCATTCCAGTTCAAGGACTTTATCAAGGACCAAGGGTGGTGTGGTGTAGTGATATACGCCAGGATGGAGGAAATTTGACTGTGGTTTGGGTGCAATATCCCTTTAGGCAATTCGATTCGATTCTTCGATTGTGTAACAAGAAAAACACACATGTAATTATTTTCATGATCCTGGGCTGATGAATTTGTTCTGAGCAAATTACTCAAACCACTTACCGTTTGACAAAAAGTAGGTAGGTAGATTTGATATCGACGACGACGACCGACGGTGGCAGCGCTGCCACCCCACTCCACCCCTAGCAATATTCTGTCATTATTTACAGATTAGTTTCTGTTTCATTTGTTTGTTTGTGTTTTATTGTGTGTGGTGTTTCAATAAACATTGTATAGTAACTAGCAACTGTAACAGAGGCGACAATTGAGAACAAAAGGAGCTTTACCCGCTGATGCCTGTGGAAAAGGAAATGCCTCCAGGCGAACAAGAAGCACTTCATTGTTGTGTGTGTCGATCATTAGAGCGGGAATTTTAAATTATTATTTTTTTTTTTTACTTTTTTTTGTTTAATTTTCTTGTTTGTTTGTTCATATGGATCGACGATAACGACGATGACAGGGTTTTTAAATAATGTTGAAACAACAGACGTAAAGAACACAGAAACATGTTGGTAGAATGAAGGTATAGCTCTAACAATGGAGGGTCCTTCAGCCATCATCCCATCCAACCCTCTGAATAATTCAATTTCCGTGAAGTTCATTGAAATATGAAATTGTTATAACTCACTTTGGCGAGAAGCCCCCTTTATTGTCTCTCGCTCTCTGCCTGTGCATATATGTATATCGTTCCATCACAACAAGCCATAAATGCCTTGGAGGCTTCGCCTCCGCCCAGAAATGTCTTGAGATACAATAAATTTGTGAAAATCTTCTACCTTACCATTTTATTGTGATAGCGATATATATATGTAGCTACACACGGGGCCGTAAGTAGAGGGCGTGCATCTTGTTTGCCATTAAAGGATCTCTCTCCCGTATAATAAAGTGAGTTTTCCCCCCGAAGAAGTGGGTGGATACCCAAAGAAAATCCAGGAAAGGTTTTATTTATTACAATGTGTATACGAAGCGGATGGGGCGAATCCTTTTAAATTGTTTCGCTTTCGTCCTTTTTTCTTGTATTGTATTCGCTTCTGTGTGAGTTGAGTTGAGTATATGTGTGCGTGTTCTTATATATTCAGCCCTAGCCGGAGGGGTAATTGTGGCTCCCATTCTATTCCAGGCAATAGAATCCTTAATAGAACAATTGAAATTATAGCTATGATTACAAAGCAGAGTGGGTGAGTGAGATGTTTTGGTCTTGAAGCAATATTATATATACTCGTATATTCGAGGCACCAAACTCGGTCCTGTATTCCATATCCACAGTCATATATACAAATATGGAAACATTCAATTTGTATTTTGATTAGAAAATTTATAAATGTCTAATGGGAAAAAGGGATGTTATGGATATATTGCGGAAAACAACATCATTGTCAGAGAAAATGATTGTCTCATTAGTTAAACAAATAATTTCAATTATTGTATAGCTGTGTTTGTGTATCCAGCCAATCCAAACACATAAACCAAGGATGTATAATGAGATATATTATTTTGATAAATTTGCAAACAAATTGGATACGTTATTTTATTTGTTTGTTATTAGATGGAAAATTGCTTTCTATTAGTAGGATATCATATATAATACTAAGAAGCACTGAAAAGGATTCATTTTCCTTTTCCTTAAGGAGAAAAGTTTGAATGTTATGAATTTACAATTGAGCGAGAATGAAATTGAAAATCTTTACACACATTTTGCAAATTTTCTTGTTGCGTGTTCTTCGAGCCTCTCGGGGGCTTTGAATATGATGTAAAAGTTTTTCAATCATTTTGTTAGGGTAAAGTATATCTTAAATTAAGATGTGTAGAACTGGTACTTAAAATTCATGTTTAGAATTTAATTTTCTATAATTAAATTTAATTTGCATAATTACCTTTATCTTCTCTATTTTTTTGTTTAGAGAAGTTTATAATTTTTATTTATAGGTATGTATGTATTGGAATAGATCTTCGGAGGTAAAATTGCAACCTGAAAGTTCTACTTATGCACTTGAAAGTGCAAAAGATAAATTTAACTGAAAGTGATATACTTATTTAACTTGCACATATAGTTACATATATGTTTTAAAGCTAAGACTATAGAAAATGAGGTAAGTAATACTAATAGTTGCCGCAACGGAATGTTGTCATAAAAATGAATTATTGTAAATGTAAAATAATAAAACACAAACCAAATTTGAAATTTTTGTATTTCTTAAATAATGGTAGGTACATATATATATAACCGATGCACATATCAAAGTATATAATTTGCAAACTATGTAATAACCAAATAAATCCAATGTTTTTCTAGAAGTTATCAGCTGATATTTCTATAATAAACTTAAGCTAAAAAAGAGAAAAAGTTTAAAAACCACACAAAATTGTCGTTTTTTTAAATTAATAGCGCCAACATCATAATATGCATAAACTAAAAAAAAACGCCCAACATGTTTTTGTTTTTAATTTACCTAAAAACTATTTAAAATATTTCGAGCAAACACTTTCATTGGTATTCAAAAACCGTCATTATTTTAATAAGCTATAAGATAACAAATTTTATTAGATTTAAAATTGTACAATTCTAAATAAGGTGCGTGTCCATTTGAAAGTAAAAATACTGAGAGTAATTCTCAGTTCAATTTCTGAGAGTATATAGCTCACTTTCTAATCTCTATTCTGATATCCGTGGGAGGAAAAAAGCATATAAATTGCAATAAAAATAAAATTTTAACAATTAGATTCTCTCAAGAACTTCAACATATAAATACTGATTGAGCTTTGAACTCGAAAGATTGAAAAGTTCAAAGAATATTTTATGACATGTGAAGTGAACAATTCACGTGAATGGAAAAATTCTATCGCATCGGATAAAATAAGGTTGAATATTAGCTTCATTCAAATTAATAATTAGTAAATACCTAATGAAAAATATTCTTTTTTTGTCGGTAAAATTTTAAGTAACAAATTTGATCCATATCGTTGCGATAAAGCCGGGGGTATTTAAGTAAAAATGTGTTAGTTCTTTTTTATCCTTTTATTCTTTGAAAAAAAAAACAGCTACGTTTTAAAGAAAAATATTTTCAAAAGCTTTTCTTACGGTTGGTAAATTAACAAATAACAGCATTGCAAGTAAGAAAATATAATATTCCAAAATAATTTATAATACAAACATTTTAAAGCTTTAAATTAATTCCCAATTATTGTTGGTGAGGAATGATATAATCTCTATCATTCCTCACAACAATAATTTTGTTGATTATGTCCATTGCATAAAAAAACATTAATAATAGTCTACATTATTAATCATCAATTTCTTTTCTTCCAAAAATAAATCTTAAGTAGCAAATATATAATGTACAAATTTACTAAAGAAAAGGAAAAAAAACCTTCAAGCGAAAAAGGATTAATCTCGGACAATATCAAGTTACCTCTCTTTTTATGTTTTTTTTTTTTTATTATTTAAAAACTACCCCACACAAAAATACACTTATATAAAATTAATTTCAATTGAATATCAAATTATGATCTTTGTCGAAAAACGAAATGAACATTGCGAAAATTTCATAAAAAAAAGGACTAAAAACCATCAAAAACGTATTTTTCCTTCGTCTACGTGAATTATTAAATGTAAGTCGTCCCCGTCGAGAATATTCCCAACAAGATTATAAAATCTCCCGACTTTGTCTAAATTTCAACTCCAAACTCGAAACGAAACCGAAATGGAAATGAAATTATAATGTCCATTTCTATTAAGGAAAATTAGATATTTTTTATTCCTTCGTATAACAAAAAAAAAAGCAAGCATAACGTAATATAAATCTTCTTGGTTTTTTTATTTCATTTCATCCAAACCGCGTTTGGCCATATTACACTCATCCTCATTCTACACCGCCCCCTCCGCCCCATCGGTGGCAAGGTATAGGAAAAAAAAACCATTTTGAACAATTTAGATTGGTGTCAAGTTTCAAGAGCGTGTGCGCGTCCCTGCCAAATGGATGTGGCAGGAGACCAAAGGATGTTTGTTTTTTTTTTGGTTGGTTTTGCTTCCAGAGTATACTTTTTACCCTCGTCAAGGAGGCGAACTTTCGAAAGACGTGGAGGTATCAGACTAAAAGAAAAACCTCATTGAATTTTATTAAATCCCCTTTTAGACGAATTGAAAAAAAAAAAAATAAATAAAAATATGAAGAAGAAGCCACATCTCAAAAATATTACTCTGATGCGGCGCGTCCTGAGACAGGACATCATCTTACTTAATTTGATAAGGAGGCTTTTGTGGTTTTGCAGATTGTGACAGGAGTCAAAAATAATTTGGAACACTTTGAATTATATAGACTTTTGGGTCTGGATTTAGATCTGGAGTCACAGGGCCACATGTGTTCTTGGAGAGTGTCGGTTTGACACGTGCACGTGTATCAAGTGTCAAACTCCTTTTAATTCTCGACTTTATTTTATTTTACTTTTTTTTCAGTTGCGTGCAAAACTAATTTTATAAACGAAAAATTTGTCAATCTGTCGGTCCGTCGTGATGTCGTCGTCGTTATCGTCGTCTTCGTCGAAGTAATTGGTGGGAAACTACCGGAAAATTACTTGACAAAGGGTAGTTGCATAGCGCAAACGACATCAGTTTTTTTTTATTCTAGCAATTAATTCGTGAGAATTAATGCAAAATTTATTGTTTAATTACCACATGCGCTTGTGTTGCACCCTTCTGTCGTCTGGTAATGAATAACGACGACGCGAAGGCAGCAGACGGGGTTTGAGAACAATGCTCGACGCTTTTAAATGAAAATTGCATTTGCTGATGAAAGTTATATACACGGAAATGCCAACAATTTGTTGAAGGGCCCAAGTTGAAGAGGGCTCTTGTATGTGGTAAGTTTCATTTTGAAACTTATTTCCCGGGATACGTTTCCAAGTGTTTATATAAAAATGTTACACTGAAGTTATTCAATGGCAGCCATTGTTTTAGTAAAACAAACTTCTGTGTTTTTTTTGTTATATTGTTGACAAAACGAACTCAATACTTATAACGGTTTAATTGTGTTGCTTAATCAGAATTTAACGAAACCACCTCAAGAGCAGGCTCAAACAAAATAATTATAAAATCCTTTTAGGCCTCACGTCGTTGTCGTCTGTCGTCGGTCGTCGCTTTTGTGTGTAATTGCTCCGGAAATATGGTAAATGGGTACTCTACGTCATGTCGTTCTTGTTAGTTCCCATTATGCACGTTAGGGGTAAGCTTCCTCGTTTTTCTTGATACTAAGGTACCTACCTATACTATGTATTCCCTCTCTCTCTACCTACGTGCTTTTGACACATTGCTTGAACCTATATGTGAGAAAAAATGGAAATGAGGCAATTGCCACATTTTCAAGACCACTTTTGCTGCAAGCAGGGGGAAGTATCAACTAATTGGATAGTTCCTTAGAAAATTGCAGCTCTGTGATTTGAGTTGAAGCAAAAACAAAAAGAAAAATTACATTGCAGTGATTATTATTTTTATTAAAGTGGTTATGCTGACACCACCATACCCACTGCATCAGCAAAAGTGCCACAATAATATAGCTTATAAAAAAATGTAAAATTGTGCTAATTGGTTTGTTAATGCCAAAGAGTCTTTTACTCTTCATCTCTTGAGCTTGCTGTGTGGGTGATGAAGTGTATAACACATTTCAAAGAGTTTCCTTTTAAGAACTCATTGAATTAATGAATTCGGTTTTGCGTGCAAAAGTTGCTTAGGTAATGTTTTTAAATTTTCATATTTTTAGTTACGTACAAAGGTACGTTTACTAATACCTCCTTGTACTGTAGTGTTTGTGATAAAAGTTGGTTATTTAAATGAGCGAATCTTACAAATAAATTAGTCGCTTATGATGTGTATAAGACGGCGAAGGGACATAAATTCCTATAGGCTTAAGATCCCGAAGGAAATTTTGTTCCTTTTGAGTGGAACATATGTACCTAAATGAAGGCCCAGACTTTTCAGTCAAAAAGGACATAAATACCGATTTTTCTTAGATGAAGATACGAAATAAGTCCCATCAGATGTTACATTCCAAAATGTTTTGTTATTCTGGACTTTTACCACAATACATTTGGTATAAGAGGGCCATTCAAGGTAGGAACTTCTGTCTTAGAAAACTGCAGACCTATACTACCTGGTGACTGAACATGGGAAGGACTAAGCGGAGCGAGTCAGAGGAACCTTAAGAAGAAGTAAAAATGGTTTGAACTTTACAAAGCGGGCTATCCAAGGTACCTATAACTGTTTTCAAAGAAGAAGGTTAAACAAAATTTTAGTAAATTCTAGAACTTCCACATTTACGTGTTTGATAGTTAGATACATAAGTAACATAGTATAAGAAATAATGTTTGGATGGTATATTAGTCCCAATTTTATTGTTCAGCACTTATTTCCCGTGAGGATGGGGACAAAAAATCCGAAATAGATCTTGTTCATATACTTAATGTCCCTATCTCAAATGGGATAAAGGTCTCTTCGGCACGTCTTTTATTCTTCTTTTAAATTCCCTTACCGCATTCTGTCATTTCGCGTATAAGAATTGTTTTTTCATTCAAGTGAATTTAATCAAATAAATTGGATTCTTCTCTGTAGTAAATTATTATTGTTCAAAAATATTCCCATATTTCCATTTACATATATTTTCAAAAAGAAAAGTTCACACAAAATTCAAGAATTACAGATTTTGCAAAATCAATGGCGAACAATTATTTCGTGCGTTAAGTTTTGACAGATAAATGGTGTACAGTAGGAAACAAAAATTTAATTTTTTAGCTGAAGGCCAAAATGCTAGGCTAAGTTTTTGGAGCGAGTTTTTTATGGTTGCCAAATAATACCAAACAGACAATTTACATTGATTTGTTTGCATTACACTTTTGATTTTTAATATAGATTAGAAAGATTTTAAAAAACAAAAATAAAATCCGCAACTTTACCCACTTAATACGATGAGTTAGAAACTCAGATTTTTCGCAAAACTTACTTTGAAAACTATTTTCCCAAAAATGAACTGATATTTTTGAAAAAGAAAGTTTAAAGTTTTTTATGATAAGTGTAAGGTTAATGCGGAAGATAATTTTGAAAGTTGTCATCGCCTTAAAACTTATTTTAACTTTAACTCAGCTCAGAGAATTGGTTTAGTTTATAGGTATTAAAGTTTTCTCTATAACATTGATTATCTTACCTGTACACGAGCTTCTGTTAGATTTATTTTCATTGCCAAATCTTCTCGCGTGAACACATCTGGGTAATGAGTTTGGGCAAATGCAGTCTCCAATTCTTCAAGCTATTCAATAAAGTAAACATTAGGTTGGGTTGTTACCTAACAAAAATATAAAAAATACTCACTTGTTGTAAAGTAAACGTCGTTCGATTCCTTCGCTGCTTACGTCGAACAAAAGTTTCATCATGAATAGCAGGATGGTAGGAGTAACTTGTATCTGCAGAAAAAAATAAACATAATTTGTTAAGCTTCTTACAACAGGTTTTCCAACTCCCTATAGGTATAATATGTATATGTTATCTTCTCTCGAATATACATACCTACAGCAAAAAAAGGATCCTGAATCCTGATCCCCAACAAACGCTTGACCAAATTAAGAACTTAAGAGAAGATTTTCTACCCTTTTTTATATATATAATCTCCTCCCCATGAGATATTTTACTTAAATTATGTAACTTGAACAAATTACAAAATGTCAAAAATAAAAATTATAAAAAAAGTATCTACATCCGTTTCTTTTGAGCATAGCAGCAGAAACCCAGTTGGTTTACCTAATTATTTCATCATCATGAGTCAAAATATTAAACATTACTCCTTCAGATAAAATACAAGCAGGTATAGTTCATCCCTTCCATCAGCAATATATGTATATATATATATAGGAAAAGTGAAAGTCGTCATTATGATGATGGCCATCAATATTAAAAATTCCAAAACTTCTGACATACCCTTTCAACAAAAGGTCGGATTCTTAAATTCTCTGGAAATTAATTTTCAACTTCACTTAAATAATTAATTAGCTACAAGCAAATTACAAAATTCAATTGTTGTGAGAGTTGTTGCCTTTTATTGGAGCAAGTATATAGCTTACTGTGGGAGTGCTTCTTCTTCTCTTTCACTCCATAGAGTACGTAGATCAAGGTAGGTAGGAAGGTAAGGTAATCGGATTTAGTTATTACGTATTTATTGGATCCAGAAGGGCAAATAAAATTGTACGCTGCAGAGAAATAGGTTATAGAAAGGCCAAGAAAAGTTTCATTGGACAGAATTTGTATGAGACAGTCAACAGTTAAAATTTAAAAAAATCTGTATTATTTTAATAGATTTAAAACATTTTTGTAAAAATTTAACTTTATACTTGTTCAAAAATGGAAGCTGAAATCGGGGTTTTCAGTGTGCATTTTCTCATTTTGTTTCAAATCAAACTTCAAACTGACTTATCAAGAGGAATTTTTGTTGTTATTTTCAATTTTATACACTTGTTCCACATAACTGTGGGTAGTATAAATTAATCGACTTATCATCATACAATTCCCAATTGAAAGCAAATCGTTTGGGGTTGTTGGTGATTTTTTCGAAGAGCTTTCGGATTCTTTTTAAAACTTTTGAGAAATCTTTAAATAGTGGCGAATTTTTTATGTAAGCTTCGCAAACCGTGAGAGATCTTTAAAGAGTGACATAGTTTTATGAGTCAAATCAATCAGATGTTGTAAAGAATTTTCGAAGCAGAGGTTGATCTTACTTTAAAGTATCAACCAATATCCAAACATTATTTGAAATCAGTAGCAACGTGTTGGCGTGTTGTAAAGGTTCAGAACACAAATTTCGCTCGATGGGATAAAAAATACTTCACATAAAAACCGGTATCATTAAAAAAGTGTAATGGATTAGTGCCCACTAACCCACAGTTCTTATTTTTCCTGATTCAAGAAACAAATCTTCAGAAAAACACTTTCGTTTTCTTAATATCTCTCCACACTTGACAGGTCACCCATATAAATAACTTTAGTTACGATCACATTGAGAGCTTTCTTGTTGTGCTTCGGTACTCAGCTGTTCAAACCTAAAGCTTTGTCAGCGACAAACAAGTCATTTTGTTAGTTTTCCATAACCTGATCATCATCATTAGATTTGTTCAGTGAGAAAAACAGAACAGAACAGAATAGAACAGCACAGATTCGTGAAAAATGTCAGAACTAGTTCAAAGAATAAATGGCTACCTATGTAGCTGTCAGTTAATGTATGCTGGTTTAAAATTTACAAATATATGACTTTAAAATTAAAGTTATTCCTTATAATAGAATCAGAACTGATTAAAGTGATATTTATTATAAAGCTCTTCGTATACTATTTTTGCTTCCTTCAACCCCTACATCTCCCTCCTTCCCTCACTTAATCACTTTTTTGTCCATCAGTATAGAAAAACAATACTTTAAATTTGGATTGAAGAATAGGCGGAGTAATAAAAAAAAAAAAACATAAAAAACGAGCTATTTTCATTGAAAAAATTACAGCAGCTGATTTTGATAGTTTTCACTAATCTGTTATTCATTGTTCTACCTAAATAGCAAGTGCAGAAAATCCAGTTCTAAATGTGTTCCAAATAGACTCATTGAACATAAATTTAGAACACTTTAGAACCGAAAATTGCTCATTGAACAGCAAAAAGTTGTACTTTTCTCTTCTAAAGTGTTCTTAACTATTCTGAACAAACCTATTGTATCATTTGCTATTAGCTCTGATACACATAAACGAATTTCTTAAAAATATGTATAACCTAACATAAGTATTTATTTCAAGCCCATTTCGACATTTATACAAAAGTTTGTTGAACATGCTTCAGTTAATTTAGAGCCATTCGAAACTGCTCTTTTGACAGAAATCCGCAACCCATTGGTGTCAAAATTGAACTAAAATAAATTCTATATTCGAATACAATGACTTAAATGATTAAAATCCATTAAGTGCTGTTGCAATTATCAAACCCAATCCCTGCGTTTGTATAAAAAAAGGAATGGAACAAAATGTGTTTTAGTCCTCTATAAATAATAATCCGATAATTCGACATCTCACATCAACCCCATATATGTGTACGATTATATCTACAAGTTATGAGATTAAATATTTTCCTAGCATAACATTATATGAACACATGTCTTTGTCTCCTATCAACACCACAGCATCACCATCATCATCAACATCATCATCATCATCATCTTGTTCATCCTTGAGCGAATTGAGTCAGTTCATTTGGCCAACAACATCTCGAGGTGGAATAAAACATCGCACCATTCACTATCGTCATCATCTTGATCATCATCATTTTCATCATCACCCAGCATTAGCAGGACACCATCACAGAGTATAGTATACATTTTGTTGTTGATGATTATCGTTACATAAAGGAAGTAATTCAATTTGCAGACAGTTGGTATAACCATCATTAAAGGATTTCCATTCGGCAACCCTCCCAAAGGATAATTGAATTTCCATACTGACTGATGGCGAGTTCGAATAAGAAAGATTCACCCAGAGAATCAGAGAATCGAGAATCAATCCGTCGTCGTGGTGTACGTAACTGTGTTTGTGCGACGATGACGAGGACGGGGATGAGGAGAGACGAAGACGACTTTCCATGGTATCGAATGTCACGATTCACACGACATGGTGCTTTACAGAATATATACAGACACAGACTCCCGTCGCAGACCTCATCTGTATTTATACATACACACATACAAACACCGAGCTTTAAAAGTCCTTGCCAAGGACTTAGGCCAAAACTAATATAACGCTCGTTATGAAAATTGCTTGTAATCTCGTTGTCGAGCTCGGGATGAGTGCTTCTTCTTCTTTCTCTCTGAGGTGGTGGTAATAATTGAAGTGACTATGACTATGACTGTAGCGGTATATAGAAATTTCTAAAAAGGGATGTTCTAAGGGATGAGCGCTCACTCACCCTCCCATTCTGCACACACACACACTGTAGGTATAGGTAGGTATTTTTAGTCTATAGTAACTTTCTTTGACTTATTTTTTATTCTTTTTATGAATTTTAATATAGAGGGATAGGTATGCAAATTTGAAATTTACTGTAAAAATGTTTGCTCTTTTTTGGTGTATGGTACGAACATCATAACGATGGAAAACCCTTCAACACGTTGCTGATGAGTATCACTTTCATTGCACCCCTTCACTCACTGCATACTCGTCGCCAAAGACTAGATCACCATCCTCATCACCATCAGAGAGAGAGAGAGTGTGTCTGTTGGGAGTCGAGCAGAGAATAATATAAAAGAACGATGAATAAAATGTTTTAAGTGTCACATTTTCAATAGCAAATTGAATTTGGCATAATCGGGGCATTTGAGCCTTTTTATGTTTTTTTTTTTTTAGTTCGGTAGGTTTTCAAACCCCTGAAGAGAAGAGTCCTTAAACAAAATTCAATTTTAAATGTAAATCAGGTTTTGTTTGATTTTTGATAGTAGATACTTTATTACTCATAAATTAAATGGTAAGAAAGATTTTTGAAGTGATATGATGGAGAAGGATAAGTGATTTCTTTATTTATTATAATTTGATAACCGACAGATACCTATGTATGTATAAGTATATATATAACCTTATACCATCAGATAAATGATTGGGACTTAAAACCTTTGGAGTAGTTTAATCCTAGACATACAAACATGGAACATTATATAAATATATGGATGAGGTTATGTGATAAGGTGACCAGGTTTGCTCTCGAAGCAACTTTTATTGTTGAAAGAAGTATCTTAATTTAAATTACTGAATATTTATTTGTTATTTATTCCTACTTTATTCTTTTTTTCGACAGGTTAGATTACTTTAAGTTACATCTAGGATATAGCCTGATATGTCAAACATTAAATTTCTGAGTTATAAAATGATTTTATTTTGAGTTTAACAGTTTCATAGCATATTTTAACCTTGATTTTAAAGAACCCTTTAAAATAAGAAAATTAGAGTTGAGACAGCGACACTGGCTTGAATGTCATCATACGCCAAATTATTGAGTGTACCAAATTTCATCCATTTACGTGCGAAAAATTCAACAAAGCTTCTACCGTGAGATGTCAGTAGAGATACGATACTGTGCCCATGGTAACCCAGTAACAACTTAAATAGCTTTTGCAACTATCGGGTTTTCGAATAGGGACTTGACAACTTTGAATTTAATTTGTGAACGAACCCTTCACTAATCATCGAACTGTTATTGTCAATTTATTCAGTAAACTCAACATTTTCATCATGGACTATTTGTACGTTCTCCGATTGGGCTCTGGAGAAGATGCGCCAAGATGATGAATTTCATCGCAAAATTATCTTCAGTGACGAAGCTCATGTTTGGCTCAATGGGTTCATCAATAAGCAAAATATGCGTTATTGGTCGGGTGAAAATCCACATTTGCATTCATGAATCACAACTTCATCCACAAAAAATAATTGTTTGTTGCGGCTTGGATGCCGGCGGCGGCGTTATTGGGCCATATTTTTTCGTCGACGATAACGATCGTCACGTTATTGTGAATGGCCAGCGTTATCGCGCCATGATTACCGATATTTTTGGCCCGAAATGGAAGATATGGACGACATGTGGTTTCAACAGGATGGTGCCACAAGCCACACATCACACCTTACAATCGATTTATTAAAGAGTTGTCAAGTCCTTATTGTAAAATTCTTTACAACCAGAAGATATCAGTGTAACTTGTAGGCAAACAGAGACATAAATCCCAAGGCCATAAGTTCCGAATTGACTTTTGTCCCATTTGAGTAGGACATATGTATGTAAGAAATGTGGACATTTTTCAAACTTTTGTCAACATTTTCTGGAACAACATTACCTTGGGTGGCCGGCTGCGCGGGTTTCAATTTCAAGTATTATTACTCCACACTTTGGGTCCTTCTGTTCCAATCGTGCCGTTAGGGTATATGTTCAGTCGCCAGGCAGGTATCAACGTCAACTGTTGCCTATGGCGTGCCACCCAGAGAAGCCGCAGCAGAAATTGGAACGATGTTATGTTCTATACATAATGGCATCAAAAGGCCTTTCAAACAAAACAAATGTATACACACACTTTGTTTTATTTAAATTCTAAGATGGGAAGCGCTTAAGGAACATATATAGATTAAAAATCTAGTTCGATAATCTCTTCCCAATATAAAAATAGAAAGGGACGAGACTGAGACGAAACTGAAATTTTTAAATTTTAATGAGACCAAGACGAGGCTTCAAAGAACTATAATTTTTTTAATAATACCTACCTACTTCAAGAAAAAGTAACTAAAATACCAACATTTAAAATGGTCACCTTATACACTGACTATGTCGGATAAGACAACGGTGGACACATCAAACATTCCCATGGTATCTAAAATAATTTTAGCATTTCGTGCTAATGCGCTTACAAGTTCTTGAGTTTATCTCATTAGTTCTTATATATAAAAGCTGATGCAAGATGAAGATGGGCTGGGCTGTAGAGTAGGGCGAAGAAATCGCCTCACCATTGCATGTCTGATGGTCTTCGGATATGGTGATGTAACGATCTAAAGGAAGTGTTGATAGCCGCAAGCTTAATATCCTTCTAATCAAGTAAATGGTTGTGGGTTACGTTAAAGTGTAGGTACCTATAATATAGATAGAGAGAGTGAATGTATATTCAAGTAATTACTAATGCATTCAGGTCGAGATGCCTTATTTCACATTCCGACACCTCTCTATATAAGGAGCTGTACGAGTATACCATCTACTCAGAGAAGGTGCATGCGCTCAGACTTTCACATAAACTATAAATTAATGAAATCCACAACACTTAGGATTATCCACACCCCTGTGTGTACACAGAAGATACACATTTTGAAGACATTCCATCATCAGACTTCATTCCTCTTGTCAAATAAGCAAAGGTAGGTATATATAATGTAGATAGATATCAATTCGGTTATTTGATTAAAGGAATTTTTCATGAGTGCAACACACCATCTCAATTTACATGCTAAATAATTCGCGGAAATGGATCGGATCGGAATCTCAGAGCAATCACTTGTAATGGGAATCCAATAATTCTCGTATATATATGTACTTCTCTGCCTTTGAGGTGATGTATCAAGGCAGCCGACATAGGCGGCGGTGGCGGCGGGCGCACTGACGCACCTGTATACATTCCAATACCCTCCCATTCATTTCCGATCCCCCCCGTTCCATAGGTAACAGTGTCTGTTGGTGTATCTAGATACCTTTATGCCGTGTGTAGGTATATGGTATAGGTATAGGTACCTACCCATAGTATTGATCGATTCGGAAGGAGTGCAGCACGGATTTACTTTGGAATTTTCATATACCTACTCGTATACATGGGATGGGTGCCACAAAAATAAAAAATAAGTTTAAAAAAAATGAAATTCACTCCTAATGGAATTCGTCGTCGAACATGATGGGGTGACAGGCTCAAATTATGATAAATATTTTATGAGCGTAATACAATCAATTGTCACCTTCAATTCAGCGTGAAAGCAATGAAATTTGCATTTATTTTTTTATTATTATAGGTACGCACAAATATATATAAATTTATTTGATTCATACGGTCGCTTGTTTCCATTAACAAATTTGTATAATTATTAAAAAGTATTCCATGTGGAGTTTTAAATTTAATATTATGCGTCTGTTTATTAACTGCAACTTCTTGCTACCAGTTTACTACTTGTCAAAAATGTCTATGGCATTTTACATCGCACGAAGTCGTACAACGTTTCAAATTACCAAGAGTATAGACATATTATTATAAAAGAAATCAATACTATATTTATGGACTTATTTTAAGATTTCAAAATGAATTATTGCTGTGACTGACCAATATTTGAAAAAAAAAACAAATTAAATAACATACAAATATTGCTTCTTGACAAAATATCGGTTGTCAAATTGAAAATTGATGGTTATCAATTGAAAATGATACATAAGCCAATAAGTGTAGATTGAAAGCAAAAACTTGATTTAATGGGATTATTCTGATGCCTATGTATACTGCGACTTTACAGTTTCTGAAAATACTTGTAATAAGTAGGTACCTACTAATGGAGTTTGGATGCTACAATCTGAAAAATTATATTTATATAATTATTGCAAAAAATCCTAATCCTAAAAAAAACTTTTGTTGCCACTTTTCTAACGATTGGCACATTGGGTTTAAAAACCGTACACCTAAACACTTTTCTGGATATTTTTACCAAATATCCTTCTTACAGTTTTCGAAGAATTAGAAGGATTTATAAGTTTTGCTGGTATTCCGTACCATCAGGCAAATTTGTTTTGCATTCCACTAATATTCATATGCAATCTAATTAGTGCAGACAATATTTTTTTGGTTTTCTTCGTTTTTCTTCGTTTGTACTACTTTTTATGAAAAAAAGATTAAAAAACCTTTTTTGTTCCAATTTACATATTCATATATGTATTTCCAAATCTTTAAAAAGCATTTATATCTAGACTAAGTAACTTAGAAGTAGAAAACGAAATACGAGTACAAATTTATGCTTGTGGAGAGTAATTGATTAAAAACTTCGAATTTTACAAAAAAAAAAACAAAATAAAAATGGAAGGATACAATCGATTTTTTTAATATTTCAGAACAAACATAATATTTATAAGGAGTATTAATTATTGGATTGAATTTGTTATTAGCCAATAATTGCCATATAATGCCAATCGATTCCATGCAAATCCTTAGCAAATTTGCCGATTTGATTGGCACCATCCAAATCGTTGAACATGAATTCAAATTAAAATTTTTCCTTAATACACTTTTCTATCAATCAAAAAAATTATAATCTCGGCCTAAAAATTACTGAAAATACCAAAATTTAATTTAAGTAGGCATAATAATTTTAATATTTAAAAATTATATCAATAAATTTTTACTTGAGTAAAGTTTTCTAAAATATATAAAAATTAATTTTTTCAATCATTGGATCAACCAGTGCCAATAAATAGCAAACTATGTCAATAACTGTCAAAAGTACATATGTTGGATTTTTATTGGTTTAAAATATAGTTTTAATAGTTTAAATATAGTTTTAATTCATCAACTGAAATCATATATTATTGTTTAATGATCGGATCGAAGTCGAAAAAAAAATTTGAGTGAATTCTAGTTTTTTAGAGGCATATTAAATCGAAGACTATATTATTTGTGAGAAGAACTTAAGCATCATTTTGGTGAAATTGGGAATACAAGTGGAATCAGCATCTTATAAACATGAAAAATTTACTATTTATATTCATGATTTTTCTAAAACTGACTAACGAGGCCAATATCAACTTAAAATAGTTTATCTAAGGAACAATAACCAAAATGATTATTCAAATTATTTAGAATTTAAAAGAAAGGCATGCACTTAGTTTAAAAAAATGTTCTTTAGTGTTTTTATTAATATTCCAATATGATGCCTAAAAATTAGCTTTTTTCGTGAAGTTTAAAAAACCAAATACGTATTTTTATTCGACAAAAAATAACCCATTTGTATCTAACCCAGCAAAATAACAACTCTGCTCTAACACGAATTATAAAATATAAAAAAAAAACATTTCAGTATTCAATTTCGGATCTTTTTTCACTGCCTCGCCTGTCTAGTGTCTGGTTTGAATCCCAGAAGAGAATAGGCAAATTGAATAGAAAAATTAAACTGTTAACATCATTTGTGGAATTTGACTGGGGAAATCGCCAGTTCAGTTAGCCACTGGCCCCCTCTGTTTTGTTGTCATTGCTGCATTGTCTGTCATCAACAACAAAAATACCAACAAGCTGCTGCTGCTGCTGCATGTCAGTGGTGGCAAAACTTGTTGAGCTATAACTTTTATCAGTAGTATCACCAGTAATACCATGAGTCTGCCGCTACTGCTGCTACTAAATAAATGTAATCGAGTTTCTGCGTCTATCGAAAAGTGATATCGAATTTCATCCCTTCAGGCAGCAAAAGTCTCCTCAATCTAGATTGTAACAAGTTTTGAAACTTAATTTGTGTGTTAATTTCGATGATGAACAAAGTAGCACATCGTTGTTCTTATATAGAAATGTACCTATCTATAATATTTGATATTATTTTGTTCTGCGACTGTGCATTAACTTGTGGAAACTCTAAACACATTTGTATAGGGATACATTTGTATGGTGGCGGTAGGGAAAGGGAAATGGAAAGAGAGAGAACCTATAACTTTGTTAAGTGTATAAAAGTTAGGTAGCTATGTGCTGTGATAATAAAGTGTTCACAAAGATATTCGAGCTCACATATGCTCTAATCCTGATCCTGGAATCAATATAGACAGACTTCTATATATGACTTTCATAATAGATACATCAGTTCATCATATAGAAGTTTATCTTTAGCGAGAATCTACTTGTAACTCGATATATCTCTGATTCGATAATTCGTTAATGTGTGTGCATGGCGCATCTTCCGGGATGGGGTAGTGGCGGTATATGCTCGTAATACTTGGTAATTTGGTATACGGTATGGACGACGACGACGGTGCTGTCAAAAGGACGTTATCTCGAACTTTATATCTAACTTCATTAGCAAAACGAATGGCAACATACGTACATGGATGTGTAGCAGCAAACGGGTATTCCAATGATGGCAGCCGGGGTTGATGGGGTCCAGCTGGATGTAGCGCTGGCGGGCAGTGGTAGCAGAACATTCCTCTTCCCGCTGCTGCAGGACCCAGCTGAAATAAATTAGACATACAAAAAATTTAATTTAGTTTATAAGGAAATGGGAGAAAATTTAATTTAATTTATTGACATGATGCAGAAGTGATATGCTTTGAAGGTGTAGACAGAATTGATATTGGAGCTGGATAAATACAGGGCGGAAAATATTTTTACAAATAAAAAAAGGTATAAGTTTAAATAGATTTTTGCATAACCATTTTATTAAAGCTTGGGTATTTTTGTAAATTTTACTTCAAGGTAGTTAAAAGGTAGAGCAGAGAAAACTGAAAATAACAGAAATAATTTCCCCTTAATTTGACTTCAATCAGTTGTATCCTTTCGGTACACTATGCTACAGAACAATAGAAATATATATATCGAAGGGTACCACACCTGTTCGAAAGGGTTAAGTAACTCTAAAGATCCTATAAGTCCACAATGTGTAAGTATTTAAAAATGATGTAACTATTTTCAATTTTCTCAAAAACTAGAAGTTATTTAAGCATCTGAGTTTTAATGTTTCACTTAAAATTGATATTAAATATTAAAACAACAAAAACAGTTACTTCATAACGTAAAATTTTAAAATTTGTTTGAACAAATTTATACTAATTTTTTTTTTCAAAATTTTAAGTTTGAAAATCAATTTTTTTAAATTATTGACTTAATATAGAAATAAAATGAAAAAACTGAATACTAGCTAGAGGTAAGGAATTTCTCCGCCTCTAAAAAACACACTTTACTTTAGTGGAATTAAAGCCATAAAATTACTATATATAAAACACGAACTTCGCAATAAGATAGGACTGTTAGTTTTCTGACTTCTCTTCTCTAATAATGCTGCTTCTAAGCCATATCGTCACTATTCCAAAAGTCCAAACGAATTGAGTAATTTTTCTAAGGTCTTTATACCTAGTGTATTAAAATATAAAATAGTGCTCAAAATTGAGACTTTATCATGGCTCTTGATTCTATTACTTAGATCAAAAGGCTTTGTTTCCCTTTAATTTGTTATTATCAGGAAAAGTATATTTTTCTTTGACAATCAAAGTTGCTGGTTATTAAAGAATTTCATCAAACAAGTTAATAAAAGAGGACTCCAAATAAACTCCTGTGGAATGGCGTCAAACCACGACTTTGGTCTCTGACAGAATCAAGAAACCATATTACTCCCAATTTCCATTACTTTTGTTGGGCAAGACTAAACAAAAGCTTGATAGCGGTCAGCAAATTGATTTACTCTCCGAATTAAAAACACTCAATTGCTTTGGTGTCTAAATAAATTCACTTAAGTTTCATAATTACCCCTATAGCCTAATATATATATTTTTGGCAATTAAATATACTTTTTCACTTTGTCACCCTTATAAACATTTTGTCTATATACGTACAATAACACATTTTGAAAGTCATCAATTATATCACCATTTATTAACAGTTCATAAAAAAAAAAAAAAAATAAAACAAAATATTTATTTTCCTTTCAAAACATTCAATCACATACAAGTGAGTATATGAATGGCCACAAAAAAATTTATAAGTAAATTCAACTTCAAGTGGAACACATTCAGCATTTTGATTAAGGGCACTTGTCAAGCCTTTGCGTGAAGTTTTTTTTTATTTATTTATTTCTTCTTCAAAAAAACCAGGGCCTGCATGCATTTGTATTTAAATAAACTCAACTATAAAGAATATTATTATTGAATTAACAATAATTCCCCACACTCGCATCACAGCTTCAGAATTAACGAAACAATAGCAACATCAACAACAACAAAAAAAGACAATAGAATGAAGCATTAAACTGTCAAGACCGTGTTCTGTCCCAGTTAAGTTAATTTAATGAGATTAGTGCCTCTTTTTCAATTGTTTGTATATTTACTCTATATTTACGCCATTCGTCAGTAGAGATATAGTGCGGTGACTCGTGTCACTAATTTTGCTATTAAAAAGTGACTATAGATATATACAATGTCGCAAATGTGTGTTTATTTAAAATTTTGGGTGACACAAAGATATACAATACACACTTAAGGGACTTCCGTCATATTGAGAGACTATATTCAAAATATTCAGCAATTTGATGAGAACGTCAAAGAAGAAAGTGCTTCCTCTTTCATGACTGTATGACAATTGTTGTATTGCTTATAACAACTATCACCAATTACGCTAATTTATGCGCATTCATATATGCAGTAAAATGCAATTTCCCTTGATTAATTTGAATTAACTAAATTAAAACACACACAACAGTCTATTCTCTCTCCTATGCCATCCGGTCCGGTCATCCAGTTATACACACGTTTTATTTTCTAATGAAATTCCCATCCGGACAATGGATGCACTGTTTTTCTGCAGCCCCACAAATATGACATCATTAAAGTCATTTTGGCAATACAGACTGCAGTGCACAAATAAAACTTGAAGTCATTATTTGGGATAAATTTTGATAAAACATATTTTAAGTTTTTTAATATTTGTTAATATTTTTGATTTTATCGTGTGTTTTACAGAATTTATTCAATTCGTTTCGTTATTGAAAACAACATCTCATTTAGCCTATATTTTTTATTTGAATGTATTTATGAATTTTTGTAAATGATCTTTTGTTTTTATCATTTTTTTCCATTCGTGTTTAGTTGCATAGGCGCCTGTGAATATTTTTAATGGAGGCCTGCTTTGGAATGAAAAATTGAAGACACAATGTTTGGTAAATTTTGATTAAACCATTATTGTTTGCATTAAAATAAAAGTAAGGCTTTTCGGTATAGAATCCTTAGCCAAGAACTGGGGACGGGACTGGGTTGGACTATTTCTCCCCATTTATGCAGGAAGACCATTTGAAAAAGAAAAATATGGAAACGCTGAAGTTTTTTTGAAGCCAAAAATGTATTCATTAATTTTCAAATGGAGACAAAATTTCAAACAAATTGTTCAAACTGTTTTTTTTTCAAAATTGTACCTGTAATTTACTTCAAAACTAAAAGACCTCCAAGCATCTGGGATTTTAGTGTTTGAAAAAAAATTGATAAGAACATTGAATAATAAAAACAAATAAAATAACTTAATGTAAAATATTGAAAAAAGTAAGTTTAAACATATTTTTTTTTAAATTTATTTTTGAGTTCGTAAATTAAAAAAAATAAATATCGATTAAAATAAAGAACATGAAAAAATTATATCTCTGGTCAGAAAACAGCATTTGAAAGTTTTTCCCTTCATACGTCCTTAAAAAACTTTTGTTTTGTTTTCATAAATTTACTTAAAGTCGAACATACATATATTTATGTAGAATAGAACGTAAATATTATACTGTAGACTAATGATCATAAATCACTAAACCATCCACCCACGAAGCTACCCGATTTGCCACTAGATAACTATACTATATAACAGCTCCAACTCAAACGACCTTGCATCACAAGCCCCCACGGAAACTCGAACCGCAATACATATGTATGTATGTAGGTACATATATTTATAGTAGAGACGTATAGACCAGATTAAAATAGTCACACTTAAAACTTTCAATTATTCAATTGAAATGTTGACGGCAACACGACAGTAGCAGACCAAACGACAACCGTCGGCGTTGACCTAAGGCCTATATCGCTATCTTTCCTCTGGATACCTATATGTCTGGGACTTGAAAGCTCATTTTAGATTCCAAAATCTGATTCCATTTGCTTTATCAACGCTATAATACCCAGGTATCATGGCGAATAATGTAATTTGTTGCTAAAATTTCGTGAAATGTCATCAGTATGTACGTGTCGTAGATATATAGTGTAAGGCTTCGATACTATATGACACCATCATCAGCAACCTGCCCATAGTGTCCGAATGACTCTTGTTAAACAGATATGCCACAGAGCCGCGCACAAATTGGATGTAGTAGAATATTTGCAGAGCGCACTTATCTATCTAGATGATAAATTTATGGCTGCACTTTTTCCATTTTCTATTTTGGCGACAACGAGAACTAACAAATGGTTACCACTATGCGATAATATATTTGACTATATAACGATGAATAGTATACCTAAGCAATTCACGTTAGATTTAAAAATTGATAAGAACAATACAGCAGTATTTGGACATTATGGTTAATTTTATCAAGGAAGAAATGATAATTTTTGAGCATTCTTTATAGTTGTGATAAATATGGCAAATACATATATGTACATACTAATTTTTATTCATTTAGCCTGCTGAAAAGAAAAAAAATATTAAAAAAAAATATTAAAATAAAATTCTAAAATTTCCATAAAATACAATTTTCTTTTTTCTAAAGTAAACATTTGTTGTTAAAAAAATCAAAGTGGTAACCCTGACTTTACAGGTCCGTCCAACGGAATTTGACGACCGCATTGGATTTGCAGTGGAAATTGCATTTTAAACGCACAAAATCATCACCGTCACATGCTCAGCGATGATTCAATGAACGTGAAGGAAAAGAGTCAGGTTCGAACATAAAGACCAAAAACCAGCGATGATAAAATACATATGTACATATATGTACATTGCCTTTTAAAAGGGTATACGCAAATGGAGTCTTTCAGCAACAAGAGAGCACTATTATAATATGACAACAATCATCCCAAAACAATGGTGTACGGAATAACAAATTTAAACGAGGGTTAGGTTGTAGCCTTGTCGCACCTTGCCATCGACCGCCACCACCAGTAAAGGGTGAAATTGAAAACTCCGTTGGTTTTGGGCATGATGGTGAGTTAGTGATGATGGGATGTGCAGAAAATATTATTTTAAATTTCATTTCGTAATGAAAATCTATGAAAGCTTTCCGGGGCAATACCAGCACAGCACCTAGGACCATCATGTTTGTCCTTTCCATCTACCTACACAAATACATATATCTACTATACCTATACCTGATATGGGGAGGTTATTTTTTCACTTCCGGGGTTAACTTCGTCATTCCGCTCAAGCTCAGGTGCAAATTATTCGCACAAATTAAGCTGAAACAGTCAAGAGAGGAAGCTGATGATGGGATGGTTTGATGAGGGGAGCGTGTTCGGGTAATAAATTCACAAAAGTTGGAAAATAATTCAAATAAATTAAAAAATTATTATTCACATTTGTTTTTGGACATGTTTAAGTGTGTAAAACCGTAAATATGTACATCTGTATAGGTGGGTAGGTATTTTCCTTTATATAGGAATGCCATCATAGTTTCACGGGTTATTTATATATGTACATAGGTACCTGCTGGCTGGGACTTGCTGATGATGATGTGGGTTTGCAATTACTTAAATCGTTTGCAATATAATATTTAGAGTATATCAGAGACCACTGGCACTCACTGTATGTATGAGTGTGGGGGAAGGAGGATGTTATGCAGAGTTCTTTTCAATTAGGATATTATATTTTTAGATTTACAACGGAATACATAACTTATATCTAGTTGAATTTTGGTTAAACAAATTGCTTTTACAACTATTTTAAAACTTATTTTAGAAAATAATTGTTTTTATTCTGTACAACCGCGGATGGCCTCATATTAAAAGCAGAAGTACCTATTGAAAATTTGATAATTAAAAATTCACAGAAAACGAAAGTTATTGTAATTAAGAGCCTATATCATTGATTCGGATTCGATTAAATCAGCCGTAGGTATTTAAAAATTTAACGAAAACATATATAGCTGTTATTCGTTAAGGAAAAGCTTATTTTTCGCGAAAATGACTCTAAAATTTGCGCCTGTTTACAATTAAGGACATGGTCTATATTAATGTAGAGGATAATTTTTCCAAAACAAGTTAGTAACGGAACCCCTCCCGTTAGGAAAAATAATATACATAAATGTACATCTGTCAAAAATAAAAAAAATATTTCAGACTTTCTCAAGAACGGCTTAACTGAATTAAATAATTTAAGAAAGCTTATGGGTAAGTACATATTGTTAATATTATTAATTTAAAAAAATAATTTTTTAGAAACTTCAATAATGTTTTATATTTAAGTAAAAAATAAAAATTCTTAAATAAAATCAAAATGTTTCCCAAAACTAAACATTAAATTTTAATCTTAATAAAATCCACATATAGTTTATTTGATTTATTTATAATTTAAATTTAACGCTTACAAGCCCTCTCACATTGAGTGCGGGTTTCGTATCGATTATCATTGCCCCCACATCCACCATAAATAAATGTTTCACAAGAGTTGGTGTCTTTGTGATAGGCCCAATATATAGTATTTCTTTTGCAAGGGCCCGTTTCAGGTTTCGAAGAACAATCTAAAAAGTTTTAAATTAATTTTTGTAATTTTTTTTTAAAGAATTTCAAATGATTTTAGCAAAAGTTTTTTTTAAACGATATTTTTTAAAGTATATTCAAAAATGATTTTAGCAAAAGTACATACCTAATGCCCAGACACTACCAACAATTAGAAACAAAAAAGCAAAGAACATTTTGGGAATCATTATGTTTTTAATTAAATTGTTTTGATAATATGCCGAAAATTTATCGCAGCAGCTGATATACTGATACAAAATATGTTGAATATTAATCTTTATATAGTAAATTCATTAAATACTCGTAGATAGATTTAAAATAAAAGTTCATTGAAAAGGGGAAGCATTGTCTGAGGTTATAATTTAATCAGGTGTTTTACTTTACGCAGATGTACATAGGTATATTCTATTTACTTTAATCAGAACAATATATCTGTTTATCGTAATAACGACCTACTCAAATAAAATAATTACATAAGCAAATATTTGTGTTGAAAAGGTAAATTTTAATTAAGACGAATTTTATAAGTAAAGATATGATATATACTAAAAAGAGTATTATTTATTACACCTATATACATTTTATTTAAAACGTATTTATTAATAGATATTAACTCTGAGGTAGTTCCATAAATACATACCTAATACAAGGACGTGTATGGTACGTGAATTTAGTGCGAATTTCGCTAAAAATGTATTTCTCTCTATTAAGCTTATTTAGAAATAATTTGACTCCGAAAAAAATAGTTTTAGCACCTAAAAGCACCTAAATTCACCTTCAAAATCCACATTGAGCAATTGTTAGTTAGTTGGAAGCTTCACCCAACTTAATTCCAGAAAATCTCATCATTACATAAAATAAATTTATGCAGTCCTGTTATAACTATTTATTATACTAAATGTGTTTTGTTTTCTTTCTGTCACCGTGTTTTGGGCTGATACAGCCAACATCTGGTTACAAAATTGTCTTCTATCTCATCCATAATAAACATATTGGAAATATCCCCATAAACAGTTTTGGAAGTAAAAATTAATTCGTGGTGCAACATAATGTTCAATATTTCAGAAACTTTTTTTTCCAAATTGCGAATTAGACAAGCTAATCTAGTTGCTCCCCTGGTTAACATATACGATGATTGCATTTTTTGAAAATTTTAATATGTTGCTTTGAAATTACTTATGACTTAGTTTTAATTTTAAAATAAAAAATAAAAAAGAAAAACATTTTTATTGTATCTTAGTTTTTGTTTAATGTATTTTTTTCTTTTTTTCTTTTAGACAAATTAAAGTTGAAACAACAGAAATTGATTTAACAATCAAAAAAAATATTCTTAACATTTTTTAATGTTGGCAAGCTTTTAAACAAATTTCACGAGTTGGATATTTATTAGAATTACCATCACATCCACCATAACTAAATAAATGACAATTATTGGTTTCATCTTTGTAAACCCATACAAGTACGTTTCCTTTGCAAGGTCCTCTATCAGCTTTTGGGCAATCTGTATAATAGATATATAGTGAAATATTTAAAAAAAAATACATCGTCCAATATGATGAGCTTTAGTATTACTTACGGTGGGCGAATGCACTCACTGCAATGACTAGCAAAAGAAAAACAATTTGAAATTTCATTCTTTTTTTTTTAGTTTAGATTTCAGAAGATGAATTGTTTCGAACTGATAAACTTAATAAATACTCAGAGCTTTTTATACGTAAATTTTCCCTTAAAAAATATCAAGCAATAATTATATTGTAGATATAATAATTTTAAACAATAGTCAATGGATTTTAAGTTCATATTTTTAATTGATAAAGCCTTGGCCCTTCATGACATGTGTGTCAATATTATTTATATAAACGCTCTTGATGAGGACTTTGTATTTTGTATGTCAGAGAAGAATGGTGCAATAATTTTATTTATTTAAGAATAAAATTGTATTAATTTTGTATACAAGTAGAGGTATATGTATAATTGGTAGTTTGTTCATTTAAATAAAAAGCTATTGTGATGATTTGTGAAAAGCAACTACGATCATAAAGACCATCAGTTAAAAGTTTTCACAACAACTAAAGAATTTGAAAAATTTGAGCATAAACATCGTACTTTTAAAATTTTACTAAAATAAAACCACCAAATGCCAATTTTATATTATTAATTGTCACTTTGACAATTACAAATGTGAAAATTATATATGTTTTCTTACTATTTTTTAATACGAACTGTGACTGTTTAAGGTATGTTTATCTGCAGTTTATTAAAAAAATAGAATTAGTATATTAGTTAGAAAATTGTAAAGTAGTATCGTAGTTTAAAATTTTGCGCCAATATCTTTTTGAATGTACATAATTAAAATATGTTGTGTTTGAAATATCGAATCATTTTTTGAAACAACATTTTATGACATACCTAAGGGTTGTATTCACCGAACGCTCATAATTTAATTGACCGTGCCAACAAAATCTTTCGAAGTGAACTTGTTTATCATATTCCTTTTTTTTACGATAATTCCAATGACAATTTCGTTTTGGAAGAAGAAAAGACCAATGATTCCCCCAGACCAAAATCCGCACCAAACTAGTGACTTTCTCGGGATGTATTTGGTTCTAATGTATTCGTCTCTTGTTTACACAACCATTCTTCCAAAAGTGGCCTCGTTGCTTCCTAACGTTTTTTTCGCTGCTTGTAATGCCCGAAATGTTTCTCTTACGAAGCACTGATTTTGAAAATAAAATTTGATGATTTGCACACGTTGTTCAACTCTATAAACTTCCATTGTCAGTTGCCATACATTACTAAACAATTCGCAATAAATTTGACAGATGTTGCTTTAACAATATGACCTTACAAAAATTCATCATTAATTTAAAATTGTTAATTAAGGGTCATTAGGGTCCTTATTTAACAGTTTAAAAAATTTAATGCAGTTATCTAAAATTTGCTTGCATAATTTTAAACACTTTTTAACAATAGTGTCACACTAAGGGTTATTTTTTCACTCTCCATTAAATTTAAAATTGACATTTAATACAAAGGAAATTCAATATCACAAAATTTTCATTCATTTAGTCTCTTGTAGTAATGCTATTTCAATGGAGGCTGCCTTTATTAAAAATCGAAGTGCTTTTAATTTGAAGACAATTTTAGCTAAAATATACCAAAATCCACATTTTAAGAGGAATTTTGAGCCTTAATCCGGAGATTTAATTATACGTTTGACAGATGTACAGAACTAACCAAAAATTAAAACGTTATAATGTTATTTATTATTATTACCTTTAATATGTTGTATGTGCATGAAGTGGTTTAAAAAAAATCAATTTTATACATTTTTTTTAAGGATTGATTAAAAAAAAGTTGTTTGCAATTTATTTGAATGTTCATGTCACGCAGATCGCTCTTAACTTAAGCTTCCACTTTTTTCTCGAATCATCAGCTTAGTTAAATTTTGACATAAAAGCGTTATAGAGAATATGTCAAAGAAGAAATTATATGCAATAATTTCAAAGAATTTGTTTTCACTATTCCTAATAAATTAAATAAAATAAAATGGATTCTTTTCTTTGATTGTGATAAATTGTTTGTTTCATAATCAACCTTATTGTGAAATTCACCCGAACAAAACTCCACCCGGAAAATTTGACATTTCACTTTTCGCCTATTGTGAGTTTAACCCGAAATTTCATGTTTGAAAAATTTCCCTTTGTGAACATTTATTTCGGGCGGAATGTAATGCCATATTAGGCTCCCAATTCATTCATTTATTTTTTGTAGGCGAACGAAATTTCGTTCGGGCGAAACTCACAATACCTTTTATAGTGAAATATATTTCGTTAAGGTGAAATTCATAATAAGGCTTAATATTCCACAGTTTAGATTTTTATATTCACAAAATACAATTCGAGAATTACTGAACCATGGTAAATGATGTTTAGTGAAAAAACATGGTAAGTGATGTTTAATAAAAAACAAACATTTGAATTTTTAGCTGGAGCCGCATACCTCTCAACTAAAATGCTTTGCTTACTATAGTTTTGCTAAATTTTGGACAAATTTCTTATATCCAAGCAAAAATTTAGCGCGTTAAAAATAAAGTTTTTAACAAAAATATTAATTCGTTTTTGAGATATCGAATCTTCAAAAATTATTAAATTTTTTTTAAAAATCCAAATCATGTTTTTTTTTAAAATTAAGATATGCAATATAATTTAAACTTTTTTGAGAATTAAATTATCTCGGTTAGCTGATAGTGACAGAGTCAAAAATCAAATAAAACGTTGTTGGAAGGTATAGGGTACTAGTTTTTCTATACAGGAGAAATTTTTTTTAAAAATCACAGGATCTGTTTTCGATTAAAATAAGATTTTCCTTAATCATGTTTCAATAGCTGTAGGTAAGGTATGTAGTATGTACCATTATTTCGGATGTAAGAGTTTTTTTTTAAGTCTTCTATATTCATAGTTTTAAAAACGGTTTGTATTTAACTTTTAGAAAAATCGACCAAGTTGTTTTTGAAATACATAATTAACTAAGTTTTAACATGGTCTATCAAAAATGTTTGCGATTGTTTCTGTTTGTTATAGCAAGTCAAGTATTACAAATTTTCTCCTGCCTATTGTTTGACTCTTTTTTTCTATCGATGCAGCCAAATGTACATTAAATTAGCTACATATCGTTTGGATATCATGTGTTTTTTTATAAATTCTTTTTTTATTTTTATTTTAGTATTTTGCTTTGGAATTACGTTCTTATTTTAAATAAAAAGTTTTTAGTTTTAGACTAGAATTTTTATTACCAAAAAAATAATTTTGATTTAGCTCAAGCACTGTGCAAAACTTGTTATATTAGAACAAGGAGTTTGTATATGTTTTAATGTTGGCAAGCTTTTAAGCAAATAGCACGAGTTGGATATTTATTCGAATTGCCCTTACATCCGCCATAGCTAAATTTATGGCAATCATTGGTTTCATCTCTGTAGACCCATACAATTTCATTACCTGAGCAAGGACCTCTATCAGCTTTTGGACAGTCTGTATAAAGAAATTTATTAAATACACCATCGTCCAATGTGATAAGTATATTAATATTACTTACGGTGGGCGAATGCACTCATCACAGCAATGACTAGCAAAAGAAAAACAATTTGGAATTTCATATTTTTTGTTGGTTAAATTTTCAGAAGATTAATTCGAACTGATAAATTCAATGAAGACTCGGGGCTTTTTATACGTAAAATTTCCCTTAAAAAAAAAATGTCAATCAATTGTATAAAACTTTAAGTCAATGGATTTCAAGTTCATTTAATTCATTGTTCATGAAAAATCCTTGCCCCATAGTATGATATGTGTGTCAATATTTATATATACGTTCTAGATGAAGAAAGTTTATAAAAGAGAAGAATGGTGCAATTATCTTATTTGTTTAAGAATACGATTAAATTAATTTTGTAAATATAAATTTCAGGTAATTTATGTAAATAAATAGCAGCGAGTACCTGCCATTCATTAACATTTAACAACGATGATATTCGAGTTCAAAGTTATGTACATTTCGATAAAATTAGTATAAAGTAGCAATTATACATCAGTTCAAAGTAGCAAAAGCGAAAAGACTTTCTCAATGATTTTATTGTTTCATGGAATATGAAGTCTTTCTTCAATTTTGAAAAAATGCTTAAATTTGGAGAAATCGTGATTAAATTATATTTTTTAACATTGATCATCCCTCAATGCATTTCAATGTTACCAGGAATATTAAACACTTTTTATTTTCTTTATTAAGTTAACAAAACCTGCATTTTTTAGTCAGTATTTTTTGTTCATATAAAACAAAGAAAATCAAACCTTACAAACATATACGAGTACTATTGATCTATATTAGCCTCAAGTATTAAACAATTTCAATTTATTTCTATTAAATCTATGTATATAGGTACGTAGGTATGTATATATAAACTTTTCACAAAACTGAACCGCATCCCTTTCTACATTCCAAGGTCATAAATTTATATTCATTCCACTCTGTGAATGCATGGGCTGCTCTGTGTGCCATTGTGTATATGCTGAATCAAAGCCTCCAATCAGATTTCAATTATTACTGTCAATTGCACCTTAAATTCGATTCAATTAGAAATTATTATTGGTCACAGCACACGACAAATACATTTGATTCGATTCGATTAAACGTAGATAGTGTTTGTTTTTGTTTTTTTTTTTTTTTTGCTATAACTTACACATATAAGTGCTACTCCAATATATCCAAGCTCAGGGGTTCAGTGGTGTCGTTTTAAAGATACTTTTTAAGTACCTAAACTTATAGCACTATCGGTGTACCGGGACATGTATCTACATACTTATAATAACAACAACAATAGATACATGACGTTTAATCGGACTATACCATGTTTCTCAAGACGAGGGGTGATTTGAATAGGGGTAAGTGGAGTAATACTGTTATAGCAGTTGCATTGGGGATCTATACCATATCTACTTATTATTTTGACAGTCGGTTACTAATTGTTGAGCTTTTGAAAAACCAAGATAGGCCTGTAAATATATCATTTTTGTAAATTTTGACAGTTGGTCACTTGCTCTTTTAAACATGCTCTCTTAGTTATGTGCTCTCTTGCCATTTATACCGAAGTCAACTTTGTTTTAGCGTAAGAACTATACATGATATAGTATTACTTAGTCGGAATCGAACAGCTAAGCCGAATCTGAACAGCTAAGGTGTGAGGAACTTTTTTTTAATATAAGAGATACTCAAGTTGGATTTATCAATTCCTCAGTACCCGTGAAAAAATTAAAGAAAGGTGGCATATAGGCTGGGAATCAAACACAAGACCATCCGTGTAATATAAAAGCTATACCTACTGCAATTGGCTCATAGCACAGCACATATATTAAAAGTAACATCATTAGCGTTTTCATTTTTGTTCAGTTTTACTCTTCTGTCAAAAAAATCGAAGAAAATGGCGGATCAGTGCCACTTAGGGTTCCCATCATTTTTTCGATGGATTATAGCAGGATTATAGTTCGCTTCAAAATTTTATAAAAAGTATAACAAAGGCAGAAAATGATGTTTAGAAAATATTTATTTTATAAAATCTATTTATTCCATTTATGTACATAGGTATACTTCTAGCATTTTTAACGATTTTTTGTTTTGTCGTACGATTTTTCACAATCCATTTTAAAATTTTTATCGATCAAAAGCTAATTTTTTATGAGATACCCGTTCGCCATTTTGAGTTCATTATTGCAAATATTCTGATTACAACAGGAAAAACTTAAATGACGCTTTCAATTTTGATTTTGACGTTTGTCAGCAAAACTCATACACGTCCGGTTATGTGCATTAAATGGAACCTTAAAGTGCAATTTAAGTGTTTGTGCTATTTGTTTCTATGATTGATTAATCCAACTAAAATATTGTACTTTTGCGTACTATATATTTCTTCAATAGTACACAGACTCGAAATATAGTACAATACTATTATACGGTTGGGAACTCTAGTGCCCCTTCACTTGTCTAATACAAATATTTTGTTGTGGTTTCTAATAATGCGGTGTTGAGTATTTGTAGGCATTTTCAATTTCTGAAACTTTAACATTTGACAACTTGCGCAATATATTACCGTTAAATTTATGTGGGTTCATATAGAATATACCATATTCCTTTCATAGTATCCGGTTTTTCTTTATTTAAATAGAGTTTTGTTTTTAAACAACTATTTGATTTTGAGACATAAATTTGGAGTTTCATCTTCACGAAAGAGAATTGTTGGTACATATTACATAAGTAGTACCTTCGACATCAGAGAGCTTCGAAACACAGAAAATGCGGTTGAGTTTAAAGCATGTTCGAACTAAAGAAACTCTTTGTGTTGGCTTCTGGGTTGCACAAGTGCAGCACAATTTTGTTGCACATCACATTTTTCCTGTGTATAATAACGCCGTTGATTAAATTGTCCTTAAACAAATCAATTGGCTGGCACAAATTAATTGCATTTTCTCTCCCAACGACAACGTCGATCACGCTTACTTTGCTTGCATTGCAGTAAATAATAAAAATATATCTAATATATTAGGAGCGGCGAGTGTGCCTGTGCCGTTCCCCCTTTCGTGTGTGTTTACTGTTTACACGATGCATCAGAGTCAACATTAACCGATGACAGAAGCATATCAGTTTGACTGACATTTATGTGTAAACACTCAACACGAATTATGTGTGACTCAATCGAATTGGCCCAAATTAATATTAATTCGATGCCTGGTGCTTTATTGAATGTGTTGTGTATACTCGTAGGTATATGATGTTTCTATTTCTAACTATTTTGTGACTCAGGAGACCCTGGGATTTTCTGCATTAAGATATGCAACTATATAAACTGCTGCAGGCGATCGCATAAACTATGACAATTTCCAATTAGGCAGCATGACATAGCCACACTGACACTATACACGCCCACTATATGTACCTCAACCTCCTTCTATCAGCCAACAACAACACTAACCCAGATTATCGCAGAGAGTGCTTTCTAGTTGCTGGAAACTGCAACTGAAACTGCAACAGCAAAACATTTGCAAAGTGAAAATGGAAATGGAAAATCTAAAGTGCAAATTATCACCGAGATTATTTACAATCCACGTGCGATTCCATAATGGCATCAGAACTGATATTGCACTTAATTCACTTTGGACTTTAGCGAGGAATTCAACCCACAACATACTGCACAGCACAGTAGGTATATGTGTTGTGTATGTGTGTAGATAGGTATCAGCTCAGCGGACGAGCTGACCTGCAATCTGGCAGAATGAAAATTCGCATCATAATCAGATATAAGTTTGGCGGCGGCTGCGGTGGCGACTTTGACTATGTTTCTGTCTCTGCCTCCGATGCACTTGCATCTCATAATAATATAGAGATGCACCACCATATTATCCCCCGTATATATAGGGGTTGGTTGGATTGGTTGGTCGGTCGGTCGGGGGCCATTAGCGCAGCAGTCAATTTGCCATAAATATGCACTCTGGATCTGGATGGTGACGGTGTTACACTTCGCTCACATCCGACATCCGTCGTAGTCGTAGTCGTGGTTGTTTCTATGCCTAGCAGCATCAGCGTTGGACGGGACACAGTCGTCTGCTAAATTGAAGCAATTGTTTTTGAATTTGATTGTGGCAATTGAGCGTAGGTAACGTGAACGTGAAGCGCATGGTCACTTTGAGCTTTGTTGATGGTCAGGATTGACTTCAATCTACACAGGGCTCAGACCTGATAGTACCTGAGAATTGATACGGGGCCCCTTCTATATTTTATGCATTCTTTTTCAAATAAAGGACACTAATTTGGAGACTTAAGCTATATACAATGTACCTATATACTGGAGTTTATGAAGTAACAGAAAGCTTAATTAGCTTGCTTTAAAGTGTACACAAAAGGAATAGTGGGGCCCTGAGTTAAGGCCTTTTAGGCCTATTTTTAAATATGACACTGATACTTTTGGGCGGTGGTTATTCTTTCCGATTGATACTCTGTAGGTAGATATATGAAAAAAACTTCCTCAATTCTAAATTCATCGGCTCGTCACCGCTTCATGAATTTTTTTTTATTTATAAAACAAAATAGCCTGTTGTTATTCATTCAGGCAGGCGGCATGACCCGCATCAGTGCTATGATTATGGCAACGATACCTAACTCAAAAGCAATGACTATGTCGACTTCAAAATCGACGACAACGACAGTAACGACGACGCGACGTTTGCTAAATTTTAAATTCAATTACGGACCCGTAACGACATAATTTTCGCTGGGCTTGTTGTGCTTTCATCCGCTGATTGTGATGACACGAAAATCCACTGACACTTTTCGACTCAACTCATCATTATCATCATCAGCTGGCCAGTAATATGGCTGATGAGACACATATGAGACACTTCTTGTCTAAGGTTGTAAAATATATATATACAAATATAGCTACGAATACAATATCATTACACACAGCTTATGTTGTCAATTACACGCATCATCATTCGCACCCTTTGAGAGAAGAGTCAATTGTCACATTTTGGTGTTCTCGTTTGTCGGATAATGCACTCAAAACAGAAGTCAAACCGAATACAATCAAGGGTTAAAAATTACTGGGTGGTAATGTTGGTGAGTCATTTTTAGAAGGAAAGAAGGTTGCTGTATAGTATATGCCACTTTTTTTTTGATAATATTGAGAAAGAAAAAGAGATCCCAATTTTGATGTGTTTCGAGGGTTTCGCCTATATATTTGAATGAAGTGGAAGGGACAATTAGTCAAGTTATCTTAGCCTACATATTAATACTTTAAATAGAAAAAAGCATGATTCATGCTCAAAATTTATTAAAGCCATAAAATCGACATTCTATTTGGCTATGTGCGATGAACGGATCGCTATCAAAAAAAAAATTACAATAGATTGTGGTGAATTATTTGTTTATATATCTACCAATCAGATGAACATATAAAGCTCTATGTTCTCTGGAACAAATCACAATACAACTTTCAATTATTGGTTACTTGCATACATTTTACTTTGCGTCAGTTTGACATTTCGGAACGCATTCAATACATAGCTTTCTTCATTTGATTAACAACCGTAATAAGGGTGAATAACAAACAAAAACAAAAAAATACTAATAAATTAGCAAAAATATAATATCAAGCCAGCAAAAAAAGCAGTTTGAAAATAAAGACTTTCCAAGAACTCAAAAGTTTATTCCGCAATACATATTAATGCAATATACTTACCTCGAAAAGCTTAAAAAGCTAAAAGATGTTAATCTTAAAATTAAAATCCCTCATATTTGTAATATATTAATATGTAAATAAATTTTAAATGTCCTTGTTGTTAAAGATTTATTACCCATTCCAATCATCCATCCAAAATAATATTCTGAAGATTAAAAACTTTTTATTTGTAAAAGGCAGGTAAAAATAAATGTTGTTCTCATTTCCTTGTTATTATTTAATTTCTTAGGTATAATATCATTAAGTTCTCCTTATTTTGCATTAAAATCCTCTTAATCGGCGATAAAATCTCCATTTCACTGTCACGTAACATTCGTATATACATAACTACAATGATACTCGTATGCAAACAAAGCACATCGTCTCAAGTACCTCCCGTGGAAAGGACTCACAAAAAAATCCTTCGATTTTTTGAAGTGTTTTGTTTCATACCTCGCCTGTGAATTTGCACGCTCCTCTTAAGTGGATCCTACCCTATATTTGTATACCTACTTACTTTTTTTTTTATCAACAATAAACCATGATATGAATCTTTCCGGAATTAAAAAAAGAAAAAAAAAAAAAAAACAAAACAAACATTTAATCCGCATTTTGAATGACACCATTTATAAATTCAAAATAAATTTAATTCGAATTTAAATATTCAGGCTAATGAATAGGAACTGCTTAGGCATATAGGCACCTAAGCTAATTTATGGCAATTAAGCGTTTTTGAAAATTAATATCGATTTAATGCGTAATGATTTTTTGTGCGCCATTCTAATCGGAAAAATATCTCTGTACAAATACACCTGTCTATATCTATATTTCAGAAGTCAGAACACAACACAACATTCGGGGATATATACACACATACATGTGTATTGTGTATGTACATATATTGTTTATGCTATAGAGTACATACATGGTCTTATTTGAATGCGAGGTGCATATAGTGAATTCAGGATAAATATAAATAAAAAAATTATTCCCTGCAACCAAATCCTTAAAAATTGCATAAACAATATCGGATTAATGGTCGGAAGGGAATGGGTTGGGAGTTGGAGCAGGGATGAAGCAGTCATTCGGCTAGTAGGCTTAATTAAATAAATATGATTCGACATGGTTTGCAATGCCTGCGCGGCGCGCGGCAGTGGTACAATGGGTGGAAACAAGCTTTTCCACTTGATCGAAAATTCAATCCGAAAAGCCAAAAAGTGATCAATTAAAATGCAGTTTGAATAATTGATTGTAATTAAGCAACCCTCGCAGCCAAGCGATGGCAAAACAATGTCTGCCCGCCATCCATTGACCAACCGACGACCGACCACGATGACGACGACGATATCCCGTCCGCAGTCGCCAATGATGCTGCTGATGGTAAAAAGATGGCGTCGATGAAGCCATCCGTTGTTTTTTAATGCAAAAACCGCTGCAAAGGAACCCACCATCATCATAACCATAACATTATCTAGCGAACAGAAAAGTCAGACCAACGGATGTCTCCCGCAACCCCAGAGTAGTTACTTGTATGAACGCAAATATAAAAAAATTCTGTTTCATCGAAGAATAAAATATAACAAAAAGACAGAACTGCCATCTGAATTGAATTGATAAGCCACAAATTAATTAAAACTGGCGGCAGCGGCGCGGTCAGTCCTTTTGGCGGACAGTTTTTCTGTTCGATTATTCTGTGTATTTTTACTATTTTTTTTTTGTATCTATTTTCGCTTTCGCAATTCAATAAAGAAATTATTGGAACAAAATTGCGGAAATTCGATTAAGCGGCAACGATGATGTCGTCTTTCGTTGCGATGATGGAGTGGAGCCAGCAGCTCATATATAAAGACCATGAGCTTATTGAAATTTTGTTTCACCAAACTTTATGGCGAACAAAAGTTACTTAAATATTTTTTTTCATCAACCAATTTATTTATTAAATTTATCACTTAAAGAAATCAATAAAATAACTGGATATACAAAAAAAAAATATTTTGTCGAAATTTAAAATTAATTAATTACTGCCAAATCATGAAAATTGTGTTTTGAATGAGAGCGTCTGCGGGTAAGTTCGATTCAAAATTGGTTGTAAAAACATTTAATGTTTAATATAATTCGCAATTTAATCGCAAATAATAGCCAGGTTTGTGGTCAGATTAATTATTTTCATTTGAAAGATTTTCACCTTGTTGATCGCAAAAATCGCAATACAATTTAAAAAACAAATAAAAAAATAAAATTTTAAAATACATATTTTAAACATAAATATTGTTTAATATTTGTTTTTTGTTTTTTAAATTTCATTACGATTTTTGTGGTCAACAAGGTGAAAAACTTTAAAATAAAAATAATTTAATGTTTAATTTCGATTATAATAATGTTATTATTTTATTTATATGTATTGTGCTATCAAATTTCGAATGATTTATTAAAGAATTTTACCTTAAAGCATGCTTAAGTGCAGATTTTGCAAAGTCGTAAGTCTTTATTTGGTGAAAAATTCCAAAAGTTTGTCTCTGCCTTGACTCAAACTTATATATTTTTATATGTATTTGTAAATACTGACAAAATTGCGAAGTATAAAATTTTATTTGGTAATTGTTGATATACATAGATTCGTCGACGTTTAAAACGTGACTACGTTCTTCTTCAGGCAGTCAATTCCCGATCTCTGATTCTGGATTTCAACGTCTCTTTGTTTTATCACACTTAAACCTTATGCTTAGAAAGAGAGCTATATTTCAGCTATTTCTTTTGAATATTCGTTACTAAATGATTAAGTAATCAATAACAAGATATCAGTATTTGACGGCTGAAGTAAAATTTTTATTTAAACAGTATGTATGTAGGTATAGTTGTATATATCACATGCAAGCTCTTTCACACTCCTCTCTGCTTTCATATCGATTTCCATTGCCCCGACATCCACCATAGACAAATTCAATGCATTCGTTGCCTTGAAAAGCCCAAGATAAAAAGAAAGCTCTACAAGGACCTGTCTCAGGTTTTGACGTACAATCTGGTTTTTTGCAAATAAATTGAGAAAAATAATTATTAGTTGAATTAAAAAGAATCAAAAGGATAGATTTTACCTGAAGCAGATGCACTTCCAAAAATAAATACAACAAGCAATGTGGAAATGCAGAAAATCAATTTCATTTTGAATGAGTTTTAAATGTAAAATGTATAAACAACTGGAGGAGATGAATTTAAGGAATTGATGTTGAGAGTGTAAATGTTCAGCTTTTTATATTATTTCTAAAAATATTCTGTTACCTTCCTCATTGCCACATAAACTCAATAAAATTTATAACTGATTTCAAGAAAAAACAAATTGTTATTTGCTCGGAAGTAAATCGTAGTTATCAGTTCATTATTTGCAATTGTTCAGATCAAGTTCAGAGTTGTTAACAGTTGAATTTATTTTCCACCTATAAGTATTTACATTGAAAAATTAAAGCAGATACTTAATTATGTACAAGAATCGATCATGGCGTTTAAAGATCATGGCTGTTGTGTGATAAGCAACTGAGTTAATTTTTTGAGTTTCATTAAAAAAAAATATTAAATACTTAACATATGTAAATACAGATCTTGTATTTGTTTTTTTTTTTTTTGTAGAACTTTGATTTAACGATCAAAAATTCAAATAAAAACTTTAAATAAAAACTTCAAACAAAACCATATAAAACAATATAATTTACTTAATAAATAAAGCTGATAGATATTGCTGAATATTTACAACTCAACAACAATGTTAACAACCCTGAACTTGATCTGAACAATTGCAAATAATGAACTGATATCTACGATTTACTTCCGAGCAAATAAAAATTTGTTTATCAGAGTTTCTTGAATTCAGTTATAAATTTTATTGAGTTAATGTGGCAATGAGGAAGGTATGAAAATATTTTTAGAAATAATATAAAAAGCTGAGCATTTTCATTATCAACATCAATACTTTTCATTCATTTTCTCAGCTCTTTAAATTTTAAATATTCAAAGCTCAATCAAAATGAACTTCATATTCTGCACTTTTACTTTGATGGTTGCTGCATTTGTGTTTGGAAGTGCATCTGCTTCAGGTAAAATCAATATTAATATGATCCTTTTAAATTTAATTTAACAATTTTTTATTTATAAAAACAAGATTGTACGTCAAAACCTGAGACAGGTCCATGTCGAGCTTACCATTTGTCTTGGGCTTTTCAAGGCAACGAATGCATTGAATTTGTTTATGGTGGATGCCAGGGCAATGGAAATCGATATGAAAGCAGAAGGGAGTGTGAAAGAGCTTGCTTACGATTTAAATAATTACTTGTATCATATGTATCTTGTTTTAATTGATTTATTTTTTAAATAAAAACATTTTTTAGCCGCCAAATACAATTAAATCTTCTTATTGATAATTTAATTGCTAAAAATTTGTATTAACGATTTCCAGTTTTTTTTTTTTAATTCAGTTCTAAAGAATTTAAAAACAGTATTTAAATATTTACGTTTTTAATTCTTTCTTTGTCTTGTCTTGGAGCATTTTGAAAAGTAGAGTTATTATTTTTGAGACCACAATTTGACCACAAAAATATATGTTTTAAACAGATACCTATAGATATACAATTTAGATGTATGATTCAAAAATATTTCTATAAGATATATGTACATATATATATATAGCTCCCTTTATGAAAACAATAGTTACTAATTTCCATTTATTTTAATTTTTTTTAATTTATTTGTTTCATAAAATGGCAATCGTGTTTCTGCGTAGAAATATATGTATCCTAATCCGATATTAGTATATGGGGGTTTTTCTGACAATTTTTTTAATTGTTTTTTATACTGATTAACGTTTATACTTGAATCATTTTATTAAGAAGCTGATACATTTTTCCCGTTTAGAAAAATATTTTCGTTTTAGCTTATCAGAGACGAAAAGCTGTTATATACAAAGATTTATTTTTTTTTTAATTTTCTCAAAAATGAATACCTATAATGATTTAAATTAAACTTCATTCCTATAATTACCAAATCGATTTTAAGAAATAACTGCATTTCAGGATTTAACCAAAAAATTCGTATTGCTGGCGTTTTTCGAAAAAAAATTGATGTATTTTTGTGTTATTTAGCGTAAAATTTTATTTTTTTCTATAATTTTACGATTTTTTCAAGCCAAGCAAAGTTTTTTTTTTTTAATTATTAAAACAATATACCTATGTACCTATTTTAAAACACTCAAAATACGTAATTAATTGTGTGGGCCTTATTAGGACGAGGTGTTCTCGTTCTCAATAAGGCCCAAGGTGAGGTTTTTTAGAATGCCCAAAAAATTTATTTTAATTTAGATTTTAACCAAAATGATCCAAGTTTTTAAAGGTATCTACCTATAATTAATGTAACTAAGCTACATTATTCCAATAGGTACACTAAACTTGCAAGTTATTTAAAAAAAAAAACAATAAGTTGGGCCTTATTTGATATGGGTCACCTACGGTATATATTGGTATGATATATACTGTGTGTTGGGTACCTACCTTATTCCCGTCTGTGAAAATTTTGTCGAAATAAGATTAGCGGTTTCCAAAAAAGGAAACGCCGCCGCACGTTCTTGCGAAAGGAAAAAAGTTTTAATTAGCAAACTGAAATCAAAGCGTGCACCGATTGTTCGTTGTAATTATATTCGCCCTTTAAGAGTCAGTCACTCTCGTCGTTCCAACACACAAAACACAAACGAAAAACTTTTACAAACAAGCACTCACGTTTACGCTTACGTTCTTGCTGCAACAACGGGCTGTTAACAAGACCAACACTTCATATATAGGTAGGTAAGTATAGGTATATAGAGATGAGTACTCTGTCCTTCGCACAATCAAGTACTTAATTATCCTCGAAAAGAGCAGCACAAAATTACACTGTCTACAGCCAGGTGAAGAAGAGAAGCCGGTGCACTGTTCGTGTTCTTCGTCGTCGTCGTTGGAAAAACAATTTAACTTTTCCGAAAAGTTTTCATCACTCAAGTTTAAATTGGAAAAACGGCGAAACTTCCAACACAACACACCGCACTGGAAAAAGTTTTACGGCTCCGCACAGGTACCTAAATTTAATTTTCTAACTCAAGGGGTTGGTCGGTTGGGGTGGGTTGGTTTGATTTTGATGGGTTCGTTTGGGTATCTACGGAGTCCCCCAACACAAGTTTTTTTTTTTTTCTTACAAACGGAATAGGTACTTTGTCTTTTTTTACGTAACGTAATCAGAATGAAATTCAAAATTAGACACAAAAACAAGATCGCTTGTTGCACGCAGCAGGGTGCTTAGAAAATTTTTTTAACACCGCACGCGGAACGAAACACAGGAAAAGTCAGCGACGAGCGACGACCTTCTCGGAGCGAGTCTGCGAATGAAATCAACCACGTCAGCGATTGTCACGAGGGTTTATTTCAGTATTCAGTTCGTTCTAAATGGCGGACGGCGACACTCTGACAACCGCTATAAAAATGACAATGGGGTTGTTTGCTCAATTCACCCTAATTGAGCTCTCTCCTGATGCTGCTGCAGACAAACGTGTCGGTTTTCTTCGTCAGTACGTTCATATTATTGTCTATAGACACGCCTCCTTATTCCTTACGATAGTGTGTGTATTTTTGGGAACAATTTTGTATCATATCAGGAAATTTCCCCAGCTTTGGACAGGCGCAGCTAAACGTCACTTATGGAATATGGAATGTCAGATTGTCAGCTTTTTGCTTTGTTTTCTTCTTGCTTGGTTCATGTTCTCCATCTTCAGCATGGATGAGCTACTATATCACCACGCCGACACCACCTCTGGGCTCTGGTTCTAGTTCTATGGAGCCGCCATTAAACGAAGAAAATTTTCTCGTTTTCCTCGCTTTGAAATTCAATTTGCATTATGGGTCGAATAGAAAATAGGCTAGGGGGGTAATGGAGTCATGAGGGGGAATAGGGAGAGGATGTTTGCTTTGGTCTGCATCTGCACTCAATTTGTGGGGCTGGCAACATTGAGAAGAGATTTTTGTGGCATGCTGCTGCATGAGGGAGTTTTCGGATTTAGGAACATTGTCGAAGGGGATGTGAGGAGGGGAGGGAGATGATGGCAAGGAAGAAATTACTCACAAAGGCATTTATTTGGGAGATCATTTCTGACAACTCAATTTATTTGTATTAATTTTCTTCTGTTGTTCTGCACAGGAAGCCCCGACGGGTAAAGATTCGAGACGTCTCGGGAAGGGAGTGTTGGTTGGAGTTTTTGTTTTAGATTGTGATAGGAATGAAGGTTTTGGGAGTTGATATGAAATGAAAAGATACCTAGGTAAGGTACCTAGTTTTTTTTTTTTAAGTTGTTCGTCCTTTTTTGTTTTTATTTTTTTTTTTTGTAATTTATTTGTTGCCTATCTTCGGGGTGTGGATAACTAAATGATGTGAAAGAAATATACCTACATAGCTACACTAGGTACACTCCAAAAATTCCGATTGTACAAAATAAAAATTACCTAAATTAAATAGGTAGGTATCTACCTACTTAATAATTTTACAGAAAGGTAGGTACCTATTATAGAAGGTATGTGCCTAGCCTACCTAGGTATATTCCGAAAAATTAAGACCATCATAAGGGTCAATCCATAAAAAGCTGACTTTTGGTGCAGAGCTTTAATTTTAGGTTTAAGCTTATTTTAAAAAAAGAACTTTGATTTGGACAAGGGCTTGAGTTTTGAGGTGGGGTGAAATGGAGTCAATTTCTTTTTCTTGTATGGGTAGGTAAATATCTCGAAAACTATCAGTGACCAGTTTGAAATAAAAATTGTAACTTATTGACATTCTATACACCAAAAAAAAAAACTTTTTCCGAAGAAACAATAGGAAGAATCCGTGGAAAACTGTCTCAAAACAGTTTTTTGTGTTTTGATAAACAATTTTCAACACTACCTACTACCGGTAAAAAAACAAATCACATTAATTATTTGATTGTGGTTAAAATCATTAAAAAACTAAATTCATCATATACATCTATTAAGGTTCTCAGTCCTAAATCCTTATTCATACTCACTAAAATAAAACTTTAAATTCGAAAAGCTGGAACAAATATGAAGCGCTTACCTCAATAAAATTGTAACAAAAGAAAATCCCTTGCAATAAGGTTCATCAACATGTGCCGCATCATTAGGTATAATCCAAAATTCAATCCACCGAAATTCGATTTAAACCGAGAAATAGCTTAAAATTGACTTTACTGTTGTTATATACATATGTATCTATACATATATACAATATACACTACACATACAGAGTGTTTTGCTTAAAATGTGACAAAAATGTAAACCGTGTAGGTACCTACGTGTTTTTTATTCGAAAAAAAGGAAATCTTCTAAAAAATTGAAAAAAAAAAATATTTAAAAAAATGGCAAAACCACTATATTATAGCGTTTGAATTACACGTTGTGGGTCAAAATAAATGAATAGCATAGAATGCAGCGTTACCGCATTTAAAATTGCGCAGTATAGATTTTTATATAAAAACAAAAATAGGTAGGTACAAGGTTTATCGAGTTTAACAATAATGTACCTACCTACCTATTAAGAATGTTTATGAAAAACAATGTTTAATGGTGGATTAACATTGATTTTCATGCAAGTTCTGCAAGAGAAGAGATGTAAAATATAAAATTTACATTTGTTAAATAGAGATAGAAGACCAAAATGCACTGCACTAAATCTGGGTTTATATGTAGAGTGGGTATAAATTGCTCTCAAAGTGAACGGTTTTTTGAACTAATCGGACTACTTTTCAAAAATTAAACTCGGCTAGAGTTGTTTTAAAGCAATTATAATTTTTTTCAAAATTTTTAAGTAGATATCATCAACCCAAGGAAATAATAAAAAAAAAAAACACGCACTCAAGAGGTTATGACATGTAAAAACACAGTGCGAGCTTTAGGAAAATATAGGATAGGGTTTAAAAGGAGATACTGATGCACATTGGCATTCCACATTTGTTAAGTTAAAGAAAGAATCTCTGTAGCATGTACTTCACAGTACTTCCGATGGGATAAATTGATGCACTAAATTGTTCCAGGGAACACTGAACCAAAAAGGTACGTGGAATTAATTAACATATTAATTGGGACAACGAATGGTACATTAATATTTGTCCAATAAACGCGATAATAAAAACAACGAATGGCCGTTTATTAAAATCAATTAACGTTAATTGATTCAACGAACGTACATTAACTCGTTCGTAAAAAAACTCCGAATCGGAATCCGAATTATATTTATGAACCATACATTAAAACAACGAACGTGTTAATTAAAAATAATAAACGCGTTAATTAAAAATAATAAACGCGTTTATTAAAAACAATAAACGCATTTATATAAAATAATAAACGCGTTTATTTAAAATAATTAACGCATTAATTAAAAACAATAAACGCGTTTATTAAAATAATTAATGCGTTTATTAAAAATCAATCAACGCGATTATTAAAAACAATAAACACGTTTATTAAAAATCAATGATCGCGTTTATTAAAAATAATAAACGTGTTTATTAAAAATCAATGAACGCGTTTATTAAAAATCAATGAACGCGTTTATTAAAAATCAATGAACGCGATTATTAAAAATAATAAACGCGTTTATTAAAAATCAATGAACGCGTTTATTAAAAATAATAAACGCGTTTATTAAAAATCAATAAACGTGTTTATTAAAAATCAATAAACGTGTTTATTATTTTTAATAAACGCGTTTATTAAAAATAATAAACGCGTTTATTAAAATTCAATAAACGCGTTTATTAAAAATCAATAAACGTGTTTATTAAAAATCAATAAACGCGTTTATTAAAAATAATAAACGCGTTTATTAAAAATCAATAAACGTGTTTATTATTTTTAATAAACGCGTTTATTAAAAATAATAAACGCGTTTATGAAAAATTATAAACGCGTTTATTAAAAATCAATAAACGCGTTTATTAAAAATAATAAACATGTTTATTAAAAACAATAAACGCGTTCATTGAACGAGTTAATAGAAACAATGACCAGCATTTATTAATTTTATAAGTACGTTCATCAAAGTTAATAAACGGGTTCATTAAATTAATAAACACTGTTTTCAATAAATTCCAAAAGTAAAACTTCCTAAAGTCTTATTCCTTTGTCAACGAATTTTTAATTTCCTGGTAAGAAATTAAAAAAATCAATTAACAAAAACAATAAGACAAGGAAATTTGGCTTTCTAAATTTATTAGGTCTTGTTGCTCGAACTCTGTAAAATACAAAAAAAAGAAAAAATTAGTGTGATTTTTCTTTTTCATTTCATACAAACCCGTTATCAGTAGCTTCGTTCTTTCATATCTTATCTTCTCTTTTCTGAAATTTTAAAGTTTAAATAAAAGAGATGTTTACATTTATGTTTACTCTTTTATTGTTCAGATAAGCCAAATGAATGGCAGGAAAAATTTACATAGTTAAAGTTTTTTTGTGAAACAAATTAGAAGAAGTGATATTACCAAAAAGTTATAAGAAGTGAAATTATAAGATCTCATTCAGCAAAACATGAGTCCTTGTACAAACTTTCTTAGTTAATTTACATAGTTCGAATGTTAAAGTTTTTTATGAAACAAATTACAAGAAGTGATAATACAAAAAAATTATAAGAAGTGAAATTATAAGATCTCATTCAGCAAAACATGAGTCCTTGTACAAACTTTCTTTTTATTACTTTGAAAATATTGTGTTTCTATGAAACCCCAAAATGAGGAACATGCGGTTGGATACTGGAGATTAAATAAATAAAAAATTTTAAAGCAGATATCCACTGCTCGGATAAAACTGTTAAAAGTAAATTTAACTCCGTCAAAATAGAGAAAAATTTCGGTAAAGTTGAGGATTGAATCACCGTGAACAATGATGAAAGGTTGGACATTCTCACCCATTTTGTTGAGGAAATCGATATGGTCCTCTATGGCTTGAATCGTACTGCCTATCCAAATGAAAGCGTTCTGCGAGTCCTTGATGGTATATCTAGTAACATGTTTCCGACCCTCTTTGTCCCTTTTGAAAACTTTTTGGAAAGGTACAAAATATCCATGAAGAGCCCAAAGCAGTGCCGCATCTTTACAATCTGAAAAAAGCCAAGCACAACAAAAAATTACCGAATTAGTAAAGCTTGAAATGTGAAATATTAAAAATAAACTTTATTATGTATTTATATAATTATAAAATCATAGTTTTTATAAAACGTGTGACATTTAATTTTTAGGTATATGTTTATGTTAACCAATTAATTGGAAAAGTAAAAATAATAATTAGATTAATGTGTTTATAATAACATTTAAAGAAGGTACAAACTCTTAGTTTGTTCTGCTGATGCAATTTTGTTTAAAATCTCTTTTATGCTTTTTTCTTTGACATTGTTATCAGTAGAGAGAAATTTAAGAAGTTTTTCCTCCAGTTTTTCCCAGTTGTTCAAAAGTGAACCGGAATTTGGATACAAATGACTGTAGTCCATATCAACCTTAGGAATTAAAAGTTTTTTTTTTATTTTTGAAGGTGGTGAAATGTTTTAACTTACCAAGCGATGGCCAGTTGGGAGCTTATACTGAGGCCATTTAGTGAAAATTTCAGAGGTGGAAGAAGAGTTTTTTATTTCCAAGAGTCTATGGTTTGTACATGCTTTCCAGCAACGGTCAAATTCCTCAAATGACAAATTATCATATTTTAATACCCGATAGATACTTTCTGCATTTTCTTCTGGAGCTAAAAATGCAATTTTTGTTGTATAAATTTCAATTTTCAATTAATGAATTAATAAATTTAGTTAAAAAAGTTTGTGTAATTAGGAAGATGTATAGCTATCGTTGAAATCCATCATTAACATTTTTTTTTCCAATTTTGAAGACATTAGAGTTCGTTTTTTTTTTTTTTAATATATTATGCAATACGATGAAAACTTATTTTGACTATTTTTTCCAAAAAGAAGCAATGCATTTTGAGTAAGAATTATTTTGTAACTACATTTTCTTAAATTTTACTGATTCATTAAAATGAAAATAGTCGAAAGAAGTTTTCATCGTACTAATAATATTTTTTGACAAACCCAACTCTAATTTGAAAATAAAAATTTTAATGATTGCTACAACTTGGCCCTTAAAGCTTCCTGTAAATAAATACAAATTTTAAGTTTGGTACTTATAAAGGACGTTTAAGCAAGAATAAATATTTATACCTATTCAGCCCTTTTCTAAATGTAAATTCCCGTGGAATTAAAAATGGAAGAAACGTTTTACTATCTAAAAATATGTACGTTTTCTGCTTTTCATTTGATGAAAAACGTTTAGGTGTTATGTTAAAGCTGAAAGGAATTGAAGTCCCTGCGTTGTTCTTGTTTGAAAGTATTTCTCCCATTTCGTATTTCCTCGAAAATGTCGGACTTATTTAAAATCATGAGTCTAAGCAGAAACTTTTTATTACTTTGTAGAAATTGCGTTTCTTTAGAACCCTAAAATGAGGAACAAGCGCTTGGGTACTCCAGATTAAAATAAATACAAAAATTTTAAGCAGATATTCACTGCTCGGATAAAACTGTTAAACGTAAATTTAACTCCATCAAAATAGAGAAAAATTTCAGTAAAGCTCAGGATTGAATCACCGTGAACAATGATGAATGATTGTACATTCTCACCCCTTTTTTTGAGGAAATCGATATGGTCCTCTATGGTTTGAATTGTACTGCCTATCCAAATAAAAGCTTGATGGTATATCTGGTACCTAACATGTTTACGACGAATAGTATGGAAAGAAAACTTAACAGTTAAGTCTGAGCAAGCAGCATACAACATAAGCAAAATATAATTTTCGGAAACAAACGAATTTAGAGTGGAACAAAATTAATCAAGACAAATTTTTACTATAATCATTTTAGAAAACTATTTTTTTTTTCCTCAATAAACGTTTCTAAGCCCCCCTATACAAAACAGTGTATCTACTCCGTAGATTTGTCTCCTGAGTAAATTTAATGTCTATGTGAAAAATAACGTACCTCTTTCAGAACTCGGAGTTTCTTCTTCATCTTCTTCTACGTCCTCGTCCCTCAAAGGGAATGGAGAAGAACTTGCAATTGGTTTTAAAGAGGATTTAATGTTGCAAAACTTGTTGTAAATTTTACCCCTTTTACCTGTTCGATAATATGCCTACAAAAGTTTAGAAATATAAAATTAATTATCTGTATACTGTATGTATGTATATAATGTATAATGTTTACCAGTTTTTCAGTTGGGAATCGTTCTATAATCTCCTTTTCAATTTTGTAACTTGTATGTAAATCCAAATGAATTTTGTTCTGGTCGAAATAAAGGGCTATTGCATTAATAAGTTGTTTCCTTTCGTGTTCTTTGAATTTGTTCGAATTTTCGTAGCTTTCAGCTAATGCCAAAGTTTTGGGGTTATTGTTCAAAATTTCTCCCAAAGATATTGAGTTTGACGAATTTTCCGATCTAGACGATGTTGGCGTAGTTGGAAAACTTACACGATTTTGTGTCGATACGTAAGATGTAGATGCATCAGATGAACATTGGGAGCTAGGAAACGGCATAAATCTTGCATTGGCATACATTAAAAGGGGCTTTTCAATTGCGTTTCTCCACTCTCTTAATTTGGCCTCAAACAAAATCAATGTTCCATACGAAAACGGTTTCATAATTCGTTCTAGGTGGTGACACTCAATATTTTTTAAAACCTCAACATCTATGTGTTCCCCTGAAAGAGTTTAATTAAATATCTTTACCTTTAGCAAAGCAGGCATGAAAATATGGGTGGAATTAACTTATAATTTAATATTTTAGTTTAATTTCATTAACTTCGTTTAGTGTTGGGATGTAATCAAGTGAAAAATCTTTAAAATAAGAACTTTTATTTGCTTTTAGTTAACTTAAATAAAAACACCTTTAAAATCATTAAACTTATTATAATATTTCACATATGATAAGGCAAATGGTTGACGTACTAAAAACTGGAAACTATCATTTTTTTTTGTGCAAAAGATTAACTAACTGAAGCTCTTGATTAAATAATTTCTTCCCAAAAACCATCTTTTTTTTTTAAAAAATCCACTTAAGTGTGTTCCGTAGTGAAATGGCGATTTTGTAAATAAGATTGTGAAGCGTGTACTTGTCCGATCAAAATGATTTAGTCGTCTATAGACAGAAAAAACTTTGTCTCTAAAAAATCATTGGAACAAAAATTTAATTTTGTGCTCTATTATTTGGTAAAATGCCTTTAAGGAAACGAGACAATGGCGAAAATGGCTGTTTTGCAAAGCGAATGTAGCTAAAACTATAGCATTTTTTGCCAAAAAAAAAGTTCATATTTTTTGCCAAAAAAAAAAGTTCATATTTTTAAAAAAAAAAGTGTTGAAGCAAATTTTTGTTTGTTAGGTACTAATAAAAATTTAAATAACACAAAGTAATAATGCTTGTAAATTTTGAAAACACGCATTTTTGAGAATCAATAAGATATTTAAGGTATATTTTTTGGAAAAATTAGTAACCTTACAAAGCTTTAACTTACTTTTAAAATGATCCAACAGTTCTAAGTGGCCCCAACTTTGTAATAAATTTGTAAGCTCATCATCTGAAACTATTTTAACTATCTTTGTTGTCTGGTAGTTTGTTAAAATTGATTCCAATTCCATTTGTGATAATACTGGCAATTCTAAAGATTTTGAAATATCATCAACCACATCCTCATCGGAAACTTCAGCTCCAGCAATATTTAGCTGCGGTGACGATGGCGGTGTTGCCATTTGCAAAGATTGAAACTACTGTATTCTTAAACAAATTTTTTTAAGTATAAAGTTTTCACTTATTGTTATATTTAGTTTTGTATTATTGAGTTAATATGTACATTTTTGAATCATCTGTAATTTCAATGCTATATTTTGTAAATTATTTTAAGTTTTCGTAAGTGTATAACTATTTCATCATTGTAACTTATAACAAATTAATTAGTGGAAACAAAAATAATGACTCGTCGATACAAGCTAAACTTTCATGTCTGATAATTTGAAACAAAATATTCCTTGACTCTTAGAACCGTTTTCCCTTGAGCAGTTTTTATTAAAGTTATTGGTGGTCCAATAAGATCTTTTAAAGATATAATTGAAAATCCTCCTAACTGATTTTCATCGATTTCAAAAGATAACAAGTGCGGATTGTATTGGATTTTGTTAACCTTTTGGCATAACAAAAAAACTGTTTCTTTTTTTAAAAGAATAATGTCTATTATAACATACAATTCTACATCTGATTTGAACTGGGCTATATAAAATTTTATTTGGTATTTGTAACCTTGGATTTCAGCTTTAGAGTAAAACTCTATGTCCACGTAAGGTGCTTTTAAAATTTCTGAAACAAGGCTGCTAAAATTACTTTCTTTTTTATTTGTTTCATAGAAGAAAAAGAAGCTCTGAAGGTGATCTAAGGTATTAAATAATTTAAATGCGGTTTTTAGCTGATATTTTTTTGCTAAAGTCAAACAAATATTTTTACGAGACGTAATGGCATGAGAATAAAGCTTAAATTCTTTGTGCTTTGCTTCAAATTTAAAACACCAAAAGTTCCGAATGGGTCCTGATTGTTTCAGAACAGTAGGATAATGTGTTAAATTATGATGTTTCGGTTTCAGCGTGTCGTTGAAAAGACGAACATAATCCTTGTTGTGAATTTCAATTTTCATTCTCAACATTAAGATGCTGTCATCGCAAATTTCAAAAGAAAGCAGCATATCAATTATTTCAATTAAGTTGAGAAGAAATTTCCATACCTCGTCATCATGTGGAACTAAATCTCCAACCATTATCTGAATAAAAGATATGAAAGTCATCATTTCTCTTGCTGTCATTTTTAAATGTTTGTTTTTTAAATGATGAATTTTTATTTCGCCTGACATGTTATCAATCTCTACTGGGCCGTATTGGAAAGTTTGTTTTCTTAAATTAAAGGTTTCCAAAGTAAAATAAGAAACTGTATAGATAAAATATGTAATAATATGGCAGACGTCGTAATGACAAACACCTTCAAATAAGTCGTGCATGAGATCAACGCAATAATTTTCAACAACATGAAACGATGGTATTTCATTTAGTTGGGAATATTTTTGTATGCCAGTTTCAGAAGAATTATTTTGAAGAACATCATTTTCATAGTTAGAACGGTTTCTTAATAAATCGATTCGTTCAACTGATAATGTCTGCGCTTCAGATTTTTTGACTTTACAAAACCTACAATAAGAATTAGCTGAAAATGATCTATTGAAATCTAAAATTGTATTCAAACCCAAATTATCTCCTAACACAATCCCCAAAACAAAATAAACTTTTTTGTTATCTTGACCGTTAATGTTAATATCAACCCCATCAACTTCAAGGCTTTTAAGCTCTTGTATCAAAGTTTGAAAACATTTTTCATTTCCAAACGACTTTAAATCCTTTGATTTAATAATACCTGCTAAAAAAATATTATCTAACTTTGATTCTTTCCACGGGAGACAGGGAAAAGTATAGTAAATATTACATATTGAATGAACTCCGGCATGAGAACTTAATGGATTATTGATTTCAAAGTCATCAGTGTATAGAAAATATGGGATAATTATTTTTTCCGGGTACAAATTACTTTTTTGCTTCCAAAGGTCACCTTGAATAAAACTTGAAATTATGTTTTCTTTACTTAAGGTTTGCATATGAAGAATAGTTTTTTCGAAAATGTCACCGCTCTCAAAAAATTTTTGGAATTGGAACTTTAATGGCATTAAAACACCCTTAATGTTTTTTTCGTCATACATTAGGTTCCCGTTTCGAAAAACTGCATCGATTTCATTATTTACTGAAAATTCTTTTAAGCTTCCTAAAAATTTTTTTTTTTGCAGCCAGGTAAATAGTTTATATTCAGTATTGCAATAATTAAAAGGGTTACGACACTTTGATATTAGACTCAAAAATTCGTTATGGACTTCTATGTTTTTTTTTGCCAGGTGTTCATTTGAAAAGGATTTAAACAATTCAACAATAGGATTTAAAATACATTTTTGTACGTCTTCTTGAATTTCTGTAATAATTTTTCTTGAAAAACTATTGTTATCATGTAATTTTAAAACAAACCCAGTCGCAGATGTAAAGAGTTCATTAAGGCTGTCTTCAACATTGAATTTCTTTACTTCTGGAGCTATACTTTCGCATGCTTCCGAGCCTTCTTGAAAACTATCAAGCGTCACACCCCTTTCAAAAAACAATTTCTGATAAGAGCTAGAACTAGTCACATTTATGGGTTGTGCTAAACTCTGAACGTGTTTTCTATTTAAATGTTTTTTAAAACTTCCTAAATTTTGAAAAGATTGCGTGCAACTGTTTTCCATACACCTAAAAGTGCTATAAGTACTTAGATCATGAATTTTTTTTAAATGTTCTATAAACGGGTTTATAGACCAAATCTTTTCTTTACAGATGAAACAAATCATTACTACTAACTTATACTTTTGATAACTTTAAATAATAACTTGTGAAACAGCTGACGGAGTAGACAAAGTAGCGGATGATGTCCTAAAAATAAAAAAAAAAACACACAAACTAGTTAATTGAAGCATGCTTTCATTGATGAAATTTCAATTTTTGTTTGCAAAAAATGCAGAAAAAACGAAGCAACCTTTTGAAAATACAAATTTTAGTCATATTTGCCTACCAAAATGTTTATGAAAATGGTTCTTACAATTTCCCTGGTTTCATTTCTTCGAAATTAGATATGTATATGAAACTCGAAACAAACCTTAAACTAAACTAAAAAAATATACCCAAAAGCGTTAAGGAAAATGATCCCATTCAAATTTGGTTAACCCTCTACCGCAAATGTTGTAGTCAGAAGAGAAAACGAAACTAAAAAAAAAACTTCAAATAGTTATTTTGGATTGATTTAAGATCGATTATTAAAAAAAAGACTTAAAAAGTTAATTTGTTCAAATGTAATTCTTGTTTGACCTCGGTTGCGGTAGAGGGTTAATGAAAAAAAAGCAAAAAGTTTTCAAAATGTTTATGAAAATGATCCTAGACAGTGATTCTATTTTCATTTATTCGCAACTAATGATAAAAAAGCAAACAGATTTCAAAATGTTTATGAATATGATCCTAGTTTCATTCTTCGGTTTTTGAAACTCTCAATAATTAAAAAAAAACAAAACTCTAGATCCTATTCAAATGTTGTTAACCTCTACCGCAAATGTTGTAGTCAGAAGAGAAAGCAAAACTAAAAAAAAACTTCAAATAGTTATTTTGGATTGATTTAAGATCGATTATTAAAAAAAAGACTTAAAAAGTTAATTTGTTCAAATGTAATTCTTGTTTGACCTCGGTTGCGGTAGAGGGTTAATAAAAAAAAAACCAAAAAGTTTTCAAAATGTTTATGAAAATGATCCTAGACAGTGATTGTAGTTTCATTTCTTTGAAGTTTTCATTTATGTTATATTAAAAATACATAAATACAATAAGTTTAAATAATTGTCCAGTTTATATTTTTTGAGAGTTCTGAGATTTCTGAGAATAAAACTTTTTTTCTCAGTTATTTTTCATGAAAAGCGGAAAAATTCTAAGATATCTCAGGAGTCTCAAAAAATATAAACTGGCCAAATAATAAAAAAAAGTACCTTGTTTAGGAAACTGCCAAGTGGTGGCGGCAAAATGGTGATGGTTGCAAGAAGATTGTGTTGGGAACGTGACGGCAGCAAGAAGGTGATGACAACGTGTGGCAGTGGCTTTTAATTTTTGTGGCGACGACGGGCGGCGGAGGCAGCGAAAACGTGGTGGAAAAGGAGCACTACGTACAAAAAATTTTTTTTTTAGAAACAAAACAAAATAAAACTTTCTCTAAATGTTTAATACTATTAGATTAGGGTATTTATGCAAAGGCGTAAAGTCATTGTAAACGTGCATCGTAAAATTTGTAAACTGCGTTAATCTATCAAAATTTGTATGGAAAATTGAAAGATTTACGAAGCTTACATTTTTTACGACTACTTTTACGCCTTGGCATGAATACCCTTATTATAAATACATTTTAGAAGTACTTACATAAACTTCTGGAGCAGGCAACCTAGTGATGACGACGGCGGCACGGTGGAAAACACACAATTATTCAAGATGCCACCAGGAACTACGTTGTGGCGGCGGCGCCTTAATTTTTGCGGCAGACGACGACGGCGATGTCGGCAGTAATGTGGCGGCGCGGCGGCGTGGTGAAAGAAGAGCACTAGATACATAAAATGTAAGTATATTTAGAAACAAAACAGAATGAAAGTTTATCTAAATGTTTATAATTATTATTTCAAATACATTAGGGGTACTCACATAAAGTTCTGGAGACAAGCAAAAACGTGATGGCGGCTGTGGCGGCGGCATAGAGGCAAACAAACAAATTTTCTAAATGCGACCATACATACATTAATAACGTAGGCAGCAGCAAAAATAAAATTATTATTAACTAAAAACTCTTTTTTTAATAAATTTAAATCAAATTTAAAACTTACTTTTTATTTCTACTTATTTCCGCAGTTTCAGGTTCAGGGTATCTTCTTCAAAGTTTCACACTTTAACTTTGAATGGCTTCGCGTGCTTTTGCCGGCTACATCATTTAACGAAAGAAATTCTTTCGTTCAACCAAACAAATAAAGTGTTCCCACTTTATTTGCAAGTATTTTTATACAAACTACAAATCGATTTCAAAACAATTCTTGCAGGAAAATTAAAAAAGAAAGCTGTTGTTTGATTATTTTCAACTTTATTTTTATTTTACTTTAGCTCACAGACATACTAGCTTTTAATTTATTGAAAATTATTCACTAATTATTGAAGAGAACCGATAATTAACGCAATTTTATCAAAACACCGCGAACAAATGTAAACTTCCAACTTCAAGGTTCAGAAATGTGAAATTTTCTTTGTGTGCACTTTTATTGGAAGAAAGCACTTTTAAAAGCAAAAAAGTGTGTTGCATGGGTTTTTTCTTGTTGGAAAGAATACGACATTAGAGAATATAATATAATGTGGAGAGCTTGAATTGTAATTACACAGAAAGTTTGTAAAACGTGTATATTTCGTAAAAATTTTAAAATGAGTACTTTCACATAAGGTTTGTCCATAAATATGATACCTTCTACATTTTCCAGTAGAATTTAAAAAAAATCAGCGTGGTAAATATATGATGTAAATTATCTATGAACACAAATTTTCAATTTGGGTGGCTCATATTGTTTTTTTTTTTTTTGATTTTTTCAAACAAATTTTATTTTATTAAGGTATGATATTATGGAATTTCTTTTAAATAGTGCAGAAAAATGGTTTAGCACCAGCCTTATTGAAATTTTTTTTTCATCGATTATTTGATTCAAATATTTACCATGTTGATTTATTTTAAATTACTGGAAAATGAAGATAGCATATTTCTGAACAACTTCGCATACCAAGCGAAACTTGAACCAGACTCAGAGATATAACTACGTTTATATGGCGAGTTAAATCGAAATTCGTTCCTTGTGTCGTTTTCGTTTGGAAGTTCGAAATTACTTCTATTTGACTCCTATTACTCCAAAAGCCTTCGATTGGCTATTCCGAGTAATGTTTTCAGAGTGTTTTTTTTTTTTCTCAATTTTATAAAGGACTAGACCCGGAACACAGCAATACAAACAAACTCTTACGTAAGATTATTTGTCAAAAGTGGAAAATACTTGAAGCAGTCACTTTGTACATTTCATAAGGTGGCGTTTTCATATCCGATTGGAATCAAAAAATAGTAGAACAGTTCCAAAATCCAATCGAAAACAGCATTAGAGAATATAAAATATGAAGAGCATGATGAAATTTCAAACGTGAAATTTCATCATCGTTAGAACAATTAATACCATTTATTAAAATCAATAAACGTTTATTGGTACAATTAATAGGCATTAATTAAAATTTATATGTTTACCTATTAGTTAACGATAAAGCTTGACGAAACTATGCACAGAAAGAGTATTTTTATTAATCGTGTTAATTAATTTAATAAACCATTAATTAATTTAATGAACCATTATTAATTTTAATAAACGGTTTATTATTTTAATGTATGGTTAATAAAAATTTAACGAAGGGTTACTTTTGCGCCATTTTTTTGTTTCAACTTGCGTGTTGCAGTGATCACACTTTAAAAGGTAGTGTATTGAACAAGGTTTTTATATCATTTAGGTACCTGTTTGATGTGAGGAAATAACTAAATTGAAATTATTTTCCATGCGTCGGAAAAAAATTGCCATTGGGCTTTTCCAAAAACTATATCTATAACTATATTATATTTGACAGTTCTATTTGGGGATACAACAATGTAATACAAACAAATATACTTACATATACAAACATTTTTCCAAAGGCGCGACTAGTATGCACATTGTGATTTATCGTTGTTTATATGTAAGTTTATTTGTTTGTATTGCATTGTTTTCTCCCCAACTAGGGCTAATGTTTTTGTTGCTTGTTATGCATTGTCACATTGACGTATGGGGAACTTTCCAATTAGAGGAAATGCCTATTTATTTTTCAGACAGAAAAACTGAGATGTATCCGACATTAGGTATGAGAAAAAGATCGATTTGAATTAGTAAGTATTTCATTTGGCACGAAAAATCTATTTTTTGATCAAAATCATTGAAACAAATGCGTGAAATTCCCAATATTGTATCCACTAAATAAGCTTAAAGGTGTTATTTTTATTGATAGGGGGCGCTGTTCCACACTGGGCAAAATTGAATGTACCTGAAATTGAAATTGTTTGGTGTATATTTTTCTTTTAAATTAATTCTTGACATATTTTATTGTTTCTTTATTATTTTAATATTTAAGTCGTATTGTGTTGTTTTTCGTTCTCATTTACAAACTTGTCGCTCGCACAAACAATCCATATATTTATACATATATGTAAATACTGTTAAATGAACTTATTATTTTGCCAAAACTTGAGTGACGAACAGGTTCACTGCCATAATGAACAGAATAATAAAAAATATATTAATCGTTAATTAAAAATAAAAGAAAATTTTTTATGAATGGCTGTTCATAAAAAATAATTAACGTTTATTGATTTTAATTAATGGTATAGATTGTTTTTTACGGACAGATTAATAGAATCAATGAATCGTTAATTAAAAATAAAAGAATATTTTTTATGAATGGCTGTTCATAAAAAACAATTAACGTTTATTGATTTTAATTAATGGTATACATTGTTTTTTACGGACAGATTAATAGAATCAATGAATCGTTAATTAAAAATAAAAGAACATTTTTTATGAATGGCTGTTCATAAAAAATAATTAACGTTTATTGATTTTAATTAATGGTATACATTGTTTTTTACGGACAGATTAATAGAATCAATGAATCGTTAATTAAAAATAAAAGAACATTTTTTATGAATGGCTGTTCATAAAAAACAATTAACGTTTATTGATTTTAATTAATGGTATACATTGTTTTTTACGGACAGATTAATAGAATCAATGAATCGTTAATTAAAAATAAAAGAACATTTTTTATGAATGGCTGTTCATAAAAAATAATTAACGTTTATTGATTTTAATTAATGGTATATATTGTTTTTTACGGACAGATTGATAGAATCAATGAATCGTTAATTAAAAATAAAAGAACATTTTTTACGAATGGCTGTTCATAAAAAATAATTAACGTTTATTGATTTTAATTAATGGTATAAATTGTTTTTTACGGACAGATTAATAGAATCAATGAATCGTTAATTAAAAATAAAAGAACATTTTTTATGAATGGCTGTTCATAAAAAATAATTAACGTTTATTGATTTTAATTAATGGTATACATTGTTTTTTACGGACAGATTAATAGAATCAATGAATCGTTAATTGAAAATAAAAGAACATTTTTTATGAATGGCTGTTCATAAAAAACAATTAACGTTTATTGATTTTAATTAATGGTATACATTGTTTTTTACGGACAGATTAATAGAATCAATGAATCGTTAATTAAAAATAAAAGAACATTTTTTATGAATGGCTGTTCATAAAAAATAATTAACGTTTATTGATTTTAATTAATGGTATACATTGTTTTTTACGGACAGATTAATAGAATCAATGAATCGTTAATTAAAAATAAAAGAACATTTTTTATGAATGGCTGTTCATAAAAAACAATTAACGTTTATTGATTTTAATTAATGGTATACATTGTTTTTTACGGACAGATTAATAGAATCAATGAATCGTTAATTAAAAATAAAAGAACATTTTTTATGAATGGCTGTTCATAAAAAATAATTAACGTTTATTGATTTTAATTAATGGTATACATTGTTTTTTACGGACAGATTGATAGAATCAATGAATCGTTAATTAAAAATAAAAGAACATTTTTTATGAATGGCTGTTCATAAAAAATAATTAACGTTTATTGATTTTAATTAATGGTATACATTGTTTTTTACGGACAGATTAATAGAATCAATGAATCGTGTATTAAAAATAAAAGAACATTTTTTATGAATGGCTGTTCATAAAAAATAATTAACGTTTATTGATTTTAATTAATGGTATACATTGTTTTTTACGGACAGATTAATAGAATCAATGAATCGTTAATTAAAAATAAAAGAACATTTTTTATGAATGGCTGTTCATAAAAAACAATTAACGTTTATTGATTTTAATTAATGGTATACATTGTTTTAACGGACAGATTAATAGAATCAATGAATCGTTAATTAAAAATAAAAGAATATTTTTTATGAATGGCTGTTCATAAAAAACAATTAACGTTTATTAATTTTAATTAATGGTATACATTGTTTTAACGGACAGATTAATAGAATCAATGAATCGTTAATTAAAAATAAAAGAAAATTTTTTATGAATGGCTGTTAATAAAAAATAATTAACGTTTATTAATTTTAATTAATGGTATACATTGTTTTAACGGACACGTTAATTGGGACAATGAACCGTTAATAAAAAACGTAGATATAGATTTTAATAAACGAGAATAACCAACGTTTATTAAAGCCGGCTTTCATTTTTAATTAATGGTACATTGAGATAATGAATGGTACATTGATTCAACGAATAAAAAGTTTATTATCGCCGTTTATTAATTTTACGTACCATTTTTTTTTCAGTGAAGGAATGCAACTATATAGCTATTTCATTGGAACACTAACTGCATTTTATTATGCACATGATCCGATCTGGATCAGATCATCGGTGACAGGCATCTCTTTTTTCATTGTGTTTGTATATTTTTCATTTGTTTATAGGCTTTTTTCTTTGCACTACAGTACTAATACTAAAATGATAATAAAATTTACGTTTGGGCAAACCTTGGTCGACATTGATATTTGAATTCAATTGACAAATTCTGTCATCTGACAGAATGCAAACTGGCATTTGACAACCAGCCAAAAATAACCAGAAGACATTCCTCGGACTAAAACTGCGAAGAAGGGGTAATGTTTTATTCTTTCGAGAGCGCTCTCTTCTGCAAGAAAAAGTACAAAATAATTACGGATAATATTGTTTTAATTTTTATAATTATAATTTAATTTTTGTAATTATCTACGTATTATTAATTTGGTATTTCTTCCGGAGTTTCACGAAAAAAAACTGTACAGCTGCATTGTGGGCACGTAAAAAAATAGCACGTTCGACACTAATTCACTGCTATTTGAAAGTGTTAAAGAAGACAGAATTTTACGTCCGAAGATTTCGTTACTAACTTAACGTGTATTGATAAAATTAATAGAAGAATTCAGTTCCTGAGTTAATGTTTGATTAAAGTTTTAGTTGATTAGTGAATAAGAAGATAATCAAGCATTTTTATTAATAGGGGTGATAGTTCTGAACAATCTAACATATACTTGCTTAGTACTTACTTACCACACTCTATAAAAATGTTACAAATTCTAACATTGCTTCGAGCAAAAAAAAAAAAACAAAAGTTTTCATTGTAAATAAAATAAATATTTCCATCATCTTTTCATTACCTAATAGAGTGCGATGCGCAAAAACTCTTTTCCAGAAAAAAAAATAAATAAATAAACAACACAATATCCATTAATATCTGTTACAAGAAAAATCACCGGAGAGACAAAACAAAAGCAAGACTAACAGAAAAATAATTTGATGCCAAGTGTATACCAGAGTTTCCATTTGACTTCATTTCAATTTATCTTCTCCTAGAGCCACAATCAATTTTCCTTAATTTCATCAGATTTAAATTGCCCTACTCCCCGCACATTGTGTATAGGTATGTATGTATATGTTATGTATATGGGTGTTCATATATCTACCAATCTATTCACATTTTATGCTTCCATGTCCATGTATCCATTGGCAAAAAAAAAAGGAAAAAAAAAACTCACTGATGAATTGGGGGTGACTGTGGGGGGTTGATATTCTTTGTTCACCCACACAATCATTTCTTTTAACTGGGGAAAGAAACAATGCACAAATATGAGAAAATGTCCCTAACACTCCCTCGTTTTTATTTACCTTTTTGATTCTTCCATCGTCGTATTCCATTCTTTTCCTTATGGATCCTGGCTGGAGAGTGAGTATTCGTTGTCCCGTCACCGTCGCGTCGCCATCGTATGGCATCAGGAAGACAATAGCAAAAGGACGACTTCCACCGCCCACGACCAACACAAGCAATTCGCAAATTGCTTTCCACAAGTAATCGGCATTCAGTTTTCCTATTTCGGTGTATAACTTTCGATTATGTGGGTGGTTGGGGGATTCTTTAGCTTCCGAACTCCAAGGGTGGATTGGATAAGTTGTATAGGTAGGTGTATGTGGGTTGGTGCTGGGGGATAGAGGATTGGAGGATGGCGGTGAATAATGGGATAAACGATCCCGTTTGCTTGCCACTTGCCACTGCGCTGCTGAGCTTCTCAGTTCTGCCACCATCACCATCCCCATAACCATAGCAGCGCCATACCACACGAAAAATACCAACCCTTAATCGTTTATTTTATTTTTTGTGCAAAACTGATGTAATTTATATGGGCACTTGACTGTTTAAATTGCCTTTCGAGGAAATTTTATATTACACTTAAGTTTAATGGAAAATAATTAATTTCATTCCGACTGCGTTTATGGTTTTATTTTACGGCCAGAACCGACATCACCGCACGACTCGATGGAGCTTGGTTTTGGCTCGGCGATCGGAGTGGGGCTCTGTGGGTACCATGTTACGTATATAAACATTTGCGTGAATTATTGTGCGGCAGTTGAGGGTTAAAATGTTTCATTTCTTCGGTGGGTCGTCCGCGGCCATTACTTTCAGCCAGCAGGCCAGCAACAGCAAACCAGGCACGACTTGATGTGTTCAAATGGAAAGAATATATAAGAGGTACCCCATTCCTGTGATTATTATTAAGACTATACGGACAAGAAAAAGACGATCCCCGCATTGCTTATTCAAAATGGACGAAACAAGGATTCACTTATAGCATAAGACGATGAGGATATTTAAGTGGGCTCGTAGAATAACAGTAAATTTAACGTCGTCGTTTGTTTTTTTTTCCTTTGCTGCTGCTCCATGCGAAAGGAACAAACCCATCGAAATGATGAACTTTTATAGCCTGCCTTAGGTTTTTAAGTACCTACTGTTGAAGGAATTTATATCCGGACCGGAAGACTTATGGCTTGTCGCAAATTTTTTTTTGCACAATTTGGCCAAAATAAAATTTCATTGCGGTTTTATTGCGTTTATCAAAGTAATGATAGAACATCCATCGTAAAGGATGTCAAGTCAAAGGCATCAAAAGGAGGTTTATTTTTTATATTGGTATCATTTCATTTCAAATAGGATAATATCATTTTTTTATTTTCATTTCTTAAATTTTTATTAAGTTCATTTTTTTTATAGGTATGGCAGCTCTATAAATATTTAATACCTATTACAACACTTTAATATTAAACTTATATATATTTTTTTAATTTTTTTTTTATATTTTGATATAGTATGATAAATCTCGTGAGTATATAGGAACCTATGTAAATACATAAATAAATAATTGAAGACGTTTTATGTTTACGAAAAACTTAAAAAAAAATAATAATAAAAATAATAAATAATAAAAAATAAACTTAAAACTAGAGTAGATTCGCTAATCTGCGTGAATCGGGCTTGTCGCAAGAAGAATTGCAATCTTAAAATAAAAATAATTTATAAACTGTTTTACATAAATTATGATACATTAACATAATAGAAAATAATTTAACCTAATAATGCAAATTGGGTCCCATATACCTTAACGATTTATTATAATACCTCGTCAGTTAAATTCATTTAGCAAAAAGGCATAAAGTTCTCTTATATATAATGCAACATTTATCTATATATAATATGTGAATAGAAAATACAATTCCATTGAGTTGAATGACAAAAAGAAGTTATTAATAATATAATTTATTTATTTTATACTTGAGATTGGGCACCGATCCGCATGAATTATCTATGTGCTCAAAATTCATCCTAAAGTTGGCTTTAAAACATTAAAGCTAAATCATGACGTCACGCAACCCTTATCTGTCATGGCCGCGCCGCCGCCGTCTGCCATTCATTATTTCTGGGATATTAATATTATCAAATGATAATATTAAAATTCATAGTATATGAGTAATCAAACAATACAAACATTTATCTTTATGCTTGTTATCGGATATTTACCTGTTAAATTATTCAAGTTGGTACAGACGACTCCCTCTAAAACGAACTTCTTCTGACGTCTGTGAAGTTGGCATAACACTTTTCACCTAGCCTAACGGGACCTTAACAGGAATTTGCAGTTTTTTTGCATTTCTATTCCGGATTTTGCAGCTCACCAAATAGTGGGTGTAACCCCCTGTACTGCTAACTTCACTGTGAAGTTAGCAGTACATGCTGTTTTTTCAACAACCAAGCAAGCTATCACTTTGAAATAGGTATCCAAATTTGCAGTTCTTTTTGCAGTTCTAGAAAAAAAATAGAAAAAAATTTGAAGTCATCAATTAAAAAAAAATTCATACTGTGCTGCTAACTTCATTGTGAAGTAAGCAGTACATGATGTTTTTTCAACAACCACGAAAGCTAAGAATTTGAAGTAAGGATTCAAATTTGCAGTTCTTTTTGCAGTTCTAGAAAAACATTAGAAAAAAATTTTTAAGTCATCAATTAGAAAAAAAATTCATATTATATCGAAGTTCACTGTGAATTTGGCAGTACATGGTGTTTTTGACAGCCAGAAAAACTATCACTTTGAATGAGGTATCCAAATTTTCAGTTTTTTTTTGCAGTTCAAGAAAAAAATTTACCAAAATTTCGGAGTCCTCATTTAAGAAAAAAAATCTAAAATTTCATATTGCACGGCCGACCTCAATTTAAAGTAAGCATGAAGCATTTCTCAGCAACTACGTAAGTTAGGAATTTGCAGTAAGGCTCCAAATTTGCAGTTCTTTTTGCAGTTCCAGAAAAAAATTAGAAAAAAAATTTAAGTCATCAAATAATTTTTTTTTTTAATTTAAAATTATTTTTTTTTTATTTAAAATGAAATTTTTTTCTAATTGATGACTTAAAATTTTTTTCTCACTTTTTTCTAGAACCGCAAAAAGAACTGCAAATTTGAAGCCTTATTTCAAATTCCTAGCTTTCGTGGTTGTTGAAAAAACATCATGTTCTGCTTACTTCACAATGAAGTTAGCAGTACAGTATGAAATTTTTTTTAATTGATGACTTCAAATTCTTTTCTATATTTTTTCTAGAACTGCAAAAAGAACTGCAAATTTGGATACCTATTTCAAAGTGATAGCTTGCTTGGTTGTTGAAAAAACAGCATGTACTGCTAACTTCACTGTGAAGTTAGCAGTACAGGGGGTTACACCCACTATTTGGTGAACTGCAAAGTCCGGAATAGAAATGCAAACAAAAATGTAAAAAAAACTGCAAATTCCTGTTAAGGTCCCGTTAGGCTAGGTGAAAAGTGTTATGCCAACTTCACAGACGTCTTCTTCTGACTCGAATTTCATCCCCTTAAAAATCATTCTCTAAGTCGAAATTCCCTATAACTCCAGTAGATATATGTATATTCTTCGATTCCTATCTTCGGCCTATTTTCAATCCTTTTTCTTTTGCTGAAAACAAGATCAACTAAAAAAATCACCCTCTCGCAACTTGTATTATTTTATAAACATCAAGCAACCACATTTGCATATTCTTACTTTTTCTGTCGCATTGTATTCGCCACCATGCGTAGTAATTTTATTTAAACATTATATTTATTATATAATAATAATTAATGTGCCATAAAAGTAAGGAGCTTCTCTTTGTTTATTTAATTTATGTATTTATTTATTTTTTGTAACATTATTTTTATATTCATGCGTTTAATCAAAAACAAATATTGATCCCTCTAACTCGAATTTTTCCAAAAATTCCTCTAACTGGAACCAATTATAATATCCCGTTAAAAATACGACTTAAATGAGGGAGTTAACAGTTAACTTTACCTAATTTCGGTTTACTGAAAATATGTAGGAAAACTGAAACGACTTGATTGCACGCATCAAAAGCTTGCTTGAAAGTATTGTTTTATTAATAGCAGCGTTGCCACATTTGGCTATTTGTTTTTCATTTTGGGCCTTGGCCCCGGGCGAACAAGAAATGACCCGCATATTCTATAAAGTACACATTCCATCCCAAAATCAACAATGTCAACAAATTGCGATTCGTATGGATATACAGTCGACTCTCCCTAAGTCGTACTCTCTCTAAGTCGAATTTCTCTCTAACTCGAACTTTTTCGCCATATTTTATCATTCCCTTCAATTTTTCATACAAAAACAATTCCCTAAGTCGAACTCCCTCTAAGTCGAACTCTCTCTAACTCGAACACATTCTCTCGATTATTGATATCTTTTTTCATTCCCTAAGTCGAATTTTGCTAAGCAAAAAACAAAAACAAAAAAAATACCCCTTCGGAATTCGTACCAACACACTTCAACACCCTTAATATGTATGAGGTGCAGCATCGCGTGTGCCATCATCGTCAGCTCTTCGTGTTTCTTCCTATTCATATCCCTGGTACCTCCATAAAAAATACAGTTTTTAAAAACTTGCTACGTAAGAACAGTCGGGGTGGCACCACAAAAAAAATATATAAAACTTACAAAATCAAAAAAAAAAAAAAAAAAAAATATAAAAAACCAATTAAAATTAAAAAAAAATGTTAAAAATGTTTTAAAACGCTGCTTTGGCTGTTCTACTTTTTAAGTAGTTTTAAGTAATTTTAAGTAGTTTGAAGTAGTTTTAAATAGTTTTAATTAGCTTTAGTTTAGTTTTTTAGGTAGTTTGTAAGTTTTAAATAAAACAATAAAAATGATCAGAAATCCAAGTTTTTTTGTAAATTCTTTCTTGGAAAAAATAAAACCAATAATGAATTTTAGAATTTAGTTAGTTTTTAAGCCGAAAGGCATTAGCATTAAGTTATTAGACAGTTTAACTTAGAGCGCCCGCATGGAGCCAGTAAGTTAGTTGTAAGTTATTGATAAGTAGGCTAGTTTTTATGAATTTTTGTCTAGCTTTAAGTTAGTTGTAAGTTTTTTTTGGAAAAATAAAAATGAATTAAAAATGAAAAAAAAAAATGAAATTTTCTCTAACAGGTTGAGGCCCGCAATCTTAGGAAATGGCCCTCAATTTTTTTTTCTTTGTGGCAACGATGATTAGTAGGTACAATGGCATAGTCAAAAAGAAAGTGAAAAAAGTACTAAGAAATGGTTGTTGTTTTTTTATAACAAAACTTTTGGAAAAAGTGCATTGGTAAATTATCTTGTTGCACTTGCAATGTCCAAGGTGGATGGAAATTGGTCGAAAGACATTGTCAAATTTAGGTAAGCATAATTCAAATATCTTTTTGTTGGAGTTTTTAGACTTTTTTAATATTAACTCGTGATCTCCAATAGGTACATACATATGTAGAAATACGATATTAATCAGTTCTGGTGACTACTAATGATATTTAAGAAGTTGACGTATGAGTATTATAATCATGGCCGATTTACATGCATCGACGGTTAGGGTGGCAACAAAAAAAAAATGCTGCTGTGGTATGTTCTAGTTTTTAAGTAGTTTTAAGTACATAATTGGGTCTGTTTCACAATCTCTAAGTAAAGTTCTAAGTAAACTAATTAGAACTTTTTTGACCTAAAATTGTAGGAAAATCTATCAAGTAAAGTTCTGATTTGCTTACTCAGAGATCGTGAAACAAGCACTAAGTGCTAAGTGTAAGTTTTATAGGTAGATATAAAATATAAAAAAAATAATAAAGATTTCAAGTTTTTAAATTCTTTCTTGAAAAAAAATTAAACCGATATTGAATTTTAGTATTACCTACCTAAGTTATTTTTTAGGCCGAAAAGCATAAGAATTAAGTTATTATACATATAGTTTAACTTAGAGCGCCCCCATGGGGCCAGTAAGTTAGTGATAAGAAGGCTAGTTTTTTTGAATTTTTGTCTAGCTTTTAAATAGTTATAAGTTTAATGAAAAATAAAAATGAATTTAAAATTAAATGAATGATACGATATTAAAGTGTCGTAGATACGTGCTATAGAATCTCAATGCTAGTACTTAACTACCTAAAACCTAAAGGTAAATATACCTACATTCAATCCTATATATTATATATATGTATGTACATATACATATCTACCTATATCTTCTGTTCACTTTAGGTTTATGTATGTATGTATGTACATAGGTATGTAGATACTATAGGTAGATACATAGGTACGTTACGTAGGTAGGTACAACAATATAAATTGCTTAATCTTTTCTCTTGATGGCGCAATTTATTTGATTCCATTTGCCGAATACACAGCACTACAGCAGCTACATACATAACATTCGCTAGGTAGGTAGAGAGATTCCCATCTATAAGCTCCCGTTCAACCCACTTGGGGATGTAATATATAGCTTATATTACTCCCTTGCTACAGTCATCTCACAATCCAATACATCTCTGTTATTCGGTGTCCATCAAGAATAACTTCCTAGTTTTTTTTTTTTTTTTGTGAGATTGCGTCGACCATGCTGTGAGATAGGGTCGCATAAAGAAATCGAAGCCAAAGCCATTGAATTAGATCACCAAAAATCTTCCTATTGTGTTTCACCAATTAGTATAAGTACCTATACTATAGGTATACCTATAAATTAAGGGACCCAGAACCCCAATCTACACCTCCAGAACCAGTTGCGGAGGTGCCATTGTAACAATTTGATTTTCTCATTTTTTTTTTTACCTATTAAATAGAAGAAAATTGTGTATCTGTTTTGTGAAATAATAATAAAAAAAAAAGAATCCAAAAAATACCCATATAACTGTTAATTGAAAATCTGCGCAAGAAAAATGCTCGCCAGTCCGTGAAGAAAGAAAACACGCCAAATAAAAACTGCTAATGCTACCGAAGATTCAATAACGGGTGTGTGATTAAAAACAAGAAAAAAACTCTATCTAATCAACTTCCCCCACCACAAGGGGAGAACTTGCCAACTGCCTGGCCTGGCATGCTACCGTTACTAGTTACCACGTGCCGTCGGCCATCGATAGAATGCGTAGAGTGAGTCGTTTTGTTCGATTGTGTGTGTGTGAGGGAGGTGTGGCTAAGCTGATTTCCCCTCCCTGGAAGCGCCATTTTAATTCAAACTCCAGCTGGAACAAGAATACTAGAATGGAGAGGAGAAAAATCCTTAAAAAAATTCCCATTTAAATTGTGTAATTTTCGGAGACACAAACCTTGGTGTAGCAAGATACTGGTGTTTTTTTTGTATAGCTTGGCAAATACACAAACCAAAATAATATAATTTCTCAAGAGGCAATTTTCATTTCATTTTATTGATTTTATTGTTGCAAATCAAAATTAAATTCTAATATAATTAAACTATTTTGCACACGAATATGAAGTTTTATAAATTATTCTTATAAAATTGTGAATTAAAAAAAAAAACAAAAAAGAGCATTACGCCACATCCCTTGCGGGGATCGAACCCGCGACCTTTGGATTAGAAGTCCAACGCGCTATCCTCTGCGCCAAAGGGACACATTTTACTCGGTGTCAAAAGCTTTACAAGAAACTTTTAAGTAAGTAAATGATTGGGGTAGTCAACAATAATTATTTTGAATTTAATTGAAAGTTTTTATTTCCTTAAAAGGAAAGAAGTTTAGATTGATTTTGTTATAAGGCATTACTGAACACGTACCTTCATACATATATATGTAGTCCAGACGTGGGTGTTAACTAATTTGATTTTTGTTTAATATGCTATAGTATAGGTAGACATATGAAAGTACCTACCTATTCCTTCTTATTCTTATACATATTTTAAAATAGAGAACAATAACATGAGGTTATGATCAATGTCGGATGATTTTCAAAATTGACTTCATAAAAATGAAAACAGCGGTCGTAAAAAATATCAAAGCAAAGTGTTATAATTTACTGTACATACCTACCTATAATGCATACATAAATCACAAAAAATGCTCTGTTCATCCACTGTAATTTGAAATAGAGTGTAAACGGTTGGACTGATTTTCTTGAAATTTTGTACAGAGCATTTTTATGAGATTTCTTAGAGGAGAAGTTCGAATTTTTTGTTTCGGCTTATATAAAACGGGTAGCTGCCATACAATGATTTCGGTTTTTTTTTCAAATTTTCTTGAAAACAGCTTTAACGATTTTCATTAAACTTCGTAATGATCAAAGTAATTATAAGAAAATTGCGTTTCAGATTTTTTCCAAAAAATTGCATTAAGGAAATAGGGTTTTGACGTTCTTTGAGAAAATTGACATTTTTTGAAATATTTACCTATAGTAATATATTTTTTTAATAATTAAGCAGTCTTGATGCTTCTTAATAGTTCAAACGATACCTACCTAAAAATTTTAAGTACTTTGTTTTAAAAAAAGATAATTTTAGTTCTTTTGACATTATTTGTTTAAAATGTAGATACCTAGCTCAATTATACCTACTTATAAACCACAAGAGCAAGTTCGTGCGATCCAGTCGAGTATATTTTTGAAAATTTGAAAATAATTTTCTTTTAACTTTATTGCACTTTTTATTTTTCTTATTAGAAAGGTAAGAAAATTAAGTTCAAGTTTAAGCACAGTAGCTACTTTGAAGTAAAAAATGAATTCATAATGATTATGTCTTTCAGCAAGCTATAAGCTGTGACTAAAAATAAATAAAAATAAAAGATCATAACAATTATCAAATATCATATACATATGTATGTAGGTACATATTTTTAAAAAGTCCAAAATGTTTCAAATATAAATTCCTACAAAAATTTAAGAAATACATACGAAAAATGTAAGAGGTAATTTTCTCGTTTTCATTTCGTTTTCCACTTATAACGGTTTTTATTATTTTTATTCTTTTTTTCTTTGACTGGCTCCAACCTTGCCAAACTGCAATCGATTTATTATTTATTTAAACAACAACATTTCGAAATTTGTAATAGGTAGGTACCTACAACACAATAAAACAGTTTACCTGAGTCATTAATTCTGGTTTTTTTCACTAGGAAAATAAAAAAAACCTATCTTATCCGAATTTTTTTAATTTTGCCCCCGAAAAAGACAAAATTGTGTGCAGTTTCCCTTCTGTTGGTAACAGAGCACGCTTTGTTCGTGATTGATCATGTTCTTGTAGTATCTTTCGGTTTCGGAGTAATTCGCATGGTCCAACTTGCCCGTGGTATAACTAGCCCCGCCCTACCCTACTAGCCTTTAGCATAGTCATTCTGACAACAATCGAAAGGCCATCACTGAACAAAATGCGGACATCAAATATTTTTGAAATCCTAAACATATCAATCATCAAATATTTTTGAAATCCCAAACATAACAGCAAAATATTTTATTGTTGAAAATAATTGGATAGATACGACTTATCTTTATCCTATAATCATTTTGTTATAAGTATAGACATTATGACACCAAATTTTTCTGATAAGTTTAAACTCTGGGTTCGCCTAAACTCATTTATAAGTCCTAACCGCACATGTTACATGTGACATGCCTCCGCTAAAGTATAAACCTTTTGGTAGTCTTATCAGAAATCAAACAATATTATATAGGTAGTGAGTACCTATCAATGCACTTTATTTTTTACGAATTAAAATTTATTATAGGTTCTCAATAAAATGAAAAATCAACAATGAAGCAAACAAAAACTATTTTTAAATCAAAAGCGCATCAGTTGCATGTAGGTATGTACATATAATATCTTCTTATACCTATTTAATTTTAGATTGTTTTCGAGCACTTAACTATTTTATAATAATTTCAGTTGAATAACAAAATGCATTTTTCATTTAAATGTAGGTAGGTAGGAAGGTATATGTATAAAGAGCCAGCCAACAGCTCGCCTCAATTTTCTGTATTAAATTGGTACGTGCAGGATTGGCGGGCGAGGCAGTGAGCAGCGATTGCATATTGTGCACTGTATAAATGCACGTTGGCCTTTATTTGCGTAAATAAATAATTGCATCAATTAATTGCTTCAGCTTCATTTGGCGATAAACAAAAGCGTTGTTACTTGTTACTACGAGTAGGTATACCAAATGTACATTCTCCATATGCATGTCAACACGCGGCCCACACAGACAGAATAGAATTATTTGCTCGAGGAGTGATGCATTCAGCTAGTTTTTACTTTTTTTTTCTAGAATGTCATCGCCAGACTTCTGTGACACATCTTCCAGGGGCTTTAGTACAATAAGTGTAACTATCTCTTTTTCTTCCTACTTGATCCCTCTGTCATACTTTATTGTTGAATATGCGGGTGTGGAAGGTCAACGTGGTTATTATCTCTACACCCAGAGTCAACAACCAGACTGTCATTGGCAAAATGCTCCGTCATATTCCCTCCGCAAAATCACGTGACATTTCTACTCAATACACAAACTCTTAATTATTAACTAATTAGTAAATTAAGTGCAGCGATTTCGTGTAAATGCAAAAATGAAAAAAGCTCATCTTCTCTCTTATGAATAATTCAGCGTTACTTTATTTTAGAATGAAACGCAATTCAGCTGGTTAAGACATAAATTGTGTGTGCAAAGCTCGATGTAGAATGGAATTTTACTAGAAAATCCACCTGCTGCGTCAATCTGGAAATAGATTGCTGAATAATGACGTATTTGTGATTTGAAGAGAAAACATTAGTACTCCATCTCTCTCTTACTCACACAAACTAGTAGTTTTGTGCTTGTATTTGAAAATAACAGAGCCACACTAATGCAAACCGGTCTGTTTGTTACATTGCCAAAGTACCGACTGCCACCACCGCCGCTATTGATGGCTGAGAGCGGCTTCAAATGTGATAACCTCAGCAGTGCGATTTTCTACATCGAGAGAAGTGAACACGATCACCGCAAGGTGGTTCCACGTAACGAGATAATTTTTTTTACCCTGCTTTTTGTTTGCAAAATAAGATTTTCCTTAGATCATATTTATTCAATTCAATTATTAACCGTTATTATTATCTCGATTCTAAAAATCATAATAGTGTATTGTAAAGTGCGTTGAACTTATACGCATTCGCGGGCCGTTATTTCCACGAGGTATTCAAACGCAAAGACGAACAATCGAATTAGATTAACAAGCGCTTAAGTGAATTTTATTAAATCCAAGCGAGGCGACCCCACCGCTCCGCTCCCGCAACTCCGCGCACTGCGCCCGCCGTCCGCTGGGAAGAATTCATTGACTAAGTATCTAGTTCGGGTCTGGTCGACGTCGCACTCATCGTCGTGGTCGTCGTCGGGTCGTCCGTTGGTTGTCTTGCTTCCTCGCTTGCATTCCTTCTAATTTTGTGCTTCCTGTGCTGCATACGATTATCTGTTTTGTGTTCGCATTCATCGCCGTAAAGTGGATTGTGGGGCGCACAGCCCGCACGTTTTGATCGGCAGCGGCCGTCACTGTTACTCGGCTGACCGGTATAGGTGATAACTAGTTCCATATAAATTTTTCCTATTTGTTGCTGCGGACGCAGGTTGCATTAGAAGCGTCCACGCTCTAGATCAACTTGTTTTTTGAATCATAGTGCAGTGCAATAGTGTTGTGTGCTAGAAAAATCCCACCGCCATAGTGTGTGCTTTCACTTTCGCAATAACAACTAAAAACACCGTTGCTGATTGTATTACGGCACCAGGAGTGATTTAGAAGAAGCAGTGCTGCCAAGAGTGGATTATAATTTTGTTGTTTACTTGGACCATTGAACTGACAAAAATGTAAGCAAAATATTTTGGTCCTAGCGCACTAAGAAGAAAAAAATAATAAATTAAATTCCACTGTGTTGATATTTTTGTATTGGTGTTGTGTGTCTTTCTTGTGGTTGTCATTGTCATTTGTACCTACCTACCTAGTTGCTTTTGTTTCGATTTCGACAACTGATTTTGCAATGTGCTGACTGCTGTGACTCTGTTTTTCTTATTCACTCAGGCCAGGCAAGCAGAGGCAACCCCAAGTTCCCAACCACTTGTTTTCTATTTTTGGAACATTAATCTCTCTTCGGAGACGAAACGTGTTCCTATCGCCTCCGCTTCGTGTCTTCTTGAATCAGAACAGTGGTGCCATTCCCATATAAAGTAATGATAAAAAGTTTCCTTTTAGAAAAATGTCTGGCTACGGGAAAGTGGGTTTTTGTTTATCAAACTGGCAACACTGCTAGAATATATATATATATATATATATATATATATATATATAGAGGTGCCTTGACTATACGAAGTTTTTTTTGTATTTATCTTCTTAAGATACTTTGACATAAGTGCTTTCATCTCAAATTTGTTAATTTTGTTTGATAGTTTATTAAATTTTTTACTTTTATTCTTCTTCTGTTTCTGTACTTAACATCTTAAAAAAAATGTTAGCGTATGATTTATTTCAAACTTCTTCGAATGTGACGTTATTTTTTTTTATTTATTAGACTACTACGCATTTGCTTTGTGACGTGACTAATTAGCCAAAAAGAACACTGGTCAACAGTAACTTTTTAATTTTCATTGAAATCTGACGGCATTAAATAAGCAACTTTATTTGACAGAGAGACACCAAGATAATAAAATTTAATACAAATTCTTAAAAAATAACTGTTTTGTTTAAAATATTAAACGTGTTCTCTGCCCTATTTTTTGATGATTATTTTTGACAACAAAAGAAACTTTAAAACTTAATTTTTATTTTTATAGCTTGTATGCATTTGTTATAAGTCCACTGTTACTTAGGATAAGTAGTTAACTTTAAAATAGACGTGCTTTGTTTCTTAATCTATATACAGGTGTTTTGCATAAGTTACGGTAAAAGGCTAGGGCGTTTAGGTTGGGTCAGATAACAAAAAAATTTTATGGAGGGAGGGAGGATCTATTTCCCTCTGTTAAGACGTGTAGGGCAATTTTCTAAAAAGCCCGGAATGCAATTTTCACAGTTTTCAAAAAATTAATTTTCAAACTCAACATTTTGAAGAAAAAAAAGAAACAATATTATTCAAAGTAATTTTGTTAAAAAATCTACGTTATTAAATAATATTATTCTTTTCAATATTCAATTCCCTTATCAATTTTTGTCAAATACTAAAAACCAGTTGCTTTATTTTCTTATAGCTTTTAAGAAAATCGAGATTTCGAAAAGGATAACCACACTATTTTGACAGCATTATGAACATGTACGTACACAACACTCATTAATGTCAATTTTTGTCATGCTAATGTTCTATTTATATTTTAACAATGTAAATATCTCGAGTTTTGTTCGAAATAAAGAAGTTATAAATAATATACGTATACGTTTTTGATCAATTTAAAACCAAACCCAAACAAAAATATGGCTGTCATTTTTTTTTTGCCTTGATAAAGATTGAATGATCTATCATGTGCAGAGTAGCTATTGTTGTATTTTATTTTATACAAATTTTTCTTACTGAGCCTATACAAATTATAAGAAAACACGGCTAATATTTTATTTTGTCAAACTGTACTCTAATTTGTATTTGCAACAATATTTATTATCTTTTCTAATTATGTTATTAAAAATCCATTTGATGTTTTATTTACCAATAACGTAACATTTATACAACGCACATTTATCTTCAAAAAATGAAAGGGTCAATATGGTTTTATCGTTCAGAAACGTACCTACCTACCTACCTACCTACCTACCTACCTACCTACCTACCTACCTACCTACCTACCTACCTACCTACCTACCTACCTACCTACCTACCTACCTACCTACCTACCTACCTACATACTTAACGAGAACTAAATATGAGAAGTCAAAATTCAAGTCAATCAAAATACTAACAAAACGAAGAAGTAAACCTTTTTTATAGCTGATATAAAAAAAAATATTTCATAAAACAACTTCTTCTGCACCACTGTATGAAAAATGTACGATGATGGCGACGACGACGATAGAGACCAGAGAGTAAAACAATAATTTTGGCTTGATCTGTACAGTGGTAGCCTTTAAAAAGGGAAAATAAGTGGTTGCCCATGTGGACTTGCACGAGTTGTGGAAATGCTTGTTGTTTATGGTGGTTTTCTATTTTCGTGCGAGGCTGGCTGTTATTATTCAGCATTCACTGCTGGATGGATAAAAACCGATGTGATTTATTTTATTAGCAAGCGATAAAATATTATTTCTTTGGCTGTTTCCATCAGCTCTGCCCCCCCTGCCTGATGATGATGTAATTTTGCTAAACAGATAAACCCGCGCGCCGCGTACCGCCCGTGTCAATATCAAAAGCGATGTAAGCCAAAAGTGTAAATAAAACAATCTGCCATTTTTTTTTTAATTTTTTGTTTGCTTGATTTTAATTAGATGTAAACAACAAACGTTATTTTACAGCATTAGATAAACAATTAACTTTTTATTCCGAGACAAAATGTCAGTGCTGAGTGCATCCCGCATGGCTTTATTATAATATTTATGATGACTTTTATTTATTTACCTTTACCTACATAAACTTTTGTAAATAGAAAAAAAGTAACAAATATTGAATCTTTAAATAGGCGTGAAAATAATTATCACATTATTTTCGATGACAATCGTTGTGTGATTTGAAATGTTTAAAGTTACGCTTGTATGATTTTTGTTTTTGTGATTTTGAGAAAGTGCATATACCTATTTACCAGCCGACAGGGTGGCGGAACGTGATGTTTACTTTTGTTTACCTACCTACCTACTCAATTGTGAGTTTTAACCTATTGATTCTATTATAGGATACTCTGTTGGTTAAACCAAAGCCACAGCTAGGAAAACTAAGAAGGAATAGCATTTTTGACTTTGCCATTTTATAAAAGCCTACAGCATCCCTGATTAAATTATACTAATTAATGCAACCTATACCAGGTTGCAAACACAATTAATTAATGATAATATTATTCAGAAAGACTCTAAGTAAAACAATTCTAACAGAAATTATTTTACAGTACTAAGGGTCAGTTTTTCGTCACAGTATTAACTCTAAACTAAACCAAAGTAAGTTAATCCTTCAAATAAATTAAACCCGAGTTACCCCAAAAGCAGTGTAGAATTAACTCTTACTTTCAGTTATCAAAAATCTATTGAAATCAAAGTGCTTCATTATGGAAATGCGTTTTACCAATCAAAAAAGAGACAGTGGCACCATACGGCAGTGTGGAAAGAGTGATGATTTGAACAGTGTAACCTTACCTTTTTGGTAGTGGTTTTATAAAAATGTGTCAGAAATATGTATTCAGTTCATTAAGAGTTAATTAATCAAATTCTTAAGTTAAATCAGGATTTGCGATTCGGCTTAAACTTCAAATATGGGATGATGTCGCACTGAAAAACTGGGCCTAAGATAGATTTTAAGCAACTATCTTTTCCTTGAAGAGGTTAAAACGTCGCATGTTAATTTACAAGAGTTATGGTTAACAAATTTATTACATATGTATGTATGTATGTGTATGTAATATGAATTTAAAAAAAATTAAATAAATGACTCTTAATTTTGAACAATAATAAATTAAGAACAAGTACAAAACAAACAATTATAGTAGATAAATAATTCTTAATTAAACCATAGCTCTTGATATTAATTTTTGTTAATACCCTAAGCTTTAGGTTGATGGTGAAGGGAGTAATGCATTCATAATTCTGTTCTTTATAAACTGTTAATCAAAATTAAAGGGAATAGTATGGTTCACTGAGAGAAAAGTTCGCAAACATATTGACCAAATTTAAAGAGACTGAAACCATTTTGGTTTCATTTTGTCATTTTAACCAGAAGAAGATTTTAGTGACTTATGCTTTTTGCATCGAGATGTGAAATTCTACTACTATACTACTACAAAAACTTAACCCGACACTATTGCTTGACTAGTGAATCATTTATACAGATTTGGTAATAAAACATCAGGAAGTTATTGATGTTAGATTTTAAAAGAAAAATTTTACTTTAAAAATGATTGTCTATGATGAAAACGTATAAAATTAAATTATTTTAATATAAGAAACTATTTAAAGTGCCATTAAGCCACCCTTTTGAATAAAAAATACCTTTTGAAATATGTACCTCAAAAATGATTCATCCTTCAAAAAAAGCTGTCAAATTATTGTTCATAGACAATTCAATTCAACCTATCAAACCTTTTTTTATTTTTTTTTTACTCAACTCCCTTAATGCTCCTTAACTTTTCAGATATCTCAAAGTACATATGTTTATGTTGGAGCTTGGAGCTGCGGTAAACTATTTGAGCAGCTATGAAATTTAACATTGAGTAGCAATTCTCATGTTATGTTTTTAATTAGAGTTTCAATAAGCACAGTTTTTCTGACAAGTTAACTAATATTATTAGTCATTTTAAGAAATATAAACTGAAAAACAATTTTTTTATATATTTTATATACTTAATTTTTATATTTTTATATTAAGTTGCAAGTCAAACCGAGAGTTCAAATTTTTAACGTATATATCCAAATATCTGAAAAGAATACGTTTGAAGAATTTTACTATGTATTATTATGAAGAGTTTACTCTTCATGGTTTTCTTCGCTCTCTGAACATAATGATAATGGGTTCATCATTTTTGAAAAACTATTAAGTTTATCATCAGAAGCATGATTTACTAAAAATATGCGAGAGGTTTTCTTAGGTATACGTATACAAGTTAGAAACAATAAATTATAAATATGGTAGAAGTAGCTGGTACACAAAAAATAATGTTCTCAATTTCTGGTTGAAAGGCATACAATTATTTCAGCAATTCGGTATTTGGCAGCGCAGACTTTATTGTAGAAGTTTCTTATGGCACTGTGTAAATGGAATGCAATTAAGATTAAAACACTATACATTAACTATGTATATAATATCGCTTAAAATTTTATCTTAACATTTATTGTAAATTTACAATTGCTGTCATTACTAATACAAGTGTGCAAAAGAATGCCAGTAATAAGTAAATAAATTTATTACATGATAAGAACAACAGAAAAACAATTTCCTACAATACTAATTATATCTATTATTATGAAATCAATCAACAGCTCATTACGTTATAAAAAATGCATATTTACTTGTTTATAACATATTGTGAAGTAGAATAATTTCGAAATAATTCATTAACATTAGAATGTTTGAAAAAATAATTCAAAAAGCCTTAACATTTTTAATTGAAGTTATTAATATAAATCTTTGCTGATTAACTAAAGTTATAACTAATTATTCCTTTATAACTGTTATAACTGTTCATAAAAATAACGTCTCATAATTCTTAATTTTTGTGGGAAGTTAATACGTTTTCAATGAAAAAATTGTTTATTTCATGTGGGTCACTCAGGCGTATACGTAATATATAAAATTGAAATCCTTCCAATAAAACTGTATGAGCTGAGAAAGTGAGATCATAAATACGTTTACACATATTACATAAAATTATGTATCTATACAGTGAATTTTTGTAATCCCTCGGCTTACTTAAACAACAACATCATGACGAGTTTTAAAGCAACAAAATTATTAAGAACTCCCAATGATTGGTGCTGTTCCTATTTTTAATTCATTTTAATTTTGTATTTCACTTATAACGGACTAAATTTCATTAAAACATGCCTACTATTATTAATATTTAATTACTTACTTACGAAACTAGTGGTCGGCCAGACTTTTGTTGGTTGTTGACCCGATTTTGTTTAAGTTTAAACTGAACATTGCTTTCAATCCTTCAAAATAATCTTCAGACTATTAATACAATGTCTTGCACTCAGAGATACCGGTGCCAGAGTTAATATATGTAGAAGCATTTATTATGGACCGGGAAGATAGTAAATTTTCAGGTTCAGAAAAAAATATCGATTGAGTTTTTTAAAAATTGATCATCGGAACTCTTTGTTTGGTACCGATCCTGTAATGTTCCACATTAAGCCATATATAGTTATCGAAGAGAAATTGTGCTGTTATCTTATTGTTGGTAGACATTTTTGTTTCTTCAATACTTTGAACTGCTAGCATTATAGAACAACTATACAGGTACATTACTCGTAGGTACATCTTTATTGCCTTATAGTTACTTAAATTCCTTGACCCATGTGAACAAGTACGTGCAATCTAGTTGTGATTTTTAATATGAATTCTATTAACTTTTAATTATTTCTCATCGCCAACGAACCACGTTTGCAACTCTAAAGTCCACTTTAATCTACCACTACTGTATAACGAACTGCATTGGTGTTATTTATCAATTTTTTGTATTGCAATAATAATTGAAAAGAATAAGCAAATGCAATGCAAATTATGCAGTCACTTGACATGACAGCAGCGTGACTCGATGCCACGGTAGATATAAATACACAAATTATATACAAAGAGCCATTAATAAAAAAGAAATGTAAATAGATACACCTCGAATTAACTAGTACATTTATCACCAAATGATTGAATCAAATTTATGCGCAAAAAAAAATTCCAAAAGTGGCTCAAACTCAAACTCATCGATGGAAGTCAGATTTATAAATTTATTTATACATAATGAAATAATAATATGACACATATTATGACACATTGAATATATGTTCATTGTGCATATATATTTTACCCTGAGCTGCTCTAGTTTTTCAATTCAAAAAGGGTTGGTAATTAAATGGGGGAGAGGAAACAAAGTTTTATCTGCGCCATTATGAGAGAGTGTCATTTGCAAATCAGTCGGGTTCTTATCAAAATGAACCTCTCAAATGAAAAAATAAAAATAAAAATAAAAATGAAAAGCCTACAAAACTATTCCACTTTCAAATTGTGCGGGCTGTCGGCAGCGCGTTGTGATAAACAGGGGGTTTGAATTTACAAACCATGGCTGATAGACCGCGTATACTTGAATAAATCAACTCGTTGATAAGGAGGCTATTTTTGGAGACAAGCTTTCCTTGATGAAATTTCGATTACAGATGGAGTTAGATATAAGGGTAAAAAAGAAGATAAGAATTTAAATATGTATACATTATTCAGAAAATGGGGGCCTGTATGAAAATAACTACCTACTTTTTTTTACCGCGATATCACAAACGATAAACGTGTTCAATCTTCATCACAAACGATCTGATTCAATAACTGAATTTATATTGAAAACCAGTTTTGATCTGCGGCCTCCGGTTAAAATTCCGATTGCCTGTCATTTTTGATCGCGTGTCACGTCACACTTTGTAGTCCGTTGGCGAGTCTGTTTTTGTTTTTCTGACAACTCCAAGACCGATAGTGTGGTGCGCACACACCGGTCGCCGATGATTGGAGCTTCTGTTTTTTTCATTTTGTGAGTTCTGAATTTTGATTCTGAATTCAGGTGAGGTGGCCTTATGTCAGTGTAAGTCAATAAACAAAGTAAAAGAGAGCACCTGGATTGTATATCTATATTTTGTAATTTTGTTTTATTTTTTTCAATTCCAAGTGGAAATGCGGCACACAAAGCAAATAATAAATAAATAAGTCAATTGCAGTTATAGCAGAGCAACAGCCATTGTTTGCCATTTGGTATATATATAGAGGGACACCAGCAAACAGCATGGCAAAAATTTATATGGAAATCTATTTTTAACCAAACAAAACAAACACATAAACGCCATCCACTCTGCCAGAGTCAGAATTAAGAATCAGAATTCAGAACCAGAGCCCGGAGCAAGAGAACAAAAAAAAGTAAAAAAAACAAACGCGATCATGAGCAAGGGGAATGAAAAAGAAAAATTAGGTTTTTATTTAGTTTTTTTTTCTTATATCAATTGTGCAATCAGAGTTCACCGTGTAGTGTGTACTGCTACTGATGACGATGAAGCACAGCACAGATTGAAAATAAATTATGTTAGTGTGAGTTTTATTTTTGAGAGAGCTTAAAATTTTATATTCATTCTCAATTTCTCATTTTAAACAATTAAGTTCACTCTTAAAGTTTCTCATGCTCTGTATTTGTTAATTTTAATTTTTAAAATACTCTTGGTTTTAGCTGAAATCATTTAAAATTAACAAAAACTTCTCAAATTTACTTGAAATTAGATAACAACTAAAGATTATTAGTAAGTAAAGAATACTCAAAAGTTCATACTTAATTTACTAAGGCAGTGACTTTGTTTTTAAATAAAGTTTATGTTTTTTTTATTTCGTCAATTTATGTACATAATATGCATTTGTTATATAACTATACAAAATCTGTTTATTTTATATTCTTATTAAATTGGGCTCGTTTTATCTTGTTTTCAATAATTTTTGTTTCAAAACTTAATGTGAAAAATTAATACAAACTATCGTGAAGTGAAAATAAATATGAATTTCTTCAAGTTGAAACACTCTGCATGCTAAAGTTGTTAGAGAATTAAATTTTTTGTTAAACAGTCTTTAAAAATTATTAACTGAATTTTCAAAAGACTGCATTCAATTAATTTCAGTTAAATGAATGATTGAATGAATGATTATTGCAATCTTTTTGATGTGGTTATGATTGAAAAATTTGACTTCGAAGTATCATTGAATTCAATATTTTAATTGAATTCCTTAAAATATGTTATTTTACAACCCTGTGGCGTTTACATTTTGCACATCATCTAATACTGATGAGAGAATTGCATTGATTGCCCCACGTAAAATCATTTGGATTCATAATTATTAGTCATAAGTTGGAATGAATAAAAAATATAAATTGAAATGAAAAAGAAAAAACAAATCTTGTGGAGCTCTCCAACCTGGAAGTTAACAATATTGATTTAAAATATGATATATGCGAGAGTTATGTCGTAGACGATCTACCATATAAATAACTCAAAAACATCTTTCAGATTGATCTCAGCTATAATGCGAACGATTTTTTTATTACAAACATTTTCGAAACAAAAATTTGTTATTGAACAAAATTTAAATCGTCTATGTTAATTTTTAAAAATTAACAACTGATTATATAGCACTCTTCAGGCTTTAGTTTATTTATGTTCTTAGTTTATTTATACCTTCTGAAAAACCAATGGAAATAAACGCATACATTCTTGGATTAGTATTTTTTCTTTGTTATGATTTTTTAAATATCATCTTAATATCTAAGCAATTCATTGAACATAAACTAAACACGATTTAACAATATTCAAAAGCAATATAAAATAAAACCGAGTTGAATTTGTAAATAATTGAGCAGACAAAAATTCTCTTAATCTCAAACCTTAAAATCTCATTCAATACACTACATGCACAAACACATTTATTATAAGTAAAAAAAAGAACAAGATTGGAAAGCTATTTTTTGTGTTTACGATAAAGTTTATCTCTATTTTTGACACAAAATAGTTTTGGACGAATAATGTGTTTACGATTATGGACATAAAACTTGGCATTATTATGACTGGAATATTTTTTTTTTTAAACATTTAATAAGTGTTTGGGTGTTTTTTTTTTTGCGTTGGCTTTTATTATTAATTTGGTAAACAAGTTAACATAAATAAAAATACCTAATCTTTTTTTTAATTTAATGTTGATAGAAATTTTGATAATTTCAGGGACATTTTAATGATTGCGACCTTGAGAAAGAGTGCTCTATAGGTTCTAGGAAAATAAATAAATTGTAGTGTAGTTTTTTTTCAACTGATAGCGACCCTCTGCTCGCGTTGCTTCGCGAAGTCTTAGAAATCATTTTTTATACTATTAATATAAAAACATTAAAGCGGTGTTCAATAGGTGTAGCCGCTTTTTCTACTATATTCTTAAAAAAAGAGTTTATATTTATATATTTTTTTAGTTTTGGTTAAAGAGATATATAAATTTATCAGTTAATGAGTAATTTTTCTTGACATAATTTTCATTGGAAATAATTCCGAAAACCATTTTTCTAATAAACATTTTAGCAAAAAGTTTGTCGTTTGTCTTAAGATATCTGATATTATATTTACGGCCGTAACTAGGAACATAGCTTATGAGACTTCTTTTTTATCAAATCACTGATCATTTGAATGAACTTCATTTAACATTTGCTATTGGTATTGATCTCCCTTTGTGCATTGTTAAACGTCTTCGTGACCTGCAACTTTTAAAACTATGAGAATTTCAAACATCCAACCCTGAGATGTTCACAGAAGGAAAAACATTTAAATATAAAGATGGTTGGACAAGAAAAGAAACTTAAGAAAGTTGTTAGTTTTAAAAAAATCTTATCATTTGAGATTTTTAAAATAGTTTTGGAATATTTTTATTGTTAACATATCAAAACTGATATACTAAAAATCTCAAAACTATTTTTTTATTTGTATAGAAGATTTTCTGTTATCTAAGCTTAATTAGGTTCACTTAGCCTCAGTTTTTCAGTTCGTTTTTCCTCAGTTTTTCAGTTCGAGATCGTTGTAGTTTGGGAGTTTAGCCCGAGTTAATTCTTGAAAAACGTTTTATCACTCAATTTAGATCCTAGGTTAACTCATCGAATTATGTGAGTTAACTGAATAGATAACATTAGGTACATAGATAACACTATATCCAAATAGAGAGGGCGACACTATGAAAATTACCTCTTTCTTACTGTCGTCGCTTAAAGTTTTTATTTATTATCTACGGGTCTGGTTTATCTTTTAACACGTAATCCAAAAACAACATTAGATCTAGACTTCTACCAGAGTTTCCTTTATGGATCTAGAAATTAGTTTTTACTTTGGCGGCTAGATGGCTCTCTCAGTTTTTTCAATCGGTAAGGTAGTGCAAAGACATTATATCTACATGAAAAATAAACAAATATAAGGAAAAAAGACATAAGCATACAACAATATTTTCATTAGGATCTGCATCGTCTTATTTTATCGGCTTGAACCATATTGGTTAATGCTTCACTAAAGGATTAACTAACTCTGGTTAACTCAGTCACTAAAACACTGGCTTTTTAAGTTTTTTTTTTAACCATTTTGACTTAAAATCGGCACTGCATTATCTACAACATAAAATAACAAAATATACCTCATTCCCCTACAAAAGTATTGCTCTATTTCGCTACTGTGCAGATTTATTAGTTTTGCTAATTCATTTGGGCTTTTAATGTTCATAAAGTAGGTATCCACAGCTGATAATAGTATTTTACTCTTTTAAAGAGAATAAAAACTTCATCATTCAGCAAATTAAAAGCTATAACCATCTTAAAATATAATATAAAATATATATATATATAAATATACCTGAATTTTATGCTGAATAAAGAGAAGAATTTGTTCGAGCTTAAAGCTGTTTCGTTAAGAGCTTAATTGAAATTCGAAATACTTTCTTATCTTACTTATTTTACCAACCTACCTACTTGTTGCATCGAATGGAATTTTTTTATTGTTAGGTTAATTTTTGCTAAGGGTTCTTATCTCCCCTGGCCCATACAGTAGTTATGGAAAATTACATGACTGTTTATTTCTTTTGGGTTGAAACTTGAAATGATAAAAATTTCCTTAATTTTTTCTTCTTTTTTAAAGAGATTTTAATACAATTTTTCGAAAGGATTGTTTATATTTTTTATTTGTGGGATCGTTCGCTTCGAACTTGTTCAAATATCCCCTTCCACCTCATCCTCAGTCTACAACAAAAACTCATACAACAAGTCGGCACCGGCAAACATATGTTTCGTCGAAGCATGGTGAGCTCTAATAGGGTGGTTGGCATGGAACGACAAGTTGTAGTATTGGCTTGTTTTGGTCGTGGAACTGGTATAATAGCTGTTGATGATCTGACTGGGGGCGAAAACAGTTTCTGTCGCTGGCAATCGGTTTAGTGTATCTTAAACATTCTTGAAGTTCGGTTCGTTATTCGTTTCAAAAGTAGAAAAAAACGGTCCGGGTGAAAGAACATTAAACCCTTTGATTGGTAAAACCTTCGAAGACTCCTCTCTTGTTAGTTTTGTTAACATTTGTTTTTTTTTCGCGCTAAGTGAGCTAGACGATAAACTCAGTTTCAAGCCCAAGGCCTCAAGGCGCGAAAATAATTATCAAGGTAATAATTACATGCGTGTAAAAGTATCAACTCGTACTTACATATGTACATATATGGTTGGTTTCTGTCGGCAACAACCCCTTTGGATCTTCATCATCGGAGACCTATAAATATTTAAAAGCCTGCTCGTGATACGAAGCGTGAGCAAAGTCTTTGTTTGTCGTGTCTGTTGTGTGAAAAAGACCACGAGAATTTGTGTGTCATGTGATATCGCATTTAAATATTTACAGATCATTGATGGAGCTCAGCTAATTGATCTGTTTTGGTTGTGTCATTCGATAAATCATCATCGGAAAAATAACTGTTTGGAGTGCAATAACGGAAACTGTGTTGCTCAACTTTATGGTCAATTCCTTAAAATAAATTTAAAAGTGATTTTTATTAATTGTTCTTGAGAATTATTATGTGTGAGCTGCAATAAATAAATATCCATTTAAGGAACGGACATTCGTACCTACTTGTCGTCGTCAGTTAAATTATCTACAAGAAACATTAAATTATAGCGCCGCCGCCGCCGCCAGTAAAGATCTATTTTTTAAGTGTGTGATATCTTAACTTCACCTGTGTCCACAGATGATAAGAACAAAAATAACTAAAAAGATATTGATTATAATTATTTTATGCAATTAAGTAGCGATAACGTCAAATACTTAAGCGTTTGTTTGTGTTTGACACTAACCCAGAAAAAAGATTTCCGGCTCTTGGCTATAGATGGTAGAAAAAGACTGATAGTATGTTAATAGGGTGATTGATGATTTTTCTGCAGCCAAAGCAGCGTTGTGCTATTTGTTTTATCAATTAAGATTAATTAATGGCGTAGTGTTAGAATGATTGATTAGTTAGCAATATAAGTACTTACATATTCTTAGTTATTGCTTATTTTTTATTTTTGCAAAATTTACATTAAAATGTATATCATGATTTTTTTGTAGGTGAAGTATGAAAATGTAATCGACATTTTTTCAGTGTGTGTTAATTTGCATAATTTGCATTTGAGAAAGCTTTTTCATTTTTATTTTTTAGTTTTTCGCAAACAAAGATGCTGATTGTACCTTCTAACATTCTTCATAAAAATGGCTGTATCAATGTGAATTCACTTTTGACCTGAATATCTTTTTGTTAGGTCTTTTTTGCTTTAACATTCTATAACAATCTCTTAAATCTATATAAGGAGGAAATTGATTTATTCTTAAAAAAAATAATTTTTCTTTTTAAGCTTATTCTTTGAATTTGAAAACCAGAAAATAAATTCCACACAAGCCATATGATATCTTGGTCTACAGACAGAGTACAAACCACAAAGTATATCTAGAGTGATATTGACAAGGTTGACGTTTTGGTTGTTGCCATGTGTGGAATTAACAAAATTCAATTGTAATTCAATTTGATTTTTTTGTTGAATGAAAAAATAAAATAAAATATAAAATGTTCAGGCAATGTCAATAAATATCAATTAAATGTAGAAATAGGTCTTACCTATTGATGTTGGTTGAGAATTCACTAGAAAATAATTTCTCTTTCGTTTGAAATTTATTAAAATGGTGCAGAAAATATAAATTTTTCTTCTTTCCTTTCATTCTTTCAATTTTTCTTACTATTGATACAAATTTACAGAATTTGAAGAATATATAGTATAGAAATGATTTATACAAGCAGGTTAAATTTGTTATTATTACTGCATTTTCGAAAAATCGTTATTTTATAGGATTACTCATAAAACCAATTTTTTAATTTTCGGTTTAAAGAAGTTTCATGAAGTTCAAATAGAATTAGTATAAATGTATGCATAGTAAAAATATTGTTTTAAAAACCTCTCCAACGATTTTTTAATTTTTGTCGCTTTGGTGTCAGAAGAATTTCAAAGGTAAGCAAACTTTGAAATTGTTAATTTTTTTTTATTATGTTGATTTTTAAGTTTTTGGGCTAAACTGTAAGTTCCATGCAGGAGCAGCGTCGTGCACGTACAGGACGCTGCTCTTTTATTCATTTGTGTACTTACATAATACAACCTTCAACTAACAACTTTTAGGAAGCTGGTTTAAAATAAAGGCATCCATAACTAATTGATTTTTTTTAATCAAATAAATAGGTTTAGATTATTCAGACTTTAAGACCACAGATGTGATGGCACATCAGAGCAAGTTAGTTCATTTTATTTCTTATTTTAGATATCCTTTTAATTTCCAATGTGCCACACTCGATTTATTAAAAACAAATAAATTAGAACTATTCATAAAATATTATTGGCAAGAAATAATTTATATTGCGAATTTTTAACAATTCTGAAGATTACCTCTTTGTCACTATTAATATTTCAAAGATGTAAAACTATAAAAAAAAATATGTTAATGATTCTACGAATATTTTGTTGTCTTTTTTTTCTTATTATTCGCAATTTAGTTTTTCTTCATTATGTGAAAAGAATAATTCACAACACAAACTGCCTGCTCTGTAGGCTTTTCTGCACACCAATAATTTGTTAATTTATTCCGATGACAAAATTTCTTTAATAAACAAAAAAATGTGTTTCCCACGTTTTCAGGTGCCTATCTAAAATTCTTTTGTTCTAAAATCTAACAAATTGCCTTAAGTTTTCTGAAGTAACTACCTACGTAGATAGCAGCTAATATGTAAACAGAAATATATACATATGTACATGTGAACAATGTATAGTATATACAATATACATATATATTTTAGTTATTCTTGAGGCAAAACAAAATTAAAAAGAGAAATAAATTTAACAATAGATTCATTGAGATCTGAGAAAATACTAAACACAACTACAATATAGTAAATAGGCATCAGTATAGGTATTGCGTGTATAATATTTGTAGTACCGATCAATCAACATACTTAAATAATTTTGTTCACTTAAAATTGAGTGGCAGTGAATTTTCTGTTGCTGTTTAAAAAAAAAAAATGTATAATGCATCTTGTTCACAATATTTGAGAAATGAGAAATTATGTCAGAAAATATGCTTCATATGTAAAATATGTTTATTTAAAAAAAAAATTAATCAAAATATGAATTCATTTATTATGCATTTATTTTTTTGCATTTATTTTTTTGGATTCATAAGTCACCTAAAAGCTTACAATGACTTAATGTTTTTAATTCAAAAACTCGTAACCATGCATGAAACTTGAAAATACAGTCGATCCCGTTTAACCCCAACGGCTTAGTACCCTCTATAAATACAATAATGATCAGCCGTATTTATTAAATTTTTGACATAGACTAGACATTGTCTTAAATGTTCGAAATAGTTGGTTTTGTCCTATCTATTTTATTTAGTTAAACAAAAGTCTTAGCTTTATGAAGTAGGTATTGTATAAGAAAATTATAAAAAAAATCCTTCTTGCTTCAGTTAAGCGAATTTTTGATAAAGTGGTTATTCAAATAAGTAACGTTGACTATAGGTACCAAAATAAATTGAAATATTCTAAAAATTTCAATCTATTTATTATGTTGTTTATTAGAAAAGTATAAATTTGATAGTTGTTATTATTTATCAAATTTATTTAAAAGATATTCACAAATATAATTCAAACATTTCAAATCCTTCAAGATAATTTTCTTTAAAATTATAAGTTTACTATATATATATAAAAAAAATAAATATTAAAACGAAATATTAGCTCATAAACTTATTCCATTGTTCTTTTAAATTTATATTTTTATTTTGCATCTGATGTGTACTCATATTGTGTTTTTGTTTCTATCCAGTATGTAAAATTGTAAGCAAAAGTGAAATAGAGAAGTTATTTATGACTTTGTTTACAAGATACTTTTGGACTTTTTATTTTTTTTTTAAACTTTTATATTTATCGGTAAGGAAAATATTTAGATTATAATTTTTTCTCAGTTTTTCCATTGATATATTCTGGAGAGTGTATTGTGTTTGTTCGATGGGAATTTAAAAATGTTTTATTTAAGAACCGATTAAATAAGTAATAAAAATATATAACTATAAAAAATCCTATTTTCGTCTTTTTAACGAAATAAAAGATTACGAATCATATATTCCGTACTTTGGATAGGTTGTTATTGATTGAAAACAAATAATGGACTTCTTTAAGTGCTCACAGACTCAAATTTAAAGGTGTATTCTCATTCTCACTAAAAGCAAGATTGTTTAAAAAATAAAATATTTTTGAAACATGTGTCGGATTGAAAATGTATTTGCTTTTTGTTCTAAAAAGTTTTACAAATATTAATAACATTTTTCTCCTCTAGATGGAAAACGTTGTTCACTACTCAAGTTTCTAGAGCTGAAATTTATTATATTTTGTTATGAATAAATAAACAAAAAATAAGTACAATTGTCGTAATTTATGAGGATTTCAAAAAATTCAAAACAAAAAGAAAATGAAAAAATTCAATTCAAATTCAAAATCGAAATCCTCCAAAATCAAAAAGGATCCATTTCGTCTTATCTATTTCAAATCAGAAGAAAATTGTTAGATTCATGTCGACTGATTACGCACAGGAATTGTTTAGAGTTTTAAGTCACTGTAGAGTATAAGCACTTGTTTTCTACGAGCCAGCAAATAAATTTTTTTTATTTGAACATTCATAAATCAAAACATTCACTAATATATCTCAGTTTTAGTTTGCTAATCTTTTAACCGATTTCATAAAAGCCCTTTTAGCAGCTTAAGCTTATTTCATTCATTGTTTTTATTTTTTGGTTGTTTTATTGTTTTTAAAGGTCAAGCACTCTTATAATCTTTAGTTTACCACCCGCTCAGATTAAAAAAAAAATTATATACAAAAATTAACACACCTCTTAGCAGATAAAATTTGTATTTAAAAGTCATAAAGTTTTATTTGCATCCAAGAATCTTAACTCAGCAGTAAAACAAAAGTCTATATAACTGTGTACATATGTATCTACTAGAAATATTTTTTGAATGTATAAAAAAACACCTGTTGAATGATTATCATTTTATTATAATTGCCATTTTTTGAGATGCACAAAATGAATAAATAATCAGCTCTTGGATTAATACAAGATGCTTGCTATTTTTAATTAATTTATAATTAATTCTCATAATCAGAGGCCTCAATATTGTCTTGAGATTGCACTGTTAGTTCATAGCTGAATAAATCCGTATTGTGTTTTAGTAAAATATTTAAAACAGAAATTTACGTTTGCCTCAGCTCTGAACCTCTTCCAATAGAAAAATGTTTGTCAACACAAAAAAACGTGCAAAGATTAACTACAAGGCGTTCTTGCGCAGTTCAAAATAATCCAATTCGATTCTGTGAAGATGATGAATGGACAACTGTCGTGGAAATGAAATTTGGATGTTTTCATTCGCGTGAATTGCTCGTATCTTGTTTTGCCAAAAGGTTAGGTTGTCACATAAATCTAAGCCACTTTATAACCAGTTATCATCAGCTGTATATACAACACCACGACGAAACGAATCGATGTTGTGATAATTATACTGTCCAATTCATTGACAAAGATATACATTATACATACTCAGCGTGCGTTGTCACCTCTTGCACAGTGGGTCAAAATACCTAGAAACCTGAAATTAAATTAAGCAATATTTTTAAACTGAATTTTGAGGAGCACATTTGACACATTTCTTTTACCCACCACCACCATCCCTCTAAGTGATTTCAAGTGTTTAAAATAAATTACCTACGTAAAGATTCGGTAGTATTTAAATAAAAAAACTAAGTAAAAGGATTGTTTTTTAAGAGGCTTTAAAATGAAATAAAACATATTAATACAAATCATATGTATGACTTTATTGGAAAGGTACCTACTTATTTCATAAATTGTTGTTTAAAAATAATTTTGGGAATATGAACGTGCAGCTGGCACGTCACTTTACCATGCAGCTGCGGGGTCATAAACCGGCAACTACAATTTGCAAACGTTCTTCAGGTGTAAGTCTATTCATGGTTCTTTTCTTTCGAAGACAGTGTTTTTTTAAACGTTTCTGATTGAAAATATATTTCAATTTATTCCGCCTCGCAAATAGCGGTTGTCCCATTGTACTTACTGTGTGTGGTTTAAAAAAGGTATTTGACCGACAACAATCTTCCAATAAGATGTTGCAAACCAATTTGCATGGTCAAGAAGTATATATGCAGATAACCAGTCGAGAAGTACACATCGAATATTGCGTGTAAAAATTTTGCAGCACACCGCCGCCGCCGCTCTATTTTGATTAAGGTTTACTTACACTTAGCCTCAGTTATAAGTCGATCCAATTGAAATCGAACGACCGTTAATTGGTCTTGGAAGGTGTGGCTGTGCACCGGCTTGCATTCATATGCTTGTATTCATATATGATTAGTTCAATACAAGTCACATAGTCATGTTACAGCTACTTTTAGGCACAAAGTAGCTCCCATAAGTTGTTCAACTAAATTTTGTGATTGTGTATAGGCTGGGTTATTTGGCCAATTGTGAATTTTTGTACTTGAATATAGATACATGGGTGAATTTTGTGGTAGAACGATAAGCTTAATCTTTTGATCAATATACAAAAGATTATAGGCTATCAAATTGCAAATTTTACTCTTAGGTATTGTATTGCAGGGTGGAGCTTAAGATATTAAAGTTATTTATTATATTATGGTAACTATTTTCAATTTTATTGGTTAAATATAATTTATTATGGTTGACAAATTGTTTTAATCATAGCATGAATTTTATTTAACAAAATTAATTATTGTTCAAAAATAAAAAAAAATCGGAAAAATGTAATCAACAAATTAAAAGAGTTTGACCGGTTATATAAGATAAGTAGATATATATAGAAATATATTAATTGTACGTTCATTAATGTTATGTACAGATTGAAAAGTCATTACGCACAGAAAAGATATTTGGTATATTGGTGTGGCAAATTAAAAAAAAACAATTTTTAATTATAAATTGCATGATATATTTATATTATGACAGTTACAGTTCTGACATCAATTAACAAGCCAAATCGGTCCCTAGCTAGCTCTGTCTAGTTTTACATGTCAATTTGATTGAAGGAGTTGAAATTTTAATTCCAAAACCAAATCCCGAAACCCGAATACATATATCAAAAAACAAAAATCCCGTAAACTCAAAAAAAAAAAAACAAAATCCCGAAAATCTAAAATCTCAAAGAAAAAACAAAATCCTGAAATCCCAAAACCCAGAAAATCCAATATCCCGTAAGCCGTAATTCCTAAGAACCCATTATGCAGACAAATTTGTTCAGAAAATGAAATTTCGAAAAATTGTAAAAATGAAAAATTTGCGCATTTTTTGATTTTAATTTAAACAAATAACAAAAAAGGTTATTTACTGTCAATTCCCGTTAAGACAGTTGTTGTTTTTTATATGGTCTTGTTCTTTTTATTGTTGTTGTGAATTCAGTCATAATGTGATTTTATTACCTAAGTGTGAATGAAAAGATTTCAGTTAATTAAAATTTATAACATTGCACATTACCTAATCTTAAAGATGATTAATTAATTTATTTACACCTACTTGTTGTTATGTTATGATATTTGAAATTTCTTTTTGTTAAACGATTATTTTGTTTTTGTTTAGTAGAAGTTTCACAGAGAAGACAATTTAATTTCGGGAAAAAGTTTTCGGAATAATGGATTTTTAAGAATTCAGGCTTTTAAGGGTAATTGATTTTCTGTATTGTGAGTTTTTGGTATTTTTCGGGATTCTTGCCCCAATCTCTTATTTATTTAACAATTTGAAAAAAAAATTTTTCACTTTAAACTTCGGAATTTAGGTCTGTAGGGATTTTGGGTTTTTGGGATATTGAATTTTGGGTTTTTGAATTTACAGAATTTTCTGAATTCTGGGCTATCTGGGTTTTTAGAATGCTTTCGGGATTTTGGGTTTTCTGGATCTTTGTTTTTCGAGATTTTAGGCTTTATTGATTTTGGTTTTCTTTGGATTTTGGACTTCAAGATTCTATCCAACCCACTGGTTTAGATCCTCTTCCACTTGCGTGTGTCACTTGAGTCGCTTTCTGCCTCTCTCTACTGAGCTTTGCCTTAGAGGTATAAATTCAGAAATTTTCCAGGCCAGAGCATTGCCTTCCAACTGCTCTACTGCTGAATCTCCCTTTGATAGCAACTTTGTAAGCAGTCTGTCCTTATTTATACTCTTTTGTTTTATTATTATAGGCTCATTTAATTATTTTCTTTTCTTACTTTTTTTCCAGTGGCTATTGGCTTTAACATTTTTTATTTAGGAAGCTTAAAATTATAAACAAACAAATTCTATGACGAAACGTTGGTTGGTTTCATTGAAAGTTTGTAAACAAGTTGAAAAAAGTCATTTGCGCATGAAAAAACTCTAAACATAATCATATGCCCTCTGGCAGTTCTTATGGCTGTCATCTGGTCATCAAGTCTAAAGTATATATGGTATAATACTAGATTATAGTTTTCTTCTATTCATGAACACTTTGCCAACCCCAAAAGTAATTTTTTTAGTTCCTTAATCGATATTAATATATGTATGTATTTTTTCAATCTGGCGCTTCGCATCAAAAAAATTTAAAAATACTTTTTCTTAAACAGCAAAAAAACTAAATTTTTATTAGTATGCTTTGACTTTTTTAACATTTTAATTAATAATTAGCTTCATTATATTTTTGTTAATCACAAGAACAAGTTTATGAGATGCATTCGTGCTTTTTTTTCCCGTTTTCACTTGTTTTTGTTTATTAAAACAACATTTTCTTCCTTCATTGTCACCTTCATCTGATTTATCATCTTTTGTGATGTGACTGATTTTGGTAGGTGTACATCTTCACATACCCATTTCAAAAGAGAAAAGACACGACCTCCAGTTGAGTGGACACTTTTAAAGAAATCCCTGTCAAAGTAATTTTCCATCAAAAAACTGACACTCAAATTAAAAAAAAAGGTTTACTCACAATGATCGCACCGATCGAGAAACTCGAAAGAAAATGATACAAATAAAATGACCGACGACTGGTCTTGTGGTTTGAGGTCGATATGCAACCACAACTGGTATGATCCAATTAAGGGGTCGTTGCATTTTTATGTAGATACATTATGTATGCATATAATGTTTATATGTAGATTTTAATTAGTGCACCAAGAAATTATTGTCACATGAATTCATGTACAGTGCATTTCAGTGTCCACAAAACTGGAGTCAACTACTCAAGTGTGTCCAGTGCAAGCTCTATTGCACAACACACAACCCTGACAACACTTTATGATGCTTAGGGGACATAAACTCTGATAGTTGGCAGCCGTAAGTGCGGTTATAATTACAACACAAATATACACACACACACACCCTGAATCCGGACACTAAAATAAACTGAAATTTAATTTAGCGAATGCGATAATAGCCGCTTAAAACTGCACTTGACTGCAATGCAAATGCGGTTTATTTTTGTTTAAAGCACAACGAAAGCGATGGTATATATAAATATAATGCGCGCGGTCTTCGATGTAACCAAAATTAGTAGCTTCTGGCTTTGTGACTTGTAACTTAAACACTCAAGACATCGAATGCTCGATTTTTATCACTAAACGAGTCCATAAAGCCTTGCGATGATGCAGGAAGATGTAGTCCATTAATTGAAAGGTGATTAAGTTACCGTGTGCAACAAGTCATCGCTGAGGTTTATGTTAACGTCAGTTCTTCAGGGGCTTGATATCGATCAAAGAGTGCCATGATCTTCTTCCTTTTCTTCATTGGATTTCTTGGAATTTAATCATTCAACATGGTTTATAGATTCTTCCTACAATATCATGTATATTTTTCTCATATCTTCGTACTGCCTAACGAATAAACTCTTTGGATAGGAATGTTGGTTATTGTATCCCCAGGTTTTTTAAACCTGTTTTGTTTTATTAACATTTCATTAAAGAAGCATCATGCCTATGGAATTGTATATCGTAATTGAAGATATAATTGTATCTGGATGCTGTCGGAAAGTAATTTTTTTGTTAATCCTTTGATGGCTTACGGAGATTTTTTATTTGTTAATGTAAAAATATTGTTTTTATTTTATAAAGTTGCCTTGAGATGTTAAAAGGCAAATTATTATTTATAGTCCTTAAAGAAGCTTAAAGTATGAAGATGTAGATTTAAAAAAAAATCATAATCATACAGGAAATTGATATATTGATTTTTAATAAAAACAAGATTTATAAAGTTAACCTTCAAGTCGGTAATTTAAGGTGCCAAAAATCAGTGACAGATAATTTGCAATCAAGATTTTTGTCTCTACATAAAAAAACAGGTTCAAGGACGTTCCAATGCAAAATAAGCTAAAAAAAATTTATATTTTTTTAAGCTTTTACTAAAATATACCTATATACTGGTTATACAATTATTTTCCAATTTCATGCTTACATTTATTAAGATTTAATTGAGATTTGTAAATTAAACCTTTTATTTTTTAATAATATTTATAATGAGACCACCGGGATCGGTGAGACTCTCGGTACATTTCAATCTGAAAAATACAATCTCAAAACGAGATTGAGACGAGTGCTAGACATTTTTCGTCACGTTGTCAGCCCTAATATTAGGCTATAATTAATAATTATATAATTTTATTTTGGTTATCAAACATGCCCAGAATAAAATTTCATCAAGGTTTCGTAGGCTAGTTTTTTTGAGTGATTTTGATTCATTAATAAATCGTTTAGTTTCTGCCAAGTTTTCAGAAAAATTTTCGAGAAAGTTTGAAATATAAAAAAAAACTTCAAAACAAAAATTAGTCCATTTTGTTTCCACTGTATTTTAGGGTCTTTTGGTATATATGAAGAAAATGCGAATAAAAACAATTTTTATTCCACTATTTTTCCTAACGTTTCGAAAGTATTCTTTACTTCATCAGAGGTAATTTTATTAAATTAAAATTTAATTATTTAACAATTACTTGATTGCTTCTTTTTCGCCCCCCTTCTATTGGATCCCTCCCGATAGACATACAAAATAAATAAAAAAATATAAACAAAACTATCAAACATAAAATTGACAACAACACTTATGTATATTGTATATCACTGTTGGGCTTCAGGTACCTAAAATTGTTCATATTAAAATCCATACATAGTGACAAAATAGTTACATATTTGTTTTTATATTAATATTTCTAAGCGGAAGACCTTTTGACATACATATGTACATTTTTAAATTTTCTTCTCGCTAAAATTTATTTAAGGCTTTTTTAAAATATATTTTTGCGGAGGCAACCTAATATTTAAATTCATTCAATTTTTTATTTAAAACTAGCTGGCCCGCCCTGGCTCCGTATGGGTAGAAAAAGATATGTTTTGTATTTTTGTCCAAAACTATAATAAATAAATAAATAAATAAATAATAACATTCCTATGTATGTATGCATATGTTAAGCAATTAAGCATGAAATGTCAATAACTTCAGAGTCGAAATTCTACTTTATTTCTGTACAAAATGTATTAAAAAGAGAAAAAATCCCTTTATTGACCACAAAAGAAATTAAAATTTTAAAATAAAACCCGAAATTTAACTTTTTTAAAACCAACGTATTTTTGTTTGCAAAATTAAAAAAAAAAACCGGATTCATTAAAATTTTGCAAATAAAAATACGTTGGTTTTAAAAAAGTTAAATTTCGTGTTTTATTGTACAATTTTAAATTTTGTTGTGGTTAATATTTTTTCCCTTTTTAATAAATTTTGTAAATTTCGACTACAATATCGGTTCGCTACTTTCGAATATTAATTTTGAAAGTTTTAACAATAATTTTTTTCTGTGTTTGCCGCAATTCAATCTTTTCCTTTAGAAATGTAATGTAGGTGCATTTTGAAAAACATCAAGCACTGAAGTGATCTCCGAAGAACATCCTCAAATAATTCATTTTCAATCACAAACAAATTTTTAAAGTTGGATACCATTTTTTTGCTTTTATAGTGAAATGCACTCTTTAAACAGTTAAGAGCTAAGAAAAAAAATTTAATTTATTTATAGGGTGTATTTTTTTGTTTTTATCTATAAATAGCTTAATTTTAAAAATATCCTGAAAATCCATCCTCTTAATATACCCTTTCAAAAAAAATAATATTTTAAATCTGATGGTACTTTTTTACCCCATTTCACTCTATAAATAGCTAAATTTTGAAGAATAGTAACCAATCCCTTAATTAAAACCTTTCAAATACCAAACGATTTTTCAAAATTTAATTCAATTTTATATTTTTACCGTTTTGTCCCATAACTAGTAAATTTTTCTTCAAAAATGAATTTGATAGTGCAGTAGTTTAGATTTTTCCATGTTTAGAAACGTTTTTCGTCGCTGAAAAGAATTATCAATCATTTACTTTGTTATCCTTTCTAATGGCACTTTATGCTACGTTCCGACTTTTATTCTATTTTATTCTTCTAGATATTGTACTGCAAACAATAATTCCTTATTATAAGACTTAAAGGCCGACGGTCTAAAAACCTTGAAGTTAACTTTTTTCCCTCGACTATATTTTCTCGAGGTTTAAGAATTGCGTAACTTTGATAGTTTGAAAGTACCTACATTATGCGATTGTTACTCTATCGTAGGTTTATACTTATTTTATTTTCAAAGTTCAGAAAATAATATCAATAAATTATTAATCTTATTTTTTTATTGATGTTCCTGACTTCCTTCTTAAATCATTTAAACAAAAACTGCTTTATTTATTCTAATTTTTGCATCAAATAAATAAAAATGCGTTCGGATATTTTTATTTGGTAATAAATAAAACGTAATATTCTCATTTTATCACCAGTCCCCAATTTTGATTTATAGTCCTCCACTTATTGAATACTAATTAGCACTTCAATGCGAGGCACTTTATCATCATTCAAATTCAAATACTAAAAATATAAGAGCCTCCTTCAACCCGACCCACCTGCGTCTTTTATTTTGCATATCCAAATTAGGACTTGGCTTCAAACATACAAATTACTCCAAATCTACATAAAAACTCATTCAATTAGCCGATAAAGACATCAAATATCCATTTAATTGAAGCACGCTATTGAGGTTATATGCTCCATCAACCGATCGTGCACTGAGTATGGGTTGATACTGCTCATAAAATACAAAAACAGAAAAACGAAAAAAAAAAAAAAAAACAACAACAGCCAACAGCTACAAACATTTATTGTACCCCAATGTATATGTCAACATCAATTCCAACACGAAAAAGGCAACCTTATCAATTGCGAGTTTGTCGTTGGGCTATCATTTGCATGGCTCCAGAATTCGCGACTTCATTGTGGCACGTACAAAATTCGAATTGTTCGGATCGGAACGAAAGCTCCGTAGCAGCTGTCACTGATAAGCCCGTACAAGTGGGTGATGTAATTGTTGGAAATGCAAATAACTTGCGACTTCATTTGTTTGAAAATTTTATAAATTTATAACCTTCAACCTTGTTTTGACGAATCTTATGTAACCTAATTATATTCATTGTTTTCATCTTTTCTTTCACAGGGACACGCTAAGGGCATTTTTGTTTTTGTTCGGGACCGCGGTGATTCAACAAAATCGCTTGCATGCGGATTTGTTTTGATCGGCTGTGCTTCGCAACAAAGAGGCCAGCCACATCAGAAACAGACCACATACCGAATATTCACGGAGTGATCACTACCACACCCGCACCAACGCAGCCCATTATAGCAAAACCAGCTTTCAGTCCGGGTAAAAATAGCCTAAGAAGCCCCATAACCAGCACCAGCCATAGCAACAAGACTGCCAACGTTGATACAAACGGCAACAGCAGCAACGCCAAGCACTTCCATGGTACATCGATAAACGCATTGGATCCGCCAGATCAAAGTGACAATAATATAGCCCCAGCCAACGGCTCACCTGCAATCAGGAAGGAATTCGATCAGAAACAAACCCCTAGCGCGTCACAAGAAGCGGCTAGTGCTGCAGAGGCAGCAATATCAACAGACGTTGTTAGTGCAACGTCGTCGGTGCTGACATCCGTCGCTAATTGCAACCCAAATAGCAACAAGGCGGACGAAAATAGTCCCTCAAGCACCGAGGTGCGAGAAATAAGTCCGACAGGTGGACAAAATCCAGATACGAGCGAAGGCAAGATGCAGCAGGAACCGAATGCAAATTTTCAGTTCCAGCCCGAGCTGGGTATAGTGAACAACAATAATCCGGTGGTCCAGGCCACAGACGTACTTACGCACACGCTCATTTATGGGACCGTGCCCACAGGTGCTCAGCAAATTAACACAGATCCGAATTTACAAACCCTCAACTATCTGCAGCAACAGGAACTGCAGCTACAACAGCGCTATCAGCAGCTGCAGCAGCTCCAAGCCCAAACACAGGGACTTTTTGTTGCTGCTCCAGCGTCTCCCATCCATCATCAACCATACAGCCCTCTGGGTGATTACAGTGCGAAGCGGTTAACCGACCAGATGCAAGGACTCATCATACAGACGAACAATCGTGACCCCACTTCCACTCCCGTCAACATCATGAATTCTCCATTTGTGCCATCCACTCCGCAAGAGCAGCGTTTCGTGCAGATCATACAGGCCAAGGAACTGAAGATCCAGGAAATGCAAATGGCTCTCCAGTACAAGGATACTGAGATAGCCGAACTGAAATCTCACCTCGACAAATTCCAAAGTGTGTTTCCATTTAGTCGCAGTGTATCGGGCGGAGCTACAACGCCTTGCGGTTTACCAGGAAGGAAGACGGGTCAAGCTGTTCAGCGACAGAGAGCACAGGGTATATCTGCCGAACCACAAAGTGAATCGCTACTACATGTGACTTTCCAGAAACACGACAAGGACGAAAGGTAAGTTATCTCTTCCAAAAAAAAAAAAATTAATTTATGACAAGCAAGCACTTCTTATTGTTAGTTAATAGTTTTATAGGGTGAGATCAGTTTGTTACATGATTGTCTAATTTTCTTTATATAATTTTTATAAGAATTAAGTGAAACCAATTTTATTGTGTAAACTAAACTTTTAGTCTAGATTTAGTCTCAAACCTTGTTAAGAAAATAAGAAGAGGGGATATAATAGAATGTAAGGAATTTAAGAATCTGACAAAAACAGGAATTGGAATTTGAAGGAAAATTCCTGAAGCAGATTTTAAGGATAACTAATTTGTACAATGAGATTCATTTAATAGTTACGGTTACATACACTATTCATCATTTTCCTTTAAAGGGCATTTCAGAAAAAAAACTTCTTAGGGCAGGATTTGTTTTATCATTTTGTTCATCAAACATTTAATTCTTCTCTATAATCTGTCCATATCACTGTATATTTGCATAAAGTTAAAACAACAGAAGCAATATTCTTCTTATTTAGTTCTTAACTCAAAGTAATCTGCTGCAATAAATAATTTCGACCGCGGAATACCTTTTTTCAGACTTTATTTTCGGAATTAGCCCGGATCAATAATTTTAAGCGGTAAAATTCCATTTGCTTTTATGAATTTAGTCGTTTATTTTTACTATTCCTTGGATTGAAGGGTACATTTTTTGTTTTCCGAGCTCTGTTTAAGTGAAAGGTTTTCAGCTATCAAAAGATGGTTTAAGTGGAAATACCGCTTAAGTTACGATAAATTACAGAAATCCTTCATCTTTCTAAATTCTTCCATTCATATAGATTAACTTGCAATACCACACTGCAGCTTTCCACTATTTTTTTTTTGTGATAAACTCAATAACGTCACAAGTGTTTACAACCAGCTCCCACTCAAAGTGCAGACTACTGCACTGACAGTTTTATTAGCTTTCAATCGTTAGCTGCCGTGATATGTGTGTGTGGGCTGATGAAAATTATATATTATATTCATATTCGCCGCTATACCCGCAATGTTTATAATAGCTATATAACTTATTTTTTCCAGAGTTCGAGAAAAGTGCATTATTATTATTTATTCCGGCAGATTGTTTGTGTTTTGATTGGCGCAATGTATTTAAAATTGTTTTTTCTCCCTCTCCCAGGCAATTGCGTTCCATCCAAAAATTTATTGTAATTTCTGAATATTTAAACAAATTCATTTTATTTTGAGCTGCATTGTTTCAGTAGGTAGGTCAATATGTATATAATAATCACAAATGTGACAATTTTTTTAAAGCTTTAATGACAGGGTGTTAGAATTTTCAAAAATACATTAATATCAAGATTATATATAATTTGTTTTGCTATACATTTTAAATAATATGAAAAAGAAGAAAATATTAAGATCGAGAAATGTTGCTTTTGACACCAATAAGCTGTTTTACTTTAGTAATAATATATAGAATAAAGTTACCTCAAATAAGCACTGAAATGGTCACTCTAAAGATCCCTTCATGATTTTTTAAGTCGTGTCTGTAAAAAGGCGATGTCAAAAAAAGAAACATGTATTTTTGTGGGACCATTTTCTTGAGATTTGAAGGTTTTTCCAATGATTGGAAAGATTGGTAACACCAGCTTTTATGTTTAATTAAAAAAAGATTTTGTATTCAGTTTGAAAAAAAAGAAGACAACACACATTCCCGTCACAAAGAGAACCTACTTACTAGTTAAATAAAAAAAATTACACGAATGGTCACCCTAAATTGATCTGCTCATGTAGTATCATCAGTCGATCCTACATAATAGAGGTTATGTCAAAACATGTAACTTCTTACAGTGAGGCCATGTGTTTTATATTTTTTTCATGCTTTGTTTTTATTTTTAAATTTTGATGCAAGTTCGCCAAGAGGCAAACAAAATTTATATCACGAATAATAATTAATATTTGCTTGTCAAACAAGATTTGGATTGAAGCCAGTCCCCAAGGCACACATAACCCCTCTATATATATTTAGTAGCCTGTGGTGTGGCTACAACAACAACTGCAAATTAAACATGAGTCTCATCCAGTCTTGCGATAAGGCGATTTACTGCACGTAACATGTTCTATTCTCGCGATTTTGAAACAAGTTACATTAATCATACCTCATATGCTAACAGCAGTTTCAGCCAGTGTTCGAGTGGTGGCCAAAACGCGGGCTTGTCAAGAAACACCTTCTCGATTCCTTTTACAGCCAATATCTTATCTTGTTTAGTGAAAGACCACCAACAGGGGTCGCTACATGTCTGATTTTTAGGGAGATTTGCTGTATATAGGTATGAATGAATAAGTGTGAGTTTTTTGAACGCGCTTGTCGATGTCGATATGTAGTGACAATTTGAATAAAATTGACAAATTAACTTTTCCAGTTCAGCTATATAGATATAATGTATTTATATAGACGACAAACGTGCCTATATGAAGACAGAAAATATAATTTCCATTCTTCAGGGGTATATTCGTAAAGTGAATTTTTAAAGGAATTAATAATCATATATATTTAGTGCGTGTTACCTCTGCGCGTCAATGTGGGTAAAAATGTAGGCCATGGACCCAGAGTGCAGACAGCCAGCGTGCATTGAAATTCGATCATTATTATACAGCTAAAAATATTGTGTGTGACACTAAAAGCACAAAACCGTTAGATAAACGGTAATTCTCTAAGTTTTATAGATATTAGAGACAGGATGGCTGATGGCGGGGAATTTTCGAACTCAATATTCAAGTTTTGGAGAAAAATAAAACAAAAATTAAAATGCAAACTACAAACTCGTAAATTATCTGTCAATTGCAGTGAAAGAAAAATTCGGATTTAATTTCTGCTGTGATTTATGGAGTCACAGTGATATGGGACTGGTCCCAGGTGTCTCTATAATATAAGCAACCAGAGAGCCTGGTCAGAATGCGCCAATGGAATTTCCTGAAAGTTTCCTGATGTAAAAGTGCGTTTGCAGCGGCGCGGCGCGGCGGCGGCGTTGTTGTGGGCATGGCAATAGCCATGGGCCCATTCTCTAGAACAAATCTACCCGACGCACGATGACTTCATCGACTTTATGTGTATGTTGGTATTTTTATGACATAAGGTCATTAATTGAATCCTTTGTTTGTGACTTTGTTAATGTACCTACACTTATTTGCCTTGCAATGACAAAAAAGGAGCAATTAAATTTAATTGGAATGCAACTGATGCAGTTAACTAAAGTTAAAAACATAAATTGTTGTTCTTTTGGAAATTATCTTTGCGATCGATTGTCTTTGCTGAATTAACATTAGTAGAATTTCCGAAGAATAAAGTAGATGTAGAATTCTTATTTATTTGGATTTTAATTACAAAATAAATAAATAACAATATAACATCTAAACTGCACCCTAAATCTAAACCACACCTTTAATGTACATATGTATTAAGGTAACTTAAATTTTGTGTATATAGAAGGTCAAATGGGTAAAATATAAACAATTCAAGCAATTTGTATGGTAGTTTTAACAGATTTCCAATACAAAGAAGTCGATAACAATGATTCGATTTTTTTACTTTTAATTTGATCAAATGATAAACTTTTTGTAGAATTTTTTAAAACTCCACAATCTCGCTGTGTCAGTATATCAGTATGTATAGTTGTGACTAGTTAGACGGAAAAGGCTGCACCTATTATAAATGAATTGCATGAAAGAATTGTATTATTTAAAAAAATTTTTGTTTTACTAAAAAAACGCCAAAGGTCGTGGAATCGATTCCCAGCATATGCCAAAAATGTTTATTTTTTTTGCACGGGAGAATGACAAATCTTCCAAAAGTATCATTAGTCATGTAAGAGTGCCTCGCTCCTTAGACACTTTGTGAAGACACGCACACAGAAATGGTTGAGATTTGTAAGTCTGGTTCTTCACGAGATGTCAAGACACCAAATTAATTAATAATATGTGAAAAACAAATGTAATTGTCAAATACATAAATAGATACAAAATAGATATTTATGAGATCATAGTAAATCATGACAGTTCTGTGACGTTTTTTTGATTGGGAGAGTTTATGTAGTTATATAATGTGTGTTCCTTTACTTTAAAGCTTTGTAATTTCTGTGCATTTTTGTGAATTTAAATCCAAAAATTCGCAGTTTTTTGGGGAAGTAAAATATTTTTCCTATCTGTAATTTTCTGTCCAAGAAATTTGTTTCGACAAAAATTCGCAGTTCATCAAAATGTTTAGTATGGAAGTAAATTCATTCACATAAGGAAGTACGTAATACAGTGAATTTGTGTTACCGTTCTTTTACGCCGTTTAAATATTTTCGAGATTATTTCTTCCTTGTTCTTCAAAATTTGACAGTTTGTGAATTTTTGGAGAATTTTATTTTGTAGAATTTTATTTTAATATTTATCCGAACGAAAATCTTATTTTTTTTCAAAAACCTGCAAAAAGGGTAAAAATATTCCGAAAAAAGTTTATTAATAAATCTACCATAGAACTTTTTTTTTAATTTTTTTATTTTCTTAAAAACAGTTCAATTTATTTTAATTCATATTTAAATGGAGAATCTCACTATCTGACCGATTTAAATTACATTTTTGTGTAAAAATATTTCTATAAAAATAATTAAAAATTTCAAAATTTTGGAAAATCATGTTCTGAAATTTAAATAAAACCTTAAATAAACTACACATTAATCAAAACCTACATATCGTCAATTAGCGTACGAATTCGATTTTATTTAATTTTTTTTTAATTTTAAAAATTATGGAATTCTTTTAAACTTGTTTTCCTTTGAATTATATTCCTTCATTGATGTGGCACTTAAAATACCAGTCATAAATAAAAACTGAGCCTGTATAAATTAATTAAAAAAAAATCCAATGAAAAAAAGACACATGCGGTCCAGAAAAATAAATAACAATTGGTCTAAGACCATTGGAAATATTTTTCTGCAATATCAATAAACTCTGGTTTTATCCAATTTATTCTGATTTGAACTGCCACACCCGCACAGCTTCTATTTTTAAAGAAATAAATTCCACAGTTGCTTTAATAATTCAACATTATATGTGTAGTTCAATTTTCTTTTATAAAAAAAATAATTTAGCCATTCAAAACAATTAAAATAAGGAATTCTTTCAATTAAATAGCCTTAAGAAGACGTTGTTAAGTCCCTATACAGTAAAAGAATTTTTGCTATGATTAATGTTGTGGTCCATTCGATGCTGGGGAAAAAGTTTTAAGTATACCATTTTTTGTTGATATTTTATAAATTATTTTAATAATATGAATTTTCTGAAAATTTTCATTTAATTAATTTTGGACAGTGGATTTCCTATGATGGTAGGTCAACCGCCCCCCCTTAAAACAACCACTGCTATAGAATTCATATTCTTGATCAAAGGCATTGATTTCATTTTTTAGGAAAGACTTACCTCAACCTTATTAAGGTCAAATCTGAAAAAAAAAACAAAGTAAACCTGTCGCTTCTGTTTATAATAAAAGCAGAAAGATGATCCGCAGATTCTCGAACCACTGCTTTGCATATTTGAATGCACATCTGAGAAACATACTTGAACATCATTACCTACAACACGACTGAGTGTGTTCGTTTTTTTTGTGTATGACATTGTTTAAATAAAAATTAATGATAGCATCATCAGAATCATTTTTTTTTACTTTGCAGGAATATGTGTTTTTTTCTTCTTTCAAAAATGTCCTTGAACCGAACAATGAAATTTATATAAGACTTATAAGTTATAACCATATACCCATAAATATACTCCATTTTTTCTTGAATAATGGTTATTGTTTTTATGGAAATTGTCACTAAAAATGCTAATTTACTTCAATTGAATTCTTGTAATCTGATACCAAGTAATTGGACCGGTCAACGATTTCACAGTGTGTCAACCATTAAATTGGTCTTGTGTAAATCTGACTAAAAACTCGTATTGCTTTGATGCGATTATAATATGTCTCCAATAAACTACACACAGGTGTGGTCTCAACATTTTAAATGAAAAATGCTTAACGAATCGAATAGTGTTTTAAGCGTTGTCCACAAAATGTTAAAAATGTTTTAAGCCTTTAATTCTTTTTTTTTTCAAATGATGCGAATCGAATAAGGAGGTACCTATACACTCTGACTTTAAGTTGATTAAAGCAATTTGTTTCATTACACCATTTCAATGCTCTTTGTGTATTTATGGGAAAAGTTAGAAGTTGTCGAAAATTACGTCAACACATCAAATCATTAATGCGGAGTTTTAACATTTCATGCAGCTAATTTGACTAATTGATACATTCGCTTTATTTATAAGCATCAAAGCGAAACTGACAACATTTTGAGTGCGCGTAAATATGCCTAACTAGATCTTGAAAGGTAATTAGAAGTTTATTTAGTAAGGAGTCACTTCAGAGATATCTTATAGTCATATTAATGTCAGCCACTCCTAGTTTTTTTGATTTTCCTGACAAGACGATTAAAATGTTTTAGTTGAGTTTTTAAATGGAAAAAAATATACCGCCTCTGCACGCATGTGCAACACGCATTAATAAGCATAAGACACCTTCGCGGTATGCGTATATGTCTTATTGATGTACAGTGGGGCAGATAACTAAAAACATGAATGAAATGACAGAAAATGATATGCTTGGAACTTGAACGTTGAAATTTCTATTGCCTGAGTCGAAACTAAAATAATGTTGAAATAAAAAAAAATTTACAGAATGGGTAGAAACATTCTGTAAATTTTTTTTAAAATTCTTTTGACATAACACTCTTGTTTTATGAATAAAGAAGTTTATTTATTAAAAAAAAAAATAAAAACAAAATAGAAAAGTATCTATGTTTTTGAATAGGTATAGCTGTATTTCAAAAGGTCGTCTAATTTTAATCGTCTTTTATTATTTTTGAATTTATTCCAACTATGGTATATAGGCGATCTCACTGTGCACTGCAACCGTCACAGTCGCTGCCCGCCGCGCCGTGAACGCAGCATACTAAATCAATTTAACAAGATTAAAGAAGGATGTGTATAATACTGATTGATTGTATCTGATAAAAAAAACCACTGATTGATTTATTTATCATTGGTACGATCAGATTTTTTTTTCAACAGCAAAATTTGTGTTGATTGGGCACTTCATTTTGATTGGCATTTTTATCTAAAGAGAAATAATTTTCATGAGATATTCAATAATAATTATATGCACTTAATATTATAACCTCGATCTTGTCTTTCACTTTCCACAGGAGCTGCTAAGAGCAATCATGTCATAATAATGTTAACCTTGAACAAGTAGGGTTTCAGTTCTTTAATGGTGTCCATATTTTTTAAATATTTAAAATTAATAAATATTTCTCAAAACCACGAATATTATCTATAATTTATTTGAGAGCTTTTAGTTTATAGTTTAGTTCAGTTTAGGTTGGTCACTATACAAGATAAGACGACACTTTTTTAAGTCTCTAGTTCTATTTGGCGTTCTTTTATTTTTCTCAAAAACATGCCCACCACATTAAAAAAAAAAAAAAAGTAATTACTTTTACATACATATAGGCAAAATTTTAGTAAAAAAAATCCAATGGGAGATTCCGATCAATCTTGACATAACGATAAAAGTGAAGTTGAAGCAAGTGAGTTTCGTAATTCTGTCCGTCTGTCTGTTTGTCTGTTCGTTCGGCTGCAGCTTAAACGGGTGAGGCAATTTTTTTTAAACTTGGTACCCACCGTACCGACACTTCTTTTTAATTTTTTTAGAACCAAAAAAAACGGTATCTGCTGTAAATTTCTGTTTACCAAATAATCATATTTTTTTTCAAAAACATGCCCACAATTTTAAAAATAATTCAATATTTTTTTTAAATACCTACCTACCTTTTTGAAAAAAAATTCTGAAAAATGGGAATAATATTTTAAACGAATTTTGTACCAAAAGTTTAATTTTTTTTTTTTAGAACTTAATTTGTAATTCTAGAATGGTTCTTTCGATTTTAATTAAACTTAGCAGAAACAGTTTTGAAACTTTATGCAGCTGATTTTAAGCAAAAATAATTATTATAACCAAAAATAATGGTACCTTTGATACGATAAGGAAAATCTAATTTTTCTTTGAAAACGACTCCGATTTTGATTAAATTTTGTTGTGAGTTAGTATCAGTATAGAATTTATCTTATTATTGGAACAAATTTTACATAATTCAATATTATTAGTACCAATTTCTTGGTTTTCAAGTATCTTACTAACTGTTGAATCGATTTTAATGAAACTTTATATAAAGAGTGTCTTAGTTTAATAAAAATTGCATAACAAAATTTAAAAAAAAAAAAAAACTAATTTTAAATTTAAAAATTTTCAAAATTATTTTTTGAAAATTCGATATTTTTTTTTTTTAATGAAAAGATATTTTTTTTTAATTTAACTTTAAACTTAACATTAAATAAATGATAGAAAGTGGTATGTACAAATTTTGTACATAAAAATTTAAAAAAAAAAATAAATTCAACGATTTTTAAAATTTTGTTCTCATAAATTAAAATGTCAAAGCAATCAAATAATTTATATCAAAACAAGCTGTTTAATCAATTTATTTTGAATTATGCTAATTTTAATTTTTTTTATTTTATGGCTATTGACTTAAATTTGTTAAGTTCACTCGCCAAGTTTTCAAAACCTTTTAAATTATGAGTAATTGTATAGTAAAACGAAAACTTGCCAAGTAAACTTGACAAATTTTAGTCAGCAATCATAAAATAACAAATTTCTCTAATAATTTGTACACTAGGCCCAGTCCGTTTAATTTAAACAAATGGAATTAACAAAAAAATTAATAATTGTAGAGTTCCACTTTAACAAGGTGTACCGAACTCTAAACTCACTGTGTTATAGCATCTACAGTACCTACTTAAATATTTATGAATGTAGGTAAAGGTACTTATTATATTTATAAACTCGAAGTAATAAATTTTCCCTTCTAACATATATCAATCGGCAATTATGTATACGCACTAAGAAATATTTTCAAGTTGTCTTAAGTATTAATCACTTATTATTTCTACAAAAAAATCTCTTGCAAAAAAAATTCAAACAACAATGTGCTCTTAACTGAAGTTCGTAAACAATAAGTTACAAATACCTAGTGATTAAATACCTACATATGTTTTGTTAATTTATATCGACACAGGTAAACATTTATTTTCATATAGCTTATTGATGTCTTTTATGAAGAGATACATCTGTTTCAAGTCGACTAAGTCATTCTACACAAGATCAATATAAATAAATACCTACCTACCTATACTACATAAGTGTGTAAACAAGATTATTGTATCTATGAGAAATATAAAAAAAACTATAGAACTATTCATATACAATAAAAAGAATATCTTCAGCTTTTATCTGTTATTTTTTTTGCACATTTGAACACTAAGTTAATTCATCTTAGAAAAATTACTGTGAGCATTTCACTTAGCAGCTCTAAGACCTGTTGTACCTACAAATCTCAATGAGTTGAGACTTAAGATGTATCAGTATCCATTTCTATTAACAACTCGTTTATCTGATGTCTGTCTGACAGCCTTTCTGCATTAGTTTTAATCCATAAGTATAGGAAAATATAGCTATAGGTACCATAGGTACTCAGACTTTGAGCACCGGTACCTTATACTTTGCTGAATGATTCATGTGTCATGTCGAAAAAGACATGCGCATTGCTAATAACTCGTCACTGAGCTTTGAGAGTATTATTTCATCTATTTACTGACAGATGGCATTACTGTTTAAAGTGCTTGTAATCGTTTTCACCTGTTGCGGAAAAATTCAAGTTATTTGATGATACGATGTACTTACTTTTAGTAATGCATTTCTTTTTCATTTTTTTCTTTAAATGAAGGAGCACTCATATTTGTATTAAATTGATCGATGCAAGTCATTATACGTTGATATTATATCTACTTCCAGATGATAGTGAAGTGCATAGGAAATGCTCAAAATACCGAATACATATTCCACACACAATAAATGGAGGTGCTTTTAAACAAGTTAACGAGATTTTTTTTACGAACAGTGAAGAGGTGCGAAGTGATGATTAAAAACTCTACATAATAAATTAATGAATTTTCACATCAAGTAATTAATTAAACTTGTTAAAAGGGTAGGGAGCTGGTCAAAAATTATTCGTATTGGAATTTAATATGGATATGGGGAAGATATGAAACATAAGTTTTTGACCATCAACACCTTGCGGGATTCCAGCTATCTAAAACTTTATTTAAAGAATTAATAAATGTTTTTTTTTTTCAAAATGGGAGAAGGGATCAATTTAAGAAAAATCAGCACGTGATTCATAATGCAAATTCCAAACCAAATATGAAACTAACCTCAAAACAATAGAGAACTGTCAAATCACCTGTCAGAGAGAACAGTGTTGCGAATTTAAAATTTTGTCCGCCTTTAAAAACACCCTTTACTCTACAAAAGTATTTAGGAACTTAAAGTATTAAGCTGTTTTTGCTGAAATAAAAATTGTGTTGTAGCTTTTTAAAGAGAAAATTATTCGGGAATTTACATTTTGCTACGGAAAATATACCTAAATGTTACAGCGGAATGATGAACAAAGTCGTTTTTACACGTTGAAGATGCCATTTATTCCTCAAACTATTTTTCGTCCACCAGCTCCTTATTATAGAATTTTCATAGCTGGTGTAACCAGTCCTAAGAACTTGTTTTAGTATAAAAGGCCGTTGCCGCCAGTGGTATAGTGAACCACCACAATAACACGACCTGATGATGGTGCGATGTTGCTTTTAAAAGTGGAAACCTTGAAATGCAGTAACGGAAACTTACTTTGACATACCGAGTCGTTTGTTTTTACGACGACGAAGCGTCATCGTATTCGAGGTCCATCAGAAATATTATCCAATTAGTGCGTGTTGTTTTATTTTATTTTGAAGGAAATGTCACCGAAATAAGATACTTGATCGCAAATCACTGTCACTTGACATATCAGCAGACGGTAGGTAGAGTGATCAAAGTTTTCAGCAGATATTTCGGCAGGGCATCAATTTAAAATTCTCATCACAATCTTGTTATAAATGTTTTCTGTGTACTTTTATTTTTGTTTTGATTTTTAGGACAACGGTATGTGTAATTTGTATGTGTATGTATATCTTTTAAAAAGACTTATGCTCATGAAAAGCAATTTACTGTCGCATATCTTTTGATTTAATTTCCACACAATTCCCATTTAAGGCATATTTGTATAAAAGTCGTACCTTGTAGGTTTACAAAAATAATTGATCTGAAATTTTTTATTTAGAACTCAAAAAATGTATTTCTCATTTCAAAAAAGCTTAATTTTATCATAACAATATTGCCATGGTAAGGAATTCAATTAAAATTGTTTTCTCGTTTAATTTATACTTGGATAACGTAGATATATTTACACTACTGTTCATTTAAATAGGTTCACATATTTTATTGTAGCTTATAAAATATTGATTTAATGTGGATCTGATTTTATTCTCATTGTTGTATATGTATGTACATAATATGTATGTTGGTGTCTAATTTTTTCAAATGGGAATATCAGGAAATTATTTTGATCTTAATGTTACAAATATTTTCAAAATATCTTCAGTTATCATATTTGAAATATGTATTTAAATTGAAGAAAAACTAAAGATCATTTTCAACAATTCAAAGACACTGAAGATATCACCGTAAAATATCAATATTCAATCGAATTAAGTTAAATAAAAAGAATAACACAAACCTATTAAAACAGCCAGTAGTGTATAAATATAAAGTATAATTTATTCTGAGAAATATGTGCAAATGGCCTGCGGAACTTCTGACATCATTGATCAATTTGTGACAATTAGATGGCGCACGTGAATTTAATGTCTCATATACCTACTGCCGGTTTTGTGTTTGTTTATTTTTGTTTTGTTGTTGAATTTAATTTTTTTTCTATTGGGGATTTTTTCAGTTAATTTTATCTAAATTTATTTTTTTTTATTTCGATTGAAGCCTGACCGACAGTATATGCAATGGGGCATTTAATTTTCAATTTTTGATTTTAAAAATAGATACACGCAATCGGTTATTTTGGTTTTTAGCTTTGATGAATGATAATTTTATAGCAAACAGGGTGCTTATAACTTATTTCCTAAAATGAAAAGAGAAAATAATTTTACGTTTAAACTTATTTAAATAAAAATTCGATAAAAATGGTTTTAAGTTCAAAAACACATAAATTTATTATTTAAAACCTTTAATTACCGAATCTAATACTGAACTAAATTCTAGGCATATAAACGTCTTACTAAATCATAGGAGATATATCTAGTGGATTCCTTTAAGACTTTTAAACTCTTGCATTTTTAGCAATTTGTTATTTTTTTTAACAAGACATTCGAATAAAACAAAGTATGTACTTAATCACAACACACGATATAAATATAGCTCTACGCATATGAAATATATTAAAGCGATAGCACAAATCACTCCACAACACACCACACGTTAATTTTCCTCCACTGCCACGCCCGCTTTAAAAAAAATCTGATACTGTCTTCAAAGTTTATAGAAATATACGGTGTGTTGAAGTATAAACTTCAAAAAAAAAGGTTTTTCACATGCTCTTTTTTTGGGCGTTTTTTTTTTTTTTTAATTTTTTAAAACCTTTTTTAGATGATTTCAGCCTTACTTCGATAAAATCTAAACCACGTAACTAATTTTAATGAAATATGAAGGGATATTAAAAGTAATGACCACATAAAACTAAAAGTTTATCTAACCCTTTTCGCTTTTCGTATCCTATAGTTCATAGCTGTGCTTAGACCGGATGTGTAAGTAGGCGTATTTACGTAACACTTTTGGCAATTTAATTTAAGTTCGCACACAATTTTCAATATTTAGACCCCAATCTCTTATGCATATACATACATACTGATGTGTGATAAACAGAAATCGGCTTATCAAATCACCACTTCGATTCCATTGTCACGTCTCGTCGGCCAATGTGTCTCTGCCGTCTGTAAACCATCGGTAATTTAAGTTGGAGTCTGAAACAGTTAACCGATTTACTTTAAATTTGTTGCCGAGTATTTTTATGTTACACCCTGGAAGTTATTCTATTTGCTCTTGTAAACGATTCCTACCTTCTCAGTATTATGCGATAAAATGGTGCATTTTATTTTCTAGATATTTTGGTATTCATTTAACCAAGTATATGTATTAAAATTTTCTTTTTAGACGCACATAGAAAATAAGAATTATGCCACCATATTATAAATGCATGTGCATTATGCAAGCATTATAAATTGTGTATCCATTGCTCATGCTTATTTTCCCCAAGCTATAATGTTAAAATGTTTAAATAAAAATCAGAAAAATAGTAAAATTATAGGTTTCATCAGAAGTAAACAAAAATCCCGTCTTGGCTATGGGGTCAAAAATGTTTTTCACTCCCCAACTAAATATTTATAATATTTTATTTATCGATTCTATAAATTTAAAATGATTACAGATCAATGGTTCACATACCAACAAAAAAAAATACGATGTGAATTTCTGAGTAAGTCAACTAAATGGTAATTATATTATGTTCATGCATCACCACAATATCCACACGGATAATCAAAGCATTGCGTTGCGTCAAATAACTCTCTCTGTCTGTTGCCGCAAACAAAATAATTAAATTTATAACTTATATCATGTCTGCACTGCACCTAGAGAGGTATTTAAATTTTTTGATTTTCAAATAAAAAATGCCTTCAAACACTAAACTCGCTTGTGCGTATGTGCTAACATATTAATACCATATTATTGTGATGTGGAGGTGGAAGTTAAGTTTGGATCGCAAAACAGCTCATAAATGCTTCAAGCGAGCCAATGGATCGTTGATCATACTCTTGTGACAAGTAGATCTGCCCCACTTCTGCAGAGGTTCATAAAGTGACCGCACTTTTGAAGCTTTTTTTTAGTCTTTATGAAGTAATAAACTATGATATTAACTTGTGTACTCCTCCTCCTGACAGACATGCAGCGAAAATAAAAAATAAAAATAAATGCCAAGCTTAATAATAATGTGGATATTGCGATCTTATCAAACCATGAAAACGTTTAGTGTGACCAACATTTGTGAAAACTCAAGACCGATCTTGTATAAAAAAAATGAATGAAGAAGTTTATTCAAAAAAATAACAGAGAAATGATTCTCATGAACAAATAGTTATGCACAAAGTTTATAAATAATTTTTATAATAATAAGGGGCTACATATTGAAGATGTATGGTAATGGTAAAGTGTAATGATATTGTTAGAAAAAAAGTCAAAAAGCAAGAAAAGATTCTTTTTATTTTGTTTAATTATAAAAAAAATAATTTATTGAATTTTTGTGTACCCACTGAAGACCTGAACTACAAAATCGAAGAAGCGATTCACGAGAAATTCGCGAATCGGGAATAACAAAAATAACTCCATTTCCGCTAGGCGAATTTTTCGACCCATGCCTGAAACTAAGAATTCTTGCAATGGCCTGATTTGCAACAAGTACCTAGCTACCAAATTTAATCAAAAGAATTTGAGTCATTTTCGAGAAATTTAATATCGTTTTATGAAAGTTACTCGTTCTGGATGAGATGAAAGAGAAATTTAAATTTGTAGGATATTAAATAACTAATAATTTAAAGCAAATCAGTTTATGCAATTAGCTGGATCTTAGCGCTCAGATCCACGAACAAACACATCAACACGAGTAGGTATATCGAAAACCACTCCTCCATTATCTCGATGTAACAATTGATTGAAATCTCGAAATTGTTTTGAGGTTAAAATATAAAGTAATCAGGGGGGTACTGTGGCGTATACGTATTTTTTTTTTCATATTAAATGCTCTTTTAAGTAATTTTCGGTTGAAGTTTTATATCAAAACTATATTTCTGGTATTTGTATCCGAGTTTTTTTTTGAATAGACTATAAATGTTGTCCAAAATACTTTTTAATAAAATGGTCACACTAAAAAACACATTGCCATGGCAATAAGCCGCAGGGTGCTGCACTGTGTTGAGGTAAAAAGGTAATAACAACATTTGTTAGTCAAGTCAGTGGATCGCCGCGTTTTTTGCTCGAAAGAACATCACGCTTTCGGCTTTCCAGTCTATAAGTCGAAGTGGCCATGAATGGCTGCAGCAACGATCTCTATAACCTGTCCGGGAGGATTTATATACGCGCTTTGCTTGCCAATAAATATTTGACTAATTCGTAGAAAAACGGAAGCTGCTCTGGTGTGTTCCCCGCCTCCACACCACTGACCCTATCCGTAACCCAGTGGGAGGTAGCATTTTGGCGATAAATCCGCCTAAATAATCTTTAGCCTCAATGGCTACCAAAATTTTCCCAATTAATTGACTCCGATGCTGATTGACATCATAAACGATAACGAATCGAACAGCGGAACAGTATTACAGTATTGCTTGCCAAGAAAAAGAAAACCTCTCACTCGTCCCCCTGGTTTTTGGGTGTGAGGGTGTGAGTTCACGCATTTAACGGTGTACTTGAATAAATAAGTAATAAAGTCAAAATATCTTTTATTTTGCTCACATCTGTGGCGTGGTGACGACGGACTACGCGACGCGTCGATGATAGGCGCTCTGTGCCAAGGCAGTTCGTTGCGCCTTCTTTGTGATGTTTTATTTAAAAAAAATAAAAATAAATAAATAAAGTGAACCTTAAAAAACAGCTGCAGTTTTACTATGCGTGCTGTTTGAGTTATACGATGAGCTGCTCTTGAACAATATTGTGGTCTATAGACACTTTAAATGTTAATTTTTGAGTTGTACAAATAATTATGTTCATTTTTCGATTTTGGGGCCAAATGGCTTTGAATTGACATCCATGTTGATAGTTAACTGTGCGCGGCCATTGCACGCACAGTGTTAAGTTGTTTAGTTGTTGTGACTTGTGACTTGTGATAATCCACCCGTATTGACAGTTGACGTAATGAAAGTGGGGAAACACTGCAATAAGGCTCCGTGTGCACGTAGATATATATAATATGTACATTTACTTTTCCTTTACATGACAGCGCTGTCAATGTTAATGTCGGTTATTCTCATTTGGAATTTTTAATTTCGGGTTACATTTTACAATTAACATAAACCCAACAGTGCACTGCTGACTTTCGGATCTGACGGATCTTTGCTGCTGTAAATACGTACATAGCTGCAAGGCAACTCAGCCACGAACGCCAAGTGAAACTGTCAAACTGTCTCAAGTTTCAAAATGAGTGAAACAAGCATTTATCGCAGGGGATTGTCAAATACTCGGGGCATTATGAATCGCGATGTGAACGCCATTAAAAGTGACATGCGGAAGAATAGCAGGGGCCAAATTGCATGCAGGAGTTTGACAGATATTCCATCGTTCGATAGGAAGAGTGATGTGTCGAATAAAACTGAACTTATTGTGAGTCTCCTGGCAGATATAAGAGTTAAAGATGAAATCATTGAGCAGCGTGATCAGAGGATAATTCGTCTTACCAATGAATTGTCATCGGCTGAAAAAAAATGCATCGAAAAAGAGGCTATAATTGTTGATCTGCTAAACGAAATCGATAAGTTTCGTCAAGTAGTGCGTCCTTTGACCCAGTCGTTCTTGGAACGAAATATTGGAGCTGACATTTCAATTGGGGCATCGCTTGGAATGGAATCCACAAGAGTGGTGGAAGTGACAGAACCGCGTTTGAAGCGACAGGGTTACAGTGCCGAGCCACTTTCGCAGCAAACTGGCACCGACACAGAACTCATTAAGATACCAAAATCAGTTGTGTAAGAGCGAGATTAAATTTGAATATGTTTAGTATGCAATTTGTAGATTAAGTGCTTGTTGTTGTTTTGCACCCTAATGATGATATTTATTCCGCAGAGTAATTAACATTTTCAGTTTTTCCTAATCGAGTGTTTTCTTTTTTATTTTTTTAATTCTTACAGATCGCGTGAACTCATCAAATCGGCAATTCTAGATAATGATTTTATGAAGAATCTGGACATTACACAGATACGAGAAATAGTTGATTGTATGTATCCGGTGAAATATGCGGCAAAGAGTCTCATCATCAAAGAGGGAGATGTTGGGAGTATCGTTTATGTGATGGAAGGTGAGTGAGTGTTTATTTATTTTCAATGTTTTGTAATCGAATAAAATTTCTTAAGTTATTTAATAAAACTAAGAAGAAATGTTTGTTTATACGAAAATCGATATACCTACGTATAGGGATCTGTGTTAAACAATATTGGTGTAATTTTTGTTTTTGTACGAAAATAAATGAGTAAAATCTATATAAATGTTTAGCTGAATTTTTATCAGATTCAGTGGTCATTCAGTCAGCGTTGCCGCCCAAACAAAAATTTCCGTGCTATATTTTCTAAAAAACGTGCCATTTTCGTCATATCGCAAATTTTTATATTAAAAATATTCGCATATTGTCAAAAAAAATAAGAGATTCCTGCCACATTTTACTCCATTAGAGCAATTTTCCTAAAATTTCTTCAATATTTGCTTTATTTTAAGTAAAAATTGAAATAAGAAAAGCGTGCCATATTAAATTTTTTCGTGTCACAATGCCACGATGAAATGTTTGTGTCAAAAAAGCACGATCGTACCACTTCGACAACGCTGCATTCAGTTACAGTGGCAGAAATGTTTGAAGTCCAGTATCTAAGGAGTACTAATGCTAAAATTTGGTAATTGTAAACTTAATAGCTTTGTATGAGTCTCCAATGAAGATAATAATTACACCATATTGTTTGTATGCCACATTTAAGTATTTACATTTAAGTATTTCTGGTGGGAAATACACCACCGTCATGATCTGCTTGCGAAAATTTGAATTGGAAGTTGATGTCTGTAATTTTATTGGTATACTGGGAGTTAGAGGGGGTCGAAAAACCCTTGAATTTGTTTCTGTAAAAAGGGTAAATGGGTTAATGTGAAATCAAAAAATCAAATGTTTTACATTTAAAAACAAAATTTGACAACGTGTTATCATTTGAACATCTCGAATTTGCCAGTTATTTTATCACATTTGATTAAAAAGGAATCCGATAGATTCCTTGTTCATCTACAATTGTTTGTGAATGCGAAAGCATTTTTTGTTATAGATACACAAATTGACAGTTAATTTTTAAGTCTAATCTAATCTGTTATCATAACTGTGGAACATAAAATTATTGTTAATAAGTCATCATCAAGTATAACGTCATCACAGCAAATTTGTCACCAACACCACTTCAACTATATATCACAAACAAGCTGACAAAAAAGTAATAATAATCAACACAAACCACAGTAAAAAAAAAACAAATTTTGTATATTATATACCTAAAGCGACAAGAAATAATCGTATCTAATTATACAAGTATATATATATATATACTAAGTATTCCGATAAGAATATAATAATAAATTTATCAGTTATCACGAAGAATTTTTCACAATAATTTCCACATCCAGTGCAAGAAACAAATAACTTCATATTTTTTTAATTTTGAGGCAATAATTAAAATTAAAAAAATTAAAATTTCTAGGAGAGAAGAAAAAAATGAAAAAAACATATACAAAATATATTTATCTCAAGAGTTGTCTGGTGTTTCCACTTCTTTTTTATGATAATATGCTATGGTGGATATCAACGCCCTACCTGATGCCTGGCCATTTGAGGAATTAGAGAAATGGCAAAATCTGGAGAATTACTTTGCTGTTCATTTGATCACTTATTGTAGAGCTTTGAGAGTTAATTTCCTGAGAGCACTTTCATTTTTCATTTGATAATTTGTTCCTGCTAGTTGGATGTAGAGGAAGTTGTGAAAGTGACAAATGATGGGTTAAACCACTGTCGGAGCAAATTCGGTTCGTGGAATTATGATCTCACATGTTTCTTCAAATTATGAAATTTTCTTTTAAGTTAATTTTCAGAGTTCAAAAATTGCATTAACGTGAAGATTTTTAAACATTACATTGTTTGGTTCCAGTCGCTAACAGTTATTTCCACAAAATTTTAATAGTTTCTATATTTTTGTATTGATCTCAACTGAAACTGAGTTGCAATTCTTCGGGACAATCTCCGATAGTGGCCAGAGAGTGCTACTCTCAATGTTTTTACTCTCAAATGACCACGTACCCTAACATTAAAGTACTTATCTTGTATGTATAAGACATAAAGAATTTTCGTCTTTCAAAGCTTTCTTTTACGTATAACAATAAAGATACTCCAGGATACAACGAATAAGCCATATAGCAAATTTGAATTTGGGATAAAACGACTGCTTTTAAGAAAAACATCAAAACTTTAATTTTTGTATCTCTATTTTTGATGTGTCAAACATGCACGTTTTAAAATTGCTTCAAGAAAAACTTGGCTTAATTAAATACTAAAACCATGTATTTATTTCAATTATAAATAAAAAAAATGTTACAGATGCAAAATACATATTAATTTTTCATTAATATTGCTTAAAAGGTATTAAAAATCGATCGATGTAATGAACACTCTCGTCTCGATATAGTGTATGACGTCAAACATTATATCATTCTGGATTTTCCACTTGATACTTTAATTCTCAGATGATATTTTTTCACACTCAGTATTTCTAAATTACAAAATAAGTTAATTCAAATTTGTTGTATGCATGTACATATGTATTTTTAAAATGTTGTCAGTAAAAAATCCTAATGCTATGATTTATTATATGTACCTACTAATGACTGAAAAAGTAGGTACCATATTTTCTGCGATATTTTAGGCATATTTTTATTTCATAGTGTAAATGGTGTCGAATATAACAGTAGATATTTTCAACATGCAAAAAAAAAAAAAAATATGAAGTATGTACAACTATAATTTAATTTTTTAAAATTTATAAATTATGACAAAATACAAAGTTAAATTAACTTATTCTGTTCTGGCAAAGTACTCGCATTATTTTTTAGCTGGTCCTACACAAGCGAGCATAATGGCTTGGTTTTTGGTTGAGCCAAATAGCTTGTTTGAGCCAAATAGCTAAGTTGAGCCAAATGTCTTGATAAAGCCAAATTACATCGGCCTCGGCCGAACTATTTAAATTCTCAGAATGTCGAAAATCTACGAGCCAAATTGACTCCAAGCCAAACGGCTCGATCGTGTATAACCAACTTTAGAGTACCATTATTTGACACCGTGTAAATGTGTATAGGTATCTATAATAAATATTTTGTAGGTATGTCATTATAAGAAATTAATGAAAAAAAAAAAAAAACAATTAAAGATTTGTCAGTTTTGTAAATCCAGCATAACATAAATACAAAACTCAATTCAAAATAGTACCTATACTGAATTTTCATTGAATGACACGACGAATGCAACGACGACAAATTAAATGAATGTGTATGTATGTACATATGTATGTATGTATGTAGGTTTCCAAAATGTATGCAACAGTTTTATTTTATTAACAACCACTAAAAGTATGCAACAAAATTTTCTGTTTTCTGATATAATTTGATTTCTTCAGAGACGATGGCAGGCTCTCTGCTTTTAATCTCAGCCCATAAACAAATCTACACAATCTGAATCTGATAATTTGTAGTTTAGGGTTTTTGTAGATCTTTATGTACATACCTATACCTAATATTTCAATTTAAATTAAAGAACCGCTTATATATTTTTGTGCAAATATAATTTCATTATGGTTGTTTCGTTTATATGCAAACAAATGCACAGTGCATGTGGACCATGCACAATTGTTGTTATGCAAATTGCACTTAAAAAAAAAATTGTTTGCAAGTTATTGTAATAAAGTTTGATAAGTTAATTTCAATTAGACACGTAAGATAAGAGGTGTGCAGAGAGAGCATGGGTTTTTTTTGTTTAGTTTATTTCGAATTCGAATAAGCAAGATATTTTGTATGGTAATTGCCAATTGGTAATTGGTAATTCGCTTTGAACAATGATACAAACGTTCTTACTTTAATCATGGCTGTTTGCCAGTGTATTATTTTCGAAGAAAATTAAATGTTAATGAAAAATCGTTTCTTTGAAATTTTATAAAAATATCTAAATCAATATCAGTACCTATTTGTATGAGTTGTCACAATTAAAAATGACAACAAGTTGTTATTACTGTGGACTGTGCCGCATATTTAAAATTACCTGCAATGAATAATACAAATATCAGTAAACTACTAGTATTTTTTCCAGAAAGCCAAGTAAAAAATATTTTTATAATAAATGCACGAAATTCAAACATTTTCACAAAGGCGATTCCACAAAAACAGAGATGAAGATACAGATACAGCTCATACAGTAATATTTATTATTTACATGATGTATGTAACGTACATATGTAGTTGAGCTCCTGTAAGGCAAGTTATGCAATCGTATACAAAAATCGAGGGGAAGGCATGGCTGCCTTAATGGCTGAATCGATTTTGTTTTTTCTAAATGTATTCCTTATTTAACCCCAATTTATTCACTGGCCATTAAATATTATATCACCATTAAAAATTGGTAATTTTTTATAAATACTTTGAGATTTTTATAATTTTTAATTTTTAATAAAGACTTTAAACTTAAACTTAATGGTTGGAAAAAAAGAGCTTAAATTTAAAAACTTACGTAAAAAAATAGAACAAAATTTAAAAAGGCACAATATATATATAAATAAACAAAATAAAATAGGTATGCTTATAATTGAACATTTTAAACAATTTTCTTTTAATATTTTTATAATTGTTTTAATTTAATTTTTAAATAAGAAAGAAAATTTTCAATCAACCATCATAAGATGATATTTTCTATTTTAAAACATTTAAATTTTAATAAATCTAAGTTGAAAAACAATGGCGCAAAATTTTAAACGATTTAGTACGATGTTAAAGCCATTTTATCATTCTAAAAATGCTTTAACATCGTACTAAATCGTTTAAAATTTTGCGCTAATCCCATTATATGTACATACATATATGATCAGTCTAAGGCTACATAATATGTTTGTATTGGAACTGCGATAGCAAATTGAGCAGCGCTTTGAACAAAAACAATCAATCCAAAGTTCGCATTCCATCGATGCTGCAGTCGTTTATCGCAGCTCGGTGCCGATAAATCTTCCTATAGGTGTTTTTTTTATTTTAATCTTCAGTACCATATAATTAAAATAAAAACTATATCAGATTCACATATACATGGCAACCCAGCTTAAGAGAAACAAACTTCAAACTAAAAAAAAAGAGAAAATTTTCTCTTTTCTTAAAGCAAAACCAGATGAATTTCTTGTTCGAAATAAAAATCAATTCGAAACTCATGAATTCATCAGCTTTCAATTTCGATGAACGAAAAGGTTTGTTCATTCGCTTCAAAAACTTAGCTGCGTGCGGTTGTGTCGTCGGCAAGATGAAATGAAAAGTTTCTGAATTCGAGTTTTGTGATTATTTGTTATTTTATAATTGTTTTGCCGTCTTGTATTCCCTGCATGAACTTTAATATCAACAAAAACATAACTGTACTCTATAACCACCCTTTGATCGTGCGGTTGTCTGTCTCTCCGGTCCGGTAGTTATATGCTTCCCAATCCCATATAATAGATTGCGCGTGATTTTCTTTGTTCCGCATATCTCTCTTTCTCTATAGTTGGTATGCTGTCGGTTTTATGACAAAGAAAAGCATACAATTGCCAAACGAAAGTAAAATCAAATAATTGTAAATTTATCTCAGCAATTCGCATGGATATTGGCATTTGGCATCCTTTTTTATGTATTTTCTTGAGCATGCGCAAAAGCCTGCAGCTATCCCCTTCCCACGGATGATTTTTCGGTGATATTATTCCGGTTTTGCCGAACAGAATCTCTCGGGTCGTCTTTTGTGGTGTCAAATTTATTTTGTGTGCAAATGCCACAGAGGTTTAGCTGTTTGTATGTGTAAAAGAGTGTAGAATACAAATTAAACAAAAAAAATAACATCTGCATTCAGCAACAGTGCAACAACAAAATATCAACACAAAATCAGCATCCAGCAATTCACTGTGTTTTTTTTTAAGTTGAAATACCTACCTACAAAGTTAAAAGAAAATAATGTTTAATGGATATTAGTTTATCTTTTTGGTTGTGTAAGTATTTCAAACCTTAAAATTGCAGGTTATCGTCTTCATGAGGATCTGTGGGCTTCTTTTTGATTTAAAAGGATCGATTCAGGTGTTATCAAAGGGATTTTGCAGCTGCTCTTGTTTCTTGAATCAGGTCATCCAACTGTTTTTCATTGTCTAATGTAAAGACCCAACCTATAAGAGGATGTTGTTTGTTTTAGAAGTTGTTATTTTTTAGTTGGTAAACAAAAATACTTTTATTTAAAAATAGAATGTTATTGTTTATGATTAAAATGTTTGGATTTTTGATGCAACGAACAAGCATTTTGGTGGGCATCCAAATATTGTTAGTCGACTTCGACACGAAGATAATTGATTAGAGCATTTTGTGGGTCTTGAATTTTTCTTTAAACAAAATTCTAGTTTCATTTATTATCTTTATCTTCGATGGAAATTATTTTGAGATTTAGACGAAAGCGTATATAAACATTATCATAATATGTATAATCGTCGCATTTTTACTTTTTTTTTTTAAATAAGGTTATTCTCTACATTCTTTAAGTTCAACATTAGCTTAGATTAAAATTGAACTTAAATATAATTTCCGAGATAAGAAAATGGGGTTTTAAAAAATATTAAAACCAAAACAATTCGTTGGAAAAAGTAATAGGCAGCTAGTTAAGTAGGTACTATTTATAAATATGTAGGTATGTATAGGTATAAATAGTTAATGTTTTTTTGTAATTTCTCAATTAGGATATACATAGATATAGACAAGTCTAGAAGACTTTAATCATAAACCTAGAGTAAAAAATGCAATAGTCCCACACTTCCAGACAGACAAATGTATAGATGTCAAAGTTAGCATAATAATTTTCACCTCGATCAATGGAACGGATTTTGCATGTTCATCAAATACCTAGTGGGTTTAATCACATTTACTGCTAACTTCACAGTAAAGTTTGCGTGGCATGCCGTTTTTCAGGAACCGGGCCAATTTTAAAATTAATATAAAATTATAAAAAAATCGTCTTGAATAGCAAATTCCTGTCGTAGTCCTATTAGCCTAGGTACAAATTGTTATGCAAAATTTGCAGAAATAAAGTGTGGCCTTAGAGGCATAAAGTAATGACGTGGGTAAAATATTTGTTGGCCAAACAATTTTTTGAAGGCATAAACTTTTCTTTTAGGGGTGCTTGATAAAAAAAATATGAGTTTAACTAAATAACGGATACATTTAAATAGGTATACCTAGGTACTCAGTGGTTTAAATAAATGCTGAACCCACTTTAGTTTTAATTAATTTAGATCTTTCCCTATACCTACCACAAATATACTTTTTTGTATGTGCATGTATGTATGTATGTATGTGTTTAGCTTGAAGTTGTTAAGAAGAAATCTGAAACAATTACCATATTTTTTGTCATTTTTTTTACTACCTATGATTTTTTGTCTAACTTTCTCATTAATCAATTATTTGATTGATTGAAATATGATAAGATATCACCACTATTTTTTTCCTAAAATATTAAATAAAAGGGATTGTAAACTTTCTTAGCATTGACTGGTGACGTTTCTTTTTTTTCCTTTAAACTGCAAAGTACTTTCATGAAATCATCAACCTACCAAACTAAGTTGAATTAAATTTCAAGAACTTTTTGAGCTTATAAATTTAAGGCCTGGGGTCGTTTTAAAAAAACTTATACCTAGTTTATTTCCATATTTTTGTTTGTTTTGATTATAATTAAAAAATATATTTGATTTCACTAATAAATTATTATTAAACTAATTAGTTAGCGAAAATCAATGCTTCCAGCTTGAATAATAATATTGTTAGAAAAATTAACATCTTCAAAGAAATTCTTCTAATTTCTGGTTTATAGGTAGCTACCAAATAAAAAAATAGGTTGCCGACTATATTGAACATTATAATATAATTATGCCGGTATAACATTAGATGTGCGAATTGTGTCAAATAACATTAAGTAGGTACCTATAACCAATTGGTATTCTTAAATTATACCTACTAAAAATTAATCTGTCAGCCTTTTTAGAAATTTAATCTAATTAAGTTTTCTTCTAATTTTATTTTTGCTGCAACAAACATTTTCACATATTTAAGCAAGAGGGGTATTTTATAAAAAAAAACTTACTTAAAATGGACAAACATTTATTAAAAATTAACGAAAAAACTAACAACATTTACAACATACCTACATAGGTAGGTAGGTACCTAATGTTAGTTTTTTCGTTGATTCGTTCTAAAATTTTCTTTTTAACTTTGTTTAAAAATTTATTTTGATGAATTTAAAAATAAATTTGAACTAAACTGCTCTAATTTTTTTCTGCAGCTTTTTTGTTTTAGCTTAAACAGTTTTAGAGTTGTATAAGCTTTTTAAAGAAGTAACTGCTTGTTTTTTTGAATGTAGCATGTTTTTATACCTAAAATGTCTGTCTTCTTGAACTCACGGCGTTAGCTAACCTCACCGTATAAATGATATGGGCCCCGAAATACAAAGACCCCGCGATATAAGGCCTGCACGTGTGTAAGAAACTGAAATTTGAAACAAAATTTCAATAATTGAAAATGACTTGTCTCTTTCACATAACATGTCATCAGAGGATGAGAGAATTACAATCCCGAAATCGTACTTTCAATTCAATTTCTGCAAAAATTTCTGAGTAAGATGTAAAAAGGGCCCAACAAATTCTTGATACGGGGCCTATTGAAGTCTAACTACCCCAAATGCTTGAACTATAAGAGCAAGTACATGCGAACTCATGTATTTTATTCATTTATTTAATTATTCAAACAAACAATGTTACCATGATCCATAATAGCAAGTTCTCGGAGCCAATTAATTATCAAATATTTTCATTATTTCATTCATTCTCTACTATTTTATTTGTAAAAATAACCCAGCTGCGTGTTCTAAATAATTAATAAAGAATAAAATTGTAAGTTTCATCTGTCACCATTATTGATATAGGTAGTTTAATAATTTTTGTTTATAAAATTAAATTCAAGTTGTACTTTAAATGATGTCATTTGTATTCATTTAATAATTTCGCCAAAATATTTACTCAAGACATGTGTTTTATCTTAACTGAAATTGTAAATTATATTTTGTCATAGTGAATAAAAATCTTAAATTGTTTTAGATTCAGCTACACTCACAACAAGTTGATGAAAACAAGAAAAAATAATACATTTTAATGCTGTTAATGTATTTTTTTAATTCTATAATCACCTTAAATCATTCACTCTTGTGGGTGAGCCTGAAATGGTCTAAAGTTGTTATTAAGTTAAGTATCTTTAGTGAAGTCTTGAGGCAAATTATACAAATGTGGTATTTATGCTTTGCTAAACCGCAAAATTATTCACTTTGGGTATTAGTTTAATAATGTTTCACCAAATGAATGCCATGTTTCACCAGAACATTTCAACTTTTGGTTTTCAATTCAAATTTTACATCAACGTTCGTAAGGGCTGAATAAAATTCTGATTATAGTTATTCGGCAAATAAATATTGTCACAGGGTATATTTCCTTAGCAATACGTACTCAAACACTTTTTTAAATTAGTTTGACTTAGTTTTGCTACATATTTATAGCGTCTGTTTTGAAAAAAAATTCTTTTTTGTTAAAAATTGTAGTGCCACGTTAAGATATTGAAAACATGATATATATAAAAAAGATAAATTTAATTTTTGACGAGATTTGAGTAGGTAGATACCTAATAGGTTTTATTTTTTCTAATTTACAAATTTAAAATACAGGGTGGCGCAATTAACTACCGAGTGCAAAAATTGTCAAATAAACACAAAATATTCGTCAACAAAATATGAATCACTATAGGTACTCCAAAAAAAAGTGGAATAATTGTTTCGGTTTTGAAATTTGCCACTATTTGCAAAACTGAATCTTTAGCACCCGGTGGTTAATTTTGCGCCACCCTTTATAAGCCAGACATTTTAAATTTCAAACCTTCAAAAATTGTAAAACATAAACAAAATTATAAAAAATGTTATACCTTTCGTAATCATCTGCAATAATTGTTAGCTGGTTTAGTTTTTTTTAGTAGCTAGGTATTAAACAACTTTAAATTGTTCATGCCTTGCTAAGTATTAATAAGTTTTAATGAGGTTCTTGAGAAAATCAAAAAATCAAGCTCTTAATTTCTTTAATTAAATACAAAATATTCCATCGACTTATAAAAAAATAAAATAGAGGCCTTAACGAAGCATGAAGTATTTTTATATATGTACATATATGTAGGTATACTTGCTCCGGTTCAGTAACTAAAAACCAGGTCTTGCAGAAGTAAAACTTTATAAATGTTGCAATGGGACAAATTTACAAAAGATATATGTATGTACATATATATTCGAGTTTACTTTAGGAACAAAGCAAAACATACCAAATGGAAGCACCCAAATGCAAATGCCATAGGGCAGGCGGAGTATCTATAAAGATACTATATACATAGTAGATGTATATAGATAGACGTAAAAGAGAAAGGTAACTTTTTTGCAGTCCGCTATATAATATACCTATAGTTATACCTACACGATCACACTAGATTTTCTAGTTGAATTGTTTGCGGTACGAGTTTTAATTTTGCATAAAACGCGATCTGTTAGCAAGGTCAACAAGTTTCGATCGCACTCGAGATCGAGACACAAAAATAGAATTGTGTTCGCATTTTAAAAGAATACAAAAAACAAAATAAGCAAATTAAAAAAAACAAAAAACATGTTATAATTATTATCAATATTTTATGTGATCAGGTGAGCGCGATGCAAGAGAGTTAAGCTCTTGGATGTGATGCGAGTAGCATGTGAACTGAGAGTGCAAAGTCACTCTTGTGGTAAACGGCCTTTAAATGTTCAATAACCCCATATCATTAAGTTTTCTGGGCTAAATTATGGCAAGCTATGATGCTAATCATTGTCGAATGTTGCTTTTTATCTAAATTCGACATCCTCTTTTGGAGTGAAGCACACTGGTTGGTGTGTAGGTTGTAATTCGAATTGACATTTCCTTCTGTAAAGGGTGTTTTAGTTTTATATACCTAGTTTGTTAAAATTTTGATTTTGAATAAAAAACATGAATCGTTCAAATTTCAGATTTTCTCATTTTATTCGCTATTTTTTTTTTTTAATTCCATGAATAATTTTATGAGACTAAAATACTATAGATACGAATAGATTTTTAATTTTTTTTTCACCGTTTGTTTTTTTGTATTTCACCTTATATCGGTTATGTGACGAGTGATGTTAATTTAAACAAAGCACACCAATTAATGCTGCAAAATGTTGTCGATATCTTAGGCACCTAAATTATATCAAAATGTTTGTCAATTTAAATTTAAACTAACCGTTTCACATTTTCTCATTTCATAAAAATTATTATAAGAAACTATTGCATACCAACATTAAAAAGCACCCTTTACTTAAAACGATATGTTCATAAAATATTACAAAAGACAACCTCAAACAAAAACAGTTTGTTTTGTTTGAAGAATTCTCCTACGTATTCTTGTTTAAATACAATTGAATAACCAGAATCTTGAACTCGCAGTGGTGCTTTTTTTTCTTATATAACTTCTGACATTGCAGACTTTTTTGTTTAAACAAAAAAACACAATTTTAAGCTTATTTTTGTTTTAATTTAAATCATTTGATATACCTAACCTACGTCAAATGAACGCATATTATAAAGCATTTTAACTCCTACATGATATAGTATTGCCATCAACATTTGATCAAAATAAATCACCTGTCACATTTATTGTTTTATAAATAGAAATTAAAAATTGCATATTTCGATTTCATCATAAAAAAGTTCATTAATAGAAATTTGTCAGAAAATAATGAAAAATTGTAACAAAAATTCATGTAAATTCATCAAGTTAGCATTACCACTTAAAAATTTTAAGGTTCTTGTAGTTCGTGAAAGAAAAGTACCATTCTGCCATTACAGAAAAATGAGAAAAACATGGTGTTTCTGCCTCAATACTCGTTTTCAATAATTAATTTTTTGATCTGTTCTGTCATGAACATCAGGCCCTTATTCATTATCATACAGAAATATTAATTATATTCCTGAAAATTTCAAAGTTACATAATCCGCTTTTTTCCGATTTGGTGATTTGGTAATGTTCTTCCACTCTTCACATTTATTTACTTAGCACTTCCCGTTCATTTCAATTCCAATGCTGAAAACATCAGCCTCTTTATCTCTGTCTTATATTTAACATAACAATTATTCCTTTTGGTCACGGTCAGGTTCTAGATAAGATTTTTGTTTTTGTTTTTTTTTTTAGGAAAAAAGATAACAACAAAATATTAGCCGACAAAATAAACGTCACTCTTATCTATTTGTTTTGTTTTGATATACTTATCTTAATGTTTTTCTGCTTCTCGATCAATCTTTTATATGCTCGATTATCGTCTTCGTTAGTGCCACTAGAATCGAGTTCGAGCCTCACTCAACGAATCTTTATCAATTTGAAATAGTGTGATTTGTAATGAGAGCACGTTCTTTTCGCGCAGCTGTATTGCATGTGAACTGTGAAGGTTATTTCAACTTAAAAAAAAAGATACTCATTCTAAAACCCAACATCACCGCATGCGCGTATCCAATAGATGCTTCATGTTGTTCGCAAGAGATTGGTGGTAAAAATTCATTGTCAACGTTGACCTCTCATAATCCCTAACCATCAGACACCTGAAAAAAAAACGTATGCTTTTCTGATGAAATAAATTTTGTTAGTCTCACCATTGTTGCAAGTAGTTGGAATATGATCCGCTGCTTCATGGTCCAACGAGCGAGCCGTAAAGTTAAATTAATTTTATTTTTTCCCAAAGAACTGGTGTCAGTTGGTTGGTGTTGGTGGTAACCTGATTCAACCAAAAGTATACTCTGAGTCTATAAGTCTGATGGTTAAAACCTGCTTCTATCGTTGTGTAGTTAGTGTTGTTGTTGTTTTTGTTTATTATTTCGGTCAAAAGAAGCCCACAGAGGTATAGACGTATAAAGTGCACAACCGCCATAAGGTGAAGGTAATTGTTTTTTTTTTTTAATAAGAATTTTTTGATTGCAGCTCTAATGTGAAAATTTGGGTGTGGCGCAAAACACCCAGCACCTACATTTGATTTTAAAGCTAAAGATTTAATCTAACACCAACAACATGCGGATTAAAAGATATCCGGGAAAGGCAGTCGATGCGAGTCTTTCTCTGGAGCAAACCAATGCAATGGGAATTCTTTACGAAGCCAACTGGTTGCAAGCCCACGAGAGCATTAACACATCAGTTAGCCCAGAATCACTTCAGTCAGTTGGTAGTAATGGTTACTTGAACGACGGGGTTTCAGTGTTGAGCAAATACCAAATGACTCTTGAGCAAATTCGAGCTCTGGAACAGCAAAAGCAAAATGAGGGAATTGTAAAAGCCATAAAGGATCTTAATGGTTATAAGCCTTCAACGGTAAGGCGTAAGCCCCGCAGACAATACCCCGGCTGGGATGAATTGATAGAAGCCAATGAAAGCTTAGCTGGAAAAAAGCATGCATCATCAGCAACGGAAGAGAACAAGGAAATCAATGGTAATGGTAACCATTATGTAGTTGATCCGACAGAAAAACGTCATCAACGCCCTAGGCAACTAGTACCAACAACGGAGAACTGTGATTTGCCATCAGTCAAGGGTCTGCGAAGATCCCACACGGTGGTGTATTCCCCAAAGACATCTTCCGCATGCAGCACTTTAGACATCAAAGACTTGAGGAAGATATGGAAAGTTGAAAATCGGCAGCCTTCTAATAGGACTTTCGACTATCATCCCGCTGAGAGAGGAAATTCCCATGAAAAGGTGATTGCAACTCAACCAGTCCGCCAAAAGGTCATGCCACCACCTCCACCCATTCGAAACTGTGATACTAGAATAAGTTCCGTTGAACCCTATGAATCAATTCACTTAGACAGCCCTCCAAAGCCAGCTCAGAGGACTCAGCCTACCGCACGACCACGGTCTATTTTGCGAGCCAAAAGCGTTCGAGTGCCAAGTGTGACCCTTCAACAAACATTGGACGTCAATGAGAAATTTACTCATAAAACTCCACCAAAACCTCCGCCCCGAACAACTATTCCCAGCAGGATCAGCTCGAATCAGTTAAATAAATTGCATTCCCAGTCACAACTTCAACTTGAACCATGTGAAATCATAAACAGCAATGGTCGTCTTTCAGCTTCGACCACTAACCTAAACGATCCATCACTTCAGTTGCAGGCGGAAACTTCATTTGGCGGACTATCGCTCCACGAAAATCGTGGCCGTCGACAACCCGGAAGTTCCTCTTCGTCCAACAGTACCCATAATTCCGACGATCAATTTAGCATTCCCCGACCACGGTTGATAGTCCCTGTCCATACGTACGCTCGCAAGCGTAGGACAGGAAATCTCCTTAAAGAACAGGACATTGAGACCATCCCATCAGCCAGCGATGATTATCGAGAAGATGGTAAGCAATGTGTAGACTTAAATTTGTTGCCCGATCAATAAGATCATGTGACATCATCCGCCGCACATACCACTACAGAAGGTTGCTATACTACTCGTTGTCGTATTGCAACTCTTTTTAAGTGTTCAATGATCTTCCGATCACATTTCAAGTTATTTTTCAAAACCGGTAGAGTTGGTTTTTTTTCCTTTTTGTTTTTAATTTAGTTTGTCGCATAATTCATGAAGCTTGTTATTTCTGAAATAATTTGTTGGTAAGAGAGCTGAATTTGTTTTACGCCCTCACTCTCATAATTACTGATCGTGTGTGTGACTCTAGAAATAGTTCACACTTTCATTGCCTCTAGTTCCATTGTTTGCAATTTTGCTCGCCAACCACAATGTGGGGCAAGCCACCAAGGAAGCATTAATTTGCACACAGAGAGCGGCTGCTAAAAATGGATGTGGCATATCAAAGAAACAAGCGCCATGGAGCCGATGATCTGTCTTTTCTAATATACTACCTCTCTAATTAACTTTTACTTTTTTGCTGTGTGCTTGCCTTCGCTGTAAATTCAGGAAATTTATTTATTCTTCCAAGTTTTTTTTTTTTGTGGTAGAATGTTTTATTGATAGATACATTTTTTTTATTCACAGAGTGAAAAAATTTGCATATGTGGATCTGGTTTGTAATTCGGTTTTACCAGAGCTCCCAATTTGCTGTTTTAAGTAATGTTAAAAAAAATGAGTGAAAAATATGCACGACTTAATCGCACGAACTTGCTCCTATCCGAAAGTACTAAAAGCATTAAAAAATTGTTATTCAAATTTCTCTAAAAGTAACAAAATTTAAAGTTGTAAAAGAATCATTCAATGCATCATTAACGGGATCAACAGCAACAACCCACAAATAGGGCAAAAAACCTCAAAATACAGTGATAACATAGGGACGGTATCAGCAAATCGACTTTTTCAGATTTCTCCATCATCGTAGTTTTGATTTTTGATTAAAACCTCGATAACCTATAGCAAGTCAAACAAAAATCAGTCCGAGACTGCGTCCTTAGAACTTAGATCAAAATCTGCTTCTTTTTGGGTAATTTTGCATCAAATAGTTTTGGATAGAAAAGAAAATTAAATTCAATTTCAGACCCGTTAAAATGTAAACAAACCTCACAAACTAGACCATATGTAGGTACATATACCCATCAGTACACATTTGTTTTTAGACGATAATTTAATGAATATAGAAATTGTTTTACCACTCTATTTTATGATGATGGTTCTGCAACCTCAAAATTGACATTTAAAGTTTTTAGGTAATTCCCCAGAAAGAAATTCTAAATTGTTTTCTTCATGAATTAACGGTAATCTTTTTACATTCAGAACGTTTACTGTATAATGGTAAGGCAGATGCAAAATAATTACCATTTATTTAATTTTATTATTTAATCGGCAACACTGATGTCAGGGTTAGTTAATTTAATAATTGTTTATATTGTGCCATTTCACTATAATAGAGTATTCAGAACAACGCTTGTCAATTAATTAAAAAAAAAAAACTCTATGGCAGAAAATTATCTTTTCAATAAAGTCGTATATATTAACATTTAAAAAAACAATCATCTTTGTAATAGAAGCAAAAAATTAAATTGTCTTTACAATTTATTAATCTGCAAAAGTGATTTCAGAAATATCCATTATATTGAAATTAAAATAATTTAAATAAATTCGATATTTTTTTATAATTTTTATTTTTAATAAGTCAGTTTTAAATTGTTTTAAATAGTAAAATTCTTTTTTTTACAATATTTTTTGTATTACAAATAATAAATAAGAAATGATGGTAACTCTCTTTGTTCATTGCTTACAGCTAAATTATTTTCTAAATTAATTGCACCCACGGTATAATCTTCGTGACATTTAAATGTCAACCATGTTTTAATTTCGTATTCTATGCAACCGCACCGTTATATTCAAAGTGATTGCTCGCATGATGCGGTAGGGCAAGCGTAAACAAATTTACTATTAACATTAGTTTGCAAGCTAGTTTCCCCTTTGTGGTGAATAAATAAAATAACAGTTTTGATTAAAAATGCAAACAGCTGATATGAATCTTTTGAGGTAGGTCTGATGCGTTCCTATATCATAACACAAAATTTATATACACCAACTGTTACTTTTCTCAGAAAGTAGCAGTGAACGAAAAAAAAAAAAAAAACAACTAAAACTGGTTAATATATTTTTGTTGGTTTTTTTTGCTTTTTTTTTTTAATCAAAAACCACAAGTTTGAAGAAAAACTCGTGATTGAAATTTGAAGTCGGTTTCCAAATTTGCTTTTGTCATGCGAAGCAGATAATCATATTGTGAAGTAAAGAAGGCCTTGTATGGCTTAAGATATTGAATTTTCTCTCCTTCTTAACTAACTACTTAACTGTTTGGATCTAATGAAATGAAGATTCGTGACTAAGTCAGAGAGATAGGTATATATACAAACAAAAAAGGTGTCATCAATGGAGCTGACATTTAAGACAAAACGAGATTTTGTGCTTTTTTATTTATTTGGTTCATGGTTCGCCAAATGATAAGGGCAAACTTGTCTGGTAATTATTATAGTTGGTTGATGACATTATAATGATTTATTATTGGAATTTAAAAACTTGTTCTGGCTTTTTGAAAAAAAAAAAAATACAATCGTCAAGAAATAAATTCGGTAAGATGATTTAAATTTAAATTTGTATTGCATCTTCTCTTAACCAACATTCTAATCTCTTCTTCACACATCAGGTAGAATATAGTTAAATAAAGAAAGTTTTTTGCTAAAATAAATTTTCTCAATAGAATCTTTGCATTATTTCAAGTTTAAAAATATTAAAAATAGGTCTTAATAATTTTTGTAACACATTATTTTTAAATATAATTAAGATCAAATAGAACTAGCTCAAAAATATTAATGGTTGTATATGGGTTAAGGATTCTTTAAAGAAAAATAGAATACATATTCAAAATAAATATTAAATGATGATCAACTTTAGAAATTCATAAATATTCATAGAAAAATATTTAAATAAAAGGAATTCCTTACTAACACACAGATTTCCAAAACACAGTAGCAAATTGAAAATTTATTAGATCTGTAAGAAAGTTTAGACGTGTACTAAAAGTACGATATTATTTTTAAATTAATGTTTTCGTAGCTATGCAAAGTTTTTTTTTATCAATCGTTACGAACCTACTCCTGTTAAATTAGATCACAACCTGTTTCACCTGTCACCAAAAATTTATAAAAACCGTTGTAGGAGAAGTATCATTAAAACAAATTTTAAATCTATTGCGTTAAAGTATTTTTTAATTTTTTAACCGTATCGTATCAAAAAAAAAAAAAAAATCTTTAAACGATACCAACATTTCGATGGCATGTTCCAAGCTTGGATATAATAAACCAACTCAAATAAAGCAACTATATACCTTGATCTATTAAACCCAGCCACAACCACTTTGACCTTTTTCCCTTTCATAAGTAAGACACTTGAAACAAACAACCTTGAAATATAAAAACTTTTCATAAAAAATGTCGAACAACAACCTCAGTTAAAAAGTAGTCATGTCAGATACGACATCAGTAACATTCTATTTTAAGTAAAGTAGTAACATACATAATAAGTAGGTACATACATTTTATCTTATTTTTTTTTTTTGCTATACTAAAATTTAAGTGATTGTACAAAAAGTTTAAATGATTCTTTAGACGATTTCTGCAATATGTTTTCATATCAAGTAATCAAGAAACACCTACATGTTCTAGTTGAATACAAGTCACTAAGTATGATTGCTTTCGACTCATCATTAAAGTTGAGACCATAATTAAAATGTGTTCCCAATTCACTGCATTCATTAAGACACTTGAATAAAATCGCTCCCATTTGAAGATTAATGTTTTTTTTTTGCGGAAACCAAAAAAAAAAAAAATTATCTAAGCTTTATGTGAACTAACAAAAGCTACCTATACCAACATATACAACAAAAAATAGCTTTCGACCTCGTACCATCATCAAAGCCGGCTCAATTATGTCTTAGGGTCTGTATTGTGCTTTAAAATATATGATCTATTTCTATACTTTCTGATATCACGCTGAGTGGAAATTAGTATAATAGTTTTCATTAGTTCAGCCACATAACACAGAGCATACGTGATATTGTATGATGGTGCTATCACACAACAACAATTATCTTCCTCTTCATTAAAGATTTTAATTATGGGAGAAATTTTGCGCCGAGGCATTGAAAATGATGAGTGATCACGCAGCAAAAAACAAAACATCAAACAATGCATTCGGTGGATGCTGCGGTTGAATTCTATATGCCATCAAACAGGAGGAATACAATGTTTGTATTAACATGATGCAGTGCAGAGGAAAACCTATGGAATGTATAGCCGCATTGCTCTTTAGTGGCTTGACTTGTGGCTTTTTGCCACATTCACTGGATATAAGAAGGAGATCCATCACCATGCGTCAGACATCAAATAATAACAAAGCAAAGAAAACTCGTTTCGAGTGAAATCACACATCAAGTTTATATTTCTTTTCTTTTTCTTTCTCTCAAACTTTGACATAAGATTATTTGTTAAGAACAAATTATTGCCAACTTGGTTCTACCAGAAATTCTGTATCATATTTTGGGTCGGAAGAATATCGTAGCCATATAAGTAAACAAAAATGAGTGTTTCGAATAAAAAACGCAATTGAGAGCAAGTAAAAATTAAATTGAAAGGTTTCGTCAGAAAATTATGGAACGCAGGCACTGTATACACTTTAACGGTATTCGTGAAATTTCAGCAAACTCAGAAATATGACAAGAGTTTCTGACAATTTATAAGTTTTGCTGTCAAATGGGAAAAAAGTTGAAGTTAAAGTGAAATGAAATGAATTCCACTTCTAAATTTCTGATAGAGAGAAAATTTATTTGCTCTAACTCGTTGTTTCCCCAAAGCATCAAATTTCAGTAATAAATATTTAAATTTCTGAATTTGTCGAACTTTTGATTAATCAGCTGTCAAATGACAGTTATTAACTTTTTCTGATAGATGTGCAGTGACAATTAAAAATACATGCATTGAATAATAAATAAATTTAGCCCAAGTTGATGTTAATCAGTGTCAACTGGGGTAAAATTAAATTTAGTCAAGCGATCGATAAACATGGGGTTAAAATTTTCAATGTCTTATTATTCAAAGCATAACTTTTCTAAATTATTTTTTTGTTTCTGCTCAGTTGGCAACAGTCCCCAAGCAAGAAAAACCTTTTCAGTTTGTTAAATGACTTTAAGAAACATTTATATGGGTGTTTGTCTTTTTTATACTCCTAAATGCTGCTGTGCATGACTAATTATTTTTTTTTTTTATTTATTTTGCAGAGGGAAAAGTTGAAGTTTCACGTGAAGGAAAATATTTGTCAACATTGTCCGGCGCGAAGGTACTTGGAGAATTGGCCATACTTTACAATTGTCAACGAACGGCAACCATCACGGCCATTACCGAATGTAAACTTTGGGCCATAGAACGACAATGTTTCCAAACGATTATGATGCGAACTGGTTTGATCCGTCAAGCCGAATACACGGACTTCCTCAAAAGGTGAGTTTTATTTATTTCTTTTGGTTTTGCTGTGATGAAAGAGCTTTGTAGCAAAAAATTAATGTTTTGCTGCCCATAGCCCATTGAATTTTCGTGTAATTTAGTTGACCATTTTTATTTTTACACTCACACATACACTTAAGATGTTCGTTGTTGCTTCACATGTTATATTAGCCAACACTTAAGCTATGGCAAGAAACATTTACGTGCTGCGGGTAGAGGCTTTAAAATGTTAAATGATCAACAGCAAAAAATCCCAGCGGTTAGTAATCGCGGGGAAAAAAAATCACTTTAGGGAAAAACTCAAAACCCGGCGTGCTGTGAATACACAGTTGACTGATTATGGTTCTGTTTCACTGTTTGTTGTGTGAGTTATGCAACGATCTGTTTTCTTTTGTCACCATAATTCGTCCACAGTGACGACCTGCCTCACTATACGATACGGCCGCCTGGAAGACGCTTCAAGCGTTTCAAGTCGTCTTCGTTTATCTACATGATGGTACTTGATTGCCATACTTCATGGCTTCCGTTTTTTATGGTGGCTATTAACCCAGGGTTTAAATTAGATAGCTTGTTAGGCGCATAACTTTGTACAAAGTTAGGTAGACTATCAAATGAAAAGGAAAGTTGTGTACGTAAAGTTTGCCGCCCACTGGCTTCGGGGTGTTTACGGTGGTGGCTCGGCGAAGGGGAACGTCTAGAATTACTACAGCAAAACGTTGAAACTGGCAAGTTCGATGCCACACACTTCCAGAAATCTAGATTTGAAAGTAAAAGTGAATTGGACGGACGGCAGTACGTGTTCTTAGATTTTGAACTCAAAACATGAAATTGAATCTTCCATTGAGTCGGTATAGTTGAGTGTCCAGTTTCATGTTTGTGCAATATACAAACAGCCAGGCGTGTTATTTTAAGTGCGCTTCGTGTGCAAATTCAGGTAACGAGAATCGAAGAATTTCAGAGGATCATGAGATACTATTTCATTTCATTAGTCAGTTAAAGTATAAGTCGGCCGGCCCCAAGATGTGATGTCATTCGACCTACAATGAATTGCCAAAGAAACACATACATTTTTATTGTGTATTTTATAGTTATTTTTTTTATATTTTGTTACCACTCATCAAATGGCAACATTTATATATATTATCCATCTGTATGTTTTGAAAGTTACACAAATAGTAATTATTTTTTGAGGAAATCTATTTTTATCATGTTATAGAAAAAAAAAATAATATTACGAAAGTTGTGTGGAAAAAGTTTGCAAATTACTTTAATGGCTTGGATATACATAAAACGGAGGCTTTTATATCGGCGTGTTCAAACCCACGATGGAAATCTAGTATATGTATGTAATCGTAGCCTAATCGAACTTTTAATTGCAGATGGCCTGCTTTTTTCTTCATTCGCACAAGATCTGTTGTTGAAATTTATTTCGGTTGCTTTTCTTAGTGAAGCTTGTAATTGTGTTTGAAGCTTAAGCCTAAGCTTTGGGACAAAACATACTACATGGAAATAGGTTGTTAGGTCAAAGAGTAATGTGACCAGTTTGTTATATTACCATAGAGCTTTCAAATTTGACAGTTTTCCTTATTGTGTAAGTTCACTTCTGAATTAATCAATTATTAATGTCTAATCTCGGCCTTAAAATTACTAAAAACACAAAAGTAACAATTTATTTATTTTTCAAATTACATAAATAATATTTAATTTCAGTAAAGCTTTAAAAGCTTAAAAATGAATATGCCAATCATTGAATTGAACGATGCCAATAAATGGCAAACTATGGCAATAACTGCAAAAAATACGTATGCTTGTTTTTTATTTGTTTAGATTTTTTAAATAAATTAAGACAGGTTTAAGTAATTTTCATTGAAAAAAAGACATACAGTGAACTCTTTTAAAACCGGACACTGACGGTACAAGAAATTTGTCCGCTTATGAGGAAATGAAACTACAAAATTTCTCATTTTGGAATGCGTTTTCCGTATTCAAAAAATTGGACAGAATAGAACTTGCGAGACACTACAATAAAATTACACCTTTGTCAGTGAATTTTTGTCCCTGAAATTTTGTGTGGATTTTTTTATTTCCGGGAGTTGCATCTCTTCAGTCTTAGTCTTAGGAAGCCTGAAACTCATTCAATAGTTTTAACTTTACAAAATAAAATCGATTAATAATTATCATAAACAAAAATCATAATACTAAACATACAAAGTTTGGAATGAAAGAATGATTGTCAAAAAAAAGGTCAAACCACTTTTCCACTTTTACTTATTTCTTTCGCGATTTTTCAATTTTCATATATAAAAGCCTCCTAATTATCTTGATGATGATGCTAATAGCAAAACATATTTTAGTGATCAAATTTACTGCAATTTTCATTGACTTTGACACTATTATAACTGTCCTCGAATCTTGTTTTTTTTTGTATGTAACAAATTAAAACTGAAAATTAATTGCAAAATTTCCATAGACTTTTATTTACTTATTTACATGTTGTGCCAAACACGTTAGGTTGGCTGTCAAGTGCAACGCACTATGTAATCGTATAATCGTTTATAGTGTTCACTCCTTCGCTCCTTCAAACTGCGCATTTTAATCAGTTTCACTTCAAAGCGTCAAGATATCCATCCGTATCACGTCAGGCTGTTTAGTTGGAAGTTGGAATTGTTAAATCCAACAACAGGCTATTAGAAAGCTCGCCCAAGCGGTTTTATTTTTTATTATCATTCTCAACCTTAATTAATTGAGAGATGACGAAAGGGGCATTGCACGTTCATACGCGAATATACTCGTATGTGAATCGATCACCTGTCTGTCTTCAAAGATGTAGAGCTCTCTATAAAAAAGATAAAGATAAACATTAAATCAATTCTATATGGTTGTTGGTAATTTAAACATTTCGCACACCATTTGTAGGTGCAACTTTGCAAAATAGTGAAATCATTCCATAACCATAACAAGAAGTTAAACATAGTCCATTAGTCGAAGCTCTCTAGACGAAATCATATGTAAGTCAGAGCTCATAGACAACAACTGATGCGCAGCCAAATTAATAAGGAGCTAGTGGCTGAGATTATTATACAATTTAATCATGGAGAAAAATTAGATCAAGGTTTAAGCTTAAGAAAATCAAATTCATAAACAAATATTTAAAATAGGCTTAAATGAAAAAATAATATTTTGTATTCCTTCCTTCAAAAAAAAAAAAAAATAAATAAATAAGAAAAGTTGATTATTGTTAAAATGAATTTCGAAAAAGTACAATATTATGAACTTTTAGGCCCACTTTTACAGTGCCTTTCCTAATTCTGAGCTTAACCAGACTTACTTAATCCTGCAAATAAATTGAGCCGGAGTGAATTTTAATAAACTGATAACCTTATACTTTCAGTTGTAAAAATCTTTCGACATCAATGTGGGAAACGATGAAAATAAGCTTTCACTATTTCCACAGTGTCTATTTTCATTATTTCGATAGTGTTTTAATACACATCTGGAACAAATATCTATTCAGTTAATCAAGAGTTAACTTTCCAAATTCGTTAAGTTAACTCGGGATCCAAATTCACTAAAATTTTTTTTTCTTGAAACGTATTTTCCAAGAATTTCAAAAAATGTTGTGTTCACTCAACTGTCCTGAGAAACCTCTAACGACTATTCATATGAGCAAGGGCGTGTCTTAATACTATATTTTATTAAAATCTCTTTTTTTACTGCTGCTAGCTCCCTGCATATAATTACAAAGAATTCTCTCATAGTATGCTTGTTTTGTTGGTGCTTGCTACATCAGCCTAATACATAAATATGCCTTACAAAGAGTTATGTGGAATTTTGTGCAGAGATAAAAAAAAAACATTTTCAAGATTATTAGGCAATTTTGTGTGTAAATTTACAATCTATTAAACCTTGCCTATATAACTTTCTCTGTTTGGACGAGCCTTAAAGCTATTGATCGATGCGCTTGTCTACCATCATCAGCTCAAAGCAAAAACTTATCCGGAAAGTTGTATGTTTATCAATGGCAATTTCTCATTAAATCAATCTCAATAAAATAGCAAAATCTGTTTGGAGCCAATGATCTGCTAATATAGCTAAGCCGGTCAGCCATCATTATTGAATAATATTTTTTTTTCAAAGGAATGCAAAACTTTCTTTGTTTTTTTTTTTCAATTTCTTGTAATGTAATGCACTTTTAAACTTGTCGGCATTCCGGCACGACCAACGAAGACTCAGGAGTTCGATGCCACCTCCATCATGAGGAAATGCAATTGCAAAAAAAAATCAAATGAAAACAAAAAAAATATAATAACATTTTCACGTTTTTCCAGTGTGCCGATCTTCAAGAATCTGCCGGAAGATACTCTCATCAAAATATCAGACGTGCTGGAAGAGACGTATTATCAAATGGGCGATTACATCGTTCGCCAAGGAGCCCGAGGTGACACTTTCTTCATAATATCCAAAGGTCAAGTTCGTGTAACCATCAAGCAGGAAGACGCCCAGGAAGAGAAATTCATTCGAACTTTAAGCAAAGGTGACTTCTTTGGTGAAAAAGCACTCCAAGGGTAAGTTCTTGCAAAGAAAAATATTTGTAACAATTTAATAGATTCAAGTTTCTATTTTATTTATATTTTTTTGGAATCCCGCAGAGATGATCTTCGCACCGCAAACATCATTTGCAATTCACCAGATGGAGTTACTTGTTTGGTGATCGACAGGGAGACGTTTAACCAGCTCATATCGAATCTAGACGAGATACGCCATCGGTATGATGATGAAGGAACGCTCGAGAGGAAAAAGTAAGTATTCCATTTAGCACTTCATTGATTTTACATTAGGCACATTTGAATGTTGGGTATTTTTGTTTTTTTAACTTATTTTTTGATTCTTTTTGCGCTGCCATTTGAACTTTCACGATTCGTAGCGGCCGACGCAACGTACGGCGGCGGTGGCGGCGTTGTTATTTGTATTGTAGTCCAAGTTTCGAAAAAGTACCATTTCACTTGTACTTTCTATCATCACGGAATATATGTAAAATAGGGGCCTGGGACACGTGAAGTTGTATTTACTCTAGCAATTAACATTTCTGTGATATGAATATGACGTGATGTTAGTAATAATAATTATTTGAGGGAAGATTTAATATTTTTAAAAAAATATTCACAATATGTTTGTTGTACAATTATATGTATTTATTTAAATATTCATTAAACTTTAATGTTGCTTTAGAAAATGAAAATCGTATTTAAATTGTGGATGTTATAAGCCAGAAGGTCAAACTTCAGTAAGATTGATATTACTTAATTAATAGTGCTAATTAACTTAATACTGCTTTTTTAACTGGATTCAGGATACTAAAATTTATCGAAACAATTGATGATTCAAAATAATTTTTAACGAATTTTAGTGAAATATTTCATTTTTAACTTATTGACAACACGAATTTATTTGCACGACTGTTAGCTAATGAGGCGACTAAAAGTTTTATTGATTTATACCAAATTCACGCATTTTTGTCCCAATCAGGTCATAAGTCCATAATTTGTATTTAAAAAGGTGGGAAAATAAGTCCATAGTATTATTACTTTTTAAATATCAATATAATGAGCGGTATAGAGGACTTAAATAAGATTTAAAAGGATTTAAACATACAAAGCAGGCCACCCAAGGAATTTAGGTGGGACATAGGTCCATAATTATGGACATAAGTCCATTACAGAATTGTCTGTTAAATGTTGCAGCTGCTGTACACGAGCAGCGATGATGTTAGCAAAGCTGAGTAATCTTTATATTGTTTTTGCTTTAATTGTTTATTTCTATTGATCCAGTGCTTTGACCAGCAACATTGTTAAGCTCGGTTATCACAGCTCCAACATAAACACAGTCTAACTTTTGCGTAAAAATGCTTAATTAATTTTTATATTTCTTAAAACTCAAAAAAATATGTTAGTGATGTTTCTATATGATGCAGTGAGCTCACAGTAAATTTATTTATTTTATAAATTTGGTTTTTGTTGCAGTAATTTTTCTTTAAAATATCCCAGAAAACCTGAAATAAAAATTTTCTCCGAAACCGTAATATAATTAATATTGTTTAATAGACATTTAGAGCTCTTGAACTTAGATTGAAATAATCAAGGGAATGTGTATTTTAATGCCTATGCTTTAAAACTTGAATTTTTAATTCTAATTAACAAATCGTTCATCAACATTTCCTGATCGAGGTCTTCAAAGTAACTTGCATACAATGATATGTAAAGTTTATTTAAAATAGGGTTTCTAACATAGGTATACGTGCATTTTGTGGAACTTATTTCAAGCATCTGTAGATTTTGTGCTTTTAAAGTCTGCAGCTAAAAATCCAACTTAAAAAGGGCTGACTGAAAGCTGTATATTGATAGCCAATGTAAAAATAACCAACAGAATACAAATTATATAATACTTTATTAATATTAATTAAAAAGAACTAAACAGTTTTAAATTAGAAAATTGAATGAAAAATAATTATTGAAATTTTCTTATAGAAAATTAATAGATGATTTTAAAATGAAAAGTAGAAAATTGCAAAGTACAGAGTGTTATGAATATTTTAAAGTTTAAAGTAAATAGTAAAATAGGTATTAAGAAATGATAAGAGTCTCCACACATCAATTAATATTTCTAAAGAGATTATTTTTAAGACGAAAAAAATATGTTTATTTTTTGTAGGACATTTTTTAAGCTACAAATAAGTCCTTGCTATTTTAACTGAACAAGTTGCCTTTAGGAATATATTCCTGAAAGAAATACGTTTCTTCAGAATACATGAAGAGGCCTTTACACTAAAATTTAGCTGTCTTAGATTATTTCGGAATTGTGCTGTTTTTATTCCTAATATGACGAATATTTATAACTTTGCTTAACATCCGATTTTTCAATCATGAATTAAACTTCCAGTTCTCTATCAGAGGAATAAATAGGAAAAATGTTTACTTCATCTGAAGAATAAGTAGGTTTTAAATGATGTTTAAATGTTTTTGAAAATTTATTATTTATATTAAAAAATGTGTCCCTTTTGGTGTCAAGGGTTATCATTTCGTACCTTCACTAAGACTAACATATAAGTGTAGCTAGGTATATTTAAATAAAATTATTAAATTACGTGTATATAGGAATTGGTTTTTGTTATTTTTACCTTGCAACAAATCGATTTATTTATATAATGTTTAATTCTTGCTTACAATACCAATAGCAATCCTCAAATCTGAAGGATTAAGTAAGTTCTCCATATTACTTCCATCCTTTTGATATCACTTAGTTTATTCATTTTGTTAATATTTTTTTAAACTTTTTTAAGGATCAACGAACAGTTCCGTGAAGTCAGCCTTTCTGATCTTCGAGTTCTTGCCACTCTGGGTGTTGGTGGTTTTGGTCGTGTAGAATTGGTTCAAATCATATCTGATTCATCACGTTCATTTGCTCTGAAACAGATGAAGAAATCTCAAATAGTCGAAACACGCCAACAACAGCATATTATGTCCGAAAAGGAAATAATGGGCGAAGCCAATTGCCAGTTCATAGTGAAGCTTTATAAAACTTTTAAAGATAAGAAATATCTATATATGTTGATGGAAAGTTGTTTGGGTGGAGAATTATGGACAATCCTTCGTGATAAAGGAAATTTCGATGATTCTACAACAAGATTCTATACAGCTTGTGTGGTAGAAGCTTTTGATTATCTGCACTCGCGGAATATAATCTATCGTGACTTGAAGCCGGAAAATCTTTTATTAGATGAGAGGGGCTATGTGAAATTAGTAGATTTTGGTTTTGCCAAGAAATTACAATCTGGGCGAAAGACCTGGACTTTCTGTGGTACTCCGGAGTATGTTGCTCCTGAGGTTATATTGAATCGTGGCCATGACATAAGTGCTGACTATTGGTCGTTGGGTGTTCTCATGTTTGAACTTCTAACAGGTAAGTTTTAAGCTGTTTTTCAAATAAAATTATATAATTAATTTAAATTTTTGAAGGTACTCCACCATTTACCGGCTCTGATCCAATGCGAACCTATAACATAATCTTAAAGGGAATCGATGCAATCGAATTTCCACGCAATATCACCCGCAACGCCAGTAATCTTATCAAAAAACTATGCCGGGACAATCCTGCCGAACGTTTAGGCTACCAGCGAGGTGGAATTAGTGAAATTCAAAAACACAAGTATGTTCCTTCATTTATGGAAATTATAATAGATTTATGTACTTTAATTTATTAATTTTCTTAGGTGGTTTGATGGTTTCTACTGGGAGGGACTGCAAAATCGTAGCTTGGAACCTCCAATCTTACCCACTGTGAAGAATCCTACAGACACAACGAACTTCGATGACTATCCTCCAGATCCAGATGGTCCACCGCCAGATGACGCCACTGGTTGGGACAAAGATTTCTAAAATGAAATCGAAAAGTTTGCCTGCTCAAAATAAAGAATCTATAAGTAGATAGAAGCGATCGCTCTCATAGTCTTGGCGTTATTTGATTTTTTTTTAAACAACTACAACGAACCGCAAATCCTTTGTCTTCCTAGAGTAGTCAGAGAGTCCATATAAATAGGGAAAGTGTAAATATAATCAAAACTAAAATCGAATATTATGGAAAATTTTATTTTTTACATACATATTTGCATATTATTCCCAACTAAAAAAAAAGAATATATATTTAACGTGATTTACGTCAAACGCCATGCAATAAACGCTAGACTAACTTTCACTTATTAATAATAAAAAAAACATACATTTATAAAAACTAAATATTATATTTACCCATTTCTTGCTAGACTATATTACATATTGGAAATTATACATAAATGTGTCGTTGTTTTATTAATATGAATTTATTACATTTTATAAAAATGCTACTATAATGTTTTATGATTATAAAATAGAAAAATCATTTGTTATTCAAAAATAATTTAAAAAAATATGATGATGCACCTACATTTAAAAAATCATAACCGTTTTTTGTAAAATTATTTTATATAAGAGTATACATTGTGAATAAAAGTATGTAGATTTTTTGTTATTAATTGATTATTTGGTTTTTATTAGCGAAAAATCGTGTTTTATTATTTTAATCTTTTTTTGACATTTTAGTATAATACAAAAACGATTTGAAGGTTGCTAAATCTCTTGTAAGTAAAACATTGAAAAAATAAGAATTTCCTGAAAATAAAACAAACTTTAAGTGTCAAGGACTATACTTTGCCTAAATAAAAAAGGGCTTTTTCTTATCCACAAATCCGAGTAAGGGAAAAAAGCCAGCACGGTGAATTTCAGCGTTGAAAGCTAAAATCGCGTAGAAAAAATTGTAGTTGAGTTTAAAAAGAACTAAAAAGAGAAACTAGGACAGTATGGCCAAATTGTGTCACCCTATTAAAAGATGCTTCTTAAAATGGCGGCAAATATCAGTTTTTGTTATAAGTACTGTATTCAGAAACACTCCAATATAATAAGTTTATATAGCTTTTAAATATGTTTCTTTAGAGATAATTTTCATTAAATAAATTTATTATTCCTAAACTTATATTGAACAAATATAGATGTATTTCATTTTCATAAAGAGCTAATATAACAATATGTAGGTTATCGGCAACCAGCGACGTGAAATCCCGTTTATATCGTTTCATTTTAAAGATAAAGCCACCTTTAATTGTACTTTACTAAAAAAAAAACTAATAGAAATACTAACATAAATATGTGCATGAAAGAATCAAATAAAGTAGAAGATTATACTTGAATTAAATAAATAAATGAATAAAATAAATAAAAAGGGTTGCAAAGCATCATTAGAACTATAAAAAATAATGAAAATCTAATCAAACTAAATTTTTCTTGACCAGGAAGTATCAAATTGCACATTAATTCCCTCTCTCCTCCAACTACAAGATAATTCTTACACGAACGTAAATATTCTTGAATTTTATGTGAAAATCAAAATCAAAATCAAAATGCAGAGAATTTGGAAACAAACAAAAAATTATTGATTTCATTTGATTAAATTCGCATGAGAAAGTGAAAACAAATTCAAAAAAACAAATTGTTGAATATAATTTTTTTTTCACAGACCAGGCTGTTTTCTAGGGTTTTATCTGATGTTCGGAGAAAAAAGTGGATGAACAAACTTAGCGTAATCTTCCTTCTAGGTTTAAGATAAGAAGATTTTCTTAGGCAAAAGGGGTTTTGGAAAATATTGGGCACTGGGTACTCCCTAGATTCATAGCTATCTAGCATAATTATTATAAGATTGATTTTAGACCTCGATTATAAAGTTTAATAAATCGATATAAAATTTAGTAAGGTCCAACTATCAGCTGGTCTTTACACTATGCACAAAACTTCTCTCAACTTCTTTCGCCCTCCATATACCTTATAATGAAATATGCCATGTCTAAGAACTTCTAATATTTTATCTGCATACTCATGAGTTTTTTTTCAAATAAATATTCTTTTCTTTATTTTCTAGTCATGTGTCAAAGATTTAATAATAATCGTAATTAATCCTTTATTAATCTAACCGACGACGACGCGACGCACGTGACAAGACGATGATGTGTCTCTATCACATCCCTAGGTGATACGTAAACAAATGGCCAGAATTCTATTTAATAAATTCATGTTAATATCATGGCAAATATTTCAAGCTTAATAAAAAACATTCAAATTGTCTGTTTAAGGAAGCAGAAAGCGAAAATACTTAAAATAAAGTTTGGACATCAGCTCTTTCATTTTTAAACTCAGAACTTCCTCCCATACGGTTAAAACACATACTGCTAGTTAATATTGAATTTCATGAATCTGTTATTAGGCTGAATTTCGTTTGGAATTCTTTGGTTTGTGCACCTACTACAATACCACTAAAGCAGGCACATAGATGGCAGCACAAACGATTTTAATTTTTTCAACCCGTGACACAGTTCTTTTTTTTTATTATTTAAACATTTGTATCTGTTTTCTTTTTTTTGATGGTAGATCTTTCTTTTTATTTCTGTTTGTTGTTAAGAATTGATATGCTATCTATACTTATATAATAAGTAATCAAAACATTGAACAATATCTGTTAGGGTGCACACCATCACTTAGTTTTTTTTTTCAATTTGATTTCAAAAGATTAGTGTCAATATTAATATAGCTTGGAGAAGTATGGGATTGCCTAGGAAAGTTTGGAGCATTTGTTATTTGTGAGTCCATTAATGATGAAGAAGGTATAAAAACAAAGACTTATTTCGTTTGCGGAATCAGTAGTGTGACATACGTCAACCATTAAAGGAGTACCTTGGAATAAATAATAATTTAATTTAAATTACCAAAATCATTCATAATGAAATTCTTATTTGCTTTGTTCGTTGTTATCGCTTTGGTTTTCGCTGCTCAAGCTCAAGTTGACAAAGCAGGTACTTTTTATACATATATAAAAAAATTGAAGTGAATTATTAATTTTGCAAATTACAAATTAAAATTGGTTAAAGTGTGCGCCCTCCCAAAAGATGTTGGACCATGCCGTAGCTCTAAATCAAACTACTTCTACAACTCTGAAGCTAACGCTTGTGAGCAATTCCTTTACGGTGGATGCATGGGCAATGATAACAGATTTGCTACTAAGGAGGAATGTGAAGCAGCATGTTTGTAAATAAAGTGATTTTATTGAATAACGACTAAAACATTTTACTACTTAACTTCGAGTTAAATAAAAATATTTCTGAAACTTAAAATTTTATGTAAACAAAAATTATATACGATTGAATGATTATTAAAATAAAACTATTAAATTAACACATTATTTTGCAAATAAATATTTTTTTCAGGGGCTTGATAAAAAACTTCAATCATGTTTAATTCAAAAACTTAAATGATAGCACATCGGACGAAACAGTTAATATAATAATAATTCTCGAAAGTTTATGCAAATATTATTTATTTATGTAGATAGCTTACGTCATTTAAAGCTTAAACTTATAGCTAGTTCTTCACAATATTCAGTTTATTTGTTTTACATTATCTCCTTTCTTTAAACGTTAAGTAGGGTTTCTTATAAATATACAGGTTTTGGATCCCGCAGGTATATGGTTAATTGAACTCAAGCGTAACTTTAATTGTGTTTATTTTTAATTTTTTTGTATTTGACACAAAAAACCCATTATGCCGATCAAGTACGGTGACACAACATTATGTGCATTGTAATTAATGGTTCAAAATAACAGAAAGAAATAATCTTAATACAATTAGGGTAAGAAACAAATTTAAAAAAAAACTTATAACGACGCTTAATCAGAGCTTGATTATTTCAGAAAGATGTTAAATTGACCTTTGAATAAATTACACTTTTTCTTAAATTTGCTATCGCTTTTCAGCACTAATACTACTTACTAACTTATCTCTCAGGTAAAATATAGATCTGTAATTTATATAAAGCTTCGAAAACCCACATTTTCAAAGTACTAAGCAATAGCCGTGTTTTCTACGGATCTACATATGTATATCAGGACCATGCTTCAATACGTAATACAACAACAGCTTTGGATCCAGATAGAAAGCAGGAGCTCAAGTTGTTGTTGCAGTACGTGTTAAAAAATAATCCTGAGCTTGATGGATGGTTTCCATATAGATCTTCGAGGATAATAAAACGCGGCTACTAGAATTAGGAGTTACACAATTTTAATGTAAGTGTACAATTACAATATGAGTGCAGGATAATTTAATATTCTTCTACTGAATTCGCAATTTTTCCCGGAAAAACTTCCATGCAAATTCGAATGTTTCTCCAAAAAATAAAAAAGTTTCTATGGATTTTTTTTTGGGATTTTTCCATTTAAAAAAAAAGAGAAAAATCATCATTTATTTTCAAAAAAATAAACAGGAAATATTATTTCTTACACTTCACTTTCACCCCCCCCCACACACACACATATACCGACACCTAATTGGGCGATTTTGTTTCATTTCTATTTTTTTGCTCTGTTGGTGTTCTAGGGGTTCAATCTTCGGCAATATAACTCGAGATTTAGATTAATGTGATAAAAAACAGTTGGTCTGGAAATTCTTTTGCCTACTCAGCTAACTGCTCTTTTTCAAAGAAAAATCTATTTTGTTAGTACTTTTGAATTTGTTCAAACTTTCTATGTAACGATAGGGTAAAGGTGGGTGAGATGGCATATCTTTTTTCATTTTTTCAATATTTTCCAAATTAAAAATTATACAATTTTTGTAACATAACATACATATTATTTATTGAATTACTTATGAAATATTAATTTTTTAAAGTATTATTTTTATTTTTTATTTAAAAAGTAAAAAAGTATTAAGAAAAACCATCTCCCCCTATACGGTGCACATAGGGGTATTTGCCTCGAAAAACCGATCAAAAATCAATTTTTCAAAATGTAGAGTTGAGAAGTAATTTTGTTCCTAGCTGTAGTTAAATACCTATGGAATGGTGTAGCGTTTTTTTTTTTTATTTTTATGCACACACTTCGCCACAACATCAGTTGAAAGTCATCGATCGTAAGCTTGCACTGTGCATCAGTTGATTTGTGTGAAAAATACCTTCGCTAATTAATTAAGTTTATATTATTTTTGATATTGATTACAAAGTTTTTTGTTATGATGGATTCATCTGCAGGTATGTTCTTTATTATAAAGCTGTTTTGATGAATATTTAAGCTTTTATTTAAAAGAAAATTAATTTGTTTTAAAATCTATGCAAAAGGGCAGTTTTTTTTCATTTTTTTTTTATTGTGGACCTTTTGTTATATTATTCGGTGTTATTCGATAACGTTTTTGGTATCAGCTCTTAGAGAAAGGTGTCAAGAAGCAAAAACAAAAAAAAAATGCTGCCCATATCTGCCCCTCGAGATTGTATCGTCCCTGATGAGTGTCTAGTCTAACAAAAATAAAAAAAGCTATTTATTACAAAATTAATTCTTTTCCTTGAAGGATCGTCTGGCTTGTGCATTTTAACAAAAAAACAGTTATATGATGTTATAAATGAGTGTAGTGAGAATGATTTTGATGCCAAATTAGATCATCTTCAGAGCTATTTACTCAATAAAGCATCTTGCAAGCATCTTTGAAAGCAGTTCCGATTCAGATGCTAATATCTTCCAAAGTTCATTTGTGCCCCTGCGTTTGTTTTGTAGTTCAAACAACAAAATTATTTGGCAAAATCCAACGCCATCCTCGCCACGATATTGCCGTCCAATAAAAATTAGCTTTGTAAAAGAATCTCTTGATATTACGCAAAGTGAAATAGCTGATATTGAATCCAAGATAAGTAGATTGAACAAAACAGTGATAGAAGGCGATAGAACATTGTTGGAAGTAAAACACACGTTAGCTTTTACAATGGTCGATGGAAAAGTGTGCAACGCGGCAACTAACACAAAATCTACAATGAAGTGTTATATTTGTGGACTTACTTCAAAAGATTTTAATGATCTTTCTAGAAGAAAAGAAGTTGATAAAGATGCAATAAAATTTGGATTGTCAATTTTGCATGCGAGGATACGGTTTTTTGAAAGCATTCTTCATCTTGTTTACAAGAATCCGTTGAAGAAATGGCAGCTAAGAACTCTTTCAGAAATAATTATTCTTAAAGAAAGAAAAACTGATATACAAGAAAAGTTTAAATCAAAACTCGGACTCATCGTTGATGTACCCAAACCTGGTTTCGGGAATACTAATGATGGCAATACAAGCCGAAGGTTTTTTAGCAATCCAGAACTAGTTGCTGAAATAACTGGTGTTGATTTGCAACTCATAGTTAGATTAAAAATCATATTGGAAGTTCTTTCTAGTGGATTTGAAATAGATGCTTCAATATTTGAAGCATTTGCTTTTGATATGGCAAAGTTGTATGTTGAGCTTTATCCGTGGCATCCCATGACTCCAACGATGCACAAGATTCTTATACATGGACCGGAAGTTATTCAAAATGCTCTTTTACCTATTGGGCAGCTATCCGAAGAAGCAGCAGAAGCACGGAACAAGCATTTCAGGTTGTACCGGTTAAATTTTGCAAGGAAGTTTTCAAGGACGGAGTGCAACTTGGATGTACTTAACAGGTTTTTAAAACTTTATTAGAAGTGGGAAATAATATATAATTCTATTTTTCATACTATCTGTAGGTTACTTTTAATCTCTAATAACCAGTTTAAGATCTTTGCCTGTTAAAAAATCTAAGCAATTTTCCAAAGAAGACCTTGAAATGCTTATTTCCCGGATTCCTGATTCATCAACATTAACAAATTTAATTGATACTACAATAACTAATGATAGTGAAGATGAAGAAACAGCTGAGGAATGTACTGATGACGAAGAATCCTGGGAAGAATTCACTGAATAACTTTAAGTTCCATCTATTCATTTCATCCTTATTGAAGAAATTAATAAATTATGAACCAAATTTATCCAAAATACTTTATTTATACCTTAATTCGATAGAAATACGCTTTAAATCCCTTTTACAGTTGTTTCAGCCAAGTATCACTTCATTAAAACAAAAAAATATTTTTGAGCGGTTTTTCGAGGCAAATACCCCTATGTGCGGTGGGGGAGATGGTGTGCCCTAGTGAGTTAAATGTTGCAGGTTGTATTTTAAAAATTAAATCGACCCAAACGTTTACTTAGTCCCCTAAAACTCATTTGTTTTCCTAACAAAATTTCATATAGCTATAACACAAAGGTTTATATAAAGTTATCTTTAGTAAAAATAATGACTATTCGGGTGAGATTTGTATAGGGCCACAGTATACCAAAGTGAAAAATCGTGCTGTGGAATGCAGCATCTCACCTTCAAAAAACTTCGCCATCTCACCTTTTTTGGCATTTTCACTTAATCTTAAAAAGACAAAAAATTCGATTAGACTTGAAATAACTTCTCATAGACAAGTTGTGGCCAATATTTTTTTGTATGTATTGAGGCAACATATAGGCATCCAAGCACTCATCGACTTACATATAAAACTGTGAAGAAAATAGGGCAACAAAAATCTTCACATAACTTTGATGTTTCATTTTTTTCTTTTTCTTTTTTGCATCGAATACAAACCTACGAATAGTGGCTATTTCGATTTGAAATGAGAAAATGAATACAAAAATTGAATAATAAATATAAGAGTCATTAAAGGTTCGCCATCTCCCTCGCTGCAACATCTCACCCACTTTTACCCTATAACTTTTTGAACCATTAGCATAAATCCGTAATATCAAGCCACATTATAGCAAGAGCAAGTTTGTGTGTTTTATTTAATTTTGATTATTTACCTAAATTTATTATGTAGGGCAAAGAAGTGTGACACATTCAAACACTGCGTGTTACTTGTTTGGGACCACTGCTTTGACAATATTTCTTAGCGATTGATGTTAACCTTGTTAATTTATTTATTTTTCGAAAATTGTATTGCCTGTGACGTGAGTAAGGACATCTGGGTCCAAAACCAAATACAGAAAATTTAAAGGAAAATATAGTAAAAATCCAACGAAATGGATGGAAAGGGATCGTTCATATTGTAGTGAATAACGACATTAAATTGTGAGTAACTTTATATCTTTAATATTATTTTTTTTTTAAATTAAATACAATTTTCATGAACCCACAACTTGATCCTTAAATGAATGGAAATAAAAATTTCATGTTTCAATAAAATTAACTTAAAAATTTTCACCTTGTCTCTGCCTTCGAATATCATTAAAAAAGTTCTTTTTACTTTTTCTATAGGTTAAGTATTGGTTTCGAATACAAAAATAACGTAAGAGGTTGTCATCAAAATAAGAACTACGATGGTGAAGAAGTTCAACAAAGTGGGTTTCGTCATACCGTTCATCGGTTTGTGCGTTTGTGAAGTGTGAGTTTTGAGTCTCTGTTTGTGCGTACCTGTATCCGTGCATCCATTGTTATTAGAGCTAGAGCTTAAGCAATTATGGTTAGATTTTGAAAATTTTTAAGAAAAGAGTTATGGACCGACTTGCCCCAAATTTCATACAGTGCATTTGTATGTGATTCCTGTCGGAGAAGAAATTCTACATTTTATTTTGTCTCATTTTAAACGCGTAGCAGCCATACAAAATTTGCGTTTTTTTTTTAAATTTGCTCGAAAACGGCTCTAAATTTGATTTTGATTTTGAAAAATGGAAATAGGGTATTGACGTATTTTGAGAAAATCGCCCTATTTTGGAATTATTCACGTATAACGTTTAAATTGCTTGACCGATTTTGCAATCTAATAAATACATATTTGAACCAATGCTACATTTAATAATTTTGAAAATAATTTTTTTTAACCAAAAAAATCAAATCAATAAAATTGTTAGCATATTTTGCTTCTTTTAACCTTTCATTATTATTGAATCATGCTTCTTTAGCATTAAGTTATATATTATAAACGCAGGAGCAAGCTCGTGCGATCCAGTCGTGCATATTGTTTTTAATTCGCTTTTATCTTAAACGATTTTTATTTAAAATAAAATATGCACATAAAATATTTACTAATTGTTATTTTTTCCAAATTTTTGTCTTGCAATTCTACCTAAATTATAAAATGTTTGATGCTCTAAAAAAAAACCTTACACTTGGAATTATTCATTTCTATTAATTGAACTTTAAAGCAAGTTTCTTTAGTTTTATTAGTTCCTGTTTAAAAAAAAAAAAAATGTTTACCAAAAAGTAATATTTTTCGTTTGTTTTTTTTTTACTCTTTTTAAGATTGATCTTGAATTAGTGTCTTCAGTTTGAAAAGCTAAACCAACAAAATAATTCGTGTTGAACACAGGAAGGCACTGCTGAATTGATTGCAACGCAATCAGAAACTAGTTCTGTGGAGCGCGAGCGGTGGTAATCATAAACAAGACGCCAAGGCGGCTTTCTGTGTTCGCAACAAGCTCTCAGCATCGAGCGCACCAACAAGTCTAAGTAGTCGCAGTTCGATAGTGTCTTCATAACTACTTGATAAAATAATTGTCATCTTGTGCGTTTCGTTAACAAAAAAAAAATTTAAATTATAAAAAAAATGAAAAAAATAACCCTTGCAATGGCGTTAATTCTGGCGCTAGTAGCTTACCTAATTCCTGGAACCAGCAGTAAAATCGATGGCCGTTACAGAGGTTGCTATTTTGTTTTGCTATACCTATCTATTAGATTCTCCTGTATGTAAGTCTATATCGATATGTTTTAATTATGTAGATTTACCCAAAGAGTGCCTGATGCCCATGAGTTATGGCTACTGCAGGGCGAAGATGAAGAGGTTCTTCTTCAACACCAACCGAAACAGGTGTTCACCATTTTATTTCGGAGGATGTGCTGGGAATGCGAATAATTTCGAAACCTTGGAGGAATGTAATGAGATTTGTGGAGGCATTGCCTTGGCCGAGCAGACTTCAAACGAATAACAATCATTTTAAGATTCGAAAAATGTGTATATATGTAGTTAATAAATTTTATTGCATCTGCGTAGTTTAAATAAATGAGACGAGTTATGAATCAGTGTCAAATTATGGAGTTTTGCATAAATATTTATTATTTTTTGCGGTGGTAACCTTGGTTGTCTATTTAGAATTTAAGTGCAATGTCGTCATTTGCTTCTACGAACTTTTAAAATATTTTTTTTTTTGTAATTTCGTATGTTGCATCAGTTGAATTTCTCGACTGGTTTAAGGAAAAGATGAGTGGATCATTCAGTGCACGAGTATTTTTTAAACAAACTTGTTCTAAGATTTATAGTAGGTGTTTTACAGATTTATGTTGGCCTTGAGATTGTGATATTACTATGGCAATTTTGTACAAAAACTTGAGTTTTTTTTTTTTGTGTGAAAGTGCTTTTTTGAGGACTGTTGAAGTCCGTACTTTTTTGTTGTTGTAATTTTCTCTCAATTTGGATCTAACAATTTCCAACGATTAATTTTCCCCAGTTCGTGCTCCTTGCCTTTATCATTCACAATGCTGCCGCCGCAACTACTTTGAGCCACTTTCTATAAATTGTATTATAGATCCAGAGATCCGGTGGCCTCTGATGAATTGTAGGAAAAAAATTGTGATCTCATAATTGAATCTTAATTTATTTTGTATACTTGAAAAGTTTAGTTTGTTTTTGTATCTGTATCTTCAAGTAGCCCACTTTACTAGTTTTTTTTTTTTTTGTTCATTGGAATTACTCGCGCACAGTCTTGAAAATATTTCTTCAGCTTTTACGCTTGAACGTTAAACCTACTAACATGCCTTACAATTAGAGTGTGTGTAGATAAACGTATTGATGATCATAAATTAAAAAAAAAAAATTATAAATGTGATGAAAATTTGTATTGTTGGAATAAAATAAAAAATCGTTTTTACAATTTTTTCATGAAATCGATACCAGATTTTATAGGAGGATATGCAACTTAATTAAACTTATAATGTTGGTACATGACAGTATTTTACATATAGGTATTTCATTTCGACCCACATTGAGGTTTTTGAGAAAAATGAAAAAAAAAATGGGAAATTGAAAAAAATAACGAAATTGTTGTATGGCAGTTACCTGTTTTAGATGAGCTTAATAGTTCAAACAATTGCATATACAAATTTTACAAGTATTTTTTTAAACAAAAAAATCAATGAAAAATTAAATTTTTTAAAAATATTTTTTTTACTTGTTTTACACTTTTTGTGTAACGAAATATCATAACGTTACTAAATACTACACCGTTACCGTAAATATTAATATCTAGCAACAATATATTTTGGAACCACTAGAACAAATTCGTGCCATACAGTTTTCCATTTTATTTTGGTTTGATAGCATAAGTGACTTTAGACACCGTTTAGATTCTTCACTATCAAATCTTTTCAAAAGGGTAATATTACCATTTGGCAATAAACATAATCAATTTGAATTTATAAGGGGTTTTTTTGTGTGATGACAAACTTGCAGTTAGGCTGCGAAGCTTTCGCACCATCATATTAATATTGAAGGTTTGAATGAAACAACAACTTGGGAGAGCTATACCACCAAATTTTTTTATAGGCTGGAGTTTAGCTACTTTATGACTGCTTTTTCAGTGGTACTTGGTCATTGTTCAATTTTAATTTAATCAATTTGAAACAATACAAATGTCAAATATATGTACAATACACAAACATTTTATCATCTCACATACCTCAATTAATAAATACTCTAACCTCGATATTATCCATTAAAAAATAGATGTAAATAAATAATGTATGCACGTCTTTGTTAAAAAATATAATTTTAAATGGAAAGTTGTCCTGCATTTGTAGGCAAATCACACCCAGAAGATATTTCAGACAAACTAAAAAAAAACAAAATTAAAAAAAAATATCAAAATCAAAGTCATGCTTGGAATAATTTTTTTACAAAATGGGAACCATTACTTATCTTAATTGCATTAAATCAAATAAAAACAAATCTTCTTTTCAGGATTTTGATTTGGTTTATTTTTTTAACTATAAATTCAATAATGCTAACTAATTGGTTAATTTTATTATTTTGTTCTCCGTTGTATTTATTATTTGTTAATGTGAAGGAAATTATATAAAAAAACACAAACTTCTAAGAGCTGCGAAGATTCTTAATGAATGAGAGTTAAGCTTACCATCGAGTTTGATCGTTATGTGATCGCGATTTGTGCAATAAATAAGGTTTTAGAATTTAAAAATCAGGGATCGTCAGCTTGGTGACAGCTTCCTCAATCACATCTACAATTGCGTTATGTAGGTTGACTAAAGAGAAACGTTAATAACAAATTTTCCATTTTTTTTTGCCAAAATGTAGATCATCATACTTGTAAGGAATCACTAAAAATATGTCTGAACACCGGGAATCGCGGCAAAGGTGTTAAAATATCCGCTTTTGTCCCAGGGACTGGTAAAAATCGGAATGGCAAAAACTCTGAAAATGCTAAACCTCAAATGCTTAATTATAGTCACTCTTTTCACTTAAGGGTTAAAAAGAATCGATACGTAACCCCAGCGTTCCATTTTCTTTCCCTATACCGAGAGCTAAGACCAAAAACGCACAAACAAAATTAAATTCAAATTTCAACTGAAATATATTCAAATATTTCTCTCGAACAAATGATGTTTAGTATCCGTATCGTGCATTCGATAAACCAGTATTTTTCAGAGACAACAACCCTTCGCGTTAAATTCTTACTCATATTTATGACCACTTCCGCTACATTTACTTATATTTTTATTTTCCTCATACCGAAGGCTTAGATGTTTATACATCAAAAACCTTAAGTTGAAAGTTTCAAGAAAATGTTCTTAGTGGTTTAAGCTATAATATGTCGAGGTAAAACAGATAAACAGTATTCATTTCATTTATTTGTTTTTTTTTTCAATACTTACCATTTTCAAAAATAAAAAGCCAACTACTCTCCAGAGTAAGAACATATTTTTTGGATCTTCAAAATAGATCCAGATTGCGAGCAGGATCCCAAGTTGTTGTTGTATTAGGTACGTGTTAAAAAATGATGCTGATTCAGATCCGTAGATAAAAGAAAACGACCTACATATGTATTAAAATGTCAAGAAACTCGCTGTTATGTCTGAGGAAGAAAACTGAATGGATTCGAAAATAATTGTATTCTCAAAAACTTCTCTCAAAAATCGTGTGAGATATTTTGTGCGAAGAAAAAAAGATTAATTTATTCAAATACGATAAATAAACAGATGTACATTACATAATTCATACATACCTTTTAACTACATACATAAATCTAGAACAAAAATTGAATAAAATACGTTAAAAAACTTTAAACGTATTTCACAACCGCTACTGATTTTTTTAGATTAGATACGATTTATTTCATCCAAAATTTAAATTAAATTATAATTATAATTACAAATTGTACCTACATAAATCATAAGTGCATGCCGTCTGCCTGATTGACAACATAAACTATAATTTAAGACATAAGTTGTAAAAGATTTTAATTTTTTTAAACTTTTTTTTTTTTTTTCCCTTAAAAGTTTTCCGTTATTATTTTTTCCCGATACCAAAGGGCAATCTTACAGTACTTGAACAGCTGTGCCACGTTCATTTGATTTAGGAGTAGTCTCACTTCTTGGTCTGATATAAAATCCTCACCCAGGATATTCTTTCTCGTCTCCCGCAAGATTGGGCATCTTCCAAAAAAGTGATATACTCTCGCTCTTCCAAATTGCATAAAATAGGTAAATCCGGTCGGTGTGGTATGTAATTAAGACTTAATAACTCTCCTCTTAAACGAAACATCATAGAGATCTCTTCAATCGTGTAACGATCGCTGAAGTAGTTGCACTCATCCATAGTGTAGTTCAGTTGGCTATATAGGTTTCTATATACCGAGTCCATAGCTTGGTGCTCATACCTCGCCCTTGCCTGTTCGTCCACTCGTGCGATAAGCCCATACAAAGAGGATTTCCAGCTTCCTGTTTCTCGCACATCAAGATTTAGCTCATAATAATTTTGTAGTGCTAACTCCATCCATTCTTTATACCAGCTACTTTTTTTTTTGATAGCTTGAAGTTCCACTTTTTTCGGCAACCGATGGTTAGGCATGTTAAGAACCTTAATGATATAATCAACTTGTAGCTTCAATGTTTTGACAAAGAGTGGTGCCAGACCAGTTTCCAACATTATCATATAATTTGGAGAGCTAGAAGGCAGGTGGAAAGTCCTTTTGATGTAGAATAGAAGAAGCTTCTCCACTATATCATATTCTTTTCCACCCCAGACTTGTGCTCCATAAAACATTACCGATTCTGCAACAGCTTCAAATACCTTGTACTTACTTCTGTGGGCCACATTCTTGTTGCTTAAGCACTTTTTCCATGTCATATTTATAGCTGTTTTAGCTTGCGACAGTTTTTCTTGAAGATGCTTTTCCATTTTTGGGTTTTTGGTGAACAGAATCTGAAGATATTTGTATTCCTTAACTAATTCCACAGTTTCGCCATTGAAAACCCATTTTTCGTTAGAGGAAGAACTCCCTCCTCCTTTTTTAAATATTAATACTTTTGACTTCATAAGATTTACACTTAAGTTCCACATGCTACAATAGTCGTATAGTCTGTTCATCATAAGCTGTAATGATTGCGGAGTATAAGCCAGAATGACTATGTACATATGTCGTCGGCAAAAAGTAACGCTTTAATCTGGCTTCCAGCGTACTCTATACCTCCGCCCTCCGGGTAGACTATCAACTAGATCCTCAATAAACAGCGCAAATAAGCTGGCAGTGAGAACGCATCCTTGTCTAACACCCGTCTGAGGTACCGCTACTGTACCTACCAACCATGTCATTTTTCTTTCTTTAAAAATCTTCGGTTTGAATCTAAGCTACGCTAATTCTACAAAATCATATCAATTTTTTTTTATGTTAACTGATACAACAACCCGAATAGAAAACTGTTATAATTACTATGTCAAATAACGGCACAATTTTGTTTTCAAATTCTGTGGTGAATTTGTATAGACATTATTTTAAAGAATATAAGGGGTATTCACGATAGCTTGCAAATCCAACAGTATAAGAAAACTGCGAAATTCTATTTTTTCTAAGTAAATTACTTTTTTTTATATTCTGTGGAATACTGCACAAATAATTTACAAAATTTCATAAACGAATATAGCTAATAGCTGACAGCAAGAATAACATATATACAGGAATCATATATACAGGAATGAACATTGTAATTTGTTTTTGTATTGGAGATTTTAATAAGCAGAATCAAAACAAACAACAATGAGAAACTCTCATTTTTGTCGCACCAAATATCGTCTCATTGTGCGCAGTTATATACATACATAAAGAAAGAATACATTAGCCGCGTAGTAAAAGGTATCTACGAGTCTTGGTCGGCGTTATTTTTTAACACATTATACAAAAATAACATTAGATGTAGTTTTCTATCAGATTTTCATTTATGGATCCAAAAATTAATTTCTATTCTGGCTGGTAAAATGTCTTTTCCGTTTTGCAAATGTTAAGGTAATGTGAAGAAAAAAGACAACAAATACAAGAAAAATAAACAAACAGAGAAAAAAGAGATGATTATACAACATGTTGTCATTATGATTTATGATCCGTATATGTATATCGTTTTGTTTTCATGCGGGTTACTAAGCGATAATAAAAACGCGGCTAATTATGTGAAAACTTTTCTGATCACACGCAAATGCTGCTTCTACATCGCAACGATTCTCGCACTACTGGTACGAGCAGCATGGTTTGTGTTTGTGAAATTCATTTAAAAAGGTGTTGGTTTGTGTGCCAACTATTAAAGAATAATGATGCCGAAACTCTCGTATTACGGTTTTAACCCCCTTTCTTTTTTTTTTTTTTTTTTTTAGTTTCTTATTACTGGCAGATTATGTTTTTATTTCTATTTGTTTTTAAGGATTTAGATATGATAATGATTTAAAAAAAAACATTGAATATCTGTTCTAGTGGGGATGGGGATGGCCAGACGGTGATGATATATGATGTGTTCTATTTTTTTTTCTACAGTTTTATCTCAAAAAGAAAAGATAAGCAAGTTTTTGTCAATATTAATCGTTTATAGCATTTATAACTAGGGGATTGCTAAGGGTAATGTTTTGACATTCATGCTGAGGACCAGTAAGTATAGTTGTGAAAAAGGTATAAAAAGAAATGTTTCTTTCGTTTGGGGTATCAGGAGTGTGACGGACGTCAAACATTCACGTAGTATTTTTGGAAAAAAATAATTTCATTTTATATTTTAATTATACCTACACTTAAATTATTCATAATGAAGTTTTTATTTGCTTTGTTGTTAGTTATCGCTTTGGTTTTTGCCGCTCAAGCTCAAGTTGACAAAACTGGTGGGTTTTATAACAAATCTTTGAAATTAATTGTCTTCTAAATATTAATCTTGTAAACATAAATTATTTAAAGTGTGCTCCAAGCCAAAAGAAATTGGACCATGTCGTGCCTATAATTCAAAATACTACTACGATTTCGCCGCTGGGGATTGTAAGGAATTTAAATATGGTGGATGCAACGGAAATGATAACCGATTCAATTCTAAGTCGGAGTGTGAAAAAACATGTAAATCAACATAAAACTAAATAACGTCTGATAACAATAAATTCATATCTGAAACTTAAATTGTGAAGTTTTTTTTATCAAAAAATATATAGATAGAGGTTCAGGAAGGTGTTAACTAAACCATTAATAAATTGGATTGGAAATGACTTATATATAGGATTAAATTATTATACTAATTTGAAAAGGTTATGAAAAAGGAATATTTAATTTATGTTATTAAAAAACATAAACCATCTGAAGAAGAGTGATTATATTTCATTTACGTGTGACAAAATGATGGAAGTCATATTTGGCTTGGAATGCAGTAAGGGGTATAAAAAGTCCCATACAATAACGTCGTTATAATGGTTATTAAAAAACAAGTTTTTGTTTGTTGTGAAAATTAAAACAAAATTTCAACTTTTATGTTAAACTTGAAGGTGTCCCATAACCAAAATAATTGAAACTGGTGATAAGCCAAGTCATAAGCTCTCAGAATTAAGTAAGTAACTTGCCCAATGTCCATACCGAATCATAACGGTTTTCGATTAAAGGCAACTTTTTTTTATATTTCGAAAAACTCCTAATTTGAACCAGGTTTTTGGTCACCCCCTACATAAGTGATTATTTTTTGTACTTGAATATTAGATTAAAATAAGACTTATTTTTTGCATCACAAAATATTTTCAGCTTCATTTTGCAAAAAATTAATAGATAATATGACAATATTGATCAAAGCTATTTAGGTATTACTTCAAACTTTAAAAGTACATCCCGAAAAAAAAGGTGTGACTCAGAACTGATTCTTACTTTTAAAAATGTTTCCATTTATAATTTTGGAACAGGTATAAAATTTACCAAAGCTTGCTTGGCTTTAAAATAAATAAAAATAAATTTTTTTTTAATCAACAGCAGTTTTATTTTTTTTTTTATTTTTACTGTTGGTGCAATTTTGTCTTACTTAATTTACAAGAAAATATGTATTTACTAATACAAGCCGAACAACGTTTTAAAAGTGTCTTGTGCTTCCCGAATTTTGTATCTCTTTAGCAGTCGATGATGCTACTTTTTGTCTTTTTATACACGTTCTTTGAAGCAACGGCAGTAAAAAAAATTGCTGACGTATGAAGGATTTAGATTCGGTGACCGAGGCGTGCGTCGTCGTGGCCATTATATTATAATTAAATAAGCACGCATCTTACAGTGCGAAAACATAAATTCAATCTCCAAAACCACTTCTGGAAAAGATATTCCAGAACTCCTTTCAGTCATCTCTTATACACGAATATAAAACATGTAAACGAAATTATTTTAAAATTGGAATTATTTATTAGTGGCCTTATTTATAAACGTTGTCTAACTTTAGACAACTGTCCAACTTTTGAAAATTTGTTCAAAAACCTTGTTTATTGTTGTCTTATAGCTGCCTAACTTAGACACAAGAGTAGATTGTCTTAACCGTGAGTAATGTGATATTTATTTTTATTAAATAAAGCATATGTATTTCCACCAATTTGAAAATAGTTAGACAGTGTCTAAGTAGACAAAAATCTAATAAATACGACTGTAAGTTTTCTTCATCGTCTAGCTTTGAACCCTAGTAAGTAGAGCTTAAACTTTGTTATTGATATTGTAATTCCTTTATGTATCAATAAATATAAATAAAAAATAATAAATAGTAAAATTATAATTATGTATGTAGGTACTAAAATTATATTTCTAAAATTCTGTTAATCAAAAATTAAGTAGATAGCATATTTCCAAATGTTGGAAAATCTTAAATTCATAATTTTTCCGTATTTGAAAATTCTGTAGGTATATGATAAAAGAAAAACAGTTTTGATAATGAAAAAAGTTAATTAGGTTTTTTGGTGTTTATTATTAACAATAAATACTTAAAATTGGTTTACTAAATTTTAATAATAATAATTTGTTAAGAAAACCACTCCAAAATTTTTTTTAAATTTTGTTTGCATAAATTGATATTTTTTCAATAATTTAGATGGCATTCTTAATTTTGAGTTCAAAACTTTTTTTAGCAATTTAAAGAACGATTGTTAAGTTTGTTTATAATATTGTGCCTAATTTATTATATATATGTAATATAAAATCTTTAAAATTCTAAGCAACTCCAATCACAAGACCATGTTCATGTTATCCAGTCATTCATTTTATATCTTTTATTTTTATTGTAGGAAGACAAAAATAAAAAAAATAAACAAAAAATATAGAATTTCTCTGTCACATCTTTGAAGCTATTGGCGATTGGAAATGAAATTTTAAGTCTTTTATATTCACATTAAACGAATAATCAAATGTTTAAATAAAAATAATTACTAACAGACAAAAAAAACTAAAACAATCACATAAAGAAATAATAAAAAAAAATAGTAAGAACGCTTATCTAAGTTCGCACGTGTATTAATCTTTGATACTAATTATATTTTAAACATAAATTCAGCAAGATGTTAATTAGAACAAGAGTTTAATATTTTGTTTACACAAGAAAATGAGGACTGATACCATTAACAGCAGACAACTGAGTTTTTGTATGTAAATATTATATTTAATTTTTGTCAATTGTTGTCTAATGTAGAGCTTGCTGTGTGATTTCTTATCAAATTCACTTCTTTTTGGCAAGATTCTTAACTTGAAATATATTATACCTAACTGTTATTATCTTTAGAGTTAAAGACTTAAATAAATATGTAGCTATAAAACCGTTATTGCAATTAGGTACAAATTGTACATACATATAAATAAATAAAAGAATTATGTTTTCAAAAACTTCTCCTTACACGAGTGAAATGTTTTGATCTATTAATTTATTCATAATTCATAACTATAAAAACGTCTTCAAAATTAATATTTCCTTGTTAGGCTCAATAGGTAAAAAAATTAAAAAAATTTTATTAAAATAATTTAAAAATTGAACCTATATTGGAAATCTATACTTATCTAAACTGATAAATATTAAATGATATATATTCAACGCTATATCAGTAATAGCACTGCTTAATGCAAGCATATGTTACATAGTCTCCTTTCTGTTAGGGTTAAATAGATACTGGGAGTCTTCACTTATTGTGATGTTAATTGTTAGTAGGAAAATATAATTAAGCATAACACATTACCACAAATTTTGAACACAATTTCTTTTTCCGATTTAAAAAAATATATTCTAAAATTTTCATTGAAAATTTAATAATTGAAAAACCAATTGGTTGTCATTTAATAAATTATTAAATTTGGCACACAACAGTTTTTGACATTAGGCGTGTTTTTTTTAAGCCCAGAGGGAATTGGTCGAAAAAAACAACGGCGGTGCTAAACAATCACCATGTTAAATACAACAACAACTAATCCCCTACGGGCTAAGCTAAACCCAGATAATTCTCCGGGCTTAACTTAAGCACACAGAAAAACTGTGTTACCGGCATAAATTATATACTTGTTATCGATAGTTTGTATGAAAACTCCATTTTGTTTCTGTGTTGCTGTCACTAATCCCTGTGGTCGTTTTTTTCCTGCAATTCCCACCGGGCTTGCAAAAAAACACGCTATTATCTGCCAGATTTAAAAGAAAACAAAACAACATTTTACAACCAAAAATAACGGTACCTTCCCTAGCATACAAGTATTTATAAACTGTAAAGGAAAATCTTATTTTTCTCAAAAACGATTCTTACGATTTTAATTCAAATTTGAAAGTGAACTAATATCAGTACGATCTATCATATTATTCAAAAATTGTTTTACTAATCCGTAATTAACGGTTTCTTTCATAGAACCTTTTTTTTTTTTGTTTTCGATATCATTATCTGTTAAACCGTTTTTAATGGAATTTTGTATACAAATATTGGATAACAGAATTTATTTTTTATATTTTTTTTTTGCAAATTTGGTATTTGGAAATGGGTATATGATTTATTTATAAGTTTAATCTTTTAACTTCGCATTAATAAATACTAATAAATGGATTGCCAATTTGTTTTCCTAAAATAAAAAAAAAAATATATATATTTTTTTTTAAATCGCTCAAACGATTTTAAATATTTTTTTGTCAAAAGTTGAGATGTGTTTAAGAAATCAGATGGTGTACGTCGCGTCGCGACAAAACAATTGTGAATTCAATTCTTGGTTAGATAAAGAGAGAGTGAAGAAATTTACTTTTATGAAACAACTTTTTGTAACATTTGTTCGGCCGGTTATTGAATTATTGAATATGATTGTCAGGTTTGGTCATCCCACTATGACTGTCACAAAGTCATAGCTCATAGCTCTTCAAAAAAGAGCGGGACAAATGTTTGTCAAAAAAAAACCAATGAGTTCACACATTGAAAGAGCTCTGCATTTCGCCTTCTATCTCTATTTAACAAGTGAAAAAGATCTTACATCACCTATTTTTAAACTTGACTGAAGTCACATGTAAATCTACCATTAATTTTAGATTTAGCTCTTAATTTCCTATTTAAATTTAAGCGATATTTAATGGTAGTTTTAACCGTCATTTATGATTTTCACCTGCCCCACGTTCGAACCATCTCCTCTTACCCCTACCCTTCATGATGTCATAGAAGTAAGACGTTCGAGAAAATGATTCCGGCAACCTAACCGACTCGCTTTTGTACGCCTCAAACGTTAAAATTCACAAAAAAAATATTTCATTTCCTTCACAATTTTCTAATAGCCGCTACTGTTCCAATGCCATTTTAATTTTGTTTTGGGTTTGAGCCTTAGCTAAGTTGGTTCTACAAAAGTATAGCACCTTTTCATTAGTTATAATTTTCAACAACCGGAATGGAAAAGTGTCATAATTATTATAACAAATACAATGTTGGCAAAATTGGTAAAATTCTGTGGTGAATTTTAACAGAAATTATTTCAAAACACATATTTAAATATTTTAGGTAGTCTTTTTCATTCTGAAATCCAAGGAAATTGGTTCAGAAATCTTTTTTTTTTTGGTATCTGGACATCGAATGGAAAACCACAGAAGCAAAGAGATTCAGTGGTTTAAAGTGGTTATTTCGGGTTCTTTATAGGTTTTAAATGAAAAATGGGTATAATATCATTGTCGTTTAATAAAAACTCACTGAGTAAACACTTTTTTTTTTGGTATTTAAATGTACCTCCATTTGTAAGAAACTTTTCACTGAAAATAAATAGAAAATTTTAAGACTTGAGAATAATACAGGGTGGACCAAAGGTCCGTTTAAATTTGAATCGGCAGCTGCGACGAGCAAGAGCGGCCAATGGGAGTCAAGGATCACATATGAATGATGTAATTTAAAAAAAATAAGATCCCTATTTGTGTACTTTATTAATAAATAAACAGTCTTTATCTCACATAACTAGTTTCTTTTAAATCATCATTTGAAATGTAAACGAACTTTTGGTCGAACCTGTATAATCTTAAAAAAGTAAGTTTTAGGCAAATTTCAATAGGATTTTAGATGTCTGATTTTGAATTTTTTAATTCGGTTTTTGAAAAGTGGAGAATTTTGGACAACATAATTTAACGAAAATAATAATTTTTCATAAAAATTTAAATTTAAAGGAAAAACCTATGTAACAGTCATATTTTTGGTTTTTAAAAAAACCAAAACACTTAAAATCCCCCAAACCTCAAAATGTAATCCCCTACTGGCAACCATTATGATGAAAAAAAATAAAACTACTATTTCAATGATAAGGGTTCGGACTATTGAATTTATAGTTTGAAGTATATGAGACGAAAAGGCGTTAATAAACCCAATTGTACGTGACAAGTAAATGTAAATGTGACACTGTAAATGTAGACGAACTTACACAATAATAAAGCATCATCAACTGACCTCTTTTTTTTAATTGTTTCATCTTCAAAAAATATTAGGTAGGTATACCTTGCAAGTTCTTTTAAAAAGTAAAAAAATCTTTATAAATAAAACATAAATGTAGATTTAAATTTTCTGTTACAAATGAATTTATTTTGTTGACATCATCAATATTATAATGTTTTGTGCTATTCTTATAATACTACATCAGCTTATCTAGGCTATTCTTAAATCTATAATATACCTGACTTTTATTTACATAATTCTATTCTATCAATAGAATCATTCTGACAGTTCACTGGTTAATATAACCAACAATAGGAGGGACTAACAATGGTGTAGGTTGTTGAACTTTTCGCGGTCGTCCTTGACCATGCGATTGTACTTCCACTTAGAATCCTCCATCTTGTGTGTGCTGCTACTGCTGCAATTCCCACTTTGGAAGCTGCTGCTAGCGGAGCTGCTCTTGAACGAAGTGTTGGCTGATTTGGTCTTTACTTCAGCAGGTGAACCATTTGACAGGTACTTGTCGGTGCGTTCTGTGTAAACCATTTTTATTTTTTTAATCAATTTTGGTAATCCTTCGAAAGATTAATCAATTCCAATTCAGGGTACGTATTGGATGAGGGTTAGAACGTGGAGCTCTAAATTGTTTGCTGAGTTTCCTGTGCGGGAGCCTTTAATTGACGATAGGTTCTTCGACAATCTATAAAATATATAGGTAGTTTTTGAGTTTTGATCTTGATTCTTGAACATCAACTACACTAAATTAATTTTCTTACCTCAACGATTTCAGAATCTTCAGTTTAATATCCGTGTATTTGGGATTAAGCATTGACACCAATCGTAATCCTCTCTGCTTTCATGAGTTGAGAAATTAGAAACTAGATTACACAAGCGAAACAATTACAATTTTTTTTTTTTAATTATTCGAACATCCAAAAATAGGTATGTATGTATGTATATGAACACCGAACTATTTTCTTGGTTCACCGAGAACTTGAGACAGCTTGCAACTTACTAATGCGATTCGTTACCCTGGCAGTCTCTTAAATACTACTTTGCATGCTATGGAAAGATATTCTCAGATAAGGCAAATGAATCAGACCGGTTTTGCAGTATATATAGTAATGTACATACCTAGTTATATACTTGTTGCTATGGACATGTATGTATAACCAACTTGCTAAGGTGGCCACAAATAAGGCGGCATCTCTGTTCGCGGGTTCTATTTTCGCTTTTTTTTTTTAGCCAGTGTTGCATTGCAAGTGAAAGAAATTCAAATTTAGTATCAAGTTGAAGTTTAACGATTGACTTACATTAAAATAATTCGGTCCAGCAAGTAGTGTATCTTCCCAACTATTTTCAGTGAAGAAAGTTACCGAAAAAATAAAGAATATTAGATAACTTCATTGTATCTAGAGTGGTCATTTCAAATTCTTTTTCATTTAAATATTTGTTTCATTAATTATCTTTTCATTGAATTACAAATCCTACACTTAATTTATTTATCGATCTTCAATTTACATTTCTGATGAAATGTTCGAGCAATATTGCATCAGCCATTTTCATATACCATCAACGGTGACAAGAGATCGATCTAGGCAACTATACCTACTTCTACTTCTTACTTTGCGTTTTACTCTTAGAGATCTGCATGTATAATATAGCCATAATATTTAATCAAATGTTTTTGAACTAAAATGTAAAGTCACGTGTTTAATGATACAATTAATTATTATCTATTAATCCTTTGTCTTTTGATACCTACCCCCAGCATTATTTCAAACACTTCACTATTCCTCTATGGCAACTTTTATTTTGAGCGAAGTTGGTAACACTTTCCGCATGTGAATGGATTATTTTTTTTTTGTAACGAAAATCTCCAGGGTATCCACTTCAAAGGACTTGTTTCAGTTATAGCGGTTTTGTGCACAAAACAAAAAATGACTCAATGATACTCAGTCAATATAATGGTAATCTGCCTGATAATAAAGAACCAGTTCATTCTTTTCGTTCGTCATATTTTACAAAATGCCAGTTTGATGGAAATAATTAAAGTTTGGTTAGTTGTATGAGACTAATGGCCAGTTAATTCACAGTGGGTTAAATCTGTACCAAGACTTATACAGGTTCTAATTAAAAACGATAATCAACCAAAATTGATGGTTTAGCGATTTCCATGATTATCGATTTCTTGATAAAAAAAATTGGTTACCATGCACATTCGATGATCTACCAGTTGCAAAAAAATCAATGATTATAAAGAAGATGATTTAATGACTAGGAATTCTAGTCTTGTTGGATATAGTTCACACTAGATATTCGTCATGAAATCTATGTTAGATGGACTGAACTTAACAAAAATTGCGTATTGACAAGGTCCTCACTAGTCAACTGATGAGTCCAAGTGAGATCGCCGGGACGAAACGCCTAAATTTTTGTGGACTAAAGGCCGTAAAAAGCTATTTTGAATCAATAAAGATGATCAGCTATGAACAAACTGGCCCTAAAGGCTAATATGATATTTGTTTTGAGTTTAAAACCGAATCTCTTCCCACCTAAGATTAAACCAATCTTATCTTTAGTAAATTTAAATTAGTTCTCCACTGAAAATGTGACCAATCCACTGCCACTTCCTCTTACAAATACCTAACGATGTCGATAGGAATTTGACCAGTTCTCCGATGGAGTTCTTGGTTGGAGATAATATTCGGCCAAATAATCCTTAGAAAGTTTCGAAGACATCTATATTCACAAAAGTGACAGAGGCGGTCACTTTCCATGTACTATACCCATAAAGTAATACGGACTATACGTTCGAGCGGAACAGCAGCTTGGTCTTTGTACTGTAGACGTTGCTCTTCCAGACTTTTGACAGCATGCCGAAGGCAGCTTTAGCTTTCCCAATTAGACAGTTAATATTTTCATCTGTACCACCACTGTCTTTTGAGACAACACTTCCTAGGTACAGAAAGTTGTTTAGCAGCGTAGTCAGGCATTCTTCTTTTCAGCGTACAAAGCAACGATTGTGTATAAGGCGCTTCAAGAAATGTTAAACGAAACAGTAAGTACTTACTTACTTTAATCATAATATTTTGTATAGTTATATTTTTACCAATCGCTATTGGTAATCCCGAATATTTACCGGTGAATCCTAACGTTTTAGATTAGACCATGAATAAAAAAAAGCGCATTATTATGCTCGAGATCAAATAAAGTGTAAGTATCTCGTTTATTAATATTGTCGACTTTTTATGCTGTTATGGTTTGATATTTCTTGAAAGTCCTAAATTTTTATCAATGCCAGCACTTGCAACATTATTACATAATCAAGTTTTTTTTTCATAAACTCCGACCGGTTAAATATAAAGTTCATGGCCCGATAAAATATTTTCCTATAAAAAATCAGAATCAAATTCAAGCGCTTCGATAGCTATGTCTAGATTCTAGATCGATGGTAATTTTTTTTATCAAAAGTCTTTTATATTCTTATTACTACTACTATAAATGATTATATTCATTTTTTTTATATCTATGAATCAACTGTGATTTGCGAACTTGCCATGGAGCACGTTGTCAGGCCTGTGTCATCGGTTAATGTTATATGGGATATGTAAATTTTATACTAACGCAAACAAAATGCACCATATATAAACTGGAAACTAAACATTCACTCAACTCATATATAAATATGTTATTCAAACCTCAGCAGGTACACAACTGGTTTATTTATAATAATGTCTTGAATTAGAATACTTTTTTCTCCTTTTTTTTTTTGCTTTAAGCTTGTATTTAATTGAACCTCTGCTAGGCATAGACATAGACATGTAATTAGCATCTTCTCTATATACGAATTTGGAAAAGCTTGTTTTTTTGATTTATGTGCCTTTTGCAGTGGTTAAGATAGATTTAAAGATTTAGCAAAATATTACAGTTCTTTCTTTGTTTTTATAAACCAGCTGTATATACAATCTAGTATTGATCGATCTTGATGGGTTTTCGTTTCTATGCCAAAAATATGACGTGGTTCTTAGATACCTGCACAACAAACTGATGAGCATCAACTAATGAAAGTTAATTATTTATTAATCATGAATTCGGTCGAATATTATGACCAAGCGTCATCAACATCACCAACCAAAAAAAAAAAATCGCACTAAAACCTGTAATATGAAATTTACTAAACATTTAAATCGTATATATTGTTTGTTTTTATTAATTCAAACCAATCGTAGCATTCATCTCAAATAATGGTGTTCCCCATAAAAATAAAAAAAAAATGTTTATGTTAAATTGATCACGTTCTCGACGAATGTCTATATGGCTAAATTTAACATTAATAGTAGTCTGTTGCTTTTATATGTAGTTGACGTCTTTTGACCATATTTTTTAAAATTTCTGAATTTTAATATTAAATCCTTTACCTAGTCTAAGTGGAAAAATACAAAACATGTGTAACAAAATAAAATGTTCGAATAGGTCGTACGGACTGGTTTTGGCTATCTATAATGCAAAAACTAATACGGAATTATATAAACCTATTAAAAGATATTGCTAATTTTAATTTAATTTCATTTTAATTTTTATTTTAATAGAAAAATGTAAACTTAAAAAAAGAGAAACTTTAGAAGAAAGAATATATTGTGATCTTTTTTCGGATACTGGTAAAAAAGAAGCCAGTCGGTGTTCAGAATTCCTTACAAATAATTCTACAAAATTGTGTTCGGAGGATTTAATTAACGAATGATATAACTTTATTAAATTTTTCACAAAAGTTTGAAATTAACAAAATCATAGAACGGATGACACAATATATATTTAGAAATATATATTCTGGAAGGCGCCCACAGCTATTTTTCCATAAAAACCTAGAAAAATACAAATAACTGTGAACCCCTTCCAGATCGTTTCTGAATTTTAAATACATATAAATAATTAATAATTAATAATTATGTATGAAAATGTATCTTCCGCTTGACTTTTTTATAACTTAAAATAACTATAACCCCCAGTTTCACAGGGGAATTTTAAAATCTACTTTTGGATTAAACTTCATCAGTTCAACAATTATTAGCATTTCACAGTTTTGTTTAAACCTTTAACTGAGTTCATTTTGTAGTTTAGGTTAACGACAGCATTCTTCAGTTTAAATATCAACAATTCAAGCAACGCAAAGTTTGGAATCACTTGACAACACTGTGAAATTTCAATTTGACAGCTGTCATTTTATGTAATCACAACATATGGCATTCATTTACGAAGAGGTATTTACAAAGAAGTGAAATATTAATTAATAAATATTAAAAAAAAAAAAATTGTAAATATTTTTAAAATTTTGTCAAGAGTTTTTGAAAATATTAGTGATGAGGAAAACTTTATGTGTAAGAGTGGAAGAAGAGGCAAACGCATTCAATAGAAAACGTAATTACATACTTCAATATTATTCTATTCTTTTCCATTTTTTAAATTTTTGTCGTAACAAAACTTCGAAACATAACAAACTTCTACTGATTTAACAAAACAAAATATATCTTGGTTCGCGTGTTCTTTTCTTCAGCAAGATAGAGAAGACCAGGAAAGATTTCGGAAAAGTAGCATTAAAAATTTGTAGTTCGTACTGAATATAATTACTTCACATGACGTAGTAACTATTTCCAATGCTGCCAACCTTTATTTACACAATTTAGTTAATTTACGTTAAATTTAACTAAAGTTTCGATTACACTGACGAACCGGAAAATTTTAACTTAAAATTTAAACAAAAATTAAAGGTCATCTGATCAATTTTGTTTGTAAAGTAAATAATAAGCAATAATAAAAAGGATTTAGCTATTACAAACTAGAGTATATATACCTAGTATAGGTAATTATAAATTGTATTAATAAAAATACCCTTTAAATAAAAAATTAAAACAGCTCACAAGAAATCACAATTGTTCACACTACATATATCCAAACCTTAAAAAAAATTGTTTCGATTATTTGTTGGCTCAGTTATTTTGAATTTTAAGCTTTCGTTAGTTTTTATTATCGAACGTCTTCTGTAAAGTGTATACATTTTTTTAAGATGAAGAAAAACGTCCATTCGTTTTAATGAAATTTTCGTGATGTCAATACATACCTACTGCCCCTTTCCTCAGTAATTATTTGAAACCATTTAAAACCACACATTTTATTAATAATACGTACCATCAAGATTAAATTTACAAAATAAAAATAAAACGTCTTATTTAATAAAGCATTTTCAAGAATTAAGAAAAATTATTAAAGTTTAAAGATTGGAAGAACGCATCTGAGCAAATCAATTGAAATTTCCATTACCTATTCATTTATAAAATTGAACTGAAGAGGAATATACCCTTGAACCAAAAGACTCAGAAATGTGAGAAATGTACAAGTTTAAAATGAAATAATAATATAAAAATAAAAAAATGTTGAGGTTCGAATGAAACTACAAACTATACAACTATTTCAAGGAAACCAATCCGATCAAGATGACTCATTTGAGAGTGGTGCTTCGTATGGTCTTGAAAGTATCTTTACCGTTACTTTCTTTCAAACAATCTGTCAAAATTAGAATTTATACTTTCAATGCCTACGTATCATGGTTGGAAAATATACAAATGATATTTGGTAATGTTGTAAAAAATTCCCCCAAATAAAATAACTCTGAAATCAAAAAATGATTTTGTACATTTTGTTTTACTCATTCGAAGATTTGTATAAATTTTTTTTGACTGAAAAATGTATTTTAATGAAAATCTGCAACCCAACATCTTTACATTAACAAAAATCACTTAGTGAACCTAATTTAGATCAAAGACAGGTAACAATTTAAAATTTTAGTTGCTAGCCCACACTATGGTCAACTTTTTCAAGAGTCAACACAAAAAAATAACCCGTCTCAATTTGAATTTTAAACAAATTACATTCACACGGGTAGGGTTTATGGTATAGTGGTTATGTTGTTTGTGCCAGAGTATAAAAGTAACTCTCCCATAACCAAATCTAACAGACCAATTTTGTGATTTTCTAAGACAACACTAGAGAGTAGCACTTTTGCCAAAACGAATTTTAATCAGGGAATGTGTCAATGAATAACCGCGCAGACGGAAAAGCGAAATTACTTGCTAATTTGAGGTAAAAATTCAGATTCTTTTTAAACAAAAAATAAGATAAAATTGATTTTAATAATGTTTTTTTGTTTTTATTGCAATTACAGTTTATCAAAGCACCTCTCATCCAAAAAAGGATCTCGCACAAGCAATTGCGGAAATTGTCTAGAAAATTCCGTGCTAGTTTATATCCATAGTGTGCCTTGAGTGCTAAAACTATAAAGTTAGCAAATTCCCATCAACAACAACAACACTTTATCATCAAAATGGTTCAAAAGCAACGTTGTTTGAAGAATTCCATCGCCAAGGATGTCAGTCCAGTGCGTCAATGGGAGAAACAATCTTCAAATGTGGAAGTTGTAAGAAATGTACAAAACTCGTATTCTAAGACCAACACCAACACCAATGACGCTGACAAATGGAAATTTTCGAAAATGATCGCAACTGACAGAAATACATTTAACAATCTTCATTTCTGCTAAATGTATACATAGCTACCTAAATAATACATATTGTGAACCTTGTTTGTGTTAAGTGTTAAGAATAAATTAATATTAAACCAGATGGGAATATGAAATATTTATGTATGAAGTTTAAATCGGTTTCTATCTCAAGTGATTTGATTAGATATATGGATTTAAGTGACATAAAATCTGTTTTAACGTTTTTTTATTTTTGTTTGGAATTATGGACAGAAATGGTGAATATCTTTACTCCGAGGGCCCTAACTTATTATGCTGTGAAAGAATACGAAGTGTCTATAATCGGGATATAAGTAAAATTTTATCACAGTCTATATGGTAATAATAACACATTGAAAAAAAAACACTTAAACTTATGTAAAGCATTCAAATCAGTGAAAATTAAACACCCGGTTTTGTTAAGCGATATAAAATTGTATAACCATAATTTGAGGCCATAACTGATTTTTCTGTTTTTCTTTTTAAAAAGCGAAATTTAGTTTCGAATTCCTTTCAACCTATATAAATCGTGTTATTGTTTATTCTGGTTGAAGAAATATTAAAAAAAAGAAACTATTTTCAGTTTTTGAGAGAATTTTTGTTGATGGCAATATTATAATAGCGCGCACAAATTCGTAAAGTTCAGCTCATTGTCATTGCCTTGGATATTACCAATGGAGACGATTTGGCAATGTCTAGTCAATGACAATAATGATCGGTAGATAAAATGTCGAGGCAGTAAATTTTGACGTTTCACCTTTTTCAAAATGGTTTCTCCGGGATTTTGAATGACATTTGCTTTGTTTTGAAATTAAAGTTGAAAATATGAGAAATTTAGTGAATTAAATATTTTTATTATCAACAAAAGTGAATTTTAGGAACAAAACAACATTTGACAGAGGTCGCTATTGCTATTACTGACATTTGACAACTAAAATTACCTAGCAATGAATTGCCATTGAAATTAGCATTAACATTACCTCAAATATTGCCAATGCAGCGACAACCGTAAAACAAAACTCGGCCCTTTTTGAAACAATTTTTTAATATTGACAGGAATAGAATAGTAGCTGTTTATAGATAAAAGTAGATTTCTGTGTCAATAAATATTACTGTCGACTTTTTAAAAACATTTGCAAAATAAATTAGGCCATTTTGTTTTGTATATTTGTAGATATTAGTAAAAATAATGAGTACCACATATCCGGATGGAAAGAGGTTATTCTATGATAACACACTCGCAGTAAGCCTGCAAAGATTTCGTTGTTTTACCGTGTCGTGGATTTTGGAATGAATTTAATAAATATTAGTCTTTATCCTCAGAATTTGTTTAAAAAAATTAAAATTAAATCTTTCACGACGATAGTTTATTGTTCCTTTTGGAATAATTGGTCTTTCTTCTTATTAAAAACGAAATCAATAACTTAAGAAATTTTTTTTAAATGTTACTGAAATTAAAATGTAATAAAGTCTTCAGTAAATGCACAAGCAGTCGCGTAGCTAGGTTTCGTTACAACCACTTTTTGGATGCCCCTAAGCGTTTTTTTTTACAAAATAAACCAAAAATGTGCATCGGAATATAAGGTAAGAAAATCTAAGTACCATACATAATGTTTTACAAAACATAAAAACAAAATGATTTCAGGATCTTACGATCAAAGATTCAAATTAACACTTTTTTTTTGTTTTTGCTGGAAATGTATTCCATTGTCATTAAAAAGCCCGATAATTTTTAATTAGTTTTAGCCTGTTTCAGATCTGCTGTTGTAACTGAAAACGTCAAAAATAGGAAGCATACATATTATGTACAGTACATTGGTAACATCTGAAAAACTAGGACTTATACATAATGCTGGGTCGTTCTCGTTTCTATCTTGGGCCCCGAATCAATAATGCAGCTAATACCGGGGTAGCTACGCCCTTAATTCGTTCTTATTCTTCTTTTCAAGAATATTTTGTAAAGTAAGAAGGTAATTTTTATTTTAAATCATTATCATTTTTACAATTTTATTTTATTAAATAGACTTTATTTTTTTTTTCTTTAAACAATTTAAAAAAAAAATATTAAAACAGAGAAGAGGAAATATTAATTTGTGCTCTTGAAAAATAATGAACCTGATGTTTTCTGGAAACAAATCAGGACTCCTAGATTATCATTTTCAAGATTCTACTAAAAAGGTTTCTAGGTTGATTGAGGAATAATTTAAATAAATTTGTGGGGCCTATAATTACTTACTTAATTCTTTACTATTCGCGTGTGCGTGTTGTTAGTTGGCAAGAGTGGAGCGAGATGTACAGTTTTCTGCCGAATCCGAATGGCTCACAATAGAGGGATTTTTTCATGAAAAAAGTGTTTGTCACCAGTGTGAGGCCTTAAATCTTAGAAAATATTTTTTGTTTATAGGTTTGGATTTGATTACTTTTTTAATAAAACTCACATCTCTTTAAACAAATATTTTATTTAAGATAAAACATAAAAATGATTTTTATATGTGGTATTTAAACTATTTTTTAGAGTACCTACCTATAATATTGGAAGAAACTATACTGCAGGTACTTTACCTGTTATGCAATTTTATAAACGTCTATATATACATAACATATGTATATACGTATGTATATATGTTCTAAAAACTCTTAAGAATTATATTTGAGTTTACGGGAGAAGCATTTTTTTTTAATGTTGAGGTATATTGGGAAGATATTATTGAGGCAAAGTTTTATAACATTTCATTTTTTCAAAATTCATCTTATAATTAATAATAAACTTTGTTAAGCAATTTGATGAATTTGCCATTTTATAGCTTTTATTTTTCGTCGTATTTTGTTTTTATTTTGGTTTTATTCGGGGCAGATTTGGACTACAAAGATTTTGCCTTCAACCTAAAATATTATTTTTTTTTAATATATAATATATATTATATATAATATATATAATATAATTTCTTTGCAACAATTTTAAAATATTAAAGGAAAATAGTTTTTCAAAAAAAAAATCAAATCATAATTAAACCAAGTAAAATACTAAACGAAGCAACCCGTAAGTATAAATCACTTTGATTTGAGAGAAAAAAACAAATATTATATATATGTAGCAAAGGTAATTGTATTAACTTATTAACTTTTCAAAGCTTCACTATGGATCATCTTTAGAATAATTGTTTGGAAACAAAGTATTAATAGTACCTACCTAATTGAGCTGAAAAAAAAAAACTAGTTTGTCAAGTTCCTTCCGTCGTAGCTGAGCTATATAATAAACGATACAAAACCTTATTAAATCGACACGCCCCAAACAAGCTACATACATACATATGTATGTAAATCCGATTTTAATTTAAAATCATTGTTCAGGTTAACACAGCCTTCAAGTTAGAACAACAACTAATTTTTATAAAGTATGTAAATATAGACATTTCAAAGAAAATATTATAAATTCTATTTGGAAAACTCACATTAGATGATTCATTGTAGTTATAATATTTCTTTTTAATTGTGCGAGTCTTATCTAAAATCATTCTATAAACAGTTCAGCAGAAGTATACGTATAGAAGAGAATCCTTAGTTAATAACACGCTGTATATATAGGTAGTAAGAAACTCATATAAGTGGGTATCAAAATTTGATATCAGTTCATAAAAGTAACTTTGTATAGGGAAAAAGATTACTTATGGTTTACCCACATGAATTCATTAATTTTAGTAAACTTTAAAGAAAAAGCCTATATTTATAAAGAGTCTAAGCATGACATTTTGACTGTTTGTTAACTGTTCTTTAACTTTAATGTATCAACAACAACTACGTCACATTCGGCACAAGTAATTTAAGCAATTTATTAGGAAAATGGCATCAAAATGTCAATTTCAATCAACAGTTTTAAGTATTTAGAGGACAATATACCAACAAATTTCCTAAAGAAATATCGAAAGATACATTTAAGAGGAGAATCGGTTCAACCTAGTCGAACCACACCAATTTAAACTCGACGCGACGCAGATATACAAAGGATTTGGCTCGTTCAGAAAAATGAGATCTCAGAGATTTTTCTCACTCAAAAAGTGGAGCAAGCGAATCCAGGACTTTTTTTCCCCATAGTTTTGACAGCAAAACTGAGAAATTTTGATGAGAAATCCTGATGTTCATGTAACTGAGATTGCTGAGCTCTCCGATATCTCATTTACCTGATCGTACCTATTCGTTCTTCGACGCCGAGTTCAAGCTTGCGTCGATTCCCCATATATGTACATAAGACTATTGTATGCGCTTCGGAAGAGACAGAACTGCAGCAGAATTCTTTATATAAAATACATAATGTGGATATGCATTTACAAATAATACTTACCGACATGATGTTAATCTGTTAAAAACACTTCTTTCTATTTCCTTGATCAAGCAATGAATAATGGCTATGAATTACATTACCCTGTTTCCTGTCTGCAAATCAATACAATAAATATCAATTTTAGAAACCCCCTATCATCACTAGGTATTGCAAAATTTCAACTGAAACAATTTTTTTATTTTTGCAAAATCTGTGCCACGTGTCATGCGGTTGCCCTGAACATTTTGAAAATAAATATTCCCATTAGTAACAAACATACAAAATTAATTTAATTTAATATAACCTACACAATAACAAAAAAAAATACATATGTATGTATATCGCACATACGTGCGTCCATCATATTATGAAGCCTAAAGGTTTCAAAGCGTGTGCCAACCATTCGAGCTTAAAAAAAAAAAAGAAAAGTAAACTGAAAACTGCGTAGCGTATTGAGGAGAGCCTCCTCCTATAAATCATAGTTATGTCACGTACTTTGTAGCAAAGTTTGTCATCTGGAATATGGTTATGGTATCAATCATTTCTGTAGCCACACAACCACAATTCAATTTCAGTGACCCACAAACTTTTTGTTTTATATATGTAAGTTCCCTCATCATCAAGAAGTGCATTTCACTCATTTCAGTGACTTGTCATGTAAATCTAGCCAACGGATTTCTATTACAACGAGCACAACAACAATTCAACAAGTTTAGTAGGTTCATTTGAATTTAAGTGTCTCGTGAAATAAAATGTTTTTATTGCATCAGCCGATTCGGTTCGCTTTCGCTGTTTTTCTGTGTCTTCTTTTCTGATCAGTATATTTCAAGTTAAGGATTTTAGTGAGTGGAAATTTCCAATCGATAAAATTATCGTTACGAGTAAACTCGTAACCTCACACCCGCGAGTTAAAGTTGTAACACAAAGGTGTAACACGCACCGCACACACACTGCATAAGGTTCATTAAATATAAAACTATCGTGACAAATGTGTGGAATGTCTTTTCTTATTCTAAATCAGAACTTCCTGCTTCCATCTTAATTGAATTGTTTCCGATAAAAAGATAGGAAACTTAGATCCTCGTATCTCGCATACCTACAAGCTACAACATATTCCCACAAACAATCCTAATTAAGGATAACAATAAAGGGATGCCTTCCTACTGTGTGTGTTGATGCTTGGGTTACACTTGTCTTGTTTTCGGTTGAGTGGGTGTTCATTCATATTGTTACATGTGGTGGCAATGTGAAAACGTTTTCTCCCTCCCCCATATACACACTCATAATATGTATCTGGATGTTCGGCGTCAGCAGTCATTAAATTATCACACGCTTAACTTCAAAACAATTCAAAATTTCGCTTATCCCAATCCAATCCCCCGCAATATGCTGCCCGCATTACATGAGTCGAACATGGTTATTACATCAAGGGTACATTACACACGTTAAATCTAATACCCGATCTAAGGAATGGATGATGAAAAGCAGTGATGTTATAGGACTGAGAAAATTTCTGAATTTAATTTTAATTTTAAGCTGAACAGATATTTTTGTTGTTTTATCCTTCGAGTTAATTAGGCTAATCCGCATGAATCCTGATGTGGAATCGGCTAAAATGATAAGTGATTGTCAAATCAACCTTAGTCACGTGTGATTGTTAATGAGTTTTCCGTCTGGGTAACGTGATTTTTCAATTGAATACTTTCAAATGACATTTGTCAAAAATATGGTTGCCATAGTGAAGATTTCAAATATTTGTTATAACTTACAAGCTATCGAAATTATATAACGAAAATGACGTCTTTGCAATTAAATTCTTATATTTTCTTCATATTATGGGATATAGGAAACTTTTTCATTCACAGGAATATTTATTTTTATTTATTATGAATGGTTAAAAAAGAACTCAGAACTCTAGAACAGGTAACTCTAGTCTTACTGCGGCAGAAATGTCAAATGTGTTGGAAAATTACAATCACATTTTTGATGTGATAACTTTTTAGCTATCAAATGTGATGTAATCTTACAAAGACGAATTTGGTTGATTTTGTGTGACAATCACCTTACACGATTCACCCCTCTTTTGAAGACTGCTTCTTGATTTAACTAAAAAAAAATATATCCAGAGTAAACTAACTCCGGTTTAAGTCACTACTAATAAACTTGGCATTAGACCAATATAGGTAGTTGGTCCATTGTGATACCAATGAGTTTGTAAATGACAAGATACGAGACTTTTTTGAAAGTCTCGTCTCGTTCTCAGTGGGTTTGTTTATATTATAGGATAATATTGATCTATAGAGTTTGAATCAAGAAGCTGCTTAATATTTTTTTATTTATTTTATATAACTAATTTAAAAATGCATGTTTTTATTTTTAATATTTTTTGACGAAACCACGTAGATGCAACGTGACTCTCAATAAATTTCAGCCAAAAAGTTATGCATCTATTAATAATTTGCTACAATTATAAATTTTGCGAACTGGATAAACAATAAACTGCTGCAGAACGAAAAGCAGAATGAAATTTTTTATTGATGATTTTGTTTTTGTTTGTAATATTAAAATTTTTTTTTTATATAAAATTCATTATCCCTTTACCGGTCTCTCTCACTATCTCCATGAATCTATTCAAATTTTGTAAAAAAAAAAGTATAACATCACTGTCTATTTTCTTGTATACACATAATGGTTTATTGCACAAAGCTATAGTGAACACATTACATAATCGGCTTCGAACTGATTTACTTTACGATTGCTGGACGAGTCTGGAGATGCCATTCGATCCGAGAGGACATCAAATGCAAAGGGATTTGCTCATAAATCATAATCGAAACATCGGTTCCAGAACTCCATCAGTATAATACTTGACCCCAGCGGGAATGCCTTTGTAGCATTATTACATCATTAGGGTGATGACGATGGACGACGACGAAATATGTGGTCTGGTCATATATAGTCGTATGTCGTATCCCTACATATAAAGCTTTCGTCAATTTATTGGCCAAATAGCTTATGATGTTGTTTAGCTGGAGAATCTGGAATAGGTATATCCCAATCATATACAAAGTCATTACCCGGTTTTTCTTTTATGAGCGAGTTTTGCATGGTCATTTAGCGCTGCTGATGGGAACCTTGTAATTTCGATAAAATAAAAAATTGTTTTGGGGTTAAGGGCGCATGCCTTTCAATTTGATATGAAGATGATGTGGATGGTGGTGGTTTAAATGTAGTAAGTATTTTTATTCTGACTAGACACGAAGATTGATTATATTCTGCCACTATTATCCCCAAGGGGTGAGATTGAGAGAATGGGGTTGGTAAAGAGTTGGACAAAAGAAGTTGGTGATTTTGTTGTATGGCAAAATTAATGGAATGGATCCACTTCTTTATTGAACTTCAGAAGCTCCTCTTCTTCGGGTTCTTCTTCAAACATCCTTCTTCAGAACTCCTGCTCTTTTTCGAGAAATAAATTGATTACTGTCACGGAAGTATCGCAAAAGAATTAAAACTTTTATCCCTTTTGGCAAAATATTTCTCATACAGGAATCTTTCATTCTTCCTTATACTCGACACACAATACTGGATGATAGATCACGTGAGAATGAGAAGCACATGCAGTCTTCAAGGAAACAAATACAATTTCCGGAAAACTTCAATACACAATTGCTTTTGGTCTTATAGATACATTTGCACTGCAGAAAGGTAAGTTAGTTTTTTTTGTGTAGATATTCGAGCTTAGCGTAAGGTATTTCGATTTATATTTCAAAACCTGTTCGGAAAAGGGGAAACTGATAGACAGTAATTAAATATAATATCTACAGATTTAACGTCACGGCAGCTATAATGGGAAATCAATGCATTTCCGGTGTGATGAGGAAGTTTTTGAAAACAATGAAAATTTGTCTGAGTAAAAAAAAAAAAGATCAATTCGAAGCTTAAGCTGTGTTGCATTTAGAATCGCCAGTTTTGAAGAACAAATTTTAATAAATTTACTGAGGTTTTTAATGAGAAGAAATTTTTGTCTTTCAGGAAACAACGACATAACTGAATAATAAAGTCGAGAATATTCACCTGTTCAATTTTAGGAAGACATCAATACATTTCGTCATTTTTTTTCAATTTTTTTTTTTCCGAAAAACTTACAACTAACTTAAAGCTAGACAAAAATTCATAAAAACTAGCCTACTTAAGTTAAGCTATATCTTAACACTAATGCCTTTCGGCATAAAAACTAATTTAATACTAAATTCTTTATCGGTTTTATTTTTCACCAAGAAATAATGGATAGAAAAAACTTGGTAACAATGTCATTTTTTTTTAATTTAAAACTTACTACTACTTAAAAAATAAAAACTACTTACTACTAATTAAAACTACATATGTACTTAAGATTACTTAAAATACTTAAAATTACTTAAAACTACATAAAAACTATAGAACAGCCACAGCAGCATTTTCGGTTTTATGTTTTTTTTTGTGATTTTTATTGATTTTATATTTTTTTTGGATTTATTAAGTTTTATAATTTTTGTTTTTGGTTTTTTTAGTTTTATAATATCAATACATTTCGTATCTATATCATTATTGCTGACCAAAGATACAGATATTATGAAACTTCCTTAAGCTTCACGCCTCAAAACCTATTTGTTTACATTATTGTCTTGTTTAACTACGTTTCATGTCGTGTCGATGAATAGATGTGAATTACAAAAAATTAACGGGATGATTTTTGTTTTGTTTTGACAAACAAAATTTTGTTAACAAAACGCACTCATCTTAAAATAATATAAATTTAACTCACCAGTTTTTCACCACGAAAATTGAGGTGGATTTAAATGGGTGTGTTGGAAAGATAAAGACTTAATTTTGCAAACTGAATTGTGAGTTTGGAGCAAACTCAATATTGTCAGTGTATAAAATGTTAAAAAATTCAAAAATCTGAAAACATGTTTTTTTTAATCGAAATTTATATTTATTTGTTGTTTATTATTTTATTTAAGAATTGTTTTTTAATGCAATACTATTTAAAATATTTAGAAGCACTTTAGATTGCAAAATTGTAACAACATAAATCCAGCCATTAAAACGCTCTTGGTATATATACATACTTCCAAAATAAAGTAATTTTCTCGAAAAAAGTCCTTTTTCCCTAATGCGAATAATTTAACAAAAACTTGAAACCATGCAATCACTTTGGCCAATATATTTACCAAATTTAATCAAAATTGATAAAGCTATTTTCGTGAAAATTTGAAAAAAAAAAACTGAAATCATTGTTTAACACCAAATCAAATTTCTCCTCTGGAGAATCGCATAGAAATTTCTGTACCAAATTTTAAACAAAAATGTAGGTCCACCTGTTTGGACTCTACCTTAAATTAAAGTTGAAGCAAGGACGAACATTACCAACGGAGGCCGGTATGTATTTTAGTGAGGTAAAATATTGAGTATTTTTAGTGTCTTTGGATTTCGGTCTATAAATTCAACATAATAAGAATTAGATTTTACAATTACAATTACAATTGAGGACCCAATCTACGCGCTGTGCCATAAGAAAGCTGAATTCGATCTTGGATCGATAATGTTATAAATTAATGTAGGTACAGTTGCAGTTCGCCGTCTTAATACCAAAACTACGGCCAAAATTATCCAGTATCTTATTCCTGCTTTTAACTGACAAGGAACACGCTTTAAGAACTTTATTCAAAAAGCAAGAGTCAACTACCTTTTTAAATGCCAATGCCCCTTTTCATATTCTTTTCAATAATGCAACTTGTCGTTCAACCTAAAATTATGCAATAAAATTGAAAAGTGGAAAAAAAATTCCAAAAGCATCTCCAGACATCATCATCATTCACTTCTGTATAGAAAAAATAAATTCTAAAATAAAACTTCTCATTCAACGCAACGGGAGGGGGTTGAATATCTACAAGTTTAAAGTGCTGCCGCAACTAATGCGATATCATTAATCTGTCATTACATTTAAATCCACTTGTATACCAACGAGAAGCACTCATTTTATTTCCGCTCGAACGGACACAGACAGTGTCAACTTATAGGAAACTGCCTTTGACCACAAAAACATATGCCGTAGGCATCATCATCATCATCATCTGAGCGTAGAGAGTGATGAGCGGAACTGAGTCAGGAAGCTGCAATTTTAAACGACATTTCATGTCACGTGCTTTTACACCTCCCCCTTTCGCCTTTGATATAAATAAAATGGCTCAAAGTTATTTTAACAGAGATGTCACATACGCCACGTGTCCTGAACGTGTCCTTAGATAGAATTTAGGGCTTAATTTTAACATCAATTTTATGTTCGCACTGTCACCTGATTTAAAAACATATTAATGGCTTTCGATTTATCAGAGGAACGCACCGCATTCGATTGGCACAGGCAAAAGTTTAAATGACAAACTACTGTCCATTGTGTTGGCCAGTTCGGCAAATGCCATTTAAAATATTCCAACTTCCAACTATACCTATACTCTCGCTTTATCTCTGACTGACTGCTGTCCTCTGGGCATGAGACAATTGGTTTTAATTTATTTTGCACAGGATGTGACTGACTGACGCAATTAACCTACCCAGCCAGACAAAATGATATTTTTCAAAATTGAAATTTATAAATTTCGAAACGAGCTGTTTTTAGCCCGAACCAAACCGAACCGCCCCACCATAATCGTTCCATCCCATCACTTCACCACTGTGGTGAATTTTTACATTAATTTTTGCAGGCAATAAATGAATGTGTCAGAATTTATTACCACAACAGGCAAAGGCGAGAGTGGCCTTTGATGCTCCCTGCGGGGATGCTTTTCCAACTTCCTTGTTTTCCACGCACTCCGCATCGCATCCTGCAAATGAAATGTCTTTGCTCTTCCCGAATCCCGATTTCGACACTTGGCAAAGGATTCAATCAAAGAAGTGTTAAGCTCTCACTCTCTCTCTTTATGTTTCTGTGCCTTGTAATAATGATGACAGGATAATCAAAAATGTGTTTCCTTCGTCATGTCATCGCCATCATCATAGTCGGCATCGTCGCCTGCGTAATTAAAACATCTCCACAGGTGATCTCTGATGTCTTACCGAAATGTCACTTCCAGCATATCCTATATCTTGATAAACCAAACCCGCATCATGTATGTAATGTACAAACATAGGTATATTACATTTTGATTTCTGTTTTTTATTTCAAAATTCTCCAAGACTCCAAGTATTTTTATTTGGGTGTTAAATGGTATTGGTTCTCAGTTTCCACCCCCATTCCCACAGGAAAAGTGTTTACCTTCACATCTCTATTAAGAGACCATTAAACACTTAATTCAGACAACAGGCGTTTTATCGTGTAAAAAATATTCGCAAATTTAATCCTCTTCCCTCAATCTGTCAGCAAACATATTTTTTTAAAGAGAGAAATTTCCACACTGATGGTATCAAAATATATATGTGGAGAAAGGAGCAAAAAACACATCATCCCTTCTTGAGAGGACGACGATAAATCACAGAGACATGATAATAGCCGTCAAGCACGTGCCACCCTCGTCACAGTTCTCGCCTATTCAGTTGCAATATTCTATCCTTGCTATAAAAGAACAAGTGCTACAACCCCTTTTCCTTTTCGTTCATTTCAATTACAACATTAACCACCCCCTCTTATAGGAAGGTTTTATGTAGGTATACAATAAAATGTGATAACTCCTTCAAAACGAAGTCACAAAGCCGATTGCCACCACGTAAAGGATATATAAAATTTTCAGTCTTTTTGGCTTTGTGAGAGTCAAAAGCGTGGGACATTTTTACGCCAAAAAATAAAAAATAAGGAATACTTTTAGTCCGACACAAAAACCCAAAAGGGCAAACGGTTTAAAATGGAACACGCGAATGTTCAATTAAGAAGAAATTAATTACTCTCCTCAGTATCGGACTATAATTTGTATAAAGAGGCCCATGAGAAAACAAATAAATTGATGGCGTAAGAGTATGTAGAAATCAGGGCCTTATTATGGCTATTTTGCACTCTCGGTCTCTCTTGTATTGTTGGTATGGAATGCGACCTACAATTTTCTGCTGGGTCCGAACGGCTAAAACGCACTTGAAGGATTTGGTATTAAATCTATTAGAAGCTGAAAGTTTAGAAATTGGTTAAGGGGAAAACTGCTCACCCCGCCATATATAAAATTTGCAGTGTTAAATATAAAAAAAAAAATTCATGTACCTACATACATAGGTAAGTTATTAAATAAAAATAATTGAAGAAGTGGAGGAAATTAATTAAAGATTTTTTAATCTTCCAAACAAATTTCAGTTTCAGAAATCTTACAGCCCAATTCATAAAAATGCTTAAGGATCTCTGAAATTCACAAATCAACTAATACGTTGATCAAAAATTATAATTCACGCATTAAAATATTTTATTAATACAAAATTCACCTTAATTCACTTAATTGTTTGTTAATTCACCTACTGGAATGAATTAGCTTATTAAGATAATTTATGTTTGATTTGAATTTATTAATAGGGGTGTTCAGGATGAAGTCACAAAACCCAAAAAAGAAATTGTTTGAGAAATATGCGAGAATGCAATATGGGTTAAGAATACCTAGTGTATAGCCAAATTATTTTAACCGTTAACGATATATGCGGAAATAATTTAAAAATAAGACAATATTTCTTTAAAAACAAATTCTAATTCCATATTTGCATATTTAAATAAAAAAAATTAAACGAAATTTTCTTTCAATCACTCATATTAATTAAAATCATAAGAACAGTCTTTGAGATATAAAGCGATTTCTTTTAATAATGGGCAAAACAAAAATGGCTCCGCGAAATTAGGCCCAGGAAATAAGACCCCAAAGAAAAAATGAAATAACGAAAATTCTCAAATTTTGAGGTGTTATTTCTTTTTTTAGATGCTTATTTCATATTTTTGGGGGCCTTGTTTGATAATGAAATAAGGCCGCAGTGAAATAGGACCTCAACACTAATTTTGGGGTTTAAATTCATTTTATTTTAAAAAACATTTTGGGGCCTACTTCATTTTTCTAATTGTCATTCTCAAAAAGTATTACAAATAAATTTTTAATGCTTGCAGGGCAACATAATAGCTTTCATTTCATATTCAAAAATAAAATAAATATAGCAATAAAACAAATTGGGCTATTATTTCTTTTTTGAAGAAATATAAATATGAACAAAATAAATTAGTTTCTTATTTAATTTAAATTTGGTAATTATGGCCCAATTTTTGGGCCTTATTTCCTGGGGTATAATTTAGTAGAGCCAGCAAAAATAAGTTTTGGGAGAGGGGTTTTAGTTTGCAAAAATCTGGTGGGTGACATTTTTTTTTGAAAAAAAAAATAATATGTAGGAAAAATTAGATAGCTAGTTTTCAAAATGTTTAACAATAAAATGAATATAAATTCAATTTAAAAAATAGAAGTATGTACTAACACACATACAGGTTTGAAACAATCTGAATAGAATTATTCCTTTTTCGTGACCTTTAATTCAAACAATCTGAATAGATTTTTTTTTTTTTTTAATTTTGAATTGAAAAAATTTTAGCCAGGTTTAAAAAAAATATCATAATTTTTTAAATGATGCTGTTTTTAAATATTTGATCCCTTCCAAATAATTTTTTTCTTGATGTCCAAGAATCATTTCCCAAAGTATTGACACTTGAACTAGAAACACCCTGTAAACCAACATCATTTAAAAAATTCTATTTCTTTCATTATATAATTTTTAACATAAAACAATATAGCCTCTGTAGGAATCAAAATTCATTTATTAGATAACCAAAACAATATACGAAAAATTAATAATCAAAGGCCCTTGCATACGGGTGGGTCCTAGGCGAACGTATATAGATAACCCCCTGAATTCCAACACTGTATCTTCTAAACATCATTGCAATAACAGAGAGAAACGAACACCTTCTGGATAATATCTAATTTACTCAATAAATTGTTTTGGCTAAAAATTTATGAAATTTGAAAAGTTTTCGGAAAAGTTAAATAATTTTATATATTTCATTGGCACTCTGCCTCTCCATACAAAAAAAGGACTCCGGATTGTGCTGGCTCGGCGGCGGAGATGGTTTATAAATGATTAAGAAAAAATTCTTAATAATAACGGGGGCGCGTTAGTATGCAGTCCTTGTCTGTCATAAAATTAACTGAACTTACGATGGAGATAAATTTAAGAAATCGTGCAATTACCAGTGAGCCCAAACAATCTGTGCACTAAATAAACTGTATAAAAGCAAAAACAACCTACACACCCTTATATTCCTAATACTCGTATAAGGATGAAGAAAGTTCATTCTTCTGATTTTGCTAATAATTACAATCTGGAAATTTTATTAATTATTATTATTATTACCGAAGCATTATTGTTTATGACGTCATCTGCTATTGATTGCCAACACTTTCATTCACCATCATCAGGATAAAATACTATAAGGATCGTTGGATTCAATTGCTATGGCGAGGTATTCGTTGTGTCGTATTGTGTCGTGTCGTGTTGTGTGGGCAGAATGATAGCCATCCGGGAATACCCATGAGAAATGATAACACAATGAAGTGTAAATGGGAACAATTCCAACTTTGGTCGTTTGGTGCCATTTCGCAAGAGCAAGAAATGTAAAAAAAAAGGATTGTGTCGATTTAAATTTTAAATTGCACACACATGATAAGGAATCAGAGTTACAGTCTCCTTTATATTTTCTTTCTTTTTTCTTTTTTTTTTTGGCACATGTTTGAAAGTTATCGATTTAGAGAGGAGAGGAGGATATTTCCCTTTTTAAGGTCGGTTGGCCATTTGCGTGAATGGTCTGCAATAGCGATAAGCATTTTTTTCGACAAAGAGATGTTGGTCGTTTAGGTTTTAAAAACGTTTTTAAAATTCATCACACGTGAGATTGGAATTGGTTTTTGAGGATACAACCTTATAAATCTGAGGAGGGATATAAGGATTAATGCAAGATAATATTGTATTCTCATTTTATGTGTGCATCCTGTAATCTATGAAAACCATTTCAACAGAATCAAAGGTTGGTTGGATGGAGTTTATCTTTTTTAACAATCTGGAGGTTTATTTTTGATATGGAAAATGTACTAAAATGGAGGTAGAGAGATAAAGTTACATAAGCCAATAAGATAGATAGATATATACTTTATTTTTCATAGATAGAGGCTTTACAATATAAAAATACGCAGCTTGCTCAGAGATTTGATATTTAAATTATATCTTACAACTGAAAAATTTTATAATCTAGAATTAATTTGGAAGTGAAGATTACATTCGAAGGAAAACTATGTTAAAAAACCTTCATTTAATTTGGATTTAAATGTATTTAGTATAAAAAAAAATGACTAGATAAAAACTTAAAAACTAGGGAATTACCAGGTTGGTATACAATTATTTGTATATATAAATAATCAAAAGTAAATAATAATTTCATTAAATTCAACAAAAAATAAATAAATAAATAAATATATAATAAGTTAATAAATAAATAAATAAATAAACATATAAAGAAATCAACAAATTAATAAATAATGAAATGAATAAATAAACAAATAAATCAATAAACACATAAATAAATAAATAAATAAATGAACAGATAAATAAATGAATAAATAAATAAATAAATAAATACAAAATTAATAAATAAATACAAAAGAAAAAATAAATTAATGAACAAACAAATTAATAAATATGTAGATAAATAATAAAATATATAAACATGTAATTAAATTAATACAATTGAAGTTATTATTGTTTATTGGCTTTTTAAATTTTGTATTAATACATTTTTTGAGTCACTTCATCTTAAATAAAATCTTTGATTGAGAATTTCAATTTTGCCTGCAACTTGATGTACCTTAGTTTCTTCATGTAAAAGTTGGGTGGAATAATGCCATGGTAAATTTGTCATCATTTTCAAGGTTTGGTTTTGTGAAATTTGTAGTTTTTTGATGTGTGATTTTGCGCAAGTGCCCCATACTGGACAAGCATAGAAAATTATGGCTTGGAAAATTACTTTAGAGATTATAATCTTATTAAATTTACTCAGGGGTGATTTCCTACATATGAGAGGGTATAACATTTTAGTAGCAATGTTTAATAAGCTAATAATGATTTCGGTTTTAACTTTAAGTGAAAATATTTCCTGTATTTTATGTGAACTGTAGTTTTTAACCAATTTTCCGCGAAATTAAGGTAAGATTCCATTACTTGCATAAGCGTGAACTAAAGTGTTAAACATCTAAAGCGTAAAACACATGTGAACAGTTAAAAATATATGCATCTGTAATAGTTACCTTAATACATATGTATATGTAAAACAAGTAACTTATTTGTTCAAAAAGATAAAAATGTACGCATGTAGTATTTGAAAACAAAGCAGAAGGTGTTTCTACATGGTATAGGTTAGCTAGGTAGGATGCTTAAAATTTCAAAATGATGAAATTCCCTGAAACGGTTATCAGAAAATGTCGCCAGTGGTGAATTTATGTAGTTTTTAATTATTCGATTTATCGCGAGTATGAAGAATGGGTGGGGGTTGAAAAAGAAACATACATAATTAAGGTATGTCAAAGCTTTATCTTGCTCTAAAAATTACTTATTTTTTTGTGATAAGACCAATTTTTTAAAAGCAAAATCACACAAAACTGATATTTAAAAACTTTTTCGAGTACATAAACAAATACGTAAGTCATTTCAATTGGAACTCTTTAACTTAATAAAAAAAACTTTTTTTTAATAAAAAAAAGAAGCGAAATCAATTATTGTAAAAAAACATTGAATATTTTATGGTAAGTTTTTGTTGTAGTTCCAAGAATGAAAATTTTTGCTGTTTTCATTTGTATATATTATATGTATATATTTGTTTTAATTATTTCTTATGCGTTTTTTAATGTTTTTTTTTTCAGCCGTAGATATAAGTAGCGTGACTGGTCAAAAACAAAGATATTCCGATTTTTGTAGGAGAGGTATGATTATCACTTTATGTGTCATATAGCTATATGTACATGTCAAATATGTACCTAAAAATAAGAAAAAATGCTCAATCATTTGCTCTCAGCCAAATACCTTACCAGCTGAATACTATAGCTCATATTAGGACTACACAAAATTAAAGGTACGAAAATAATAAACCTGTACAGCGCTACAAAGTTACGCAAACTTCAACTTAATGCTACAGCTAGAGAACTCATGATAAAGGCTTTTTTGTTCGCTCTATGTAACTAAATCAGTGAATTATTTTCTAACATCTAGTTTAATGTTTATATTTAATCCCTAAAAATCTTATATATATACATTATACAGGTTCATAGTCAAAGCAAACTTAAAATAAAATTTGATTTATATCTTTTTTTTATATACATACATGTAGGTATATGTAACATCCTTAGGTAAACCCATTCCTAGATATATAAAATAAATGGATGAAGTATTAGTCCCTGTTCAGATTAAGTTAGATTTCTGTAAAGTTGATGGGTGGTTCGTTTCGTCTTTTTATCTTTTTATCATGTTTTTTGTTTCGCATTCTATTGTATTCACATTTATTTAATTTTTTGTTTTTATTTTCGTTAAGTTTACTCATTAAAATTACCAAATTTTAACTTCATTTCGTTTTAAATTGTTTCATTTTCAATTATATCAAATTTTTCGAAGTCAAAGTGAACTGATTTTGTATTTTTGCTACATATTTTTTATTTAATTGGAAATTGGTATATACCAAATATGAAAACTTAAATTTGCAACTTTCTCAATTCCTGTCTTATCCCATTTAGTCAGAAGAGGTAATTTACTTAAAAATTTGCGTAAAGAATATTAAAAAAAATCACAACTGATAACTTTTAATCAAGGATTAATCTTTAGCAATAGAAGAAGAAATACTGCATCAAAAGTTCAATTTGAAACAGTCCATAAGTATACAGGTCTTCAATGGAACAATCCGAACTGAAAAAGAATATGTTAATTTTTCTTGCGTGCTTTAGAAATTTGGGAAGAATGCAGTCTAAAAATTTATAAAAAGGACTCTTAAAACTGAGATAAATACTAGACACAGTCCTCAGTTATCTTCTTATATTTTTTAAATTGATCCAAACTAACACAAAAATCTTAAACAGCCTTAAAGATTCAGTTATCCGACGTATTCGAGTCTGATAAAATTACTGAAAATCTAGTACTAAGAAAATCAATTTCTAATAATTTCAAAAATTGAAAGACCTTTATGAAATGAGTCCATCAGAATATTGAAATTGGTTTATGATACGAGTATAATTGAATCTAAGCCCAACTAAGTATTAAAAAAAATATGATCCGGTATAAATATGCACATCCTTGTCATGCAAATTAACCAAACAATATATCCTTGGCTTAAATAAACTATATGTGTGTTCTGAAATATTTGTGCAATCAAATTCATATTCATATTGATTTAAATTCTTCAAGCAATTACTTTATCAAGAAGGACCATAGCAATTCTACCCATCCCCCTAAAAACTGTCACTTTCAATTTTCCATATACATTTTGGCTTCTTCTTCTTGTGGATCTTTCTGGATAATGACACCGAAACCAATCATCATAATTATTTTCCAATCGAGACACCTCATAGTTTATTCATGAGATTTTAACCAGAACAATACTCCTCTAGGATAATCGCCACCCGACTTCCGTCAATAAAACTCCCATCGAAAGATCATAATTTTGCTCTTTGATCGACAGCTGTCAAGTCATAAATTTGAATATCTTGTAATAATTTTATTGGTTTGCTTCTCATACTTCTGCATATACAAAGGTACACCCGAGATACACACCACTTCCGTAACAGCATCAGCAACGGGAACAACTCCAGCTATATATGTATACCAGCGGTGGCGGCGACACAATTTAAATGTAGTCCTTTCAGAGATTCAGAGTTCACCCCCTTGGTAACCGATTTCAAACTGCCATTGTATTATTTAAGTGAATGATGTAAAATAAAAAAGCAAAAAATAAAACACAACAAAAAAAGAACTGGCCCGCCATTTGAGCATCATCGTTTTTAAGTTCATCGCTCGAAACCCGCCAAATACGTATCAAACAATTATGTCGAGTTTTGTTCGCATTCAAAAAAAAAAACAGAAAAAAACATTTAAATGCTTTTCCACTCGCCAAGCATTCACTCCGACCGCGACCTCCTCCTTAAAAAAAAAAAAAAAATAAAATGTGAAATGTACATATACCTACAATCATTGCTTGGAATGGGATTACTCTACGTTTTTCTGCGCGATTTTTTTTTTACTGTGGGTTTGTTTAAAAGCACAGCAAATTGTTTTATTCCATGAGGTTTTGTTTCTGGTTGTTTTGCAATTATTGATGATAGCAAAAAAAAGGGGATGAAATAAACGGCAACCCTGCGCTCACTGCTGAACTCACTAGACGCGGCAGCGGATCTGTGCCGGATATTTGATGTCTTTTCAATCATATGTACGTTTTGGATGCACAATGCGCTGAGCGGAGTACAATTTTATTCATAATTTGTGCCGAGGTGCGGAGAACACACCCTTTAACCTCTAAGCATATTATTCGTTTGGAATTCGTCCTGTTTAACCTACTGCCACGACAACGATGACTGCATCAGCATCATTATGGTCTCGTTTTAGCGATTCTATTGTTGGTCGTTATAGGTAGCTGCTGTCGAGCTGCTTTTTAGCTGTGGTTTTAGTACCTACATCGTTGTATATGAAATTGCAAAATAAATTTAAAGTTGCCAGATGTGATTTATTCAAATCCCGGCTGATACCAATAAAAACGGAAAAAATAATACGACTGTATGCAAATTATGTATTCGTAAAAAACTCAATCTAGAGATTTTGATCAAACTTTAAGTCAAAAGCCGAAGACTCGCAATTCTGTATACATTTGTCTGTTAACCTGTCTATCTGTCCGTTCGTCTGCCGACTAAACGCATGGCATGGTTCGATTTTCTTTAAAATTTTTACCTAGCATTTTGTGGGTATTCCCAAACATTTCTTTAAATTTTATGACCAAAAATAATGGTATCCCACAAATTTTTTTTTTTTGTAATTAAAGAAAATCTTATTTTTCTCAAAAACATGCCACGTGTTTTTTTAATTCAGCGATATTTATAACATATACATACATCTACTTTTGTGTAAAAAAAAATTCCGAAAATGGTAAGGTGTAATTTTTAATTTTTTTTTTTTTTTATTTTCGATTTTCTCGGCAACCCTTAAAATTACTTTTATCAATATTTTATGGACAATGTCTAATTTTTAATTTTTTTGTGACGTTTAAAAGACTTTCAAATCTGTTTTTGAAAAATTCGAAAACCACTTGGTCGATTTTTATTAAACTTGGAATTCAGCGATTTTTAAAAATTTCCTGGCAGATTTTAAACAAAAAATATTCTTATATGAGCAATAATAACGGTACCTCCTATAAAAGTGCTTACAACCGTTAAGAAAAATCTTATAATTCCCGAAAACGATTCCTACGACTTTGATTTAAATTTAAATAACATTGCATAAAGAAATTCTAGATTAAAACTAAAAAATTAAAATTGTGTTTGTAACTCTGCATTATAATATATACTAAAAACAAGGGTATACCAAACTTAGAGTAAATATACATTATGTGGCAACTCTGACTTAATTCGAGGTCGACATGATGACGATATTATGTCTTCGGTGTTGTACTGAGTGAGGTTCGCATATTATTCGCATCGAGTGTGTGTGGTGAGTTCTTTTAACCCCGATTGAAGCAAACCAAAGAGAGAGAGAGTTGCTTAAAGTGTTAAACAATACGAAAACATTTGCTGGTACTTATGTTAAGCCACTGCACCATATTATACACAATATATAACATCTTTGCAACTTGGGTCTGTGATGATGTGGCTGATGAGGCTCTAGTTCTTTTATGTTAGTTGCTGAAGAGCATAAGTGTCCTCTCCAGTTCCAAAATGCAGATATTATCACTCCAATTAAAATGAATTTCATGATCCAGATACATTTCCGTGGGTCTCATTTTTTTGTTTTTTTTTTTATAAGAATGACATGACAAGTTCTCTTGCAGGTTTCGAGGTCTATACGAAAATTGGTCCGAGATTTTTGAAATTTCGCAAAATTTAAATTATTTTTTTTTTATTCATCATGTTAAGGCATCTTGAAAATATCATCTTTTTTATATTATTAAGTCATAATCAACATGCTAGACAAGTTAATATCCTTGTGTCACAACGTGTCATCTGCAAGAATGTTTCAATTTCCACCCCACTTGATGGCAACGAAAGGTCGAAAGGATTTATGCTGCCACCGTGGATTTACTCGCAAGAGTAAAGTATGTTCTTTAGCTTATCGTCTTTCTCGTCGTCGTATAAAGTCATACCGTCTAACATCTGTCGGAAGTCGTTGACAACAAACGAGAATGTATCTCGCCTTCGTGTGATGTGCAAACGGGAAAATTACATTTTGATGGGCTGCAAATTGTCATCTGATATAATACCTACACCATAGCCGTGTTGTAGGTAATGTTTTTCCTCAGTACCCTTAACCTTACCTACGCCATGGAAAGGAGTTTTTTTTTTGATAAAATTTCCAAGCAGGCGTTTACAGGCGGCGGCGGGACTGCTGCTGCTACTGCTGGTGATGGTGAAGATGTTATCAAATGGTAATAAGGGTGCTGGAGGACATTCTATTGTCAAAGACACAAGTAGACAATAAGGCACACTAATAAATATGCTTCTTGAGGTATATATGTACCTACAAATTGATTTAAGGCCTTCAAGAAGAGGGCGTGAAGCTATAATTTAGCGAGTATTTTTTTTTATTTTCTTTCAAATGAAAATGTGCACAAAATGTGGCACGAGTTGAAATTCCGAAAGGTGTGATTTTGATTTTTTTTCGCGGTATGAACTATATGATGGGTGAAGCTTACAATTTAAGTGAGATGGATAGGATCTGTTTGTGAAATTAGAAGCCAGGTTGGTGTTTGCATGAATTTTCTAAAAGGGAGAAATGCTGATTACCTAAAGGCATTAGAAGCAAAAGAGCGGGAAAAATACTTTTAATTCCATAACTCTATAAGAGTGCATGGTTTTTATTTTTTTTATCTGAGTAAGTCCGCCGATCAAATTAAATTGGCAGCAACTTTCCAAAAAAAACATTCAAATCGAACTGGAGCGGCAAATTTAAATTACCCAACTTATGTTAATAAGTTGTTAGATTTTGGAAAAGAGTAGTCTTGTTTTCGGAATAACTTGCATGAGGCAATTTTTTGATATAGTTTTGAGTTTCGTTTTCACTTCGAACTATAATAGTTACTTAGCATTACTGAAAAAAACCTGCAGAAAACTGTCGAAAAATATTTTTCGGACGAAAATTGATACATATTAATTCTTATGGGAATATTTTTGTTCTACGCACAGGCAACAAAAAATACTGATAAGGTTTGTATAAAAAAACATCTGAAGAGCTTGAATTGGCGATTTTCTTATAACAAAATAAAGTAGGAACTCTATATAGTTGTCAAGGGCTTCAATGGTTGATTACCCAGCCTGAATCAAACTCAGCTTTCTGATTATTCACAGAGTCTTGTAATTTCAATTAAAAAATATATATCCATCTACTTAATTCATTTTTTTTTGCGCTAAAAATTACACGTTATAGATGATATCAATTCGTTGAACAACACTGGGTATTAACATTAACTTGAAACCAGGATGAATACAAGTATTCATTCATTTTTGTACATAATTTGCCACTCTGGACATTTTTTTGTCATTGTTAAAAAAAAATAGCAGGTTGACAAATACTGCAACAGCCAAATAATGATTTTAATTTGCCAAGAAAAAATAAAAGAAAATGAATAAAAACTATCAGTTTTTTTTATAAAGGTGATTCATATATAAGATGTGACAAGAGCTGATAGGAGGGAGGGATCTAGAAGGGGATCTGACCTTAGAAGATGAAAATTACAAATTTAAAACGCAAATTAATACAACTTCAAATTATCCCAAATAAATTTTCTTAGCTTTTGTTCATTTAAATATATGGAACTCAGTCCGGGGATTGTAAATTTACTCTGAAACAAATAAATGTTACTTTATACAAAATAACTATTTAAATCGCTTTATTTGATTACATTAAAATTTAAATATAAAAACTTATAAATAATATCTATAAAAATATGTAGCTATGTTTCATTTCACTGCAGTAAATTGCAATTCAATTGAATTTGGTTTTACTTTTATATTTTGCGAATTATAATAACTCTGTTCTGATGTGGTACCTATATGATGGATATTTAAATTCATGTCAAACAATCTTAATTAGATTGCATATTGCGGAACAATGCTATTTAAACAACTACAACATTCAACGATTGTTCCTCGTGTATACTCTACATATAAATGTATTCAGCCCGAGGTGTTCTACGAGCATGAACATTAAACATAAACATATTGTTCTGTGTGTGCTATATACATATATGTGCATTTGAAAAGCCAACCCTGTTTCAATATGTTAATTATTAAAATAAATGCAGTGTTTAAAAATTAATGTAATTACATGCCAGGACGAATTCGTAAAAAAATAATCTTCAGGCAATAAGCCGCTCAACGTGATCCACCATACTTATAACTACATTATACCTACCATGCCTACCAACCTACCAAACGCATCGCTAAAAAAACAAAAATCACACAACCATAATAACAATAACGGCACAAGTCCTAGTGGGTACGTATATAATGAATGTTTATGAATTTGGCACATTCATAAACACAACACACACACCGCTTCGTATAAGTAAAACCGAATTTCTCTCTCTCCTCCAAAGTGGTTTTCCACTTTTCCGACAATTCTCTTCTCGACTTCTTGCAGTGGGTCAGTATTGCAAATCTGCCTAAGACTCACTTAAAATGCCCCTTCAATTGGATGAATGTTTGTTTAGCCGACACCAACACCGGCGGCGGGCGGCGGCGGCGTCCCAGTTCCAATAAAAGAGAGTAACAAGACTTGAGGAACAGTTATAATTTATAGCCCCCAGCCATCGGGGGTTGTTTGGCTTCTTGTAATAATTGTTTAATTACCAACTCACACACAACCACCCCCGTGGTACAGTACAAGCCGCAATGCCACCTTTATACACAATGCCGTCGGCATTCTCATGATTTATCCATTGCCAACCCCGACGGGATATATTGTTTCCCATGGCACACAGTATAGACACAAAGATACAAATACACCCACCCCTTCCTGGCAACATATTGACACACAATAATTTGTCTTAATGAAATTTTAAACTAATTTATGTGATAGTCAAGACAATTGGCATTCACTGATTGAAGCGGGAGCGTACGCTTTTGTAATTAACAACTTTTACTCCTAACACAGGATAACGGTTTTTGTTTGGAAACATCCTGCAGGATAAAAGAAGTCTATAAGCATAGGTATTCAGAAAATCACAATCAATCTAAATGTAGCGAATCCTTAGAAAGCTCAAGGCCCCAGTGAGGCAAACAAGGTGGCTTTTGTGTCTGACTAATTGAGATTTCCCTTAACAAATGTGATGATGGCCTGTTCCTTATAGAATAACATTGTATTGTTATTCACTGATGACGGCGTCATCAACATCATCATCCTCGTCGTTGTCGTCGTCGCCATAGTGGCTATGATGGGTTTTCCCTTTCTTTGGCTTTTCTCATTTGAATTTTCCTTGAAAGTATCAAAGATTTTATTGTGGTGCTACATGAAGGTGAGTTCTGTATTGTTTGTCAGACAGCTAATATCGTTTTTAGATGAAAAAAGTAGTGTGAGAGGACGAGAGGGAGGGGCATATAAAAGTTTAAATTTTTGTTATTTTTTCAACAAAAAAAAAATCAAAAAAGAAAAACTGTCCAGCACGTGGCGTTATATTTTATTAAATTGAATTCTAAGGTGCTATTTTGTTCCATCACCTTTGATCAAGCTCCATCCTCACTCCGCGGAGATAGAGTCTTCGAAATGGATTTAGATTATTTTGGAAGATTGAAAATGTTTGTTTGTTTATTTATTTGGTCGAAAATATGAACTTAAAAATGTGAATGCTGTTGACAGGTGGTAAGGTGTTTATATTGAATTAAATTGACGAAAGATATAACTATACCTACCGAAAAAAAACCTACATTTACCTAACTTTAATTCATTTCATAAGGTTATATTTGTATTTGTTGCTTTTTGGGGTGACCAGCTAATACCTATTAATTTGAAAAGGTTAATATTGGTAAAATTTTTCATCTTGCGTTTTTTGTACTGAAATGATTTTAAAAATCTGGAAACCATTGTGGTACATAATCATTCAAGATAAAATTTATGAAAGCTAAAGAAAACCCTGGGTAAACTTACAAACAGGCTTATATATAGCTACAATACTTATAGGGTTACTACCCTAGGACAACTGCGTTTTTTAGATTGTTTTAATAATTTGAGGACGGCTTAGACCCACTCAGAAACTTCAAAAACCCCTACTTTAAACCAGGTTTTTGGTTACCCTTTCCATAAATAAATAAAAATATCAGCTGTTTTATTAATTTTTATTTTTTCATTTTTTTTTCTTACTTAATTTACCAAAATTGTTTAAATGTTTCCTTGCCCCTGCACTTCTACAAGAACGACAACGTCTTCAAAACTCTGGTGTTCTAGGAATAAAACCAATATTGAGTCGCACGATTTTTTTCAGTATGCACAAGATTGAATTGAAAAAATAAATTTTATTAAAGTGTCACATTATCTATTAATTTTGAGCAAATGGTTCAAAAACTAAAAATGTTTTAATGCAATAAATTAGTCTTACTATTATTCAATATTCATGCAAAAATTAAAAAAAAAAAATCATTTATGGACAGGGTGACCGAAAATCTGGTTCAAAGTAGGGCTTTATACGAAATTTCAAAAAATTGCCGTTAATGGAAAACTATTATGATTCGCTATACATACAAATTTACAAAATTTTGATATTTCATGACCTGGTCTGTCACCAGCTTCTGTTTGGACTATTGATTATGGGACACCCTGTATAATCTATTAAGCATTCATTCGCCCAAAGATTAATTTCATTGCAACTCATAGAGTGTTTTTTCATTGCGCAATGATCATTGATCATTGCTTAATTTTTTGACTTGACAGTAGACATACCTGTATGTAAATGTATTTTAAAATTTCGCATGTTATTGTTTTGCAATTTTCATTTGGGAAGTTTTTATTTAGCTATGTATTTTATTGTTTAGCAAAATCATTATTTCGCATATTTTACATCGCAGTTTTTTATCTAATTCTTGTTTCGCATAATTTTACTTCACTAATTTGCTTCTTCACAATTAATTAGTGTGTATTTTGATTTATTCTGCCTTTGATTATTTTTGGTACTTTTATGTACATAATATTGAATGCCGCGTGAAATAATTAAATGTGAAATTAAATCATATTCGGCAGAAAAATCTTTATATTGATGGCAATACTCTTCATTTATTTGAGATCAAATTAACAAAAAAAACGAACATAATATTGTTAACAAATTTACTTAAGGAATCCATATTTAAGTTCTGAAAAAAAAAATATTAATGATTTATGGTGATTTAAAAATTCATATCCGTATACGAAAATCATCAACATTAGGCTTAATGTTGTAATCTTTATTTTTTTCCAAACTATTTTATTTTGTGAAAGATAAAATAATAATGTCATTTTGACAGTTATACATAAGCGCAGAAATAACGAAACGGATGCCGAGATAATAAATCAACGAGATAAGGAAACAGTCAGATTTAAAAAGGGGACTAACATTAAAAAAAATAAAAACTCGAAAAACCAAAACAAAAATGCCACCTTTCAATAAAAAAAAAAAACTTTTTCGAAATGATCAGCTTGGGGTTTCTAAAATCAATCAAAAAAATGTGCGAGTTGATTAAAATTTATTTTTTTAATTACATGGTAAAAATAGCGAAACGTTTTCGGTCGAACGGCTGGCATTTTGCCAAAACATTTCTTTTCTTTTTAAACATCGCGTGCGTCGCGTCGCTGCATTATTTTCTGTGTCTTATTATTTTAATACTCGTTTCGTCTTGAGCCTTATTTGTATATGCGTATGCCCTATTTAATTTAAAAATATAAATTCTTTCTAGTTAATATAGATAGTTAATTTTTTGTCACAATTTAATTATTTACATACATATTCCTACATATGTACATATGAATGACCTTTGTCATTTTATTCTTCAAATAATTATTTATATGGTTACTAGACTTCAGAATATAGTACCTAATATTTAATTACAATTAATAATAATAAAAGCTAGAACTTAACAGAAGAATTTAATAAATTAAGTATGTAGTTTAAAACATTAGTAAAATTATGAAAATTCAAACACAAAAGGAAGTTGATTGGTTAGTTTCAGCGCCTGAGTTAATTCTGAGTTAAATCCAAGTAAGTTAAACCTAAAAATAAATTGAATCCTGTTTAACTCTGAAGCAGTTTTCAGTGTAGGATTCACTTTAAATTTCATATATGTATCGAAGTATCCACAGTATCGTCTTCTTTATTTTGATAGTTTTTTAACATACGGCGTGTTCTGTTAGACATATTTATTCAGTTAATCAATAGTTAACTCACTACATTTCGATGAGTTTAACTGGAAATTTAATTAACTGAAAATTTTTTTTCAAAAATTTAACTCGGGCTTAACTCCGAAACGCACTGAAAAATTGGGTCTTAAACCCAGCTTTGGTTCCGTACATTTTTAAAAGCGTTTATTATATTTTTTAAATAATACACATAAAATCAATATTACTTTTTAAATTAATTTTTTGAATAAATATAAATTTTCTTTCAATAAATAAATTTCTATTTAAAAATAAAAAATAGTGAAATATTAGAATCCTTTTATTTTGAATGAAAGCAATTCTAAAACATAGCTAATTATAAAACTATAGTCCTGTCACACTGAATTAATAGCAAAATAACTTAATAAAAATATATTTTTTTTTATTTATAGATGATCCGTGCTATGTACAAGTAAAGCGGATGTTGGGGGAATCACTTCGCATCAGGCTATTTTCTCGTCAACGCGGTCTTGGACCAGACAATGTCCGTTCATAATGCAGAAACATCTTGTTCATCGCTTCTTTTATAATCATCCATCATCGCCTGGTTTTCCATTATGTTATCTACGTCCGTCGCTCCAAGTGATATCCACTACCAGATCCGGTGTTTTGTTTGCTACCAGCTACACATGGACTATACCTATGTTTCTACATATATTGCCATAAGGATCATCTGGAAGTAGAATACAAAAAAAACCCAGAAAGGGATAAAATTTGCGATTATGAACTTTTTGTAAAAAAAAAAAGGATAAACATTATTTAATGTGGAGGAGTATTATGAATGATAAAGAGATGAGGTTGTATTCCAGAAGACTTATCTTCTGTAATGAAATGATGAAAAGTAAACTTGTGGGGAGATCTTTGCTTTGTATTAATGTAGAATATTCGGAGAGAACATATTCTCGTCGTCTTTGAGATTTGTATCAGAAGCGAGCAGATCGCCTTTGTGTCACCATACCATAATATTCCCACATTTATTAATAAAGGTAATCACGAAGGGCTTTATCTCTTTCTTTGTTTTCCAGGTAATGAAAAGCAAACATTTCTTTGCCATCGTGGGAGTCCACATTTGAACAAGTAAAAAAGGAAGATGAGTATGGTGGACAAGTTTGATCATGAAAGGAAAATAATACAGAATTATAAAAATCTATACTAACTGTTTGAAATGAAGAGTTTTCAAACAAAAATGATTTTGAAAGAACATTTTTGGAAAGAAAATTATGCTCCTTGAAGATTTTGCAAACATTTTATGGGTAGGTATACAAAAATTTAGTTTTTGTTTTTATATGTAATCCTTTTATGTTATTTTTTGAGTCATTTCCTCTTCAAGCGACCCATTCGAAATGTTATGTGCATATACCTGAACTCAATAAACTTTACATGCCTGACTGCAATTTCTGTCGAGAGCACGCATTTCCGTCCAGACTTTTGCCAGTTTGGCTATACACCAACTATTTAATTACCATCGACTTCCTGGACTTAGAGATAGCTGGCTGTCCACGTTCAGGAAGTCGTCCTAGTTATTCCGAAGCCCATAAACTCTCTGCTGGTTTTTAACTCGATTCAGGTGTCCACCGCACATCTGTATAGGCCTTTCTATAGTTTGTTTGTTTCTATGTAGATACAAACGGACACATTCCTGATGTTTGAAATTTACATAAGTTGTCTGCCAACGTGATTGTCCCAATCCACAGGACACCATCACGGTTGGGGATTGAAGAAAAATAAAAAAAGGACAACTCATTCGGTCATTAGACTCCTTGCATATAAATTGCTCGTTACTCGTCATTCGTTTCAGATATCTTCCATCGTGATTTTTATTCGTTTCTTGCTGCTCTGCATATAAAAAGCTCCTGTGGTGATGGTGGTCTACAAACACATAAAAGAACGCCCACCAACTATTATCCTTGAGAATGGAATGAACGATTTATTTCAGTTGATATGGCGGCTCATTTCCATATTTATGAATAATGAACAATTTCTCTAATCCCTTTTTTGTGGTTCTCCCAATGACAGAGACACGATAGAAGGACTCTCTCCTTTACCCCACACTTCCTCTATACATATACATATGTAGGTCTCGACTACATAAAGTCGTTGTCGTCGTAGTCGGTGGAATCGCCGTTGTCCGTCAAAGTGGCCCCAATCTTAGGTATATGGTTGGTTCGTGTCGTTCAGGTGATGGGTTGCGTGATACTTGACCACCGTTTGTTCATCGTAGATGTCCTCGTATTTTTTTACAAAGAGTAGGTATACCTATACCTATATTCACCCCCTCTCATTTATTACTCCAATTCTACCTCTGCTATTGGAGGACATTAAAGGACACAACTAAACTATACTACAAGACCATAGAGAAAGGTTTTTAAGAAAAAGTCGTGGTCTCGGATTCTTCCATTCCGTCGCGTCGTCGTCGGTCACTGGGTTCGTTCATTTATTCGTCCGAAAAGGAAAGAGTCCCTGTCTTGTTGCATGTTTCTTGCTATGTGAAAAACCGTCACGAACGGAAGCTCTGATAAGGCTTCAGTGTTTTTGTTGTCATAGCAGATATTTATTGCTGCTGCCATAGGGCTAATAACTGCCTTCATCATCGAGTCATTACGGTTATTTTTTTCTTTTCTTTTCATTTTTTTATCGACCGGTAGTTGAACAAATTTTAACTAAGATTATGACATAACTTGCATGATGTATGTGGGAGTAGGTAGGTATAAGCTATACTCCATTAGATGTTGATCTCACACGCACTCATCGATCATGTAGATGTTAGTATGTAACTGTTGTCACATTGTCATGATTTTTGTATAGTATTGTTGATGAAATAGTCCTAGATTTAATCATATATTCACCAATTACATACATTTAGGTCCAAGTCAATATGTGCCACCATTTTTAATTTCCTCTATAGACTTTATATATAATATAATTTATGCTATAGACTATTTAAAAACCTGACGTGTTCGTTCAATGTTGAGAGGTTGAATTCGAATTCAATCATCAAAAGATAAAGAAAAAACTACGAAATTGGCAATTTTTAAAATGTACTGGTAAAACGTAGAATATTTCAGCAATATTTGTAAAAATCAGAAATTTTTTGTTTCCACAATTCAAATCGGCCTTTTGTCAACTCTATATATTCTTGGACAACAGTACCTTTTGGCTTTTGGAACTACCAAGTAACGTCTTTTCATTGAATAATTGATTAAATAAAGTTTTTTAAATTGGTTTGTAAGAATTTGAACATTCGGTATGGAAACAGTTGAATAGATCAGTTTGAAATTCTGAGGCCTGCAAAACCTCATACCATCCTTAGTCTTGCGTTCAATGTTGATAATTAAAAAGACGTTTTTTATCCTTTTTTTAAGCTAACAGTGACGGGTTGAAAAAAAAATCGTTGTAAAAAAAATTGTAGGCATATAAAATTAATTCAAGTTTTAAACACTTTCCTTATTAATTTACTGTGGCATCAATTGTTGCTAAGATATTGGTGAGCAAAGTCAAAAGTCTCTTTTGTTATTCTAATTCTAATAAAAAGTCCAAAGCAAAAAATACTTCCTAGAACAACGAAACAAATCAAATTAAAGCTGAATTTACAAGTTCTCTGACCAATACATCAAAACTTATAGTCATAATAAATAAAATGGTGCTCTTCTAAAATTAAATCTTTGTATCGTGCTATTTCATTGTAGCATTGAAGATTTTACCAACTTTAATTTACTTGCGTAACCATCTCCATTTTATTAATCATCTCCATTAGGTTTTGGGCAAATTTAAAACTGATGACACCAATTATGCCTTTCTTTATTTGTACCTTTTTCTTGTGGACAAGTTTCACTTAAAATGCACAGAACCACCTATGCATACTGAGTTTTAAATAAAACGATCTTTAACATTAAGTTTAATTTTGCTTCTAAATTTCTTAAACTTGTTTGGAAAATAAATGAAACTTTTTCAATGTAAATATTATTGTTGGAAATATCACTACTCCATCAAAATATAGAGAACATACTCATCATATAATAATCATAATAATCATTATAGACATTATTTCCGATTCCAACAGTTAGCGGCTGCATTTATCTGTATTATAGGTATCAATTACATTCAGATAATTGTTAGTGACATTCCCCAAAAAAAAAAAAAAAAAAAAATTCCAAGATATGCCACTAATTTAAGGCTGCATAGACATGAGACGATAGCGCATCTTTAAACAATTTCACGCCACATCAAGTGGTTTTTCAAGGAAACTTGATACTTGTGTCTCCCTAAACTGATTATGATCGGTCGCTTCGGCTTTATCTGATGCCTTCAAGGCACTTCGTTTCGTTTCGTTTCTCTTCTCTTTTTTTCAAAAAAAAAGAAGAAAACTCAATTAATTTTTATAGATTTTTAATTTAATTTATGATAAAGTGTGAAAGACATCAAATCTCCAAAGATGGGAACAAATTAAATTTTTGTTTACAAATTAATAGACAAAAAAGAAAAGTCAAACTGCAAAGAACCATCATTCAATGACAGTGCCACAATAAAAAAAATTTAGGCAAATTGACTCAAGTGCCACTCGCATCATACAGATATTATGAGTAGGTACTCGTATATGAAAAACCACCCTCGATGTGCTCACAGCGATTAAACCTGATTGAACTAAACAACCCTAAGTGCAGTGAAATAACAAAACAAGGATATTACATTATTGTTACATGAAGGATAAAATTCCCAAATTGGGGGTGAAAAATGGTAATGATATCCATATTGAGCTGATTTCTAAAAATGATTACCTCGCAGAGAGAGGACATCGAAAACACAAAGGATGTCAATAAATCATAAACGAACCATCAATTCCAGGAGTGCGTACTTGACCCCTGTGCCTATACCTAGACCCCAGAGCTATATGGTGAATCGACGCTGTGGTATGATGGGCGATGGCATGGCATCATAACTTGCCCATGGCTGTGGTATTGGCTATTATATCCTGCCCCCGGGGGTGTATAAGTGAAAAACAATCAACGAGGTCAGGCTCGAATCGAGATACCAACGAGATTCGAGATTGAAATCGGAAGTGGGAGCGTTGTGTTTTCTTGCTTTTTATTGCATTATATGCGATTGGAAGCCATATTTGAATGTCATAACTTGGGTCAGAGGTTTTGCTCATAAATAGTAAAATAAAATGTTGCAAATTCTTTGAGGAACGAGAGAAGGAAAGGAGAGAGAGACATAAAGTAGGGGGGAAAGGTAAGTAACTTTTGAAGCGCGCATAATGTGCCTCTCTCTGTCCTTTGTTGCGTTGTGAAAGACGCGCGTTTTGCAAAGGTCTATCGCAGCGAATAGAACTTTCCAAGTGACTTGGTTGATAAGGATATTACGACGTTGCACGATTATTCCAGTAGAGAAGTTCACTTTCAAGAAGGGTTGAATAATTTTTTCTTCACTCGTATTATATTCTTTCCTTTTGCATGGCTTGCAAGTTCGTCTGTGGTATGTGGTAGGAGTTAAGAAAATGTTATAAAGGACAGAAAAAAAAGTAAATATATAGAGAAATTATCTGGAAGTGGATGTACCTCTCACAAACTCATACCATACCTATTTTACCTAGCTTTACCCAATTTTAGTCTTAAATAATGTGTAGCATTTTATTTAACAATAAAGCTTGTTGCAAAGTTAGTTATATATAGGTAGGTATGTATACTCCTGCCCCTCATCGTGCATGATGCTTTCCATACCACTGACTATGACTACGCTGTGAACGAACATTTTTTATACGCAACAACATTTTCTTCCGCATCGTGCGTGCGTAGGTAAGAATAAAAATAAATATTTCCGCTCTGTCATAAGTTGCTTTTGAACTAAAAGTTAAACGCGCAATCCTTGAATTATATAATTTATTTTAAACAAAATACGGTTTACAAAAATATATACGAAGTTAGGTTATAAGGACAATTTATGTAGATAAGTTCAAGACTAAATCTTAGGACGGTACTTAAATTTAAAAAATTGAAATTATTCAATATGCTGTTCTAAATATTAAAACAGTTATAAGGGGTGTCCCCAAATTTACCCAAGATTTGAAATGGCCACCATTTGCATATTTAGGTGCTGGCAACTATGTTGGCAACTAAAAAAAAAATAAAATATAATTTGACAGCTGACAGTTTAGGGTTAGTAAACATGAAGCAAAATACACGAGATCTAAATCTAAAGTTTGGCGGCCGCAGTTTGAAAATGTCGATATTCCTGGATTTTCACCAATGTTTTCAAGCACTGCTTCGATATTGACATTTGAAAGGCTTGTTTGAACGACAAGTTTATTTAACATGACCAAAATTGATCAAGTCTTCTTTAAATTTTCAATTACTATCGTCACAGTTGACGATGTTAAATCAATATTCCCACCATTCTTTGAATTTTTAAAATCTGCCCGCCAAACTTTCATTATCTTTCAAATTGTTTAACAATGATAAAACTTTTTTCTCTTGTTTAATGTTCCATTTTTTTCTAATGCTAAACTGTCAGCTGTCAAATTACAATACCGCAATTACATAACCGCACTTCTTGTAAATTGTTTAAACCTTGTTTGACCTTTTATCTGTCTGCATAAGTCTGATAGGCTAGGAAAGGCCATGCCATTTCACCTTTTTAAATTATTATTTTCGGCCTCAGTTTAAATAATAACACCATGAAATTTCACTTTTTTTACAAGCACTTCTATATCAGCAGCACCGACAGAAAGTCGCACGTGCATTCATTTTGCCTTAACGTAAGTTAACTAGCCAATAGGACTGGCAAACAAAAAATGTCTTAACCGACTGTGTCTAATAAGAACTTTCAGAAATTAAGATATCGCCACGTGGATTAATACTTTCAATGAACATTATTCATATACTCATCTGATTTCCATAAAAAAACACATATATTCACACATTGTCAAACCAGATGATAAAACAACTTCATCCGTAGGTACGTGATTTCTACAAATACTCAAAGCATTATATCCAAAGTGGTCATCATTTTCATTGATGGTATCAATTCATGCAGCTATCATATCCCTCAATTCATTTTGCAACACATTTATCATAACCAAACATTCGCAAAACAACATGTCTTTTTTGTCCGTACACTACACATACTCAAAAGAAGGGCTTATAATTATTTTGACTAAGAGTTAAAAATGTAATTTAATATCTTTCAACTTTAGGAATTTCAAGAAGCGCACGCCACTGCACAAATGTTTATTTGTTTTTTTTTTTTTTGTTCATTCTGGTCTGATCTTTACTGATAAATTTTACCATAACGCTTAGTAGTGCTGACAGCAAAATGAATTAAAGAAGATCTCAGTTTCAATTTTCAAATTTAAATACTTCGAACGTGACTTTCTCTCGTGTGTGTACGATGCGCAGGAACATCCTTGTTTTTTTGTCTGACAGACACAAAGAGAAAGAACTATTGTTTTTCTTCTCTTTTTTTTGGATAGGGGAGATGGGAGACAATTTGCATGAGGGGTCACTTTTAAAGAAAGATTCTTTTGTTGATATTTGGTTCAGTTTATGAATCGATGAAGTATAAAGGAGAAAGTTCATCGATGGAAAAGATAAGCTGGGTTACACAGTGAAATTGACTAAGTCGAAAAACCAAAAATATATACAGAACATGAAATGGCTGGGGCACTTAGAGCACCATTGACAGCAATGTACCAAGTGGTAATTTGTTAAGGAAAATTAATACATTACTTTAATTTATATAATTAATAAAATCTGGCAAAAAGTAGAAGTACATAATTAAATAAATCTTCAAAACCTAAATATTATTTTTAATAAAATATACAATTTTTATTTTTTTGCTTAAATGCAAATTATTTTATAAGTGTTTGTAGGCGTCCGAGAAATGAGGATATTCTCATTTAAAAAAAATATAAGTTGAATTTACTTTAAAAGAATACAACTATGGTTTATATAGACGAGGTACCCTACGCTCCTCTAAAGTATTTTATGCACATACGTTGAACTAATTGGGCGCGAAATTGATATCTTCATTTAATTATTGGAATTTAATTTTGTTGCAAACTACTCATAATGTTCGATGCAGAACGCATTTAGAAACGAACTCCAATACGTTATTTAGTTCAAGTTATAAGACCAATGGTTATACTTATAATAAAAGATTTATAAGTGTATGATGGGCTTTCAAATAAAAATTCCATAAAAAACTTAACAAGTTATCCGATTTTGATGAAATTGTTGGGTGTGATAATAAATGTGATAAAAAAAACTATTTGTTTTCACTGACTGCTAATTCTAAAAAAAATGCAATATCGTCGTCATAAAGGCTACAAAATCGGGTTGTTGTTTGAGTAAACCTTATAGATAATCAGTCGTAAACCTTATTTATAAACATTTCCCATCAATTTTCTGACACTGGGATTGACTGTACAAATTTATTCTAAATTAAATGTGTGAGTGCCAGGACTCGTGGGTAAGATATGTAAAACTAAACGTTCCATATTTCGGTTTACATCGGGTACGTGTGATACATAACGTGTTACACGTAACGTGCTACATGTTTTTAGTTTACCCCTCTCCCACCATGATAATATTTCCACATCAACAAAGTTATTTTGAAATCAAAGAAATTTTCATTAAACGTATCCCAAAGTTCACCAAATTGACAGATTACAGGGATGTCAATCAATGTATGAGGAAATCATATTTAGACAAACTGTTGGAATGCGTTTATAAATAAGAAAATGTCAAATTATTTAGACAATGGCTAGCTGGACAACTGTCCAAAGATGTTCTAAGGAAATTTAATAAAAATACAAAATTGTTGAAATTATTAAAATTAGTATTTTTAGAAACTCGGTTAACAAAGTTTTTTTCCCACACGTTCTTTGGCATTTTTTTACTTTATTTTGTTCGATTTAAACTGCACCACGTAAGCGATTTTAATGAAATTTTCAAATATGATGAAGAATGAGCACAACAAATGTATGCCCACACAAAATTTTAATTTTTCGATCTTCAGATCTTATAGTTCATAGCTGTGTTAAGACGTTAGGCGCAAGTAGAAGCAAAGGTGAACTATAAGATGCCTACAGCGAGAAGAAACTATTCTTATATCTTGAAGGAAAATGGAGCTTTTTTTGCAATGTAAACATTACGATTCACGTAGCATAAGCGCTTACATTTTTGTTTGCATGATTAGAGATTCTTAGGTATCGTAGAAAAGCAAAAACAAATATTTGCATTTTTTTCCCTCGTATTGAACAAACACTTTGGCAAGTTATCTTAAATTTTAATCACATATTTTAACTTTGGCCGTCTATTTAAGGGATTTTACCTGAGTTTCGGCCCAAATATTACATGCGTATCTACCTACTAATTTATTAATGTTTTTTTTTTTCATTTCTTCTTGTTCGAATATATCTCTATTTTTTTTTTTTTAATTTCTTTATGAATTTGTCAAAATAAAGTTAATAAAATCGTACAAAAATACTCCTATTATTTTTTTATTTCCATGCCCCCTATAACCATTTTTATTTTAAAATACTCTAAATGGCTACTCAATTACCAACATCAGAAAAGCGATTATCGATTTTCCACAAACAATTTAAATAGAACCATAACTTCTTAAAGCATATCTCCTCTTAGGTAAAGCAATAGAAGAAAGAAAGGTGGGTGCTTCTATTTAATAGAATAACATTTAAACCGCAACTAAATGACTCACATCTTCACTTGCTTTTTTATGACCTTTTTAAAGCAACATCTTATACTGCTGAACCCATTCTCGTATTCTCGCAGACGCATCTCCGGAATCGTAAAGCGTTTTCTAGTAAACTTCCATCATTCCTCAAATTACCATAACGAATCCTAATAGAGCTCCATCCTCCATCAAAAACCTCAGCTCCTAGCATCACGGCTCATATCGATTCTATACTCATGCTTCGAACTTTATGTCTTTATTAAATTACTTGTGACGCGAACGAATAAAAGATGACGAGTTTGACTTTAATATGCAGACACTCTTGGTCATAACCTATGCCAACAAAAGGGCTGCCAGTAGGCATCTTATGTACTCGTATGATGGGCCAAAAAGCCATAAGTGATCTGAATAGAAGTATCCGGTTGCAATGTGGACACTGGGCAACTTGTCAACACTTTCGTGTCGTTCCTAATATATATATTATTCGATAGTGGTTGCTCCATTGCCGAATTCGCATACAAAAAGTCACGTTCTGGTGATTGCTTCGCGCCTTTAAATGATGTTGCTAAAGGAACGAATCGGCAGACAGGTTGCCTTTGACGGGGAGAATTCATCTCCCAGGGCAATGACATGATAGATACATATTGGAGCTGACCATGACTCAATGATGATGATGAGGATGAGAAGATATCATTGTCACTATATGCTTCGTGGTTGATACTTTGTTTGTTTCTAATCAATTATTTACACTTATTTTAATAGGTGGAAGAACACACTTAATTAAAAATATGAAAGAAAACAATTCAAACGCTTTTATTAATTTTCTTGACATATAAAGTAAATGGTTAATTAAGAAAAGAAGTGATCTAGGTAACATTGTTTATAAAATTTTGCATTTCGTTGAAAATATTAATCATTATTATTGCAAACCTGACCAAAATTGCTCACTTTTTTTTCTAAAAATGTTACTTAAACCACTTCCGTTCCTAAATATAGCCAAGTAAACATTTCTGAAAGATTTTGGGTGATAAGAAATAAATAAAACAAAAGCTCAGAGTAGGTACTCAATATAAATAAATTAGCAGGTGGTATAAAAATCTTAGTATTAAAGAATTTTATGCATACAAACTGGAAAGAAAATTCTAGGTCACAGCTGATGCTCCGTTTTATTCATTCCACTCTTATTGAACGGTATATAAAATTTGTTTCTTGTTCTCCAAAATTCTATTCAAATTATTTTGGAATATTTTTCTTCCACCTTATTTATTTAGAAAAAAAAGCTATAAATGAAATTTCTCTAATATTTCTATTCCTTTCGGAGAATAATTCAAAGTTAAAACAATAACAGAATTTTTCTGTATGGTCTCCGACAAGACAACGAAATGCTTGGGAAAACAAAAAAATAAATCAATAGCCCGTGGCGTAATGGTTAGTACGTAGAACTGTTACACCAACGGTCTTGGGTTCGATTCCCAGCCTACCTATGCGACCTCAAAAAAAAAAAAAAAACTGAAATGTTTTTCACGGGTTACTGCCTTTGGCGGGGAATTGAAAAATCCTCCAAGCGTATCTCTTGTCATCTTTTCCACACAATATTATTGGAAGTGGAGACCTCTCCAAATAATCTGCTATACAATTATCATTGACTTTAAAACATTCTTTCCCACGCTTTATTTAATAAAATACAAATCATACAATTTTTAAATCTATCATCAAGACCGAAACATTTTTGCGACACAAATATTCTAAAAATCGCATTGCTTCCCAACCTACACCAACCCCCTCAGACACTGTAATTAAATTAATAGTTGATGGTAACAACAAATTCTTGACATATTATATAGGTACAACTCTATTGTTATAAAATGTTTGTCAAAAAGAATATATTCCTCTCCAGTCTCTAACTGATGGCTGAAGAGGGCGTGTTGGAAAAGGTGAACGGAAACTGAATACCAAACCAACGGCACACAAAACAGGGAATACAAATCCTTTTGTTTTCGCGATTATACTCTAACTATCCCTCTTATAAAGTGAAGCGAAGCAGGGTTGCGCGCGATTTGATTTTTTTTTTCGTTGCCTCCTGTCTTCAGCAAATAGTATATTATGCTGTGCTGATGTGTAGGTACTCTGCATGCATCTGCTTAGGCAAAAGTCGGTAAGTAATTGCTCAATCCTCACTTATTTATTTCATACCAAATTATATTCAAACATCCTTGTATCCTCGTTTATTCTCTATCCACCACAAAATACACATAGCTAAATTAGTCCTGCAAGACGAAAATGAACAAGAATATAGTCACTCACTCTTTGCACAATATAGCGTAGCGGGCATGTAAAACATTGAAATAAACCACCGGCTAAATCGTCCGGAAACTCTGAAAATTGCTTAACGACTTTATCATTGATTTAAGGAAGATCAGACCGTCTCGTGGTTTCAAATTGGTTGCAAAGCAGCTAGCGTAAGAAAAACGATGAAAATCGCTGGACTCGTAAATCATAATTTTCCACGTCGTTTGATGTGCCCATGAAGCAGTCAAGACGAAGGCAGACCAAATACCCATTTTACCCAACCGACCAGGCACCACAAGTACCCAGCAGAGCACGGGGAAATCCAAATTCAAAGACGATGGAAAAAGAAGGATTCCCTCCATATGCATCAACGCGAAGAGCTCTGGGGGCGTAACATCTGTTTTTCAGGATTTCCTAATTTCAAGGATATTATTCGAACTCGTATATAGGAATGGCGCGCGAGGAAATCTTTCTAAATATATACCACGCTCCTATGATTTGTGGTGGGAAGTAAGGATTTGGAACACCACTGTCACTTTGAAAATGAATTATATACGCAATGGAATTGCCATCCAGGTATACATATAGCAATTACAAAAATGAGAAAAAAAAACATTTGCCATAATTCTCGATTAACGGCGCGGCAGCGATGGTGACTACAAAACACAGTCCACGATCCAGAATTCCAGCTCCAGCACCAGCACTCAGCATTTCAGCAATAATGTCAAGCAAGCCCATAAACAAAACCATAAACATGTCTCTTTATCCCATGGTTTTGCCCGAAATGAGAAACAATAAAACATCTCCTGCCAACAAACCCCCAAAAATTGCCGTTAACAAATCCGCCATATTGTGCAAAAGTTGTTATTTTTGATTTATGGGCGCCAGAGTGAGAGCGAGAGGAAACTTTGGTGTGTACATCGTGCCATATCATCATCCCCGCGAATCCTGGACCTGATGGGAGTTCAAATAAAATCCCAATCGGTTTGCCGATCCACCGAGTTAATGTCACAGTCGAATTGGTCGCTTGGAATGGGTGTTGTCCGTCCGTAATGGGGGCTTCATTTTTATTTTTGGGGACAATCTGTCAGGAACATAAAGTAATAACCACTCGTTGTTCTTCGCTCGCCCTCTGAAGGTATTATCACAGGTCTTCAGATCTATCGCCAGGTCCTAGGTATATAGCTTGACCTAAAACCTCAAGAGTCCGTAATTAGCCAATCTAAATTCAAAGAATGCCACGTATATAATGCTTGTGGTCATTAAGTGACCAAAGGCTTCGTTATAGCCTCATCCCAAACACATAATTCTCCATCGACGACGACGACATGCAATTATTATAGAAAAAAATGTGGAAGGAGTTCAGCAAAATCTGGACGTCCCACCTGACCAACTGTTATTAATCCTCATTTTCTGTCATAAAGATTGTTATCCTTCATCCAGGGTCTTGACGAAACACCGAAGAATCATTCAAATTATACCACGTGAAAAAAATAGAGTCAATCGTCTTTCTATATTGCCGCCCCGAGGAGAGAGGCGGCAATGCGAGGTGAAATCAAAGTCGCGTGTTCCATGTGAGTTTTGCGGACGCGGAGTGTGTGAGCGCGCACTCAATTTTGAATATCATTATACCTATACACATAGAAAAAGTCGCGGCCATCGCACGAAATGACGAAACCACACGGTCGCGAAGTTTTATCAATTCTCGCATAAGTCAAAAATGTTGTGGGGATAGAAAATTGTGTCACGACAGGAAACTAGATAAGACCATAATTTCGGAAGTCGGAGAGACCCTCCGCGGTTGCCGACCACTCAATGTAAATACATCATATACATAGATGGAGTGGAGGTGTCCTACGGATATTCTTAACGACGACGAAATGACCTTATGCCGTTGATACACTATGAAGGAACATGCCTTCATTTGAGTGGAATTATTATTATTTCTTACGTCTTCTTCCCACAGCACCAGTGAGTGCTTTAATCATATCTAAGGCATGGGAATGGTTTTAGCTTCATGGGACACGTGTCCACTGTCCAATAACTTTTTGACCTTAATTACTTTACTTTTATTCAAAATGACTTCTATATCTCAGAATTTTTATTTGCAAGGAGGAATGATATTATTTGACAAATTAATGATAATTTTATGAATATTTTACTTCTTAATTCATTATACGACTTTCGTTCGTTCTTGATAAACAAACGGGTTATATTCGGTTAGCAAACTTTCAAAAACTAAGAAGCACACAGGATTGATAAAAATTTTAGTCGTGTTTTGGTAAAAGTGTATATATAGCAACTCAGCTAAAATTGTACACGTCAACAATAACCAAATAGTGAATTTGTTGTTGTTTGTTTGCGTGTATAAAAATTGAATTGCTTATTTGTTTGTTGCGCAAACCAAAAATTGTAGCTAATTTTCTTAATTCGCAAAAATCATTTGGCAATTTGTTGTTTAACTTTTTTTTGTTACATTGTTTGATATTTGGTCAACTGTTTTTTTCCGCGAAATAACGTTTCGCTGTTTCATTATTTAGCAAAATACATATGTTCAAGCTGTTTTATTATTTCGGTGATAGATCATTTCGCCCTTTAGTTGTTTTAATAATTAAGAATTAACTTTGTTTTTGAGAATTATATTTTTTTTATTCAAAATAAAAGTTTTTTTTTTTGTGAGTATTTTTCAAACTACTTTTTATTCGTTCATGGTATTTTCACATTTTACTCCTAGAAAGTCAATTTTTAGCAATAAATGAGCCAGAAAAAAAAAAACTGCCCAGGGCGGCAAATTATGTAAAAATGTCTCTTCAAAAATGTATTAGAAAAGTCTCTAAAATAAGGAATAAGCAAAACTCTGAGCTTTAGATTTTATGTAGTATTATTCAGTGAAAACGCGCGTTTCGAAATTAAATTTTGAATTATAAAAAAGTTAGAAAATTAAGTTTTGCTCAACAACTTAGCATTTAAATAGCTACAATTTTTCACACCAAAAATAATATTATTTTACTTTTTTGTCCGCAATTAAAGAAGACTTTTTTCGATCTACAAATTTTTTATATGCGCAACAAATAAGCATTTAACTATAGCTTCAAACACAGACACCAACATTTTTTAAATTCCCCCAGAAAGTGTCGGGAAAATTAAGGAACGTCTTATTTTATTTACCACATGCAGAAACAAATTCACTAAAAATTTTGAAGCCGTTTTCAAGAAAAATAAGATTTTTTCAAAACTATATCTCAACGGTTCCCGGTATTAAGTTTGTAGTTGTTTGTTCCATTTCCGTTATTTTTAGATCTAAGAACATAATTTCAAAATTATTTCCTAAGCTAGTGTTCCAAAGAAACGACCAGGTCATGTTCAAAGAAAAAAACATCTGTATTTTATTAATAAATAAATTTGGTTTCTTTAAATTTGATATTTCACTCGTGGCTTTGTAAAAATGAAAGCGAACGGGTCTATATTATGTTAATTTGTACTTTATAAAATATAGTTAAAAAGTTATAATGTTCAAAACTGTAATTTCTATTTTTGATATGTATTCCTTGAGCCGCGAACGACCTTGGCTTATTATTCGCAGAAATTCATAGTTTGGGATATACATAATGTAATATTTTCATTTCAAAATTTTTAAAGCCGAAACGAATGGCGTGTTTTGTTCTTTTAATGATTTAGTAGAAATGTACCAATAATAGCAAAAAGAAAAGAAATATTTTACTTAATTCATAAATAGATTTATGGCCGAATTCCTTATGGCAAAACTTAAATTATGCTAAGCGAGCAGTTCTAAAATGGAAAATGGAAATAAACATGTACTGCAAGGCAGATTGTACCAAAACGAAATAGATTTTGTTTTCTTTGCAAATGCAAATATCTTGCGCACCTCACTTTTGCATTTGGGGATATATTTATTTTTGGTTAAAAACAAATGAAGAAAAGTTAAGTAAAATTTTGTAAATTAATTTTTTTTTTAGAGTAACACATAAAATACATACAAAATTTAATCAAAATCTTTTAACTCATTTTCGAGAAAATAGGCTTTAACAGGTATGTACATATTATAGGTAAGGTACCTATGCATTGGACACATAAATTTTGTTGTTATTATTTTCGATATTCTTTAACAATTTTAATGTTGTGCTTATTATAACGAAATTAAATTCAGAAAAAAATATACATAGGTACATGCGCAAAGAAAAAGCTGTTTTTTCTCAAAAACTGCTTAAAAGATTTTGACAAAATATGTAGAAAATAATGCTTTCTAAAAATATTTATTATCGGTACCTACCGTCCAAAGAACGCAGTTTTTTTTATTTCTGGAATTTCGCTTATGAATTGATAGACGAGGAAGGAATTATTAAATTTTGTATTATGCTTAGGTTTCTATGGCCCTGTTTTTCAGCACGAAATTAATGCTTAAATCGAGTTAACTCACAAGATTTGATGTGTTAACTTTGATGGATTAAATGTAACAAATTCTTTTAATTGTTTTATAATTTCTGTTGTGCTGCAAACCGGTTTTAAGGCTTTAAAATATGGTTGTAGATATTATTAAAAAAAACTCTTACATAGCAAAATAACACAATTTTTAAAAAAGTTAAACCAAAATTAATTATAAATAATAAGAAACATAAAACTTGGATGCACCTGATATTTAGTAGGAGAATAACAACCCGGAAATCATCTACCTTACCTATATGGTATTTGTATAGTGTATAGGTGTAGGTACTTATACCTACCCAAATGAAAGTTCTTCAACATATTCCCAGAACTCAGATAGTTTATCGACTTTGTCCTCTAATAACACATAGCCAAAAACATCCGCATTAGCTGACAGCCCCATTAACCCTTAAACAAGAGGGTATATAATATATATAGAAGGTGAGTGTATTCCACTATAATGGTTCTTAACCTGACAAATGCCAACTCCACCAAAACCAACAAAAAAAGTACAACCACTTCAAATCCTATAAGCACAGAGCTCCAAAGCGAGGTGCAGGTAGTGAAAGTTTTCGAGGACACTAGGTATATTTGATAAAAATAAAATGGAGAACAAACACTTTTGTCACACACACAAATCTTAGTTGAAGCAGCTCGCTCGGGGGTGAGCTTGAGCGAGTTGTAGAGATGAAATCACATGGAGTCATTTTTTTTTTCATTTCCCCAACTAGCAACAGATAAACCACTACAGAGCAGCAAAGATAGAATAGCACAGAGATATGATACTGTTTTGTTCGTATTCGTAGATATCTCTTGTCATGCCACGCCTTTGAGCTTTGCCTCGTCAAATAAAAATCATTGTCACCGCACAAAATCAACCCCAAATGGTTTTTGTATAAATCATTACAATTTTTTCTTTGGAGCGTCTTTCTATTTTTTTTTTAAGGATCCACCGACGGACTGACGGAAATAAAAAGATGTTTTATGAGCTTACGCGGAGGAGATTATCATGGGCTTTGAGAATCTTTAATTGAACCGCCACGATGGCCCAGCCATCGACTGTTACCTACAGTCCTACGTGCACAAAATGCACCACAAACTAACACTCGTCTGTTGTCTCCACTTCATTAAGTGGAGCGTTTCCCATGGTTTTTATGCGTTCGCCGGGATAATGCGGAGGAAATTCACATCCATTTTCGCCAGAGACGAAGAAAAATCCTTCGATGCGGTAAAAGAAATGTTGCGGTGCGGCGGTAGCGACGACGACGACGACGGCGAAAAGCTCCTCCCACAATATTAGTCGACGTTAGAAATAATTTGACAGCGCAGACGCGAGAAAGTTCACCTCGGTCCGTTCCGCCGCTTCGTCTCCATCGTCATCGTTGCCAGTCGCCACTCGTCAAAGCCAGCAGAGATAATTGAAGGAGATAAGAGCAACCAGAGCCACACCGCACTCTCTGTCCACAATTCTTCGTGCTGATTTCGAATGGCTTTGGGGCGTTGGGGGTTTGTGGGGTTAGTTCGGCGACAATCTCTCCCCACGTTCGCTTTATGTTGGGGGTGGAAATTCAATCGATCAACGATACACGTTCTCTGAATGGTCGTCGTCGTTGTGCTCGTCGTCAGTAAGTAAGTAGATGGGTGGCTGAGTGGGTGAGTGAGGACTTGAGTATAGATGATGATGGTTGTGGGTTGGGGGTGGACAAATCAGTATAAGTGGTTGGGAAATACAGAATTGATGGGTCGTTTGAGAGATTGGAGGTTGCCTTTTTGCCTTTTTTGTGAAAATAATAAAATTTTAATTTTTCCATTATCTGAATGATGAAAAATTCTATGAGCTTTTTAGTTGGCATATCTTTTTTCCACTTCTTCTTTTTCCTGATGGAGCAGTGTAAGGGAGTTTCTCGAGTGATGAGTTCTTCGTCATATCTGTAGGTATATATGAACTTGGTTGTATGAATGTGTGTGTGTGTGTTTGGGAATATTTGTATAGTAGGGGGATAAGTGTATATGCGAACGATAAAATATCTCATATTACAAAGTTTTCCTGGAAATCTAATTCAATCGCACAGATGCTGTAAATTATACACGTTACGATATTCCGAAATGAGGCGAAGCTAATTACAGCAGTTTTGAAAATCTTTAATTATAGATTTTAATCGCTGATGCCGCTATATCTCCTATCGAATCTCATACATATATGTTTTCGGCCATATTCGCACTGCATTTATGATTTTGAATTTTTTTAATAAAGAAAACATTCAATATCTTTGTATTAATTTTTTGTTTAAATTTTCGTTGAAGGGAATAGATGTGGGAAAATTAAGAATGATGGTCAAGTGCATCATTTTAGTGCCTTCTTTACCCAAAAATGGATTTTAACAGATTATATACTTGACAGCGGTGGAGAATAGAAGTTGCGAATTTATCATGGACAAAATATACAAAATTAAAACAATTCCTCTGAATGCTACGATTCAAATATGTATATTGAATTTATTAAAGGTCACGAAAAAGGAATAATTATTAAAACAATACCTATACCAGTTGGTACATAAAGGTTCCTATAGGTATGTGTAAGCATATTATCGTTAAAGGTGGCCAGAGATGTCATTTCGAACACAAAACAAAATCTGCGCCAATATTATTACAGTAAACTATGTGCCAATAACTCATGTAAATATGTATTTTATTTTCGTTTTGAGTATACAGTTTTCTATATATGTACATACAAAAATTTAGGCATTCTTCCAAGACAGCAAATAAGTTATCTAAATTAGACAACAGAAGCGGTGCCTTAACCTCTAAGTGTGGCATTTAAAATTTGATAAAAATATTGCAATAATTATACTTTATTTTGAATAAAATAATTTATTAAATATAAATGTAAGAACTGTAGAAAAAAAAAACATTTAAGAAAATGTAAATTATTATAGGTAAAGATTTTTTATAAACTTCTATAGTTTAACCGAAATTTAAAGTAAAGTGAAATGAAAGTTATACGTGTGAGGAAAACATTGAAAATTCTGTCGGCTCGGGTTAATACATATGTATGTATATTGTATATGTTTATTTGAAACTTGTAGCATTTTTTAATATGGTGTGAATATATTAGATCTTGAGTTTTTGAGAAGATGGTCACACTGTTTTCTTATAAAGTTGATAGTTTAATTTTTTTAGAACAAAATATTTAAACAAATATTAATTAAAATTAGTAAAAAAATAAAACCTTTTAAAAATGTGTACCAATAAATTAGAACTTTGTTTGGGCTTAATGTGCAAGCCTCAACAGAAAAAAAGAATAGGCTCATTCCTTTAATATCGTGCCTATTTTTGATCAAAATTTTAAAATAATTTTTATTTAATTTTTCGAAAAATAAAAAATCGTTTTTAAAAATTAAAAATTAAATATTAATTTTTTTACGAAATACAGATAAAATATTCATTGAACATTTAGCTAAACAATATTTTTGTAGGAGTTTCAATTAAAAAAAACAAATTATTAAAACCGGTGAATTCATAGTATGAGAAATTCGGAAGCAATCATGTGTCGATTATGGAATTCCTACACAATATTGGATCCGCATTAATTCTCAGTAGTTTCTCTTTTCTTTTTATGACCAAATATTTGCAAAGAATAAAAAAAAACAACATTACGCCCGGGATTTAATTTGATTTTTTTTTGGAAAGTAAAGATTTCGCAAGTTGTTAGAAAAGTTTGTTAAATATTTTTTAAAATTTGTTTCTGAATTTTAAGTTAAAAATTCAAAATGTATTCCAAATTCATAAACCTTTAAGTATATTTTGTAATGTTTTACTCAGGTTCATAATAAAACTTATTTACTTTATTTATCAACTTCCACTTATTTCCTTTACACATAAAACAAAGTAGTAGGTACAATAAAAAAATATATATATAAAAAATTTCGAAGGGTCAAACCCCAGTGACCCCCACCCCCTGGCTACGGCCTTGAATAAAAGTCGAAACTCTTATTTAGAAGAATGTGACTACACAAAATAGGTACCTATAGACTATATAATACTTTCAGAATTGTAAATGCTTTAAAAATAACTAAAGACTTTAAGCTAAAATGTGTGTCTTATAATTTATTAAAAATTCAATATTCTAAGTATCCCTAGATAGGATATAAAATCATTTTAGAGATTTGTATTTTTGATAAATGATAAAAAGTTTTAATCCATGTTAATGGTAGGTTAGGTTAGTATATGATTCAAATCATTATTTGGGCCAATATTTCAAAATGATGCACTGTGCAAATATTTTAGTCGATTTAGAAAGGTGGTAAAGATATAGGAAGTTTTGTTTTAGTATAAGGTTGTAATGCTACTTATAAATGCTTCTATAGAACTTTATTCGAATTTCCTTATCGAACGATGACGGTCTTCACCTTCCTTTTCCGACCATTTATTTTTTCTTATTCTAACTATAACCGTTACAAATTCAGGACATTGTCAAACGATTCATTCTCATGCAAACAACATCAATATCAACGTCGTCGTCGTTCGTGTGTTTTAGTTTTGTTATCTACAAAATGATGAAATTATTCACAAGTATAGTAAATGAGAACGTTCAACATCTCGTCAGCCGTCCGTCGTCCCGATAGTGGCTCCGATCCGAGTCGCGCGAATACACACACCCACACCGATTAGTCACACTATCCGTGCAAGAAGCTCAGAACTTTTTTAACGACATCATCATCATCACACACGGCTGTCGTTGTCGTTGTCGTCGCTGTTGTTGTTGATGTCGATGGCGGCGACAATTTTGTTGAAGCCGATGTCTGTTTTCTTGAGAGCAACTCACATTCGTGAGGTTACTTCGTCGAACCACACATTCCCAACAAGTGCTCTCGCATACGCGCGCCGTATCCCATATCCGTAACCGTTCCGCATATTCTGTTTCTGTTCTGATCTTCCATCATCCTCTTGTCGTCATTCGTCAGAAATTCATCCTCCCGCGCAACATATTCATCAAACTCATTATAAATGAGCATTCCGGATTCATATCCATAGAGCATACCTACCTACAAAAAGGTTCCACAACAACTAGAGAACAACAACAACGAAAAAGTATAAACAATTGACACCCCTTGGCGGGGGGAGGCTTTTTCTGTGTGGCGTGCTGGTGGTGGTTGAAAGTTCGGAGTTAAACAAAACAAAAAAAAAATTATAGAAAAAAAGAACAACCACCCCCTTGGGTCTATGTAAACACAAACCCATCTAATTAGGTCCTCGAATGGAAATTTGTTCGGTTGTAACTTTTTCCTAGCCCCGCGCCTCCGTTGTTCCGTTCCCGTTCCGCTGCAACTGCTGGAGCAGTTTTTCTTTGGGAGTTTTTTGTGTCGTCGCCGCAAGTTTTTTGCTGTCAAGGAGTCTCGTCAGTCGCGACTGAGGTGCTTTAATGAAAACAGGTGCGACGTGAAACAGGAGTTATTTTTTTCTTTTGTTCCTCTTCTTGGCCGAGAGAAAAATTGCAAGGATTTCCATTCCTGCAGACGTTGGTCTAGCGACAGCGAGCGTAGCGGTGTGGTAGTGGCGGGTGCTCCCTGTGCAAATCTGTGTACCTACGTCGCAGTCGGGATGTTTGCAAAGCAGTAAACTAAAGTTCACAACCCTCAGGAGTTGTTCTTCTCGGATGTTGATGTTGTTGTTGTTTTGGCAGTGGCTGTGTATTTATTTGTTTTTGTTTCGCTGTGTGTTCTGTATACATATACCTACGAGTATAACCTATGTGTGTGGGGTGAACTTGTGTTTATGCCCCGATGTGCGAAAAAAAGTTTTCGTTTATTCGAGCGCGCGGAAAAGCCAATACGGTGGAAAATTAAGCGGCAACTGCCTCAATTTGAATCGTTGACCTTGTGGTTTCACTTTCCACTTTTGTTTCCATCACATGACTACGACGAACGACGACGACGTTTATACTATGGTGACGCTGACGGAGACGGTGTGGCGGTAGTCGAACTTATTAGATTGCGCTACTGACGGATATTTCACTTGGATTTTTTTTTTCATTTGTTTATCAACATAACACCTCGAACTTCCCCTTGCACTATATATTCGTACTCATAGGTTCGGCTTATGTCTGGTGCACTGCTATAAGCTTGGGGTTTTTCGTCATCAACGTCTACCTACTGTAAAAACCTAATCGATAAACGATGTCAACGTTCGTCCTTTGACGACTCTCTATACCTAGTAGTATACAAATGGTGCGATTTGATTTGTATTCGAATTCGATTAACAAGTTGTTGTTTTTGTTTTCTTCGTTTTTTTTTTTTTTTATTGCACATCGTGGCCTCTTGTTGTTTAAATGTGCCATGAAGTTGCGATAGTGCGCTCATAAATTATATTTTCGGTTGTTTAATATTTTTGAAGGAGAGACTACCTACCTGAAAAAAACAAGTGGAATTAATCGATGATTGATAATAATGTCCCCACCCTGGCACTGTTGATTGCACAAATACCTGTCTAATTTTTTTTTCTTCGAAATTTAATCAATTCAATTTAGAGAATCTTTATGGCATCCTTACTGGAGATAATCATGCGATCAAAAGCGATAGCAAGGAAACTGAATCAAGGTGAGTTATGGAGACTTGAAAAACAAGGTTAAAGATACCTTGGTATATATGTACATAAACCTTAAATTTTGATTTGATAATTTAAAATAGACTTTAGACCTTTATAAATTATATTTTAAATATGTGGATTTTAAGTGGGCAAGTTGTTTAAAAAATATCTATAACAAAACAGAATTTCCCTTTTTTGCCATGGTGTCAACAGGGAAGGTTTTCCTCTAGATTCGCATTATCAAAAACAAATGTACCTACCTCTACCTTTACCTGATTGTAAGCAAAACATTTGGTCTAAAACCCGGTTTAAACGAATTTGAATTATCAAATAAACAATTTTTTTGTAAAAAACATCTTTTTAAAGATATTGAGGAAATTATATTCATTTAAAGAAGGGTGGAAATACTACTGAAACATCGAATTCAGAATCAGAGTTGTTTACAGTTTTGTCAGAAATAAACATAATGGGCATTTAATAATGAGTTATTCGCAAAAAAGTGATTTCGTATACACCGACCCTTAACTAAAAAGACAAAATATTACCTTAAATTGAAAAGAAAAGCGATGAATTATTAAAATAGCTTCAATGTTTTAAATTAACAAATTAACGGTAAATAGCTTAAATGAAAAAAAAATCATTGAGACAAGAAATTTTTTACTGTTATTAGTCCACTGAATGGTTTATTTCTACAAAAAAAGAGTTTTATTAATTTAATAAACATTCATTAAAAGAATAATTATTTCTTAATGTTTGTCAGTTAATTTTTTTTAACAAACTTGTTCGTTACGTCAGTAAAATAATATTTTTTTTACATATAAAAGTGCGTTGATCCGAATAAATATTTTGCTTAAAATAAGAAAACTTTTATTGATTCGAATGTACTTATATTGGTTAATTGACTCATTAAAGTTTTACTTGATTGAATGTATGGAATTCATTGAGTTAGTAAAGCAAATTTATTAAAATTGTTTGCTGTTTTTAATGGGGGCGTATCTTAAGCCCGCTTTTTTTAAAATCCCGTATTTTTTTAATCTAAAAAGAAGTTTTAAAATACTGTTTTTTTAAATTCTGTCTGTTGAAATCTCGTTTATTCTAAATGCCAATCTATTATATAATCCTCCTTTTTAAAATCTTGTATTTTTTAAAATCCCCAAAATATAAAATAGAATACCGTTTTATAAAATCTTTTTTTTTTTCAAATTCTGTCTGCTATCTGCTAAATCCCGCTTATTCAAAATCCCGATCTGTAAAAATCCCAATTTTTTTAAAATCCTGTCTGTTAGGAAAAAAAGGACTGTAAGAAAAGAAATAATAAAAAGAAATATTTAAAGAAGCGGGATTTTAGAAAAAGGTTTATAAAAAGCAGAATTAAAAAAAACGGGATTTAAAAAAATTTTTATTATAAATACCGGGATATCATACTCAACTTTTTTTGAATGTAGGTATATCTACTTGTTTCTTATACCAAAAAAAATTGTTTTTAATTAAAAGTAAAGCATTCATTGGGAAGAAAAAATTCTTTATTAAAATAGGTAATAAAACATTTTATTGGTTTTAATGAACTCGTTCTTTTTCCCAATAACCAGGGGTGGAATCGCGTAAGGCGACAGTTGATTGTCGCTTTTTTGATTGTCGGTTTTGATTATCAACTATTCGTTGCTCTGTGTAAATCGTTCGCCAAAAATTATTTGTTCTTTGGCATAACTTACAATTCAGTCAAGAATTAAATGTCATTTTTGCATTATTGTGTTGGTTTTAATTAATTATATTATTAAAAAACCAACCAATTTTAAGCCGACCGCACCAAACTTTTTATGAAAATGACATAAATGTATGAAAACGACACCTAAAAAGCTGTCGCTTAATATCAGTACAAAAAACGATTGTCGATTTGATAATCACCTTACATGGAGCAAAATTGTCGATTTTGATTATCAACTATCAACTATCGCGTTAGCCGATTCCACCCCAGTTTCGTTAATCAAATGGAATGAATTTGTTGCGACAAGGCAACGTAAGAATTTATTTATATAATAAAACACCTTATAATTTCAAATAAATTATAAGGTACCTTTGCCGTCTTAATCTTTAATTTTTGTATGTAAAAAAATACACGTAGTTTTTCACTAAAATATTCTGAAAAGTTTTAAGAAAATCGTTTAAATTGGCAGATATATTATGAAGTACCTGGAGTTTAAAATAAAATTATTTTCCGAACAAAAAAAAAATTGCTGTAAAAAGTACAAAAAATGTTTAACACCAAGTTAGAAGAATCCGTTTAGGCTAGAAAATTGAACGCTCTACGCTCTCTCCAGATGTTTTATCGTCAATAAAACCGTTCTATAGTTATAGCTAGTCAAAATTATCTAATATAGTAATTAATATTAACCTCAAATCAATTAAAATAACATTCGCTTGTTAAATAATCTGATGGCGATAATTGTCATCTGGCTTTATGAGTTTGAACAAATGCTTCCTAATATGATAGGAAAGGAACCCTCCATAGAAGCTCGCGGAAGCTATATTTCTATAGTTGTCGTTTCTTTTTCACCGTTGCGTTGGTTCTGTGAACTCGTGTTTATACTAACTGTAATAATTAGAACATGAGTCATTTTCTTCATACCTAGGATTTGATTTTAATTTTTTTTTCTAATTCTGCTTAATTAATAAATTATTATTATCAATTGTTCTGAAAGTTTTTAGTATATGTTAATATTTCTTAAACTTTTTCGAAGCATCTCATCAATTTTACTGCTGAATCTTTTTTTGTAGGTTGAGGTGAGTCTAATTCATTGAATGATTTCTGACACATCCCAGAGGTCCCGAAGACTCGACATGAAAAAAATATATTTTAAGACGTCAATATACATTTTTATGTAATTTAAATAAGTTTTTTAATTTATCAACGGGACAATTTTAGAAAACACTTGATACATCAGCAAGCATTGTTTGTACGTGGTGATGCTCTTTTATCACGAAATTTTAAAATTATTTTTATTTTCTTATCACACATTAAAAATTTCACGAAAGATAAACATTTGAATGAGTATACATCTGTGGTTTTCAAAACTACCAAAAAAACTAAATCTTAACATCCTTTTTCTCAAGAACACTTCTAACTGCCAGTTAAAAATCATATGAACAGTCATAATTATACTTCATGACTAAATTTCAAAGAACCAACATCAATATCATGTTTTTGATAAGGCCAATGAAGATAATAATTATTAAAAATAAAATTTATGTGCCACATGTGTGAATCCTTCTTTTGCAAAAACAAACAAAAAATAACTCATTAAAAATGAACATTGAAAGTAATTTACTTGTTATGAACATCAAAAATCTTAAACTTTAGTCGAAAACCTAAGAAAACAAAAAAAAAAACTAAAAAAAAATATCTTCAACCAAAAATTCGTTATCTGCAAAACAAGCGTTTTCTCCAAAAATATATCTAAAAATACTAAAATTCCTAAATAAAAAGAAACAAATAATATAATATCTTAAAGTTCTGCCCGCACAAAAACAGAAGATACTCTCACCCTTTTAGTTTGGTTGGTTTCCTTTTGTTTATGATAAGAGTGGGCTTTTCGAGGTTCAAGACTCAACCAAGACTCGAGAAGCGACGCGGCGGCGGCGGCGCGGCGCGAGCAACGTTACTATTGCGCACTGGGTAACTAACCACACCACACCACACAATCGGTATTCGGTACAACAGATTTATCTCATTTTCTCATGGATACTCCTCCCAGCTATATATATATTTGCGGTCAACCATACCACACTTATCAGCAATAAATTGACATAAGGCTGCTCTCCTATTGTGTTCTTTAACAGTTTATTCAATTATGTCACCACATGTTTCTGAAACGAATTCATTCTTCTTATCTTTGAAAAAGTTCCAGTTTATAATTTTTCTTTTTTTGTCATGAAAAAAAAAAATGGTAAAAAAATAAGTTTTCGCAATAATTTTCATGGGCAAATTTCTAATAACGATTGAAATTGTTGTAGTGTGGGTATATTAGTAAGAAACATATGTCCCTAACTTCCTGCGTGTTGTGAGTCTTGAGATGCTGATAAGTTAGAATGGGGAGATAGCATGTCATATAACTTTTATGAAATTATTGTCAGTGAGGTATGAGTTCTTGGGATGATGTGATTTGATTCTTTTGGTAAAAAGCTTTACCTGAAATTAAAAGTAAAATTTTTATCAAATGTTAAGAGATTTAAGTTGCAAAATAAAAGTGTTGCTTGAAAATTTAATTTGAAATAAAAACAAAGATTTGTTAATTGAGGCAATTTTTAAGGTAAGTGAAAACATAAAAATCTGATTTTCGAATAATTACGAGGAAGACATTTCTTAACATAAATTTGCTATCTATTTCAAATGAAAACTATTGTTATTAATAAATGTATTACGTATGGGTTTATTATAAAAATATATTTGCACATTAATTTACAATGAATATTTAAATAACTTAAGATTCCTATTTTTATATTAAATACAGTGGCGCAATATTTTAGACGATTAAGAACGATGTTAATAAATTTTTTGTAGATATAACGCTAGGTTAGACACTGGATTTTCTTAATTTTAAAAGAGTTAACATCGTGCTATCTCTTTAAAATTTTATTAAACTAAAAATCACCAAATGCCTATTTTAACTTTTTAATATCGTATACTAACTCCAAATGATGTCACTTTGACAATTAAAAATGTGAAAATGGTATGTTTGGTTACTTGTTAGCAAGAACTGTCACTTTTTAAGGCGTCTTCAGCTGAAGGTGATTAAGCAAATAGGTTTAGTTTGATACTACTTAAATGTTTAAAAGTAAGAATAATTTAGTAAAAATCTTTAAAGTTAGTGAATTGTTTAGTAGTACCATTCTAATAGTTACCTTAACATCAGGATGTTTAAATTTTGCACCAGTAGTTTTAATTTTGATTTAATTTGAATTATAATCATAAAAAAATATATTGCTTAGTTACATATATTTGAAGGAAAACACTATAAGAAAACACTATAAGATTTATTATTTTCGCACTGCTCGATACAAATTTTTGTTATTTTATGTAAATACATTTTTAAATATTTTTACTTGCTCTTTAGGTCAACTGTATGTTTCCTGTAAAAAGAAATGAAAATTAACACTATACTGTGATGTAGAAGTCCGAAAAAGTGTGTTTTGTCATACCGTTTTCTTCAATTTGTGCGTCTGTTCCGCTGTGCGTCCGTGGATTCGTATGCGTCACTGTTATTTGAGTTAAAGCTAAAACGGGTAAAACAATTTGATTTATATCATTTACATATGAGTTTCTAAAGGGGAAATTCAATTTTTTTTGTCTGAGCTCACCTAAGACGGGTATAACAATTTTATTTTTTTCGAATTGTATCCAAAACGACTCTAATGATTTTTAATAAACTTCGTACATGTATTGAAAATGACCAGTCACTTTTAAAAAATCACTTTAAAGATTTTTTCTAAAATCTTTAAATAACATACATAAATAGGTTTTTTTGACGTTGTTTAAGAAAATTGATTTATTTTTGAGTAATTGACGTAAGTAAAGCCTTTTAATTGCTTGACCAATTATTTTACAATTTTGGAATCTGGTGCTTCTAAATATTTCAAACAATACTTTTTGTATTAGTAAACTATAAAAAATAGCTATGTATTTATTTATTTTTTCTTATTAAAAATATTTTATTTTTTATTTGATCCTTGAGATTATGAGATTATTGTTTTGTTGAATAAATAAGATTCAAGAAAAATAGCATATCTATACACAATAATACACAAGGATTTTCAGGACTTATCCATAAAAATATGTTTGTTCATTAATTTCATTTCTTCGTTTTAGTTTTTGTCAAATCACTATAAAATTGATTGTGTGCCACTCAGACTCAGTGATGAATTTCATTTTAAAATAGAGTATAGCATACACTCACACATACACACTTTACATATATTTTCATTCTATTTTTTCCAAAGATAAGTTTCGCTCTCAAAAATCATTCGGATCAATTTCAGTAATATAAACTGATAATGTCAACACTTTTGCCATCAGGGGTAATTAAAACGTGAACAACAAATTCAACTTTAGCACGTTTGTCCTGAGTGTTATCATTCGAAAATGCTTGTTCATTTATAGTTATCGCTAATTTGTCACTATAAACCTGTCAACACTACCTGTCATAGTTCTTATCCATATACTGTATGACAAAAAGCTCAATCGGATTTGTATTAAACCTTATACCTTACTAATTCTCCAATATCAAAATTATTTTATACTGCAGCTTAATTCTTCGATAGCTTCCAAATATAATATCGACGAAGTGGGGAAATCTTCCAATTTGCTGTCAATAATTACTTAAAAAAACAACCTAATGGCATAATTTATTACAAAATAAATCGAAGTACAATATAATGTTTTATGAAGTTAAAACAAAAAAATAAAATAAAATTGCTGCTTTATCGATCGATGTGTTAATTTGTTTTGTTATATAGCCTAAAATTGAAGACAATCTTGGCGATCAAAGTTCACCATTATCTGGCACTGTCATACAAACAGAAAGAGTTAAAATAGCTCAGCTGTCAATGTGACAGGCTTCCATAACATATACAAACAATATAATATGTCCTCGGACGGAGTAGCATTTCGCCATCATCATCCTCATAAAGGTATATAACTCCAATCTCCATCTAGCCTTTGTTATCATCTAATATACCATACCGATCGATAATTTTTGGAGGTCTTGAGCAGCAATAGATAGACATGATCATTATATTGTTGTACACATAAGTTAATCAATCAAATTATCGAGAATCGTGTAGATATAATGTGTGCGAGTGATATCATCAAAATACAAAAAAAAATTGTTAGCTTTGTTTATTCGTTTATTGGGTTTATTTATGGTTTTAAATTTTGAATTACTGATAGATAGTCTCCGATGGCGTTCGTTTTCTTTTTCTTTTTATTTTTCTATCATTGATGCAAAAGATAGCACACTTCAAGTGGATTTTGTGTCCATAAATTCATTGTTTGATAATAATTATTTGAAGCCCCAAAATATTTATTAATACGTCAATTATATTTTTTTTATTTTAAGGGGAATATATTTTATGGCTTAACTTTAGTTTTATCAGGATATACTTTACTTATAAACGGCTTTGAGCAACATCGTTTTCTATAGGAAAATATTAGTTACTTTCAGATGAGTTTTTTGGAAGATGATAATTCGTAATGAAATAACTACCACTAACTATTTCTCCAAGGGTAACTACAATTTATTTATTTTCTACAAAGCGCCAAATATTTACTTCGTAGCAGGAAAGGTACATTTTATTATTTTTCAGGCGAAAAAAAAGCGTTAGAAAGAAGCTTCCCTAAAACTTTTTGTAGAAAAACTTGCCAAACTTAAAAGTGTTTTTTACACTTTAACTTCTTTTTTTTTAATTTTTTGCTTAGAGATAAAATAAATTCCTAGGTTCTAAGTCAACCGAGCATGAAGTGTAAAGTGAAAATAAATTAGGACACATAAGAAGAAATTTCTTTGTTGTTCAGATCTGCTAATTCATAATAATCATAATCGAATACTTCATCTGCTATAAATAATTTTAGTCATTGCTCAGAGTATCTTTTAGATGAATGTTATTTTTTATTTTACATTACTACCTATCTGAAAATTTATTTAAACGATGCTTTGTATAAAAATTCTGTATTATTATTAGCAAGCGTCTTGCAGTCTCAAGTGGGACAATTATACATTTTTGTACATAACAAAAATTCACTTTTTCAAATTTTTTTTTATTATTTCCGATTATTTAAAGAAGTAGGTCTAGAATCTACTTAAAAGGAAAAAAAACACAGATTTAAATTCATTAAAACATCTTATGTCAACATAAGATTATTTGTCTTTTCTTGCATTTTCAGAATTTTGTAAGTACATATTTGGTATTAATTCGAACAAAGCAAAGAATAATTTATGTGTTGGTTTGTGAGTTTGAAAGTATCCTAAGTCAATATATTTTTTTTATATTTTCACCGTTATATGTATGTATGTATGTATATACATACATATATCAAAATCTCAATATAAGATAATATCTCTACTTTCATATATTGTATCGATTAAATAAATTAAATTATGTCCACATAAGATATTTTACCTTGTGTGAACCAAAATGGCGTTTTCAGACATAAGATGAAGTAGTATTTTTCTAATTTTCTTCATATTCTTGTTGAAATAAAAGGGAAAATGATTGAGATGAAAAAGGATGATAATACAGCCCTGTGCTCCTCGAAGATGATTTAACAAAATCGAAATCATCTTGAGTTGACTCAGGATGTTTTAATTTTTCAATCGATAATTATTTTAGATATTGCTTTTTATTTAATGATTTAGTGGGCTTATAATACACCTGATTTTTTATAACGTAAGATTTTCTAACAAAATTTGTATGTATACAAAACACACATGGTAAGTTAAATACGTAAAACTACTTGGTACACTTTGGTAAATTTTACAGGAGATAAAACGAAAAATGTTGCATAAGTCTCCTTATACAAAAACTAATTTTCTCTCAAAGATTCTGCAACGGCGACTTCTCCGAACCAATTCCTAAAACAAAAAAAATATCTAAGGACTTTTCCGTGTTAAAGAATGCTTTGAGAAAAAAATCATTTTTATTAATAGAAATTCACCTATCCACCGCATTTAAATGTAGCAAAGAATGAATTGTTAAATTAACAAGTAAAAACAACTTGACCACAAAATAATACTTTGTCAATCGTTATCATTGTCTCAAAATTGAAGATAGTAGCAGGTGTAGATATGTTTTTTTTTTATTCTATTTGACATTAGGTACTCTCTCTCGCTATTCTATGAAGTATACTTTTTTACCTTAATTTTGTTGTCGAAATGTCTTCGATGGATAGTTCGAGTTAAGTGATGATATTGTTTGTTTTAAGTTAAACATTTGTCTATAATAGTTCCGATAAGGTTTACCTGATTTGCCGTCGCGTTGTCGTCGTCGGTTACAAGTAAAAGTGAAAAAAAACAACAATTCTTAAGACAATCTGAGATCAAGAAAGGATTAATGTACGTGATCATTTTTGTCGATTCGAAATAAAAAAAAAGTGTAACACGCTTCTTAAACATCATTTTACGGTAAGAAAAAATGTCTCGATTGAAAAATTCTCTCACGCTCGTTGTTTGAGGACGAACTCGTTGTCTTGTCTTCTTTTGATGTGTTTATGCCTTTTCATGATGGGATTAATCTACCTGGATAAAGTACCTATATGTGCAGTGATTACAATTCGTTTTAATTGCGATTAACCCTTTTTTTTAAGGTTAAATAATGTTTTCTTTCCTCAAAATTGTGTGCTATTCCTATATTTATGCAATATAAGGGCTGATGGTAGTCGCATGAGGTGACCTCTGACAGAGAAAGTTGAATTTAATTGATTTTATTATTGGAAGTGATGCTCCTTACTATTGATTTATGAGCAATTCATTTTTTGGCAGACAACAAAATTGTTGTTGTTTTTTTTTTTGCGGCCCATATTGATTCAGGAAGAGTGCCTTATCATTAATATTGATAAATTGAATGTCAACATAATTTAGGTACTTGAAAATTAAGACGGAAAAAATTATAAAATAAGTATCGTAAGGATGTAAAAAATATATCTTTCAATATTCCAATTTAGACATAAAAATTGACGTAAAGGTAATTGAACATTAGAAAACAAGAGTTACCCAAGCAGCAAGATAAAAAAAAAGTAGTGCCAGTGTTTCGAATGGAAATTATAAATTACAAAAATAAATAATTTGGTTGGTGCTATTGCTCGTTAACCAGGGCCTAGTGACTTACACCTCTCAACCATTCCTGTGTGCGTGTTATTGGCTGTGATCTTCAATTTTCTGCTGAATGCGAACAATTAAGGTGCGTGCCACTTTTTTATGACAAGAGATACTCTTGGAAGATTTGGCAAATCTTCGCAAGAGACAGTACCCGTGAAAAACATTTAAAATTATAGCATTGGAAAAGTTCCATTCTTTTACCTCAAACCTAGAAATGGTTGAATCTTATTTGTTTAAAGCGAAAAGAACTCAAAATTAAGCAACTCATGAATATATGTATGTATAAGAATTCAATTCCTCATTTTTATAACCAAAAAATTGTGAGTTTTACACTCAGGTGACTTAATAATTTAGAATCCTGAAATATCGACAGGGATGGACCACGGCCACAAACAACAAGTTTCTCCAAGCAAGTTTGCTGCCTCCTCGATGCACTCTCAACGTCTTCACTTGCCACCTAAGATGTTATCGTATTCCTTTGCAAACTTGTTCATCATCGGGTAGACTCGAAAATTATTACAAAAATTATTTTTAAGTTTTGGTGATAAATATACTGAGGTGAGGATGAATAACTTTGGATTCGCCTGCTGAATTTCTGACGAAACAAAATGTGTGAGAGCTCATTTTTTGAATTAACATCTCAATTTTTTTTGCATTTTTCTAAATTTTTCCGCGGTTGCTGTCGATTTGAAGAGGTTTAAAAAAAACAGTAAATATGCCTTTCCTTCTTGACATCAAAGGGTTTGGTAAGGCAGATTAGTTGCTGACTCTGAAAGAGCAGTGAGATTTCTCGACAATAATCTTGTGCAGGCCCAGTTTGACCCAAAAAATACTGTTTTATTCATTAAAACTGATTTATAATTGTATTTTGTTTATTCCAAAAATATTAATTAGTTAAACCATAACCAAATAAAATATTCAATGAAATGTAAAGTCGTTGCGTCGTCGCGATGATATCTTGGCCGTTGCGTGGTCGATTCCTTCTGTCTATATTTCGTTGTCAGTTTGTCTAGCTGGCGATTTTTTGGTCATCGAATTATATTTTTAAATTTTTAAATCCCTATTGTAGATTAACAGAAGACAATATTAAGAAATATTATTTGACACATCCTTTTGTAGCCTTCAGATTAGGGGTATCAACATTAGGCACATCTTACATCATCGATCGTAAGCAATCTCCGTTGATGGTGATGGCAATGGCATCGTCATTTGCGGAGAGATACGGGCCGATGCGATGCATTGCCATTTGAGGGACCTTGTGTGGATTGGCGTCATTCCATAACCTGGAAATTTTGCTTGTTGATGTATTCGTTCATCCAAAAATGGCCCTCATGATGATGATGATGATTTTTTCGCTGAAATTTGCTTCCAACCCACTCAGTCAACATATACGACGGTGTCTATGGTCATTTTTCTTCAGCCATGGTGATTTGTCTTAAGTGTGTGAAAGATAAAAAAAAGCTGGAAATTTATAACAACAAATAAAACAACAAGGCTGCCATGAATTGTAAAATTAATTAAACCAAAATACGGGAATGATGTACTCGCCAAAATGTTCATTTATGTTGATATCTACATCCACAGGTGGAGCGATATCGAAATAACACTAATTTGATCCCTAATCTGGGTTTCCCTTGGGCGCCATTTCTTACTTCTTTTTAGTTCTTATTTAAAATAAACAATACAAATTTTTTAAAAAATGTATAAGCATTTAGGAAACTATATACCTACCTGATGAATATATATAGGTATCATATTTTTAATCGAACGATTCAGATATCAATGAAAAAGATCTGATTATTTCTGTCTGTTTCATTAATAATGATTAATAATTGTAAAAATGATAAGTTTTTATCAGTAGGTAAATGTGAACATCCGCTTTTAACTTATTTTGTATTGCCTTTGGATAAGACAAGTATTATTATAGACAACTAACTGCATAACTGTATGTTGTTGTAATCCTTTTTGTGAAAACGTAGCTTATGACTTCTTTAATTGCAGATGATTAACCTTCGATAAAAATAGTTTATCGAATAACGGGAAGGGCTTGAGAGTTTTTGAATCTATGTTTGAGAATAATGACCTATAGCTTAGTCAAACTTTTTATCGCTATAAATATTTCCTGTTTTTTCTCAAGGCTTTTTATTTCAATTCTTTATTTGGATAAAAAATGAATTTCATTACAATAAAGTTTCTTATTATTTATTTCAAAAATATAGTTTCTCCGAAGTTTTAAATTCTAAAGACCTTAAGGATTTTCTTTTGAAATAACTAACTGAACAAAGAAAAATATAACAATATTGATTCTCAGCTACAAAGTAAGGATTTTATGTAAAACAGATCATTGTTCGAAGCTATTTTCCGGTTTTTGAAAAAAAATGAAACCAATCAATGATATCCTTGCCTCGGGGCATGACCAAAACGAAATTTGTCATTCTGATCAAAGTGCCAAATGCCGAAAACCAATTCTTAAAGTTCCCGCTTTTTTCGTATTCTTTCGTCTTGTTTCCAATTGTTGAAGGTTTTTTTTTTTTTGTTGTAAATTTTAGTCAATATGTCCTTGAAAATTATACTCATACTTAAAACATTTTGAACAGTGTAGTGTACAATTCCAGAAGGGGTTGCGTCAATACATCAGAAAACATCAGAGATCAATTGTTGCTCTCCATCCAATACACATACATATATACAATCCCTCGAAAGTCCTTATTGTTCATATGATGTGATGATTTGCTTAATAAAAAGTCATATTTTTGTTCGTGTAAGGGAATGACGCTTCAAGATTGCCATAATACTGATGGATGATGGACTTTGCTGGAATTTTTTGACGACAAAACGACGCTGAAGTCGGAGGCCTATAATTAACTCGGCTGGAAACCAAAAGTTTATTCTATTTTCTCATGTAATGATGTCAATGAGGAGGTCCCCTTCTTCTTGTTTTTGCCATCAAAGTCACAGTCTTACTTAAAGAACTGTCTTAAGTACTGACAATATCCGTGAATTCTTGCTCTTGGCTGTTTTATATATGTACATATATATGACTATATTTGAAGAGCTAACGATTTATAATATAACTGAATCTCGACTCGACCCGACCTCCTTCTGCTTTCAATCATTGTTTTGTGTTTTTTCTTTCTCGAAAGTATAAAAAAAATATACATATACACGTCGTCCTACTAAAAGTCCTTTGTGTACAATTTTTCAAAATAAAAATGTATAAGGAAAGAAGACGACGACGAGAAGAACGCGATAAAAAATAAAACTGAACAGTTAAAATGGATCTGAACTCGAGTCAACGCATATAAAAGTCATCGAGCATTCCATTCAGGAATTGCAAGCGGAAGTCGCGAAGAGTGGCCGCCGCGCCGCAACTCCGATATACAGTATACATACCTTTTCGGATCAAAAGACAAAAGCCCCCTACTCAAAAATAGTCCAAATGTGGTGCGCGGATCATAAGGTTTATTTAAGGAGCGTTTATATATTTTTTTCTGCAATAATGGAAGGGTCAGAGCGAGAAAAGGCATAATCATTGTGAAATGTCAAGGAAATAAAAAAAAAAAATTAGACAACATCTTGACTGTCATTCAAATAGATTTCTTAACAATCGACTCTCTCTTTCTATGAAGTAGTAATTATTATGTACACACACAAGAGAGACTCTTGAATTGGAGGTTCTGTTATGCACATCAAAATTTATAGAAGAGACCAAAACTAGATGAAATTTAATACGATTTAAAATAATTCAATTGCATCAGTAGAAACATGATGCACAAGGCCTATAGGTGGTAGGATTCGGCACCACTCCGTCTGGGACATTCATCTGCAGTTCACTCAACACTCTCGCAATGCAATCAATTCACTCGAAAAGGACCAAAGAAGGAAGAATGTGGAGGGCGTAAACGGGGGTAGATGCCATTGTATGGAAAACTCTCGTAACTCGTGGTAACTTATTCTTTCAATTTCTTTAAGACAACCCACGAAAGTAAATATAGTCGCTATTGCACCGGAAGCATATTGACGCGTGTCTTAGGTCCTCGTCTATAGCTCGATGCATGGTTCCCAAAAAAAAATCATGATTTTCACAAAAGAAACTCGCGATGACTAGTTTGTCATCTGTTCGGCGCAGAAACCGTATGGATTACTCACTTTCAATTTCAATATCACATCAGTAGTTTGGCAATCAAAAGGATTTTTGGGTTTGACTATATTGATGGAGGACTACAATTATTCTAGTGGTTCTAGGGTGAATGTGTGGGAATTGAATGCATTGAAAATTCCAAAGCTGTTTTTGGAGTTGAAACATAAAAGAAAATTGGTTTGCTTTGATCGATATATTCGGTAAAGGCCTCTAATCTTGTGTAACATTGGCTTAGAATTCTTTTCAAAATAATTAGTTGCATTACTGAACGATTCGAATGGATTCAATATATTATTTAGCGAAAACGAAAAAAAAAAAAAAAACACGCTTGGATCTCACGAACTTACTCTTGTGGTTCAAAACTATAGACTTATGTATATACCTATGTTATGTTATATGATATCATATCATTATGAGTGGAAGAGTGAAACAGTCAAAAGAATTTAAAAAAATGATATCTTAGGTATTTGATTTTTTTTGTTTATAAATACATACCTACAAATTATTAGTAAAATTTTAATATGATACTAACTTATAGAAATACCTACAATCAAACAGTAAAATTGAAACAAAATGCAGTCATAGAAGAGCTGATATCGGCAACAACCCATAAATAAGATACCTTTTTTCGCAAAAACTTGTAATTTAGTATTATTGGAATTGGTGTATTTTCCCAAAGGTACGTTCAGTTACAATCATCGTTCAAGCCGTTTTTGAGACAATTTTAAAAAGCCAAAATCGTTATATGACATGCTACCATGTTCTTGTACTGAAACAAAAATTCAAGTTCCTCCTTTAAAGAAACTTCTTTTTAAAGTTAGGAAGGATATGGTCGAAAATAAATTTAGAAAAAACTATTCCTCAAAATAATGTCATTTAAAAAACAAATATTAGAAGGGATTTTTAAATTTTAAAAAAAGCCCCACTCTGGTTTCAATCCACCATGCCCTAGTTTTTTGTGAGATTTTACGGGAATCATCTTGAATTGAATTTAATATAGGTACCTTACCTATAGCTACGGTGACCATATTTTCAAATTGAAAATTTAATTAAATTTAATTTAATTAAAAAATATCTACGGAAAAAAAGACTTAAGTTAAAAAGAGAAGGTCCAGAAATTCAGTCTTTGTTTGCATAAAACTTAAAATTAAAAACAAACAAAAAAACGTAAAAACTTAAAGTTTAAATTAACACAGTTAATTTTTAGGGATGTTGATATCTTCTGAAGAGTAAATTTCCTTCACTAAGTTCTGTTTTTTTTTTTTTTAATATTTAGTTATTAAAATAGATTTTACATTCTCGGTTGACTAAAATAAATTTCGATATTTTTGTTTGCTTTTAATACAAAATTTTAAGTAAAAGTTACAAATTTTAAAAACGCAGGCAGGAGAAAACCGATATGTTTTTTTTTTTAATAGTTTTATTTTAATAGTTTTTGGTGCGTACATGACAGATGACGTCAAAACCAATGGAGTGCGTTCATAACAAAAATGAAAACTAACAGTCGTATTTATTAGATTTTTGTATACTTAGACACTGTCTAACTATTTTCAAATTGGTGAAAATATGCTTTATAATAAAAATAAATATCATATTATTCACGGTTAAGACAATCTACTCTTGTTTCTAAGTTAGACAGCTATAAGACAACAATAAATAAGATTTTTGAACACATTTTCCAAAGTTGGAGAGTTGTCTAAAGTTAGACAAGGTTTATAAATAAGACCATAGATGTCTTGTTCGTTCGATCAATCGGTAAGGGCACGTAAGCAATATTATTATTTTTTGTCAATTGTGCTCTAATATTTATGTGGACTAAAGGACGTTAAAAGCTATTTTGAATCAATAATTCAAGAATTCCAATTAAAATATCCATGTTTTAAAAAACGGTCACTGGCACGCCCACTTTTATATTATTTAAGTGTTTTCCTTATTCAACGTCCTTAGAACTTAAAAATTTTGTAATTAAGCATTATTCAATCGAAAGCATGACATTTGCTAGTTTTTTTCTTGAACCAAAAGTCTGCCTACTGCCACACACACTTTTCTTTTTTTTTTCCTTTTACAGATAGAATTTTCTCTGAAAGTTGAAATTATGTATTTTGACAAATGTCCAACAGGTGGCACTACGAAGCATGTAAGGGCTCAGCTATGTCACAAATAAAAATGCTTATTGATAAATTTGTATGGAAACGTAAAATTATCTGAGACATAGATTGAAATAAATTATTTTAGAAAAACAAAAAATAGCGATCATTGTTATTGAATTTATTTTGTTTGCTTATCAATAACTTGAAATTAAGATCTATGTTTTTTTTTTTTTAATTTAAATTCATGAAGAGAAATATAATTCTCTGTATGAGTTTTCTTTTTATTTTAATGTGGCGGATTAGTTTTTGTTGTGCATAGTTGCCACAAAGTTGAAAGGGTAGTCATGACATTTTGTAACAGTGATGGGCTTGTTTGTGTAAGTCCCGATTTTTTGAGTAATTCTATAATGACTTTCAAAAAACAGGCATTATAATAACTCTTTAATTTGTCCTTAAAATGAAAGACCTTGAACTTGAAGATCTAGTTTAGAATTGTGTCCTAAAAATTCGAAATTAAAATTTTTAATGAAAATTTTCAGTGAGAGCTGTAAGTGGCGCCTTGCTCTTGGAAAATTTATCAAGTCTCCGTAAGAGGCAGTTCCCGCTAAAAAGGCATACTTATCTGTTTTTAGATATCAGAGGCTGGGATTCCATCCGTGAAAATTATCGCACTTCATTATGCCGCTATAGGTATACTACAACTTGTCATCTGCCTTTTAATTATAAAGTTTAAAACTTAGCTTAAAGCATTTAATTCTACCAATATTGAAAATATAAAAGAGATAAATAAATAGATAGTTCAATAAGTTATTAGATTAGCTAGATATGTTTTTTGAAACTGTGCATCAACCCTTTCTATGCATCTATAGCACCCTTCAGCATATAAAGTGGCAATAATTTTGACTTTTATACGTCAATGAATTTTGAAAACACGTTAAGGGGTTTTGGATTTTCTAGTGCACATGCAAATAGACTATATTATCTTTGTTGCGATACTTTATTCTATACCCTTCGCTCGACACAGTTCATCCCTTCCAAGTTCCTTGCCAGAGGTTGACAAATTCAGTTATGACACACACCACATCACCAACCCAAAATCTATTCGAAGATGATACATGACGCAACGTTTAACACCAACGTTGCCTTAATTTTTGTTGTCTGATGCCGCGCGGATGGGTCTATTAGACATGACATTAATGGTAGTGTCATACATATAAGGGTTCATCGGGCTTGTCGAGGTGTTATTTATGACCAATGAAACAATTAACACAATCGTTTTGCATTTTCCTCTTCCTGTTTTACATGACAAGTTATGGTTTATTTTTTTTTTTTTTATCGGAACTTGCCTTGGACAAAGACGACGCGACACCGCGCCGGTAGATATATCCATATCGTTAGGTGTGGAAGGATACGCTAGTTCTTTTTTTTTTATTATCGAATTGAAAAAGATAGAGAGATATACCTACCTACAGTCAATGAAATTAAATGGGGTGAAGTTTATAATTATATTTATTAAGGTAGGTATTTAAATTATGACTGTCTATATTCTTTTTTTTCTTTCTTTTTTTTTAAATTATGAATACATTTAAAAAAAGAAGGAAGTTATTCCAGTTTATGGGTGTGTGAAAAATTGTGTCCGGAAAATTTATAACTTGTTATATATGTCTTCTTTTTATGTTGATCTAATAATAAAAAAAAATCAATGTCCAAAGTGGATCGTTGCTCATGCCTTATAAAGCTACAAAAAATTGTCATATTTATCCGGGTGTTCTCGGTTGGAATTACATATAATATATGGTACAGAAACATATAAAGGACTTGTTGAATTTTTAGCTATGTTTGGTAATGTGAAACTTCTTGCGAATTTGCACAAGTTTTCACTATTTGTTGTAAAAACCCATAGGAAAAAAAACTCAATTATTGGAAAAATTTTTGAAAAAAAAAATTACAGACAGGCATTTTGCTTTATGTAAATTAGCTTTGGAAACAAGCTAAAAGAAAGAGTTCAGTAAAATTGAGCTGATGATAGTGAAATTATAAAACCGCAAAAAGTTGAAATAAAAATGTTAAAATATAGAGATAATTTAGACATTAACATCCTTATTAATAAACTCAAATTAATCGTGAATTATTTTAAACAGGTGACGTAGGTAGGTACATAGGTAGGTAAATCTTATCAATAAAACAACCAAATATTTATTTCATGTTGTGCTTCCAAACTAAGATTCAAAATTTCTAACCCTTAAAGTTTGGTGGTTGGTAACAAATCTTTAGTAGAAAAAAAATTATATTCAATGAGATTTTGTTACACTTGTTATTGTTATAGGTAGTTAGTAATAAGTTTGTATTGAAAAGATTATGTGATGATTTTTATTTATTTATATATTATAAGCAACGAGCCAAAGAAGCTTAAAGCAAATTATTAAAGCAAATGCTTATTAAGGCAACAGAAAAGAGCGATTTTTTCAGCTATTCTGTTCATCACGTCGAACCAAAAAAATTACCGTGACAAATTAAAAAAAAAAAAAACGTAAATTCTTCCATTAAAAAAAAAACAACTGTATCTAGTTGAATTGAAATATACAATAGAAATTTAGATGAACTAATTTGATCTATTCGTGTATTGATTTAACTCCATTTGGAGCGATTTCATTAATTATTATTATCAAATGTCGTAAAAATTTTCTTTATTTTAAGTTAAAAATGGAAATGAGAGAAGCGTGCCATTTTCAATTTTTTCGACCCATAGTACCACGATGAAGTTTTCGTTTCCAAAAAGCGCAATCGTGGTACTTTGGCAACGCTGATTATGTTACTCGCTGATGGTACATAAAACATGGATGCGGTATTTTGCAAGCTCTGAATTATCTTCGATTAGAGAATTTTCATAACACTTTTTGAGAGGACGATGAAGTTTAAGCCAAAATGTTTTTTAAAATAAAATTAAATAAACCCCAAAAATTTGATTTAATTTAATTTTCGTTGTTATTATTCTTTTTCATGCAGAATGTAAGGGGCTTACTTCATTTTTTCTTTGGGTCCTAATTTCTTGGAGCCTAGTTTCGCGGAGCCGATTATTTAAGTTTTCCTTCAAATTTTTTTTATTTTATCTAGGTATGTAGTTTTATTCAATTTTTAATTTTTTTTTTGTTTTTCTCCAAGAATCTATCATACATACCTAATATTGAAATAATCGTTATCTTCTTATATTTTATATTACTGTTTAAATTTTTATAAAACCATCAGCAACAAACAATCTTATTGTGCTTTGAGTTCTTTTATAGAGACAATGCAAAGCCATTAGATTTTGTGTCAAGAACACGTTTGTGAACAATGTACGACACTACGGGCTCAACTAAACAAAAACCCCAAAAACCTAACAGAAATAAGAAAACATTGGCTAAAATCAATTAAACGTTGTCAGAAGACGCCAAAGAGGAAACATTCAAAGGTAGGTGTAGTAGCTATACCATACTCTTAGAACGTAGGATATGGCAATCCCAAACCTATAACAAAGCTTTAAAAAGTCTATACCCAACTCATCGAAGCCATCACCAATTCGTTTTGGTTTTATAAAAAAGAAAAAACAAACAAACAACTAAAAAAAACCTCAAAATAAAACCCACAGAAAAACCCAACGCCAACATTCGAAGTCCTCTTTTTGTTGTCAAACATGAACCAAGTTTATAGTGTAGGAATATCTCCACCTCCAAATCACAATAATATTATCCCACCATATCCAACCCCACCACTCTCTATATGTAGGTATGCCTTCATGAAGCCGGGCGGTTTGCAACTATTCACAAACAACATGAAGGTACACATACCTCTAGCAACTATCTATGGGCTAGCCACAGTTGTATCAGAGCAGCACCACCATTCTTCATTCATCCATAACTGGGAATCGTTTGTTCCGTTTTATACTAGAAGCCCACTTTTCTCTTTTTTTTGTTGTTGAATATGAATTCACTACACCTATACCTACCTACTAGTTCTTTGCGGTGGCGGGATGTAGAAATAGGTGGCAGCAGCCGAAGGGGATGGGAATCAAGAAACAGCCCCCAGAATTTAGCCTGGATACCAACCGACAGATATATCATTTACCACCCACATCTCCCCCAACAAAAAAAAGTCTTACCCACCTTACACGCGTAGATACACTGCAGTGGAGCGACCTATCGACAGAATGCTGAAACTTGCCTAGGGAATCACCAATCCACCCCCGTCCCGGACATATTGCGCAAGCTTACCAAATAACTTTATCTCTTGCTGTCTCTATCTCTGGAGTGCTGCCAATGTACAAAGCACAGCGGGGGATGAACAAAAAGTTCAACCAACAAAAAAGCAACAGCAACCGTTACGACATACATTCAATTTATAACGGAACGCGAGGAAGAGCCCCCCATCAAAACCCCAACTGCTAACATCCCAATCCCAATTCCAATTCCAACAAAACATCCCGAAGCCGGAAGGAGAGCAACACAAGCACATCAACGGGAAAGGGCAACCAAAAGGCAAAGCGCAAAGGACGGACGTCATCAGCGTTTGTCGTCTACCAAAGATTACACAGTGATAATTTGCTTTATATGTGTGTTTACTAATGTGAGGCTTCTGCTGCAGCATCACTTTTTTGTGTATTCCATCTGGTGGACCAGGAAGACTGTGTGATGTGCGACTGTGATGTGATACCTCGAGATGAGAGAGAATCGGATAGCAGATCCCGCCTATTTATTGCTCCTCCCTTGTTGGTTGTATCGAATCCTTGTGAGAGAACAGAGCAAGCAGCTCTTCATATTCACATTCACACAAATAGCAGCAGCATCAACTCAATATAACAGGACAGCACTGAAAAGAAAAAAAGAAAAAAAAAAAAAAAAGAAAAACAAAATGAGGATGAATCTGAACTGAAGATTCATCCTTTTACACAGATACTCTATCTGCGATATGTGTCGTGGTCGTAGTCGTAGTCGTGGTGTGGTATGGTGTTAAATTACATTCATTCGAGCAAACTACAAACTCAATAGATAGCAGTTCATTCCAATTGGAATTTTACCGCTATCGGGTTCATCCGATAAAGCGATGAACGAAAGATGAACATCAGTGAACCAAGAAGTCACGGACAGACAGTAGGTTTTTGAGTATCTCGTTCGTAGCTAGAAGTTTGTTATCGTTTGGGATTGGGACTGCCGCGCACCGACCGACGGACGGGATGACATGGCTCGTATTCGGCTTCGGAATCGGATAAACGTTTCGCCGCCTCTGGCATGATAAGTGAGAACGAGAGCGACGTGTGTATGAGTGGTGAGTGTACGGGATGGCAATGATGATGATGACGACGATGATGTTGGAGATAAGCAGGATAACCCAGATGATTCGTATTCGTACACACACAGCCAGCATCAGCATCAGTTTCAGAAGGACATTTTACTGTTGGAAGGATATCATCAAACAACCACCATCACCATTGCCATTTTGCTGTGCCGCGGTGGTTGATTTCGGTTTTGAGTTTTGATTTTCTCCGCCGCACTCGCCGTCGTTAATACCTACAAATGCGAATATCTATACCTACCTACCTACAAATACGAATGAGAAGCGGAGGATATGAACTCAGGAGCACATCCCCTGCTGTTTGTGGATGTTACCGTTCGTTTGACAATCGAATCAAAACACAGTTTTTAGTCCAGCAAAAGCATCCGTCAGACAGACAACATTTTCCTCTCTCAGTGCAACAGGGGTTGGTTTTTAGTTTTTACATTGCGCTCCTCGCTCGGATTTCCATTGGATTTTTCATCAATTCGACGAACGACGAGTTTGTTTGTTGTCTGTTAGTCTTGTCAATCGTGTGTGTTCGTCGTTCGTGTCAGTTGGTCAGTTACCGTTATTTGCAAAGCGGATATACAATAATTTATTTATCTACTAACTGTGATCTCTCGATAATCGTGCTTTTTTATGTTCGATATTTTTGTACCTATGAATGGCTTAGCTGCTGAACAAACTGAGATAAGATATTTTTTTTTGTTTGTATTTCGATTTGGATTTATTGTGATTCGCAAGTATAGAAGTGCCCCACGATAAGCTGAATTTCGGTGTCTGAATTTAATTTCGATTTATTAAGAACCGCATTTGGTTTTGAGAATGCGATAGCGAGGTGTTTGATTCTATATTGTAATCCCCTAAAGTGAACGGAATCCGCGTTGTTAGATTCGATTTCGATTTTGTGCTTGAACTGTCTCAATAGCTATCTCTTATAGCACGAACAAGTGTGTGAACGTGAAGTGAAATGAAAATGTAATTATGCAAGTGTGAAAGGATAAATTACCTACATAAACCAAAGAAAAAAGCTGTGTTAACGGAGAAATTGGAAGATAGGGTTACTGCCCTAATCACCCACCTTATATACCTAACCTATCTACCTACCAAAGCCTGTTCCTGTATTTCTGCAATTGGATAGTTTCAACTTAAGCAGTAAAAATGCTATTCGATCGGTATGCGATGTCAGGTACGTTAAAGCCTATTCGGGCAATTTGTTTCAAATAATTACCTTGATGTAGGTGGCTAAAATTTATCATCTTCTATCTATGTACCTACCTACAACCTGTGAAATATTTCTTCATAACTTAGATACACTAACTTTTTCTTAAATTTTTGGACATTCTGAGAAAGTATTATTTTGAAATGATATTTGAAGAGAATTTTTGTATCCAAAATTGAGGCAGAAAAAATAGCCCTGCTTGATAGTCTTCCTTCAGAATAGACTTCCCTTGAAATATTCTTAAACCAGATAAAACTGAATTATTTCATCTCTTAAGCGCCGCGCAAGTTTGAACTTCAATTAAATGAGCCTTTATCGATTCAGGTACTATTGAGTTTGTAATTAAAAATTTGTTAATTCATTATTTTGTACAGGAAGATATTTAAAAGGTACCTATTTACATTTTCAAGGAATCCAGAGATAGTCATATCTTTCTTTCTAAAGAGAAAGGCATTCTAACGTTCTGTATAGGTTAGTATAGGCTTAAAGACGAATAATTTTTCAAGTGGAAATTTGGTATGATGATGAAACTGTTGAATATGTTTTGAAGTCTAAATCTGAATTTGCATTTGCGTTCTTTATTCGCTGTACATTTTTTGTTCCTCGCAGAGCAACTAACTAAGTGATGATGGAACCTTTGAAAGTGATGAGGAAAAAAAGACAAAATCTTGTTGCGGAAAGTCTCATTCGTTGCTCGGTTTTATCATTTACAGTCACAACAATCTACGTGCATAAAAAGTCGTCTGAAACAAATCTCGTGATAAAAACTCATCGTTCGACTTGAATACATTGGCGTTACTATAGGTATAACCATGGAATTAACATATGAACAGTTTGATCTTTTTAATCAACCATACAAAAATGTGCAGCTGTTCAAAATCAGTATTAATGAGCATCATGAAATCCTGATGAAATGTAACTAAAACCTTTTTAAATATATCAATTCCTTTTAGTCTTTTAAACATTGTCACAAATTTTGTTGAAAAATTAACATAACCTAAAAAATTAAGATAAAGACTTACAGTCGTATTTATTAGATTTTTGCCTACTTAGACACTGTCTAACTATTTTCAAATTGGTAGAAATATCTTTATTTAATAAAAATAAATATCACACTATTCACGGTTAAGACAATCTACTCTTGTGTCTAAATTAGGCAGCTATAAGACAAGAATAAACAAGGTTTTTGAACATATTTTCCAAAGTTGGACAGTTGTCTAAAGTTAGACAACGTTTACAAATAAGACCATTAATAATTATTTTTGTGTAAAATGGAGATATCTTGAAAAACGGAGGTGATGAAGAAATTCTGAAATCCAATTCAGAGCACAAAGACATGTTGGCAAAGATGTGATATTTAATATAAAAATATGACGTTGGGTAAGGTCACCGTTTTTCTCCGGGTGACTCTGCTAGGGTAAACGAATTTTTAATTTTTTCATAGACTAACTAGTATAAACCAATCACATCCTTACCAATGGAAAATAGTGACATACTAAGATACCTATCATTGAATGATTTCTGTATATTATCATATAACTTCATGGAACATTGGGATAAATCCACCTTCCTAGGTCACTTGCAACTGTTATAAAAGAACTTCCTTTTTTCTTGAAATCAACCTTTTCACTGTTTGAATGCCCTATTTTCTGAACAACTAAAGGTGCCAAAGCATACAAAGCCAAATTTATATTACATTTGCGATAAAAAAGTTTAATTTTGAAAACATTTTTAATTAATTTTGAAAACATATATTATGTAGATTGTACATATGTAGAATGAAGCGCTAAGTATACACTGGAATGTATTTAAATATATTTGATTCGACTTTTTGTCGATTCTATCATTATGTATTAAGCTTTAAATTGGTTTATGCAGAATGGTTCGTGTTGTGAATTACAAGAAAATTAATATTTATCACTCAATAGTTGATCAATAAATTCTCAAATAAATTGTGTTTTATTAGACAGAATTTTAATATTTATCAACTATCAATTGATAATTGCAAATCGTAATAGGGGTGATTATTTTTGAAGTAAGTCAGTTGTCAAATAATTTATTTTTTGATGTTTTATTTGTTGATAAACAAAGCGTGCGTTTTTTCATCTTGTCAAATGATGTTTCTTCATTCCGAAAATTTAGTTTATCTGGTTGAGATATTTTTCCAGTGCTTTGAACAAAGTATGTACATATCTACCTATAGTTTTAATTCGAATGGTCAGTTTGTTCACAGTACCTAAATCATCTTTAATCAAGGATTATTCCAACTGGGTAAATCATCTTTAATATTGTTAACCAAAACGTTTATCGAGAAATACATATGTACCTACATACATAAATTGAGTTATTGTTAATTGTGGAAATAATCAATAGTTTTTGGTCGATTAGCACCATTTATATTTAGAGTCTGTGAAAGTCATAATATACAGAACCCACTATGAACAAACTGGCCCTAGGTGCTTTTCAGACAGAAATTTCTTCGTTTAAAACTCTTAGATACATTCCTATGGTAGGTAAGTTGACGTTAAATTTGTGTGTTTTTATTTGCTAGACTATAGTCTTAGACCTTAGTAGATATTATTAAGTAAATATTTGATAAACTAAAAAACCTCTAAAAATGTTAACATCATTTTTTTTTTAATTTGAAATTCGTTTTTCATCCGAATATTATATTTAATTTTAATTTAAATAATCAAATGTGAAATATTTGTACATTTTCATGATGCGGATTTATTTCGCTCGAAATAAATGCGGTTAGAATGAATGGAAAAATGTACTGTAGATAAAATTTCGCTGTTACGCTCTTACATGGCTACAAACTAAAGTTCGTAAAAGCTGCTGGGCACGAGAAGAGAAAAGATTAAGTTTGGTCTCGGTATACCAAGAAAATTGAAATATTTTTTAACGGAACATAATATTCACATTTTCTATAGACTTCTTTTTGATCTGATGAGTTGTAAGCAAACATTATTGTTCCCTTTTAAAAATTCATTTTTAATGATTGGGCCAATGATGGACCAGACCAGAGGTCTGCAAATTTTGCAGCTCTATGCGATTTTTGTCCAAAATATTAATTTGTCTATTTTGAACTAAAACTCTAATAGTAAGTAGTCTGATGTATCGATATCTATGGAAAGTTTATAAATAAAACCTACATACATACATACATTCATTTAATAGAACATTAGAAATTACCTGTTTATTTATTTTGTAGCTTATATATATTTGTCTATTCAAATTGAACTGGACAGCGGACACTGGTTACTTACTTTTTTTGTAAAAAAGAGAAAAAAACACAAAGCCAAAAATAGATTAAGATACCTATACATTTTATTAGTAGGTAACTGTTGTTCATGAAGATATAGACGTTCTTTGAATTTTATTTTTGATGGTTTTATCTTCATTTAACTTCGTAATTTAATGACTATATAAACACTATCTTGAATTTGATTTCTTCAACGATTAAATATTTTTAATTACCAGCAGACACACAGTCTATCAATAAACGTCTTTTTTTTAATTTCTGCATTGATATATTTTTAATTAGGAAAGTTTTAATTGAAAGTTTTAATCTCAAAACTTTATTAATCGAATAAAACTAATATTTAATTTATAAAAACTATTTTATTTGATGCTTTTAGTGAATTTTCTTTTTGTATTTAAAAATAATTATTATTTATTTTGTTTAGCATGAATAAATTTGTTTCTTAATTCGCAATATTTTCTTTCACAAGTCAAATAAAAGGGGTTATAGTTGTTGAATATTTTTTTTTTTAATTGATTCATTTTTTATTATTTTTGCTTATTTCGAAAAAGACCTTTTTCCACTGATGATGTAGTTTTAAAGTTGTAGTTAATTGAGTTTTTAAGAGAAATTCCGTTTTAAAATTTTGTTTTACCTTGTGTTTTTGTACTTTAAAAATAATGTTGGTCTTGGCGTCAAACACAAAGCAATATTAGATACCTATACGGATTCTATTAGTAGCAGTTAGAAATTATCAAACCAAATTAAAACTTAAGACACATTTTAGAAAATAGAAAAATGCAAAATATATTCACAAAAAAATTATCAAAATTCAATCTCTGATTCAAATTGCACCTGCATTTCATTCAAGAACATTATGTTTTTATATCTATGTAATTCTATTCATCAGAAACACCATCATCTTTGTTCAAACCAAGAAAAAAGAAAGATAAGGACTTCATATATGAAACTCAATATATACACAAAGATCATGTCCGCTCTTTTTTTTGTCGAAACAAACAAAATATAATAAAACAGATCTATCACGAGATAACGATCGTTTTTATATTGTTATGATGAGCAATCAACATTGTTTGTGAAAAATATATAAATGTATGTATGTGGAAGACAACAACTATACAAGGAAAATCTATAAGATAAGAGATCCTTCCTTTCCCATTGATATACTTGTGGTTTTGAGTGCGCAATTTACAAGCTTGTCCTTGAGATGAAATTGCATCCGACTCTTTTCTTTTTTTTCCACACCGGAAAGCGGAAAGGCATCAACCGCCTTCACAAACAGCAACAACAACTCCAACAAAAAAAAGTCCTTGATAAATACCGCATAGGTCAAATAATGTTGCGCGATTTTTGAAGTATCTCGCACCTTAAATGCAAATATTATCCTGAGGTCACCCAAGAAGATGTCGAAGTGACGTCGTCAAGTCGGGCCGAGCGGTGAGTCAATGCGGTGTAACCACACTTATATTGGAGGCATATCTTAAGGAATAGCGCATTCTCAAAGTAAATATTTGGTATTTAAAAAAGGTTTTTATTTCTCTAAAAATAGTTATCTGATAGGAAATGTGTGTTACCATTGACAAAAAAAAAATGACAACGATAACAGGAGAATGCGATAGGTATAGGTATTGTGCTGGGCACTGCCAATCAGATTCAAATTTATCTTATTATTGTATCTGCCGGACTCATGACTTAGAAATTTTTGTGAATTTTGTTTTGTGGTTTCACTCAGTGAGATTGGCAGATAATGTCAACTCACTTTAATTCACTGTCAAAGTGTCTGATAAATTATCAACAAGCTTGTATTATCACTTTGGAAATTGTTTTTGTTCTCAGGTTGTCTATCTTTTGCTTTTAAATAAAAAAAAAATAAATTGGAACCAGACTATAACCTAATCTTAATCTTAATATAATATATTTTTCTTTTAAAAATTTCAGGGAGTAGTGGTGATGAGTTCGAGCCAATTAATCACCACAATCCACACAATCTAAGCCAACAGGCTGACGAGCACGAACTTCAAGACTATCGGGGCTATCAAACCGCACCCACCAATATACCCACAAATTTCATGGATCAACTGTACAGCGGCGGTCTGCGTGACCGATCTGCAGAGCGTTTCCTCAGCGAGATGGCAGCTCTGCAGGAACTCATATGTGATTTAGACATTCGCGAAAACGGCGTCTATGCCAAAGTCTTCCTGCGCCGAGGCACCCGTTTTGGGCCGTTTTCAGTGACAAATTGCGATAAGCCCACCGACAGGAAACTAGCCTGGGAGGTAAGTTTTTCACATATGAACATACATAAATACATTGTACACCCCGAACATACGTACAATAAATTTTAATCCTTTCGCTATTTCGAGACCACATTAAAAAAAAGGTTCGAATTTCATGTGATTTCATTAATTTTTTTCGGAAAAATTGCATCTAATCAAGGTTGTAACTTAATCCTATCAAATGTTACGTTTTTCTTTTTTTTTCGGGGTAGAAATTAATGAAAAAAATAGCAAAACCCAATTTTGCACCCGAAAATTAAGTGATTGGGAAAATATTTGATTAAAAACCGACACACGATTGTCAATCATCATGATCCAGAAGGTTCATTCTGAGAGCGAGAGAACAATAAAGGAAGAAGGAAGTTGTCAGTTTTGAATCAGTAGAACATCAGCCCCTTCTTCCGAACTAAAAGATAATCCTCTGTCCGGATTCAAGGGCTAATTTTTCTAAACGTATGTCCTTGCCATCATCGTTGTCGTCCTACCTACATGAGTAGGAATATAGTCGACCAAAAAGCAAACAAGCGTAAATCCACAAAATGCCCCCTAAATGAGACTTAAATTCGGTTACGGCTGTTGAAAATCGGTGACGGCAGTAATTTCAATTAAGCATCTCTTGTAGCCCTCTTTTTCCAATCAAAATAAGGAGATGTCTCCGACTATGCACGACCGATGTCTGAAAAATCGTACCATCATCAAAGACAGTAGTAGAGAGAGGACGACACATCGGAAAGTAAGTGTTTAGATAACAAACATCAGAATGAGGTGATCCTCTGCCTGTATAGTGTGTGTATGTTTTTCTATGGCATGATCGTAGCTCTCGATCGAGGATTAGATTCATCATCCCTATATACGAGCTGATGTGGATCTGATGGAATGAAAAGGTGTGAATATAAGAACCGCTTGTGTCAGGTAGACAAATATTTTTCTTAATGTTGACATCTCAATTGGCAAGATATATCAGTAGTCGGTTACAACTTGAGTACTTTCGTGAACAACAACAAAAACGGAAAAAACGAATTCCTCTCCTCTCTCTCTCTCTTTCTGATCAATAACACGCCCGGTTGGTTTTTGAAGATACATATTCTAGTTCTATCATTTTCTATATATTTGGTAGAAATTATATTTGACGATCATATTTTGAGGGATCGTATTCTGGAGCAGAAGGTGAGAAAATCTAAGGCAAGGAAAATATGACAATGTAGTCCGGTAAGGGATTAGAGATGATCTGCTCGTTGTCATTCATTGACAATACCCGAACAGATCCAGAAAACAGAGAATCCAATTTCCAAATGTGATCAGATCAAAGAATAGAAATATAGGGCTGGTAAGTAATTGTTTGGAAATTTGAATGGGGGCATACAAGACATAGGTACACTGGTACACATATGAGTTGAACAGATACAATTTTTTGACAAAACAAAAAGAAACAATTGACAGAAGTTGTAGGCATAGTATAACGTATGTATTTTTTGCAACATCTCCCATATGAAGAGCTTCGTAATTAGCTTGATTTACAAGAAAATTGCTTTAATATTTATTTATTTATTTAATCAAATAATTTACAAATAAATTTACAAATTATTTAAAAAAGGCATCAGGGTAGCAGGACCATAAACGACGCCGTCTTTTAATTGCTTTAATATTATGTGGCATTGTAAAGCTTTAGTTTACAATTTGGGTGAATATAAAAATTCTACATAAGCGTGAATTTCAAAACTCTGCTAATCTATTTTTGAGTTAAAAAAAAAATTACTGAGAAATGTGAAGCTGTTCTCCAAAAATCGTAAGCCTATTTTATGGAGAAATAATTTAAAACTAGCTGGGGTTTAATTTTTAGGTCTACCACGATTAGAACCGCTTTACTGTTTTGTATAAATGCAAAATTTATATTTGCACAGGGTGGCATTATGGTTGCATCGGTTTTCTGCACGCATTTCTGAGTTGAATTTTCCGCGGCAACGACAGGGGTGAAACTTGAAAGGAAACGCCTTTCCAGCGAACATCAGTGCAACAGCGAGTGGGTTGCATTGCACGACATTTTTGTATGACAACTTAAAACAAAATTTGTACACACCGCGCAAATTGCAAATATTAAATATTTATAAATGGAATGAGCGGTGAATGCAACTAGATGCTTGGCAACACACATCGTTTAATTTGAAAGAACATTTCTACTCAGAATTAGTGTTCGTTTTCTTGATATTTTGATATTTTTAACAACTTATTTTTATTTTCAATAAAATCTTGTTGAAAAGCCTTATTCAGACACTGTGCTTCAGATTAAAGTTGATACCAACTGGCATGTTGTTAATATAATGATCTCTAATTCATATTAAAATATCTACCGCTGAGAAACTTGAAATTGCTTTGCATTTGCACTGAAGTGTCACTAAAAAAAAAACTCTTTTCCACTCTTTTGTTTGATCACCAAGCCCGTATTTATAAAAAAAAAAAAAACAAAAAAAAAGTTCCAAAGCCTATATACTAAGGGACTTTTAAAACCTTCGGTGCATAAATGGTTGTTTTGTACTCAAAAATGCGGGATCTATGACCAATTTTTAGGTTCAACAGTGCTCTCGCAAAAACAATATATCCAATTCAATCACATAATTTTTAGCAGCAGCTGCGAATTAAAAAGTAAAAAAGAATACAACACCGTATAATATGTATGTACATATCATCACCCCATTTCGATTTATATTTTTTAAAGCACCCACTTTGAAATAAATCTTATTTATACAAAGGACACCCGTGCGGTTTGTTTTTAGCCAATCGAAGAGCAAAAATGATGACGCGTGTTTTTTTCTCTTTTTTTAATAAACTTCCCTTAATTAATTGCAATAAGTGTTTTAATTTTGCGCAAATCGCCACTTATGTTGGCCATTAGGCAAATAGGCAACCGCAGAGACTTAATACCTATAGAGTCATTAGAAGTCATCGCATATCAACCCGGCCGGCAACCCAAATTCGTTAGCTCAAGTGGCCACTCAATTAAAATGTCGTTTTTCCGAATGACTTACGAGATAAGACCATCGACCACCGCAGCGCATACAACGCGCACCCCCCCAAAAATCGTATACCTATATATGAATGTAATTTCTCAGTCCTTATTCCACTCCAAATCGTCCTTAAGTGCCGTGTATAGTAGAGGTTCGCTGTGCCGCGCGAATTAGTTCACCCAACCGAAATTGTCCTGTTTTGTTGCTCATTTAAAAAAATTCTGATCCTGATGGCCTTCGGATTGCACTTCAAAGAGCGAACAGCGTCGTCGTAAGTCCTCATCGTTCTTAAGGTCCTGCTGTGCCTTTAAACATGTATGGGGGTGTTTTTTTTTTTTTTTTTTTTTTAATTTTCTTATACGTGATTTCGCGACACGGACACGTTGCAGAGTCCCTTCTGAGATGAATCCACCTTCTTCTCCATCATTCGTCTTTTTCATATAATTGTCATTTTTTTCTTCTGAAGAAAAAGTGATCCTTTGTGGTGGAAATTGTGCGTGATTTTGAACAAAAAACAAGCAAATTGCCAAAACCATATCCTTTTTGTTCATGGATGTTGGTATTTGTCTATGTTCTTCTGCCGCTACTGCAGGAGCATCCACCGCATCAAAGGAGTTTTTTTTTTTAGCAAGCCTTCTCTTTGTTAAAGGTACAAGGATATGTGTTATCCTTAAGGATAATGATGATTACTTTATGATTTGTTGTGTTTGCTTCGGTTGCTTCCTACACATACACACAGTTGTTGTCACACCTAGTTGACAATGTGCCTAAGCAAGGATGAACATTTTTTTTAAAGGAATCAATTATGATTATCCTTGTTGTAGGTATACAGTTACTTGCGAGAAGAGCTAATGTTTTTCATTGGTGTTGCTAACACGTACCAAAACTGACGGTGACATAAATTAATGATATATCTAAAAAGATGTTTGTACTTATAATGAAAATTAGAAATTATGATGTTTTTAATGTTAAATTGTTAAAGGATGTTCAGCTCTTCGGTAGCGGTGGCGACGGGTTGTCTGCTGTGTTTTGTTACGAATAATATATTGGCTGAAAACAATTAATCAAAAATTGATTAGTTTTTGTTTTGGTATAGCAAATAGATACAACATATGAATTGAAATTTGAAAGGAAACAAATATTTTTGGGAAATATGTGCCTATGCACCTATGCAATATTTTGTCCAGAGATTCAAAAAGGTTCTGGTTTGTAAAACAAGACGTCTGTTAAAATTTAACCTACCTCCTTAATAATAATAAAGTTGCCTTATCGCATTTTTTTTTTGATTTTTCATAAAACTTGTCTGGGAAAGATGTGGGAGTAGGTATACTTGGAATTTTATAGCTCAATAACATGTCTCACAATTATTCGCGTAACATATTATTTTTATGGAAATTGATTGTTGTAAAAAGGCTTAACTATAATATCTACGAGAGGGGTCAAATTTTATATTAATTGGACTTTTACTTTAAAACAGTTGGGTTTACGACAAAACATTTTTTATAGAACATTCAATCAAAATATTTTAGTTTTGTTTTTATTGAGTTATAAAATTTTAAGTAAGGTCAGGTTTAGATCTGAGGGATCATTGTTAACTTTTGTATTCATCATTTTCGAAAACTCATACATACAAAATAAATACCTTAATTCAAAATGAAATTAAATTTAATTCTATTTTGGGAAAGACAAGCAATAGAACTATTTTATACTCTCAAATCTGCATTCATAGAACTCTTAGCTGAAATTAAAATAACACTACAGATAAACGTCATTTTAATATTTGAAATACTTTATAAAACATAAATTAAAGGAAGTTATGGAAGAATGATTTAAAACAAAATTTATTTCTAATTTTTTATCAAAGCTCTCCAATATTTTTACGAAGAAAAAATTTAAGTCTTGTATATAGCTATTTTTTTAACATAATTCTATATTTTTACGGGGAAATTTATTTACCCTTTGAACATTAACGATAAGATATTGCTATACTTACATACATGTATGAAGACATTCCGGAGGATTTTTTTGACTGACTAAAGGGAAGGTGAATTTTTTGTATACATTTTCAAGAACTGAGTAAAATTTGTTTAAGTATTTCAATTTTAAATCGCATGACTACCTTCATAATTTAAAACATCATAATAGTTTTTGATTATCACCAAAATGATTTAAATCTTTGATTAGAATGCATACCTAAGTTAAGATTCCAAGATTTAATATAATATTTTTAAACTTTCGATTGCAATCAAAGATCTCGTTGATTTAAAATACATAAGTTATTTTTCGTTCTTTGATAATCACGGCTTATACCTAGTTGTTTTTTTTCTTTTTTGTGTTTTTTTATTCGCTTAAAAAATAATCACCAAATTAAAACACAAAAATAAATCTCCGCTTATAGGCAAAAAGCGAATATAAAACAGTGCTTCCAAATTTTTATTTTGATGATTTTCATCAATTCATTCAAAAATTCATCCTTTTGACATAAGCAAAGTGTCTGAATCTGATCAAAAATAGAACTGATACAACTCAGTGAAATAAAATAAATTCTTATTACTCTTATAATTTATATAATGATTGGGTCGAGGATCTACAAGGAAATATGTATAATGCATTTTCGTCTGCACTTGAAGACTTTCTATCTATTTAATTAATATTGCAGTTAAATAAAAAAGAAGATACATTTTTTTAAATCAAATTAACACGAAATATTTGATTGATTGTATTCTTCAAAATTTAGGTCTGTTTGACCGCGGGATCCCGATGGTATCTCAAATCTACCCAAAATGTGTTTGTTTACTTTTTTCTGGCACGAAAATGCCAGAACTTTTGGCTTTTTTTTTAAATTTATTTAATTTTCCCTCCACCAAGAATTTACCCGAACATTTTACCTACGGCTTTTTGTACTTTTACTATATTATATCTTAACCCAATTTCCAACAACAAAAATAAATACAACGAAGTAAAATTTTTACTTGTGGATTTGACAGCACCCCAAATGTCATTCCTTGGTGTCACCGCCACTGTCTTTTGTGAAATTTTGTGAATTTGCTTTCTCTATTTTTAAGTGGAAAACCTACGCGCTGGCATTCGATCCAGATCACTATTACTATCAAAGTAATTTATTTTTGTACAAATATTATATTCAATTGTATAAATTATAAAAAAATTTGTGTACAAAAAAAACCATAAAACTATCTTTTGCGCAAAAAAATGCCGTTTGAATTAAAAAAAGAAAAATCTAAACAAACGGAAAACCCAAAACCTAGAATTGTTATAAACTGTTATACTCGGTTTTCGGTTTAGCAAAAATCAGAACCATTTTAGGAAATATAGTGAAGAACTGTCTAGATGGCGCTAGCATAAACAAGGAGATTATTGAAATCTAATGAAAATAAACGTTATTAAAAGAACAAAAAAGAAGCATTTAAATAAAATATTATTTTCTTTTTACTTTTTCTAGAGTGGAACCAGTGACCAACACAGAGGTTGGTTAGAAACCAGGCCCGAAGTAGCAACATGGTTAAGAAAAATCCGTTCAGTAAATAATGCCAAAGAAGCTAATCTACAGGATTTTATAGTTCAAGGAGATGTGAGTTTAAAAAAAAAATTCAATTCTTGGAGTTTCCCATATTATAATAATTATTGTCAACTTGTTTTTTTTTTTTTTTGATTTTTTTTTTCATTATTTTATTTATATATGTAGCTATGGTACGAAGCAAGTAGAGATATTCCAGCTGGCGAAGAGATTTCCATTGATGCCGAGTCTAAAATTCTGCCGCGTCTAAATGATATTTTCAGCCCCAGATTTAACTACGACAACAGGAGTGAGAAGGAAAATGGTAAGTTTTTTTCTTCGTTATTTCACTATAATTATTTATTCATTTATTTTATTAAAAAAAAAAAGTTAAAAAAACGTATATCATCATTTTTTTATCCGATGTTAGTTTTTTGTTGTTTCTAATTTGAAAAAAAAAAAACTAAATTAATTGTCACGAGCGCGGCTTGTGCCTATCATCAGGAATCAAGACCTTAGAACATGGCATATCGTAAAACAAATCGAAATTTGATAGGCTTGATACTATTTTTTTGCCTTCGATAAAGTTTTTGTCACCCTGAGTTTTAGTCAGATTCTGTGGGTAACCCTTTTTTTTGTTAGTCTTACGATGGTTTTTAATTATTCTCAACCCTCCCGATGATGGAATTGTATATTTTTTGTACGCAAATCCAATTTGATACGTTTTTTTCTTTGCTTGCAAACCAGGGCCTCGTTGTTTTTTTATAACTCTAATTTCGTACGACCCTATAATGTGTGAATATTTTTGTTTGGTTCTTTGCATAATTCCTAAGTGACAAAGTTAAATCCTTTTTTTATTGGAAATGTACCTACTCGAGGATTGGTGATTCTAACATCATGATAGGAAGTGAGAACATGACATAAAGCAGTATGACAGGATTGCGTTCGTCATCGCGCCGACGGCCTTGTCTTCTACAGAAGTATCAATTATGATTAGGTTTGCAGCGCTTATTATAGGGGTAGAAGAGGTGTAGTGTCCGTGCGCGGGCACGGGGGTTGATTAGGTTCGTTAGAATGATGCTGGCATAAGTCGTGGTGGTGGTGGTGTTGCAGTTGCAGTGTGTTGACGATCAATTACACAATTATTTGTTTAGCGCACCGCGCGTCCTAAGCACTTTTCTGTTACAACGGATAAACATCAACGGAAGCTGAATATGGCATCATATAAGGGTCTACATCGCCACCGTGCCACGTGAACTACCCTAATAGAGATGTCATCATCGTCATCATATTATATCATCGACTGTAACGAGCTCTAGCAAGCAAACACAATATAAAAAAAGGACATCGATTCTTTGTTTGATTGTGGGATTTATATAAATTGTCTTTATTGGCATTGTTCAGGACGAACTATGCATAATGAATAACTGAGGCTTAACCACATGTTTTATTCCAGCACACATTATCGCCGACATCATATACACACGGTCAATTTAATCCTAAGCCGGGGGCAGATTGACACTATCGACTGGCTTCAATCTTTATGTAGAGAGATTGGATGTTCGCGTCCTTGTTGCCGTGTCAAAGCGAGTTATGACTGGCGATATTATTGTCGTTTTGTGTGTGTCAACCCCGCAGAGGCACACCAGACCTTTCCAATGTCATATTTGCATCTGCGGTAAATATGGCTGATCGTGAGGTGTTGATAGAAGGCTGAGATTTATGGAGGATATTTTCTAATCCGAGATGGGAAAATGTTGATATTTAATTATCCACAATGTTTGTTGATTTTGCATCATCTATGTTTTATTTAATAAGGATTGCCATCGTTGGGCATAATCATCAGGACCCCTTTATGTTTAATTTAATTAATGTATGACGTATGTAGATAATATTTGGCTTTTAGGTTTTCCTATAGGGTTTGAATTCAATTATTATTTTTTTCCATTTTTGACGGTTACAGATTTCCTTGCTACACCTGCCCTGGAATATTTATTCTTTTAGAACAAAAAATTGTATTCACTTTATGATAAGACTCACCTGTTTTTATTTTTGTGTGGCTTACTGGTGCATAATTTAATTCTTTTATTGTTCCGTAACGAATACAAAAAAAAAACCCAAACACGCAAAATTCCAACATCATCGTCACGGATCCTGAGCATAGTCCCTATAACGGCCTAAGTGAATGAGTATAACTTTTTTTCATCAAGTTAATTTAAATGCCTTGAATAGGGAAACTCAGAAACTAAAAAAATAAACATTTCTTTTGACAGTTGACTGGTTAAATATCGAAATTAAAATTCTTTTTAAAAGAAATTTTATCAAAATAATAGATACCCACATTATATATAGGTAAAGAACTAACAAATATTTTTTTTTATTTCAAATAAGAATCTTTTAGCTCTGGAAATAAATTTTATCAATTTTATATTAATATAGAGTTAAAGTTAAAGTCAATATTCTGTATGTACCAAAAATTTGATAGGTACTTCACATTTCGATGGTTAAGAATGAATACCTTCTACCAAATGCTTTGTCAAGTACATTTTAATTAGATGCTCTGCTTCTTTTTTTAATTTATTTTTTAACTACAAAACTAAACATCAATTATTTTAAATTTATGACAGACATTATAAAAAATTGAAAATGTATAGTTATATACAGAAACCAACATTTACAATCCATTGTTGGCAGTTGGCATTTTTGAACTTAATGTTTTAAAACAAAAAATGATGAATTCTCAGAATTTGGAGAAGAAACGTGGTGTCTGGACTTCTATTGAATTTCTATTCAATTCATAGAATTGTTAACGGTTTTTTTTTTGAAAATAAAAAAATTTCCGAAAAATTCAGTCCACTCTGCTCTCAAGATCATTTTAAAATTTTTCTTCAGAAAAAAAAATAGCGGGTGGCTCTCACATAAGGATTTTTTTTTTTTAATTCTCTAAAAATCCGCTCAGTTGATCTTAATTGAAAAACATGCTATAATTTTTCTTGAAATTTACGTTAAACCTGGTTGCAGATTTTTGGTCAAATCGAATTTATTCTATTTTCCTTATTATTCAATTAATTCAATCAAATCAAATAATATATTCCATTTTTGTTTTTTGACGATTTTTGAAATATTTTTTTATAATAATGTAATTTTATTAATAAAAAGCAACGTTGTATCAAGTCGTACGAAATTATTTTGAAGATTAAGATTTTATGAAACTTTTATTTCCAAGTGTAAGAGGCATAAACTAATTCATCGCTGACATTATTTTGAAAAAAAAAAACAGCTTTAAATTATTTAAAATTATTTCGATTTTTAATTCTTAAAATAAATAAAAAAGATACAAAGTTTTAGCACAAACAATTCAATTCTTTGATTTTATGTATATTAAATAAAAATAAATCTTCCTGGATTAACGATATGCAGCTACGATTTTTTTATGGAGAATAATTAAATTACCAAGTTTCCAAAAACAAAAAAATAACAAATTTAAGAATTATTGTGTTGTTTTTAGTTTTTACCTATAAAAATAGGTAAGTTTAAAATCAAATAGTTTTTTCAAAATATAAAATCAATTTTTTTTAAAATTTTGTATAACCTAAGATTTTGATTAAAAAATGTATCAGAATAAGTTTGAACACATAGTATACAAATTCTGTATGGTCAAACTTCTTTTTGTTTAAAAGTCTGTAAATATGTTGTAAATAAAATATCGTTTTGATAATGAATGTTTGTATGTAATTTGATTGTACACTTGTACACTTCTTCAACATCCTTTTAAAATAAAGTTTAAAAAAAATAATTCCACAATATCTATTTTCTTATATGTATGTATATTGTATATAGAAGACCGGTTTATTTGTAAATTTTCATACCTAAACGTTTTAGACAGAAAATAGTCTAAATCTTCAAAATATAATACAGAAAATAAAATGAAAACTACGCTAGACAATAAATATACATATGTGATGTAATGTACGTATGTATATATGTATGTTAGTACAAGTACATATATGTACTTTACATATATTCTGAATTAATTTTCTAAATACAGTTTGTTTTTTTATAGAAAAAAATTTTGTGTTTTTTTTTTTTTTTTGAAAATTGAAAAAAAAACAAAATAATTTTTTGGACAATTTTAAAAAGATTTCCGGAAAATTTGTATCTTTTTTAAGACTTTTTTTCCGAAAAAAAAGTTATGGCGTAGTTTTCGGATCCGCACAATAATGGTTTAGAGTTATAAGTCGCGCCGCTAATTTTATTTTTTTAAATCCATGTACAATATGCCTACACATTATATACCTTATTACATTTTTGAGTTTTATAAATTAATGTTCGCGCTCCTTTCTCCCGTAAAAATAAGAAAACAAAACGCCTTGTAACCTTTAATATTTTTGTACCCTCCCTTTTTCCTTCAGTTAATTTTAAATTGCATGTGTTTACCAAGTTACATGAGGGTTTTATTCAATTTGACTATAAAGTTCTTGAAAATCCCATTCAAATCGCTTTATTGATTAAATAGATTAGTCGGGATAAACAGACTGACTAAAATTCAAATAAGAACAACAATGTCCTACAAAATAAAAAGAAGCAATTTTAAAATATATAAAATATAAAATCAATTTATGATATATTTTGAAAATCTTTGCAAGCTACTGTTAAAAATTACTAAAAAAGAATAACATTAGCGCAGTTAATGCTGATAACCATTAGCTTGATTAAAAGATTGAGTGAGAATATATGTATGTATAGAACTTGAGGGTGTACTTTTTTTTTCAATTCCATTGAACAAATACCAGCATTTGTATCATTATTATTCTTGAATATCAATTTTAATAGCTGAGTCCGGGCGAAAAAAGAAACTAAAAAACGACGTTAAATGAGATAATATTAAAATATGTCTATAATAATAATTTATAATGTACCTAATTAATATTTTTAAAATATATTTTAAAATTCCCAAAATCTATATCACATTTTTTCCATAAATAATAAAAAAATTGATTGTCTAGCTAAGTTATTTTCGAACTTCGTTTTTTTTTTTATAGAATATTCAGTCAGGCTTTTATTAAAATAAAATCTTTTAAAAACTATGTCCCAGTGTCCATCATCACCCATCTTCTTCACCTGAGAATATAATACTCGTATTAAGTTTGCTGATTATTATCGCTAATTATTGCCCTTAAGTAAACAAAACACAATCAATCAATCATTGGCTCATCATATTAGATTTTAATTAAATCCACACGCTTACAACACTTTTATTGATTTAACTCACACGTCATCCCTCTCTCACATGTCGTTGTATCATCATTTTTATAAAATCAACTATATCATCATCATCAAACCAAAACTCATTTATCAAATGCATGTCACTTTGCAACACAATAGGCAATAAGAAATGAAAGGATTCAACATGGTGTCGTCTTAATTTACGAAAACGGACGACGCGACGTGTGCCTATCATCGCAGGATTATATAGGATGCGGGATGTGAGAAAGGGTTGTGATTGCGTGCGATGTATCAGCAAAATGTGCAACATTAGCGAATTATACGCCATTTAGGGATTTTATTGACAATGCGTTGCAAAAAGATGATAATGATGATGATGAACCGATGTCCGATTGGGAATCAAAGGAGTGATTCTCCGGGAATATACCTTTGTCGACATCATCGGGGTTATGTGTTTGCTTATTGAAGTCACCAAGGTGACACACGTGGTTTGGGGACAGGGAATTGACATTGGGAATTTTCTTCTCTTGCTACAAAAATGGAAACAAAAAAATCCGAAGTGATTAATCGTTTGGTTGACATAGTGGAAATCGAAAGGTGTACACCCAAAGTTGCTGCTTGCTGAACTGCTGCTGCTGCATTCTGACTTCTGAGGCTTGCGTGACAACACTTCAACTGGTTTCACATGTCCTCGATGGCATAGAATTGCAGCAAAGCAGCACGGCGCGGTGGTGGTGACCAGCAGAGATGGTGAATGCTTTTGAACGTTCTAAAATATACAATCAGTGGCCAAGTTGATGGCGGTGGTGGTGGCGGTATAAGGTAACATGGATTTCGTAGGGTTGGATTTGTTTGATAATAATTTTCATGTTATTAAAAAAGTCAAAGATACTAGTTGACTTTTGACGCACTATATGCGCAGTGCGCACACGTGCTGCTCGTTTCGAGGCATATAACTTTTTAATGATCTCCGCTTGGGACAGTTTGGCAGAAAAGGATGTCCCGAAAATATTTTCCCACGAAAACTTTTCGCCAAGAAAATAACATATGCTTGGGGTATGATGTGAGTTATGCCCAGTCAAGGATGGCTGCTCCTTCGCCATCACAGGACATTATGGATTCAGGAAAAAGTTCTCAAACGTGGGAATTTTTCCGACGAATACGAAAGATTCTCCTTTCATGACGGATCTTTATACTTTATGTATATTTCTTTTAAGTGAGTTTTCTCTTGATTGGGGTCCTTATACGTAGTGTGGTTTCTTACAACAACGAGAATGCAACACCTGTGTGCCTTCTTGCGGTGCGGTACGAGGTGCTATATGACTTCCGAGGTAGTCCACTGGAACCGTTTGACGTTTAACCGCGAACTGTGCTTCTTCAAGCGTGCCAACGAACGGAGGTAGGGGTTACCATGCATGCATATGGACATATACTAGCTCATGTCCATCACCCAGACTTACCATATTTGACCCCATATGAAAATCATCCCTTACCTGAGTGAGCATTTTAGAAAATAATAATTTTGTCTATATTGAGGGGGTGAGTTTTGAGTTATTTTTGTTTTGTTTTTGTTTGTGATCAGGGGTCCCACTCCGGAAGAAGGACCTTGGTTTCGAATGTGCTCGGACGATGACGAAGACGTCGGCGGTGATGAACGCCACCGGCAGTCGGTCGTGGCTTCACCTGTGGAGGTGAATTGTTTTCATTCTAATTGAGTGTCCTTTGATTGAATTCAGGTGTTTTATTTTCATTTCCCTGGTGGCATATGTGGTGGTGTTCATGTGAAGGTACAAAACTTGTGCTAAGGGTGGGGGTTTGGCTGCATATGTATAATTATCTTTATTTTTTTCTCCATATTGGCTGGACACAACTCGCTGTGATGGTGAACTATGAAAAGGTTTGCTATGAAGGTAGGTAGGGGCAATCAAGGGTTCGATTAATGTGTGTCTGTCTGTGTTTGTGACATGCTAAGTGTAAAGCGCTCTTTCAAGGATACGCGGATGGACACTGAAGCCACTTGTCTTTCGGTCGATGAAGAGTTCGGATGTCCTCGCATGAGCATCCTCCTTGTTTTTAAGTTCAAATAATCCTCCAACCTTAGAAGTTTAAAGTGTGAGTTTTATTTTTTTTTTTTTGTTTACATCATAATTTTTGTGTTAAGTTTCTGTTGCTGCCACATTGTCGCCCCATCAATAATCCAAACGCACTTGTAGACAAGTTCATAAAACTTGATTTGATGCACCTCGTATAGGTTTAAAGTTTGCAACACAGTTCTTCTTGTTGTTTTTATTGTGTACCTACTGGTTCTGTGGTACGGTTTATGGATCATCATTACTTAAAGGGGGCGGGATAAACAAGGCACTTAATAGTCCCGCCGCCGCCACCGCCGTCGCACATCGAAATGGGAAGAGATTTCAACTCGTCCGAAGTGCTGTTAGTGGTAGTGGTGGTTGTAGGAGTTGCTGGTCAATTGACCCCTGTGTGGCGTGTAAACGATGTTGCAACTACTTGATTTTTCTTCACCATCATCATAGCACAAAAAAAAGGTTTATCGCACCAAAATGCTGAATGCCGCCAGTGGCTGTAGAAAATATGCGGTTTTTCGCAGGAAATAGGTGCAAGCAAGCAGCTCTACCTATGCATATTGGCTTTTATACTCGTATACTATATACACATACATTGGTGAAGCCCCCCAGGTGGCTGGGCCGAATGAATCATAATTTGAAATCGTGTTGAAATTTCTCAGATTTTGTTTTTCTTCTTTCTTTTTGTTATTGGATATTTGAAAACAGGGCAACACTAATTGCAATCTTCCCGCACAGTTTTTTTGCATTTTCATTTTTTATTTATCTTTGCAGGATCTCAATACAGTGGAAATACAACTGGTGATGACGAGTTCAATAATTCGTCAAACGATCAGGATAATAATATTAAAAGTGAAAATAATAATCGTAGTGTTGAAAGTAAAAGTGATAAATTACAACCTGGAGAACATCAGGATACAGATGATGAGAATGGTATTGATATACGTTGTGAAGTTTGTGAAAAACCATATTACGATTTAGATCGGTAAGTTATATTTTTTTCTAAATATTAATTTAAGTAAAATATTAGATAGATAGATAGATACTTTATTTTTCATAGATAGAGGCTTTACAATATAAAAATACGCAGCTTGCTCAGAGATTTGATATTTAAATTATATCTTACAACTGAAAAATTTTATAATATACAATTAATTTGGAAGTGAAGATTACATTCGAAGGAAAACTATGTTAAAAAACCTTCATTTAATTTAAGTAAAATATTAAAATTCGAAAAATTAATAAATAATATAAGAGTGTCAAAAAAAAATTTGAGAAAAATCATGTTATTATTCGCGATCAAAAGTCATATCATTTAAAAAAAATAAGATCCAGACTGTTTAGTTTCAATAGATCCGAATCCAAGCGAATTAAATTTGTATCTACACATAAAAAATTAGCTACTTTTTCCCAGGCGGGGAAATAACTTTTTTTTTTTTATTTTAAGAAATATATCAAAACTATCATAATTAAATACTTTGGAATATGTATAGTAGATACAGTCAATAGATAATTATGGAAGGGATTACACCTACATCACAAACATTTGTAACGGGTTATATTTTGTGTTTAGTTATTCCTCACTGCCTTAACTTCAGGCCTTCCCAACTTTGACCTTTTTGTTCTTCAAATCTATTTATTTAATTTTCTAATATCTACATATATCCAGTTTGAAGTTTTGAACACATCATAGATCAGATCGTTTTCTAAAGGTAGTTCAGAGTTTAGAGGCGATAAAAGTTCCAAATAATCATGTTTTATCATCGAATCAAGAATTTTCATTAAATGCAATGTCGCAGATCTAAAACAAAAAATAATTATAAACATACCCCTTCACTTCAGACTCCACCTTCCTCCAATTAAAATTTTGGATTCTTAGCTATTTTTCGCACAGAAAAGGAATGCAACCCAAAAAATATTGAACTTGAAATTTCGAACATTTCATACCTTTGTCTAATTTTTTAAGAAACGCCTCAAAAAATTTTAACTAAATGATTTTAATCTGGCTAAAAAATTAGAAAACGGACTTTCTTTTCTTTGTCATGCTACTCCTTGAGTGATATGAATAAAACGGAGCATGTGCTCAGAGCATATATTCTTAACTAAAAAAATAAAAAGGAGTTGCTATTACAATGCTCTTATACAAGGATTTTATTGATACTAAATGAAGACCTATACTCTTAAAAGTGGAGTTTTGACCAGGTGCTCCATTTTCTTCATACCAGTGCAGCCCTTGTATCTTCGACAATGTGTATCTTCAGGATTTTCAAAAGCTAACTCATTGGCGACTGTCCCGTAGTTACCTTGTAGTTACTGTTACCTTGCTTTTATAAATTTTCCCTCAACTATGCATACTTACTAGTTCAATCACTTACCAAAGGTGGAAATTTAATATTGTAGTTTTTATTAAAAAAAAAAAAAAAAAACAAAAATTTATTAAAAAAAAGTTGTCTTTTTTATTAAATTGCCTTTAACCCCTGAAAATTTCTAAAAACCAATAAATGAATATCCTAACTCTAATTGAAGACAACATTATCTTATTAATTATTAAACCTACCTCTTTTTTCTTCTAGAACAATTAAGAATCTATATAAATAATGATTATAGACATTCCACTACCCCCCCTCATTATGGAGCTATACGCATATATAGTCAATTTAACACCATATTGTATGCGGCATCAGTCTGATGGTGTTCCATCCTCATCAAAATATCGCATATAGACTCGTAGTAAATTTCAATTTGTTGTCGGGTGTAATTAACGTTGTTATTACGCACCGCCTCTCGTTTGATGACAATCTAACGCGCTTACTTATTCATCACTAATTGATTAGATCTGGCAACATGTGAGTCTTTTAATTGGGCCTCATGGGCTATGAATTCACCTACTTGTCATGGTTTGAGGGTTAATTTGTTTAGAAACGGGCAGAAAGACTGGCTCGAGTTGGACGGACTTATAAATGGCTATACTGATTGTGTTAATACTTACCCTGGGATTCTATAGGTAAAGAATATGATAGTTGAACTTCTGATGCTGATAACCCTTTCCTTTGAAAAATATAGGAACTATACAAAAAAAAAAAATACACTCGATAATTGTTTGATAATTATTCTAAGCAAACTATTAGGAACAAGGAGACACCATCATTTCATTGTTGGGTTAGTTAGTTAAATAAATTTACTCACAAAAAAGGGTGTTAATCAATATACGAGTAGTACGAATCGCTATTAATTGGGGTCTTCAGGGAAAAACAAACAAACAAATAAAGTTCTATTATATTCAAAGCCACAAAACACAAGTTGAATGGTTTCACCAATTTTTGATGGTTAAAGGCTATTATGTACACATATTTTGTCGGATTTTAGGTAGGTACTCTTCGGGTGGTTTAAAAATCCGAATTAATTATAAGGACTGTTTGAAAAATGACTGATCGAAAAATATGCCCAAGATGTGCCCTGATGGCTAACGAGACAATATTATAGTCTCTGTTTATTGATTCAACGAAATGAATGGCTTTATATATGATGTTTGGCGGTGTGATCCACTAACCAACTGTATATGCGTTTGCTCGCTTAAGCGCAATGTCACGTGTCCTGAAATAGAAACTAATTTGGACTTTTTAACAGTTTGCCCTGTCCATTCTAAATTTCTCCCTAGAGACTTGGCGCATTTGGTGAATAAACGCAATTAATTCTAGCACCCGCCGCCGCTCACTGAGAGTAAGGCAGCAAAATACACATTATATATGTACCTAGTATAGAATAATATTACTTGAGTGAATGGCAAACAAGAGAACGTTTGTCACCTCTTGATCATTTGTTTGCTTATAGGTGCCTTGTGTATACACTGCAATGCATAGAGTTGCCAATATAGTAGGTATTATATATAATTGTGAAAAACAAAAATATTAATTTTATAAGTTAAAAACATAGGGGCAATATTTTAAACAGCCTGATGTTAAGATATTAGCATATGCTAACTACATACTTAACAATTTTCTAACTTTAAAGCTCTATAGGTACTAAAACATTCTTAAACCTACATGTATTCTTAATAAACTCCAGCTATAATGAATGCACCTAAAACAGTAACAGTTCATGCAAAAACTAGCTTAACAAACCATTTTTACATTTGTTATAATTGTCAAAGTGGAGTTGGTAATTCTTATGTTACTAAAAACAATGAAAAGAGATTTGGTTATTTTAACTTAAATAAAAAGTTAAAAAGACATAATACGATGGCAACTCGTTAACAATCCGGTTTATAGTTTTAAATTTATAATAATGATTTAATTAAAAGAAATTTGGGATAGCAATACAAATAAGTTTTTTGAAATTTTTTGCTAAACAGTCCCATTTGCTCAGCCCATCCACCATTTTTATGTCTTAATGTCAAACATTAAAGTGGCATCAGGGAATTAGAATTTTTCTTTTAAATCTCCGTCAGTTTTTATTATTTTAAAACTTATAACTAAGACATATTTGTTTAGAACTTTTGATCGTTATTTTTAACTACTTTCAATGACTTCGTATAGATCACTGTTAAACTTGAAGGGCAAATGCATATAAATTTATCCGTTCATATCTGAGTATTATATCTCAGTCAATCAAAAAAAAAAAAAATAATATAGAACAATTGGCAACCCTATTCTATTATTTGGTGAGCTTTCAGTTCTAGAGTTTTTAGGCGGCAAACATAAAATCGAGTTTCCCATTATGAAATGAAAATCTGAACACGCAAATCTACCTGTGATTTTTTTTCATCGCCTCGAAAACGATGACATTTTTCTGTGCCTGTGCATTATTGATGAGTACACTACAAAGCCATTCATTGAAACCATCCGGGCAGAAAAGGACACTCAATGAACAACAGTGTGGTGCCCTGTGCATGCCTGTTATCAGATTCATCAGAGTCACCGCCTCTTAAAGGCTACTAGTGTACCTATAAGCCCAGATAATATGTATATGGATGGTTGGGTGGTGAGCTCTTGAACAGCTACCACAATCGAGTGCGGGCGATTAAGATCTTTGTCATCGCTCGCATCAAGGACGAAACTAAACACACGCCTAGGATCTAATCGAACATTAAATATTGAACATCATTTGGCTAATTGTCTCTCCAGTGGGCATTTTTTTTTTGTTTGTTATCATGAATCGCAGGAGTTTTTTCTCTTTTTGTTTATTTCGAACAGCGACTATACTCGACTTAGGAGGTATATAGCATTGTTGTGGTGTGTGAAGTTACCCACATGTTGAGTTGAGTTTTGAGTATTGTTCATCGACAATCAAATCTAATATACCTACCTATTTTATAATAATTCCTCCTAACTGATGTATATAGGTGAATAAATATATTGGACACGGGAATACATTGTTTGTTTATTACTTGCAGATTGGACGAGCATTTGGTCGCTGCACATCATTATCGCAAGGACGAGTATAGCTGTGATTTGTGTGTTAAAAGTTATTCATATCGGCCGTCATTGCTGAAACATCGTGCATTAGTTCACAACGATATCAGGAAATATCCTTGTGAGAACTGCACCAAGGTAAGTGAAGAGGTGAATATATATATATAAATATATTTTAATAAATTAGATTGTCTCCTAATGTCTCTATCGATGAAGTTCAGCTACCATTTTTGTGCAAAAAAATAAAAATAAATTGTGAATTTCTAAAATTACTGCTTAAATATTTTTAAAACACAATTTTACTTTAGGCGGTTCGCATATTAACCTGATTTTAATTATTATTTATCAAATTTTAATTTTTTTTCTTAAAAATCAACGAAATGGTTTCCAAGCAAAGGCAATAATATCTACTCTTGGTTTGTACTACAATTTATTTAAGGATTTTTTGAATTAGTAAAGAACTTCATACTTCACCGTAAGTTTAAGGACCTGATGACATGACATTTAAAGTTTTTGCTGACAACACAACATTTTAAAGAAATGTTATAGTCAAGATCAAGGCATTTTTCTGGGCAGAAATCTGATGAATCTCTAGAGCCATTTTAAGTGAAAAGAATAGTTTTTGATAGATTGGAATATTTTATTCAGGAATTACACTAAATCGAATATGAATTACATACAAAATTTAATTGAAATTCACTATATTGTAGCATAACTACCTATAGCTATTCTTTTTACTTACATTCCTGAGGAATTTAGATGGAAACACATTAAGAATTATTTCCAAGATTACCTACGAATCGACAAAAAACAATCGAAATTTAATAAAAATAATATTTCCGCTTTAACTTTAATTTTTTTAGGAACTTAAATAAAGGATATTTAAGTATATAAAAAAACAATTATTTTCCAAATATTATTTTTTACTTGATAGATAAATCAATTTTATTCTTATGTAAGTAGTACCTATTTTTTACAAATTACTTAACAATTTTTAAACATGGCTTCGTTGTCAAATTTTGGATTTAATTCTTTTGGTGTTAATATTTATTTATAATAAGATTCTACTTTATGTAAAATCTTACAGAGGTTAGCAAAAATATAATCCTTGCGTATTTGAAACCTGTTGTCAAAAATACTAAGTTATTAATTTAACTATATCCAAGTCAAGCCTAACACAACAAATTGTATTGGTTGGTTATAAGTATATGTAATCCCCGTTCATATCCGTGATCTTCAAGGTTTAATTCCTCTTTTAATACGGTAGTCTTCTTAGCTATTCTCTTTTCCTATTCAAATTCTAAAAGCTTAATTCTATACGATCTTCAATTATTTCAATTTATAAAAAAAATTGCTTCCTACATATTCAAACACCTCAAGAAAAAAAAAAACAAAAACCCGAGGTCGACTACTTTGATTTACCTAAACACCCATCCATTCATTCATCTTCCTTCATTTAAGCGGAGCCAATTCAGGTGACAATTTTCCTATTGTAATTCGCTTCAAGTTGTTCGATATAGAGAGAGGCGGTCTTTAATGGCTTGACTTATAAGTAACACCGAAAAAAAAATATATAAATCGATCTCCACTTGTTCGGCAAAATAGCTATCAGCTTAATTGATCAGTATAATCGAATAGATAATGTCGAAGCTATAACATTCATCTATAAATCCACCTACATTTTATAGATACTTTTGATTTCTATAAGAAATCTAATAGATTCACGCTTCCAGCATCATATATGTATACCTAGACTCTCGAACGAACAGAGTTTGTTCAAAAATTAGGGCGTGCGCGCACACACTCCGCCACAGCCGAAGATACAATTATTCTCGGTCACTCTTGTGAAATATGTTTGGTATCCATAAGACATACTTAGATACATACAAAAAAAAAAAAACAAAAAAACACAGAGACTCATAAATTGGAGACGCAAGATGATTAGTTTGTGTACCTACAGCCTGGAGTATTTATGTATATAAGTACCTATAACCTAACTCCTTTGATCGATCGGATAAAAATGGCTTTCGGATTTTGAAATCCCATCTTTCAATCGCTTTTATCAACCAAATTGAGATTGAAATTGAGACCACTTATGAACGAGACACAGTGGGCAAATTATATGGCAAAGAGGATTTAAATTCGAAAATTTATAAAAAAAAAGAATGAGTTCATATTTTTTAAAATTGTCTCAGACCCATTAAGTCTTTCGATGTTTTCAGCTCAGAGCCCTTTAAGTCTTTTGCTACTTTTATGTTAACATTTTTTTGAGTCTTTGAATTTTTCTATATATTTTGACTGATTTATTTTGATAGAAGAAGCATCGCCTTGTGGTGAATATCGATTTTTTTAAAAGATTTTTGAAACCTATTATTTTTTTTATAAAATTGGTTAGCTTTTGCAGACTTTTGAAGTATTCTATTCGTTTTGTCAGCTTTTATTTTTTCAAGTATTCTTTTGGTTTTTTAGGCAATTAAATCACATTCAAAAGGTGGTCTAACAAGGTAAGTTAGTAAAAGTCTAAGTTTCAGTCTCAGGCTTTGTGTGAAGTATCATGAACAAATTTTCAGGTCTTCAGTTATCTTAAGTAGAATTCATTCCAAGTATTAGCTTTTCTGCCCCACTGTAATAGGTACTATGAAGTTGATTACTTTCTTTTCTTCGTCGAGTTATCTGTCTTTTAAAATGCAGAAGACATTGGGCATACCAGTAAATTGCTCCTAATTCAGTGCGCCCAAGCTTAAACTTGTATACATAGACTGCGCATTTCTAGTTTCAAGGAAACAAAGCCATAATAATATGCCAAAGGCGTCGATCGATTGAGACACTTTTTCTGTTCCTATTGGACAAACGACGACGACGACTGCGACGACTATATACGGTGATCTCTTATAGCTTGTGCCTTATTATGACAGAATGATTTCGTATAATGATCTTTGTTTGTTGATACCACATTCGGATAAGCGGGGTTGGTTTGAAGGTAACAGGTATAAGTTTTTTTTTTCGGGAAGACAATTGGCGCTGGAGGCAATGTGCGCAGTTTTGCGTAATCCCACCCCACCACACCGCGCTCAATATTTCCAATGATTGATGGTGGTATTCGATTGTTGTCGTTTAATTTGATTGAAAATTGCATGAAATCCTATAATTCAATATCAAACACAAAAATGGTAGCTGGGTCTCCGCTCTAATTTGATTGCCTATATGCGCCCCCTTATGCGGCACATCACACACACAGAAACACAAATGGCTATTATGTTTTTTTTTTAAACAAAAATTTTGTCTTCAAATTTATTTTTTAGGTTTTTTGTGATCCATCAAATCTCCAGAGACATATTCGTGCCCACCACGTCGGCGCTAGAAGTCACGCGTGTCCCGAGTGCGGTAAGACATTTGCCACATCGTCCGGCTTAAAACAACACACGCACATCCATTCGTCGGTGAAGCCATTTCAGTGTGAGGTCTGTTTCAAGGCATATACCCAATTTTCGAACTTGTGTCGCCACAAACGGATGCATGCCGATTGTCGCATGCAAATCAAATGCAATAAGTGCGGTCAGAGTTTCAGCACGGTAACATCGCTATCGAAACATAAACGGTTCTGCGATTCAACGACAGTAGCGCCACCTTCTGGAATTCCCACACATCATCATAATCACCATCAACACCCGCACCATCCTCAAATGCATCATCAGTCAGTGTCAAATCACTCAAGTCAGCGGGGCCTCCAACCGAACGGAATTCCATCGGCCATGAATACTCCACCGAATCCGTTCTTTATGTTCCGATCGCCACCATCGTTTTTCCCGCCGGCATTTTCCTCTTATGCTGGGCTGCCGGGAATGTTTCCACCCTCTCCTGCACAAACATCGAATTTCCCACTTCTGTTCCCGAAGCCTACGATGGATATTTCAATACCACCACCGTCCGATAAGGAAGCCATTTCGCCACCAATGAGAGATTTTCACCAACGCAGGAATTATTTGGAAAAGAGTTGTTTCCCACAGAGCTTGCGTCACATGGGTAACAATGGAGATTTAAAGCCATCAGTGGTGTTACCTCCTCAGAAATCACCTGAATCCAGAAAGTTCAATCCACATTCACCAAAAAGCAACCATTCAAGGGCACCTGACGAAGAAACGAATTCTTCGTTTATCGATTCAAAGCCCATCAATGTCGTGGTCAAGAAAGAAGAACCACAGTCACACCCTGATAATGAAGATATCGATTCCGGAGATGATAAGGTGAGTTTGGACTTGTCTTCTATTTTAAGTTAAATACTAATATTTAGATTATTTTCTCTAGAAACACATAAATGTGACGACCCCATCACCACCTGCTCCAGAAGAGGCCTCCACATCAAACGGTGAACAGCCACTTGACTTGACAGTGGGACGAAAGCGAAAACTTGACGAAGAAAACACTTCTGAGTTAGCGGCACCCGACACTCCAAACAACACTCAAACAGAGGAACTTGAACCTGCGAAGAAACGTCTATCGTCGGATGAGACTCCGCAGCAGACATTCCAGGTGAACAGTCCTGCGGCTTCGGTGTCCCCAGGGCCTACCCCATCACCATCACCTCCAAATAACGGACCAGAAGTTATGGCGTGTCCACAGCCTATTTACCCAATGCTAATGGCCTTCTACAATCAGGCTAGACAACCCGGCGTGGGAGTTGGATCGGATTTCTCTAGGCCATTTCCTTTTTTAGGACCAATGGGCGGACGGCAGACCTTTGATCATTTGCTGCACCGCAATGGACCGTATCCGCCCAAGTCTAATTTTCATGAAGCCTTGATGGCTGCTGGCGCAATATCCGGAGGTTTGACTTCTGTTCCGGGAAAAATCAAAGATCGATACACGTGTAAGTTCTGCGGTAAGGTGTTCCCCCGATCGGCAAACCTTACTCGCCACCTACGAACCCACACCGGTGAACAGCCCTACACTTGCAAATACTGTGAACGCGCGTTTAGCATTTCGAGCAACCTGCAACGCCACGTGCGAAACATTCACAACAAGGAACGTCCTTTCCGTTGTCATCTATGCGACCGATGCTTCGGCCAACAGACCAACCTCGATAGACATCTGAAGAAGCACGAAGCCGATACCTCAGGACTTGGAATAGGCCTTGGTGACTCGCCTTCTTCCAATGAAGCCGACCGTGAAGACTCCTACTTCGATGAAATCCGATCCTTCATGGGACAAGTGACGTACAACGAAGATCTGTACACCCCTACAAGCATTGGTGGCAACGAGAACGACACCGAATGCAGCAGCGATGTCGAAAACGACATCACTCCCAACAGTACCAAAGACCCCATGAACAATAATGACGCTGCCATCGAAGTCACCACATAGATGATGGCACGACGCGCATTGCCTTAGACTAGATATTTGTTGGTAGTTGAATTTTCTAGATTTCCCTACTCGTTGTTATACTCGTTATAAGTTTACTAAAAATTAAAAAAAAAATAGTATTACTACTGTCGCAGGTGGACTTCTTTGTTTGTACATAGATATCACTGACAAGGAAGAAATCCTTCCAAAGGATAAATTAAGCATTAAAATACCAGGACACTTAAACTGAAATTGTAAATAAGGCACACAAACACATCGGTACCCTCTCTTTTTGCAAAGGAATACATCGAAAGTTTGTTAAAAAAATAAATAAATTATAGAACAACAAAAGATAAAAACACTATAATCATTTTATTAATATATATATTTGAGCGCGGAAGGACGGATTTTGTAACTAATCATTATAATAGATAAAAATTCTAATAATTAATTATTATTATTATTATTGTTGTAGCATTTAAATAGCCTACTACATCCCAGTTAGTACTTTATATTTAAAAGAAAAATAAAATTTAAAGAAATGTATGTACATAATATCTAAGAAAATCTTGTTTAATTTAGTTTAATAATGTAAATCTTTTGCTATATATACGGAACTCTACTACTAGATATCTTAAATTATTATTATTATTGCAGATGAAAAATAAAATGAATTTTTGAAATTAAACTATTCATTTTTCTTAAATTACCTTGTAAAAGAAGCACAATTTTTTCACTCACGAAGCAGCTTAGGTAATTAAAGCTCAAACGTACATACTTTATCTAATGGTTGAGTTATCCCGAATAAAAATATTATTGTAAATTTGTTTTAATCGAAAAAGCCCTCGGTCGGTTTAACAATAATGAGTTTTCAGGTGACGATATGCAGATGGTAGAATGCGTGCGGTCGTTATGTAATGATACAAATATGTCAATTAATTCAAATTAGGTCTATTTAGGAAAGTTTTGAAATTAAAATAATGAAAAGTGAGAGAATATTTTCTCAATAAGAGGGAACTTTTTCAAAAGAAAGTTAACTGAGGCATAGATCAAAGAAATCTTTTTCTTTTTTAATTTGCCAGGGTTTAAGTTTTAACTTTGTCTTCAAAAAAGGAATTCCTCTCTCTTTCTTTATTATTTTTGTTTGTAGTGGCTTCATGCAATTTTCATAATTCAAATCACTACTTTGCATTTTGTCTTTTTTTCAGAAAAATATCTGTCGTTATGACACCAATCGAAATGTGGTGTTCTTGTTTTTTTTAATATTAATTTAGTGATTGTCTTATAATTAATTTAAGAAAATGAATAGTTTTGTAAAATAAATGTTAACAATATTAAATTTCCTGTTTCACTAGTTCAAACTAAACTTGTGTTGAATTTAGATAGAAATTCGATAAAGACAAAAAATGTTCTTGCTGGTTATGTGTCTTGTGTTGCTGCAGTACTACTACTTTCAAGCTAAAAATATTTGATAATTGTTTTTTAAACTATATTCCCAAAAGTAAAGTCCTTCAGCGCAAATCGATTTTATGCATATTTTGACACAAAATTATATTTTTTCAGGGAACTTAGTTTTTTGATGTGTAAACATCTATGCCGGCACCGGCGGTAGGGTAAACTAAAAACGTGGGAGTTTCTTGTAACACATTACGGTGTGCTGTAACCCTTACGTTATGTATATGTATATTGTATACATTTAATATGGGGTATGTTCCTTCGAATCGAAAGTTGGAGTTCAGTTTTGGTTGAAATCCGGTTGAAAGTTCGAACTCACCGCGTTCTTTGATATTAAACCAGCACTTGAATATTTAATTTGATGTTTACCCATCTTAAATGTGAGTCCCAGCACTCACACTTTTTTTTTAATTCTCAAAAGTAAGGTCTTGTAAAGGCTAAATTTAAATATGGATATGTTGTGTTTTATGGTATCATTAAAATTTCGTTAAACCATCAACTTTAAAACTATAATGTTGCTACAAAATGAAGATTAATGGTTCAATAATACTGTGATTGTGGTTTTTTAACGAGAAAATGTTAAATGTTTCGAAAACATTTGAAAAAATCGAAGAATTAATCGTTTTAGATGAGCTTAAACAAAAATTCCCTAAAGGTAGCGAAACTCCATGCATCACTAATTTTAAATAGTTACAGTATAAAAACTGTTATTCTTAAAAATTTATTTCAATAAACTATAAATAAAATGTTAAGAGAATACAAAATATAAATAAAATGAAAAAAGTACGCTGTATCAATTATCAAAAATCAAATAAATCCATCCACCTTTTTAACTCTTAGCTCTAGGTATTTTTATGTGGTCGGCTTTAGTTATTATACATATACTTAAGATATTTTTGAAAAATAAATCTCAGCATAGTATCTAAAATCTTTTGTCATAGTCAAACATAACTTCAAATTTTTGAACTATTTCAAATTCAAAAAATTTCGAGAATTGAAAAACATTTTTAAAAAGAAAAAAAAAATATATAATTTATGGTGGAGAAATATATTTGAAAAATATCACAACTTTTTTAATGATTCGTTCGAAAAGTCACTATATTTGCAAATTATTATCCATTTTAAAAACCAAAGTTTAACCTTTTATTCTTGATCTTGTATAATTTCCATAAATACATATATCTAATTGAAGACATTAAGTCCACGCGTTTTTGATCAAAATCGCAAAAGTAATTCAAGAACAGGATTTACAAAAAAAAAAAAACAACATGAGTAAGATATAGAAGTTTAAAGATTCAATTAAAAGATTTCTTATTTCAAATGCACTCAAACAACATTCTAGATTATTTAGAATGATATCGTGTCTAGAAATTGTAGCTTCTCATTTTTAAGACCATGTGCAATTAAAAGTTATATAAAATTACTTCAAGAAGTCATTGCAAATTTAATGAGCTGGTCTAAAGTCATATCACAACAAAAATGTGATAGTCTTCCGTTTAGTAAAATATGTCATAATAAAAAAAACAACAAGGTCAGACATTTTTTATTTATTTTGTAAACAAATTGAAGGATTTTTTTGAATTGTTATTTGTCTAATTCTCAAATTGCAATAAAATTGCAGATAGCCTTTTATATATATTGTCGACATTTAACCAACCATCATCATATTACCAGCTCTTAGAGTAGAGATCAAGTAATTGACATATCTTTTGTTTTTTTTTTTTTAACTGAGCTAAGGTAATAAATTAGCAAAACAAGAAGCCAGACGAAACCAGAAATCATAAAAAAATAAAATTAAAAATACATGGGCATGGCATGGCTTGATCACTTTTCCTTTCAAAGCCAAAGTAACAGCAAAGGTCGCTTTGGAAACAATATAATATAACTTCGCACAAACATGTCGAGTAGCCGAATTCGCCCTCTTTAGCTATGCACACTTAACACCTGCCATAACTGGCCGAAAATTTATGGGCCAGCACATGAGGAATGATCATCAAATATCAGCCCAGCGCAGCGGTCAGCCGCACATAAAGCCGGCAATTAAACTAATAATACAATAAAAATTAAATTAATTAAACCAATTGCACGACCTTTCTCTTTTTAATGCTTGTAGTCGTGTTAAGAGCTCTCATACTTCTGGGGAAGCCGCCACGCCACCCGCTGTTGAACAGTGGACTACTCAGCTCTAAAATATTACAGTAAAATAAAATGAACTTTTGTATGCAGAAATTAAAAATTTCATTAAAATCGAATTGGTCACGTATAAGGCTGTCCGCGAGACAAGAAAAGACGAGAATTTTGTAAGTCTCTTCTCAGTTTCGATTTTGAAGATGCTTTGATTAAAACTATATTAAAAATTTTGTATAGATGATTTAAAAATCTAAATTTAAATCGTTGGTTCTGTGTAAGCGTTCGTAGGGAGAAGTGCAACAATTTTAAAATATGATTGTAGCAAGAGTAATATTTTTTACGACACCTTACTTAATTTTTTATTAGTTATATTAGTCTATATGCTTTGAATGGTCATGTTATATATTTACATATCCCACTGTACACCCGCTGCCATATTCACTTAATACCCAAGTGGCACACTCTAATTTTTTGAATTCGATGCGTTTGATTGACGTCCATATAATAAGATCGTATCCGTGGTCTAAATCTCGATCAATTATACTGCGAATTTGAAAAGTTTATGAGATCGTGATGCGGGCGCGGGCCTCTATAAGCGAAGGAGGTTCATAATACACATTCACAATTTGGTAGATTAATTGAGATCGAGTGAAGCTTTTAAGATTTGCAAAAAGAATCTTATGAAATAACAAAGCGCTACTGTGTTGGCTATGGTCATGGCCGCACCGGAGTATGCTTTAACTGTGTTTTTGTTTTTTTTTTCTTGAAATTTTTCGTGATTTTCTTGCGCACATTCCGTTCGTTATAGCCATGATGAATGCCATTCAATTAGGTGGTCAGTAGGCACGTTCCATCAAGAGCAGGGCGTAGAATAACGAAACACTAATTAGCTAAATCATCATTACCTTTCCAAAAACTGCTCGAAGCTAATCTTGCTTGATGCTTTATGTAAAATTTATATCGCATCATAAGCATTATAATTCTTTATCATATAAGTGCGTGAGATTTATGAGAAGCAAGCAAGAGAGCTTGTAATTTATGAGTGCGTTGCAAGTTATAGTTGATTTATTTGAAATGTCATTGAATATAATAATGATGGATATCAGTTTTGCAGGAGACTTTATAATTTACTTTATGAATGGATTGGGAATTTCACATCTTGCTTTCGGAAGTTTTTTGAAGGTAATTAAAATAGAACAAAGATGATAAAGGGAATCTTTGCTTTGTATGGTTTTAAATAATGGCATTAATTTACCTTCAATATAAGTTCAGCGGGCAAAACTTAAATGTATTTAATAGAATTTTAGGAATTCGTTTAGAGTTTAGAATAGAAATATTTTAATGTGAGGTCACATAAAAAAACTTTTGAAGAAACCTCTCACCAAAAAATGTTTAACAGCAGTAGAATAAACAGTTGGAACCCACTCATGCTAATTATGTCTAAAACAGATTTTAAAGAAGAAGGTTATAATCAATTGTCTTTATGTAAGCATTATTGAAAGAAAACAACAAAAACAAAATAAACAATTTCTTAAACAATTTTTTGAAATTAAAACAACGTTACATGGGCTCCTTGAATTCACCAACATTCCAATTATTGGAGATTTAAATTTAAAAAATTTAATTTCCAAAAAGACTTCATTGGTATTAAATCCATTTTACTGTTAAGTAGAAATTACTACTTTAGAATTTTTTATTTCGCTTCTCTTTATGGAATTTTATGAGCACAAAAGGTTTTTTTTATTGGAATATTAATAAGTAAAAATAATAATAATTATATTTCAAAAAATAAAATGTTAATGCTTCGTTTAAGTGGCTTTGGCTGAGCTGAAGCGGTTTAGGAACAAGAAAAAGAAGATAGACAAACAGAATTAAAATGTATGCCTTTTCCTCTTTTCAATCGATAAAGTTTATTAAGAAATTTAATAAAAGCATGGTTAAAATTTAAAAAAACTAAAAAGTTCAAATTGAATGTTTTAAACAAAAGAGCTGAACACCGAACTTTTTTTTGAGTTCTGACAAGGATTAAAATTTAAAAAAAAATAACTTATGAGACAAATTTGTGCTTGAGTATAAAACGAAATATCGCAGTTAAACTTCTTTTTCTTGATTCTAGTATAAAGTTTCCAATGTACATGTATACAAAACATATGCAAGGACGTTGTTTGTTAAAAAATGAAAAGTCTCCAAATCCATTTTCTTTCCTTGAATTTATTATAAATAGTAAATAAATAATATTAAAGTCATACCATCAGATTAAGCTGAACTTATACAAAAAATTAGTTGTTAAGTGAAAGATGCACGTAAATAAATGCATTTCAATTTGTTTTATGTGTGATGGTGTCCCAAACCAATAAATATATAAAAAACTAACCATCCGATTGTGCTATAACATGTTGTAAGACTTTCCATTAAGTGCATTTTTTAAAAATACTTCCCTCAGTCTCTCTTTTATATCGAGAAGAAATTACGTTATTTTACAAGTTTTATCTGGGCAGATGTGGGCAGAAAAAAAAATAAATATTTTTTTTGAGCATGATCCAAACTCTGAAAAATACTGCCCAAAGTAAATTCTACTTTTGGTCGTTTACACAAATTAATATGCGTGATCTTTCACAACATTAAATGCAGCATGATGCTGGCTGGCAGCAAAATACTTTGCTTCCTACTTTCGAACCGATATTCCGATGAAAACTCAATTAGTGCCGATAAATCATCACGCTACTCGAAAAGTGTGGCTCGCTGTACCGCATCCTGCAGTGTTCACAATGCGTATCTACATGCTTGCCATCTTGTCCGCCTTCTCCTTCAATCTAAATGAACAAAAAAAAACACATACATATATACATAAGTATACAAGGGCCAATTAAACAACCTCTTGTTTTTGGTCTCAGAAAGAAGTCTCCATTCGACTTCGACTTCAATTGTTAAGTATCTTCAATGGAAGATTAAGTGTGTGATAACGGCGGCGGCGACACGGCGGTAGCAAGAGCAAGAGTCTCCTCCGACAGATGAGTGAATGCCGTGATGGAGTTGCATTCGGAGATCGGACTTGGACTCCATTTATAATTGAGTAATCTTATCTTAAAACTTGAGCTTGAACCATAAATAAGTATAAGTGTGTAGGTATTGCTAGTATATTCATACAGAATTTGGCATAGTAGCCTGGCTACCAGAGAGACCATCCGCCTCAGCCTGACCTATATTTCCAGTTTCGACCCAAGATGGATAACCTGCTATCTGCCAACCAACAATCATTCAAATGAGCAACCTGACAAAGTGTTTTCTTTCTTTTTTTTTTTTTTGGGTTAATCTTTGAACTTTCAAAATATCGTTTTTGGGACACAATCATCTGCATTCGAACGACAGCAGTCGTTTCCATTTGAGATAGTTTGTGTTTTTTTTTGTTGGGATTTGCCATCTCCTTGACAAGACCCTGATATATGTAACTCCATTGAGCACAAATTGGTTGTTGGGTTTGCCTTTCATTTTTGTTGGTCCTTCACACGTTGAATAAATGAATGAATGAAGCAAAGAAACTTGAGAAATAATGGCACCATCTTCAATGAGTGTTCTTATGGAAGTCAATATACAATTTACATATACGGTATTCTGGTCTTTCAACTTTTTTATTTTTTTTGTTCTGTTTGTACTTTGTTACTATTTTACGAGTTTAGTATTAACTTTTGGGCTTACTAAATAGTTATATTAATTTTTTATCACTTGTAAGGTTAATAGACTTTATTTACTCTAGAGAAGTTTGGAGAACAAACATTTCGTAAACCTATCTTCAACTAGACGATTCAGTAAAAACCACAAAATGAAACAATTTTATCTCGTGTTCTACTGGTTTTAATGCAAAAACACCTTTTAATAATAATTATAATTATATGCCTTCTAGTCCTGAGGTCTTTTAATTTCAACCTGAATTCCACGGCACTATTTAGAAGGAATAGAGAATTAGGAGATAGAAAATGAACTGAGAAATTAGGTGTTTATTTATCTCATGAAATCCCATGGGTGGCGTTTGGTTGATAATAAGGGTATATATAGAAAAGAATACTGCCTAAAGTGGGGTTCGACCTACACTTCTAAGTTAGCCAGTCAAAGCACTATCCACTGCACCATTTTCACTCGTGAACTCTAATTCTATTTATTAAAAAAAATACCACAGGTAAATACAATTGTTTGCAAACGTTTTGGAAGTTCTGGTTTAGTTTTGCGATTATTATTCGAATCAAGCTTTTAATCAAGCTTTGTTTGCTTTTTTCACGAAACAAAAAAAATATTCAAATATCTAAAAGTACCGATCTTCAAAATTTGTTTCGAATTTCTCCAATTATTACTTTTCTCATTAGGAAATCTTTAGCTAATTATTAGTTTTTTTTATTTCATGCATATAGACCAGTAATATGAAGATTTCTTTTACATATATGAAATCTCCCAGAGTACCTACTAAATACATTCCAATTCCAAATGGATTCTGAGGTGCTTTCAGATGCAATGTTTATTAATTTTTGTACAAAGCAATTAACTAGTGGCGTAAAATAAACCTAAAAAAGTTTTTCGGAACGTTAACATTACAATACTTTGATAACCAGAATTGATGCATTTTTTGGTCAGATTCGAGTTAGGCAGACCAGATTAGACAATGTTCAATCTGGAATCCACAACATAAATAAACAAAATTTTAATTTTTGTACTGCCTTGATACTTTGTACAACGAGCTTAAAAAAATTAGACAATTCCGAAAAGGTACGGTCGATTCAATGATATTTACTAAGAGCGTTTTCATATTCATTATTAAGATTTGTTTTCAACTAGGCCTCATTTCTTCAATTAAATTCATTTAAGTTTCATCAATGATCTTATGGAAAACATTATTTTACAACAATTCATCTCAGATGCGAAGATAAGTTATTTAAGTGTGAGAAATGTTAAACCAAAACAAATAAAATATTCAGAGGGTTTACTTGAGTATATTATATAGTGAACTAAATAATATCTATACCCAACAATGACATGATTTCGCCCTTACTATAAAATGACATAACTTTGCATGCCACAAGAACCAGTGTTTCGATCCTGTGTCCCATAAAATATTGTCATGTAAACTGGAAAACATATAGCCTCGCATGAAGATATGGCACACAGAAAATTATATTCATAGATATCTTTCTCCTCCATAGGTGCTCCAAATATCCGGACACACGACCAACGTGTTCTTCACTTGCTCGCATATACACACCAGCGCAATATAGCAACAGCAACCATCGACCACCGCACCGATCGAATTGGAGTACCATACCAACACAAAGATATTGCGTCTGGATCAAGCAGTTATGGAACCAAACTTCATTCCTCACCACAGTAAGTAAATTGAAAAAAAGAAAAAAAAAAACTTAACAAAACCCCCTGTATATTCGATAGTTTCAGCAACAACCACCAAGCGCAACGTCACTCCCCTGTCATGGCAGAGGGTCTCCAGCTTTTCAAACGAAAGTAGTTTATTTGTTCTCGGAGCTTGAAGTAGAGGTATGGGTTTACTTTTTTATTTATTTATTTATTTTTTTTTTGCTTAGCCTTAAGGTCTCCAGCGTTAGCTAACAACTCATGTAGCCGTCGTCGTCAATAGAATGGCTGAATGTTTTGCCCAGCTCTTCATCGCTGATATAGCCCATACGATACCGAGACAACCATATGGGCCACACCCATGCCCGAGGGTAAATTTAAACCTCATGAGGTCGGTTTTGCATCTCGCGAATATATATGTACAAACCAACCACCACCCGACCCGAGTCAACCAGCCAGCTATAGAGCAGCAACCTGGATTGAAAGCTTTTAACTTTGTCTATGTCGGAGCATCGGGGCCAGTTACAGAAATCCAGGGTTGAATGTAGTTGGTCTGAGGGTTTAAGGGGAAATCCCTTTATTTGATGGTATTTTATTTCAATAAATATTTATAAATATTTTTATTAAGTTTTCCTCAAGTTTTATATCTTTTATGTATTTCTATCCTTAAGTAGGTATTTTTAAAGCACACATTTTCGGATTATGTATAAAGCTTGCGATATAAAGAAGGTATTGTAACTAGCTGCGTAAAGCTATTCCGATTAATATATATAAGCCTTCATATGCCCTTTAATAAACAAACAAATTGGATGGTGCGTAGCTGTTTTACAACTTTCAATCTCAACCTGTATGCGAACGGTTAAGGTGGGAAGCACTTTTACATGAAAATATATTTTCTTGGAGGATTTGTCAATTCTTCGCAAGGGGTAGTAACCCGACAAAAACATTTCAGTTTTTTTTTTTAGGTGACATGGGATGAGCCCTTACTTATTTCAAATTATAAAGCGAGTATTTTGAACATCAAATAAAATGGCGTGTAATTCGCCTACAACTAATAACCAAATTTTGACCAACATCGTCCAAGTTCTGCCTTAGAGCGGAATTTTGGCTATCTTTACCGTTTACCAGGCTTCTATTCATGGCCTTGTAGCTTTTGGAAGATCGTTTCATCCTTTAATAGAACTTTTGAACATCAGCCATGCCACTAAAACACAGAATAAACTACCGCTTCTCGCGCTCACTCCTTTTCCTCCTGATATGTCCGGGTGCCTCCATATGTTTATGTTTTAATATTCCCTGAAAATGCTAGACATGACAAATTCTAATATTTATATTTCCAACGGCCCTAGTTCATAATTAATCCAGCTCTGGAAACAACAATATCATCTCTCCGCACCGCGTCGTACGTACAAAAAAATGTCTGATTGGCTTCGCAAAGGGAAGGGGGGGGAGGGGAATAAATCGCAACTATACTCCGAAATACAACAAGAGATACATGTATCTATGAATAGAAAAACGAGCTACTTTACGTGCGCTGTTAAATTGGGATTAGATGATTTGCGTTGCCGTGGAGGAATTCGCCTACAAAAATACTCTCGACGCGGTGGAACCCGTTATGGTGGTGTGGTGTGGTGCTGGCCTGGCTGGACAGACGACGCGCCGGACGATTGTTGGACATAAAGACAGATAGCCTCTTACCCGTTGTTATACCTACTCCACAGTCGCCCAGTCAAACATTAATCTCATTCTTTTTTTTTTATTATTATTCAGTTCACTTTCAGTTTCAATGTTTTGTAAAAATATAAAAAAATATATAACATCTCGTATGAGCGTATCTGCCTACATATACATACTATATACTTAACTGATAGATAATATAGTCAGAGAATATCTATTCTATATAAGATAGAAAGAAGCTGGCGTTTGAGAGACTGTCGAAATTGAAAGTTTGCGAAGGAGTTGTTGTTCTACCTTTTTTGTGAATATCACTTTGTGATGAAAATATAATTTTTATTTAATTTTATAATCCAAAAGCTGTATAGGGGGCTGATTTTAGATTTTATCAGTATATTTTCCGTTATGATAAAACCAATGAGTCCATATTTATAAAAGATATATAAATTAAAAGTCTAAGAGTTCCCATAGCTATAAATTACAAGGATCAAATGGTAAAGAATTTCGTAATGATTCTCAAATATTGACCAGAGCTCTAAATTTTTTTTTTAATATGGTGACCATACTTTTTTTTTATAAAGAAATACAGTTATTTAATTTTTGATCGATTTTCAAGTTTTTGGAAGGCCTTGTAAAACCATTTTTGATCAGAAAAAAAGCTCAATTTTTCAGGGTCCTAAAAGAATATATAGTTCTTTTTCTAATTCAAAAACATCTTCTGTAGGTCTATCTACTTCAGAAAGCAGACGAGAACGCCATTAACCACTTATGTTATTTATTTCTTTTGATAATATTATATTTTAAAGAATTTTTAAATGCTCCAAATACTTATTGTATTTATAAATTATTTACCTATTAATAAATAAATAATAGTATCTTATATCTACTTTAAAAAGCGAAGGCTTTGAATATGTCAGTTCAGGTATTTTTTTTTTGTAAAAATTATTAAAATCGCCCATTTTTATCGGTTAAGAAAGTTATTTTTTCTTAATCAATTAAAATATCGAAAGGACGAAAATTAATTTTCTTTTGTAAACAAAACTGACACCTGGTCACCTTAAGCACGTATTTTTTTTTAGATATAAAACCAAGCGTTTTTTTATGAATATTTATACTCCATTAAAGTCTTAGATATATTGGAGCCAATGATAGAAGTGCGACAGGCTTTTTTGCCTGCCAGTCTGCCTCAGCTGTATATACAGTTTTTTTAGATTTAAATAGATATACTATATACATATAGCTGTGCCAAACTAGCACCAAACTGGAGCAATTATGTAAGAGCGAAGACACGCGAGCGGCACGGGACAATATATCATTTTCATTTTCACTTTCGGTATCGGTATCGTCGTATCGCTAAAGTCGTATCGTTATAAGGATTTTATAGTGCACAACTTGAACTACATTCACTCTCGTGCCAGCTCTTTGGTATCGTTGATCGCGTAGCCATTTTTTATATCCTACTTGTCCACTTAACGGAGATATTCAAATTAACAGCATCCAGGTTGATTCTTCTATTTGTGGGCATATTATACCTGTGGCAAAGAGCAGAAGGGAAAATGAAATTGTTGCATATAGAGAGAGATGATATTTGGCATGGAATTTGGATTGTTTAGCTTGGAGTCATTGGATTTATTTTGTATAATACTATATGGTATATGATCAGCTGTGATGTTGTATGTAATTCATTTCATGAAAACAAAATTTCTTGTTTTTGTTTTGTTTATCCTATTAATTTGTTACATGTTATAATATTATTTTGTTTCCAGTTTATTATTTTTTTTTAGTTTAATTTCTGAGAACCCTAAGTCGTTTGATGCTAGGAAGGTTTTTTTAATAAAACAAATTCTATATACCTACTACTGAAATTCATTAGCCGAGTAGAAAACTTAGCTGTAATCCAAGTGAGATCACCGGGAAGAAACGGACTAAAGGCCGTCACTCTGAGTAGGTAAGATGGTAAACACATAAGTACCCAAAAATTGTCTGGAAAATGTGAATAAAAGTAATTTCTTACAGACCAATACCGCTTATACATATCAATTAAAGGCTTAGTAAAATAATATAAGAAAGAAAACCAATCCTAAAACATCATTTTGGATTAAGAAATAAATATTCTCCGATGGACCAAGTGTATGGAATTACGGATCTTGTTGGACGGGCACTTGAAGATGAACAGGTTTGTTCCGCTCTATTTCTAAATGTTGCTTAACCATTTGACAAGATTTAAAATTTGGGACTTGAGTAAAAACTGCTTACGGATTTTCTAACACATTTCTTTAAAGTGCTGAAATTCTATGTTATCGACCGACTCTTTAGATAACGGTACGAGCAAATGTATTACAAACTTAAGAAAATTGAAATTGGAAATTGAAAGTGTACCACAAGGAAGTTTTCTTGGTCCAACACTGTATTTATTATGTACTAGAGATATTCCAGTGGACAACAATTGAAAACTGCATCCGATAAATTGAGAAATTGGTCTCAACAATGGCGTATTGAACTCAATGAAATAAATTCTAATCAAATAAACTTTGCAAACAAAAAACTTACTAATGCTCGAATTTTTATCAACTATAGATGAATCTCTTACTTAAGGCCAACACTACTAACACTTTGGTTGTCAAGCTAATAAAAAAAGCACATTAAAAGAAAAGAGAAGAACAAAACCTTAAGTATATAGAAAATTGTTTGCTGAATAAGAACTCTGCCCTATCTATCAACAACAAAATAATGACGTACAAGCAAGTAATAATACTGTGAGTCTGTTTAAAAAAAAAAATGTTCTGAAACCATCTAAAATTACAAAACAAAGCCCTGCGTGGAGCTGATGAGAAATTTTTAAATCTTTAAACTCCCCCAATGCGATTTTGTATAAGGAATACAAATTTTGTAACGATCTTTCATAGATTTTTGTTCCGATTTCCCGGTGGTAAGACCACTGTTACGAGTAAAAAACCGGTACAAGCCTACTATGGTACCAAATATTACCAAGTTTTTTTTTTAAAGATTTCCATACCTGTAGAGACAAAATAAATAAACCATAAAAATCTTTTCCGAAGTATTTTGATGCGTTTAATTTTAACTTTACCTCACTGCTCATCGAATCGGGTTTTTAAGATACTATTTAAATATAAAAGAGCGAATAAAAATCTGCAAAGAACTTACCCTGCCTTTTTTTTTAAACATTCCCAATCATTCTTCCCTTTTTGAAATTGCTTCCGAGGACATTTAAATTTTTGAAAATTTAAATGAATTTTGGAGAAGAGGTATTAGTTCCTTCAGATTTGGCCATGAATTTTTGGGGGGAAACTATTTTGTAATGTAACAAAACCTAAAACCCAAAAATAGTATTTTTAAGGTAACAATGTTTTTACCAAAACTCTTCAAATTTAGTAGTTTTCGATTTTCTTTTGTTTAAAATATTAAAAAATATATATCACAAACAAAACCAACACTTAAAAAAAATCATTTTCATAAATATGGATATTTCTCCAGTCGTATAATAAAACAAATGAAATTAAACAGACAACTAGATATTAATACGGAAGCTGACTCCGATTCAACAAAAAAGTCAATAATACCACATTAAGCCATTCAATGAGCTGAGTTCCCAGGGTATCATATGTGAAGGTACTCCGAGCATAATCTATCAATTTTAGTAGAAAATACGAAACTTTCTCGAATTGTAGTGTATTGTGTTTTACAACGATATTGGTAAAAAAAATATATTCAATTAAATAATTTTTGATATATATTTATTATTTTATTTTATTTAGTTTTTTTTTGTTTACTAATACTTTGAATTGTTAAAAATAAATAAATACAGCTAAATTTAAATTTAAAAAGACTTATAAACATATAAACAAATCAAATCAAAAAGGCAAACTTTGTAGAGGCTGTTTCCGAAATTTATATAAATAATAGAAAAATTTTGGAGTTTTAATCAAACTCAAGTATATTGTGCACAAGTTTTTAAATAATGCATACTTCTACACCTTTTTTATTCTCTAATTAACTCATATAAAAAACTTAAATCAGTAAAAATTTTCGTCAAAACCATAAAGTACTCTCATTTATATTTAGAAATAATGCACAAATATTCATTACATCGCTAACCTATACTGAATTATTTATTGTATTTTTTTACTTGGATATATTTTTCTTTGCAAACAAAAATTGCATCCTAATAAACAACATACTTAAATCAATCTTCCAAAAATAAAGTCTTAATTTTTATTTCGGTTTCCTGATCTGTCTGCCCCTAAAATACTTTTAAAAGTATTTATTAAAATACTGTTTGCTCTTTGCAACCCCAATAATCAAACGTCGAGTCGTAAGTCTTTCGTATATATGATTTGCCAATAAATGGCGTGAACATGCCTCGGCAATCATCCGGAAATTTATAGAGCACACACAAATATTTCACCAAACTCCATTGGCAGCCATTACAGCTATACTCTACGGTATCATCTAGGACTCATATATACAAACAACAACAAAAACAAAAAATCCAACAACAACGAGAAAAAAAACGCAATATTTATGCCTCCAATTTGTGAATGGGTATCTCTTGCGAAAGTGGAATGATACATATTGCTGCTCGGTTGGGCGGGCAGCTGCGGTAGCTGCAGACCATAAACTAAAATGCATCACTATATAAATAGTGCAGCCATGTGGAGCCTCGGAACCGCGAACAAAAATCAAAATCGTACCAAGTGCGCGCGTTGCACAGTACGACGAGCATGCTCCTCTCGTCGAAGACAAGGTGTGGTCAGTCTCAGTACTGGAAACGAGCTATATAGTATTTCGTAATTTCGGAGGCAGCATTGTAGAATACCTTCCATGCTGCCATCCAGCAAATGTCTGATGCTGCCTGCGACCACCGCCCGCCTCGCAGCGACACTTACTCTGTTGCGCGCAGCAAAATCGCTTTAGACTAATGGCCGGGCCGGGCCAAGCCGTGGCAGCAACAGTTTTGGAGTACCGGTGCTGCTTACTGAATTAGCTGCAGCAATCTGCTGCGCGAAAACCAATAGCTCGTTGCTCTAGGTGGTGGTGCCTTTGACTGCGGCAGTTTGGCTCCATCGTGAAATTAAGGTACCAACATACCTCTGCAGATGGAAGTAGCGACAGCGCGCATTATGCTTAGCGAAGAAGTGCTGCGGTTTCTGCGCTGCCCTGCCGATGCCGATGCCACCGCACTGCTGCGCACTATCGCCACGTCTATCTGATATGCATTTTTCATTCCGAGTGAGTGAGTCTGCAGAGGCGCACGACGGATATGTTGATGCTGAATGGACGTCGCTTTGCGAGGACTCCCGCTAATGGTTATGTTCAATGACTTTGCCAACATCTAGGACGGACGTTGATATAATACACAGATGGTTGCTTGGTTCTCTTTTTTTTTGCCTTTGATCGAAAATTGATTTTGCAATCGTCTCTATAATGGATATTGGATTAGATCGAATCGGATGGATGCAGGGCTGCGCTTTGGTATGCGGCATTTCAGTCTGCAGCTCATATCCAAATCCGCGCCGAGAGCACACGGTCATTAGATGCGATTTTTACGAAATTTCATCCCAACGAGCAGCACACACATACGGACAACTCGAAGCGACGAACGACGACGACGGACGGACCAAAATCATTGTTGTATTTCTAATTGTGCTTATAGCTCTGTGTGTGCGGAACTAAGCGCCTGTATGGCTCTGACGAAAACAACAACGACGGCGCAACACGTATGAAGCGCGGCCAAAACGGGATGTAATTAATAAAACAGATAAATAACACGATCCGAAACCGACCGCGACATGGTTTTATGCGCGGCAAGGCTAACATTCTTCTGTGCTGCATTGGCGTTTGGGCGATGGCCAATTGCTGATGGTTAATATTTTGTTGCATGTGACTCATACCCATTGGCATTTTTTCACAAAGCGGTAATTTGGCTGCTTTTATTTGCAAGGCAAAGTAATCATTGCACTCGTGGTAAAGTTACCTACTTGGCCAATACATAGGTTGGGTGGGACTTGGGAATTTTTTAATAAACTTCGGTATTTCTGATTTATAATTCACACTTTTAATTGATAAGGAAATAGAACTCCAATAACACTTTCTGTGAGCTTTATTTTGTTTTTATTTTATGAAATCAAAGGATTTTGTAATACGATACGCTGATTTATGAATAGTTGTATGTATTTTTAAATATTTATTAATTTATTTTGTGAAGTAATAAGCTTTGCGATTCGATGTTGTTGTGAGCCGTTTCAAACAAAGCTGCATAAAAAACGTTAAAAATGTGTTTGGACGGCAACGGTTTCGATAATGTTCTTATAGTTTTTTTATAAACTTAATTAACGCATTACATACGTTAAGTCAGGTAAGGTGTTGAATGGTTTTCGGGAACCCAAATAAACAAAAATGAAGAACTATAATTAAAAATTCAGCTTTTTTTTAACCCTCCCAGGCAAGATTTGGAATGGAAAAATCATATGGAGAAATTTTTTAAAGTTAAGCTTAAAATGACTTTAAAAATGTGAAATGCATGCATATTTACCTTTTTTTATGTTTTAAAAATCTGAAGAGTAAAAATTCCTTTAAATAAAATTGGTCTGCACGACAGCTCGTATAGAACCAGGGCCTAGTGACTTACAACTCTCAACCATTCCTGTGTGCGTGTTTATTGGCAGGAATAGAGGGGACCTACAATTTTCTGCTGAATCCGAACGGCTAGGGTGAGAAGCACTTTTTCATGACAAGAGATACTCTTGGAGGATTCAATTCCTTGCAAGAGGCAGTAACCCGTGAAAAACATTTCTGTTTTTTTAGGTGGCATAGGCTGGGAATCGAACCCAAGACCTTCGGCGTCACAGTCCAACACACTAACCATTACGCCACGGGCTGCTACGAGTAAGTTCCATGCTCTCTTTAAATAAAATCAATTAAAACACATGTAGTAATGATAAACTCCATACAAAAATTGGTCGGATGATCTGGTAAGTTCCCGTGGAATACTAGATTTAATTCTAAGCTAAACTTGAAAGTAAAGCAATGGCTATACTTCATTATCATCCCGACCTGGTTGGGTTTTTATGATTTTGTGGTAGAAATATGTTGAACTTGGAGAAGCTAGAAGGGCTGAATATTAAAATTTAAAAAATGTTCTATTATTTAATTTTTTTTATTTCTAATCCTTTTTGCAGAAATCAGCTTGACTGACAATATCCTCGGTCATTAAGTTTCTGTCCAAAAAATAAGATCTGTTGTGTGATTCTTTAAAGATTTTTTGAGTCGAACATGTGGCCCTCATAAAATCAGTTAAAAATTAAATGATATGTTGTGTTCGGAAAGCGTAAAAGCGATTCGAACATGTTTGCCTTAGAAAAACAAAAAGATAGTATAGTCTTGATGGTCTCGACTTGGTTTTCTGAGACTTTTCTGAGACTTTGCAGCTAGCCTTATATATAACTCTAATAAAAGTGGTAAAAACTTAACGAAAGTTTGAATATTTAAATTAGTCATTAGATTTTATGAATTTTGGATACTTAGTACTGACAGTTAATAAAGTAGAAATAAATAATAAATAGAATAAATAAAAATAGGATCCTATTTTGTGTTAATAAATAAATTAATTGAATAAAGTAGCATTAGAAGAAATAGAAACAAAATGATTTTTAATTAATTTTTACAGTTCTCGACTGACGCTTTAATGAGATTAAGAACAAATTTAGTGTCATAGACGGGCCTGACAAATAATCATTATTTTGTTCAATTTGACTAAAGAGCAATACAACAAATTCTCATAAGGAAATTGAGAAAACAATTTATTCATTTCATACCCTATGCTTTCCATTCTACACGTTAATATAATGTCATTCTAATAGATAACTTATTTCAATGCTCTCACTGACTATAAATTTACTTACATGTGTTTTTTTCTTCATTTTGTTATTTAAACGTAAAACTTAAAATACCGACCTTTGTTTTTTCTTACTCCAAAAAAAGTTTTATCAATAGTTCCAAATGAATTACATTTGTCGATCCAAATATTTCTATACATGAAAAAAATATGTTCCGAAAATCAAACATAAAAAGACGCAACAACTGTTGCAAAAGGTTACACTTTTCTTGCTGCCAAACAATGAAACCTTTAAGACCTCTTTGTATAATATACTACAATTTGCCGTGTATGATTGCTAATTTAAATTCGCTTAAAACACCCAGGTGCACAATAATTTCACCACCACAGATACAAGATACAATATTTATCTGCTGTTGGGCGCCTTCCTCTATACCATCTATACCGTATAGCTCCAGGTTGTTAAGCACAAATGTATATATGTATATAGTTGTATAAAACGCGCAAACTACATGTATGTTGCAACATAGTGTCTCCCTCAAACAAAAAAGTTTAGGTAACTATGCCATTGCAGCCAGGGCGTTGTTAGCCTATTTCGCAGCTGCAACACCATCACTTCAATTCCAAACCAATCCTATCTATTTCATCGGCGTGTTTTTACAGAGTATCTTTCTGTGCCAGCAAAACTGCTGCCCGTTCTTATCTTATGGTAAGAGGTATCCACTTCGTAACGCGTGATTATTGGATTGGGTGTGGCAATGTGCCCGGCGCTAAGTACTCCAACGTCGACTCACTGTATAATTGTATGCACGTTGTCCACTATCAAGGTCGATTAGAGAAGCAAAGTAAAACAAAACAAACTAATAAAACTACAAGAAGTTGCCATTCCGGACGTCAATCTGCTCATAAGAATCGTCCTTCAACTAAGGAATCAGAAGCATATTTGTCGGATAGTTTGAAATTATGCAATCAGCTTATCAACTTCATCTTAATGCACCCCTAAGGACAGTTGAGTTTGCAAGATAAATCCATTAGAATAATCCAATCCAAATATAAATTCTATTTTTTTCTTTAAATCTAAAAAAATCAAATCGACAGCAATTGGAGATGAAAAAAAATTTATGTATATTTAAAACTTCGCCCCGTGCGCGATATTCCTCGCCCGTATGCACAAGTTCATTTAAAGTATCGGAGTGGAAGCAAAAACTGAGGATCACGATTTTTCCGGCGAGGTGACTTCACGGAATTATTAGCATTTCTCATAATAACTTTATTACAAATCACTTAGGACCATAATGGGCCTCTGTTTATAGAGGAATGAATAAAACTGAGCACAAAAAAAAAAAATTCAAAACCGCATCATCATCATCATAATCATAATCATCATCCCAGAAATCCAAGATCATGCACGTGACTGAGGATTCATTTTGTAATGGGATCACCCCCCAACAATGGAATGATTTATTGCGAAATTTTTCAAAGTCTTAACATTGGCGCTTGATGCTTTGAAAATATATTTTTTGTTCTGCTCTTGTTACGTCTACCATTATGTATATAGGTTCTTTTTTCAAGTCTCAAACCCGAAATCTGATGTTGATCGTGAGGATTGAGCTGTTTGTGAAATCAGCACATACGATTAACAAAGATACCCTTCAAGATGGTCTTTTGTGTAAATCAACCATAAACTTTGAATAACCATTGATTTGTCAAATAAAATCGAATTTAAGTACGGTGATGTTCATAGTGAAACAAAAGAGCTGATCAGCGAACTTGATTTTGTTAACATTGAGAATGATTTTATTGCGATTCTTTGTGTAGACTGAAGAGCTTACTGTTTACTTAAAGTGGGTATCCTTTGTGATGAAAACTAAATTAAAAAAAAAATAAACAAGAGGGTTTTTGTTGGAAAAATGGATAAAACCGACATAAAACAAACATTAATGGGAGTACAGCAGTTTAATTTTGATAACTGACTAGTGTTAAAACTATGAATTAATTATGTAAAGGAATTATGTAAACAAATTATCCGATGAAAACATGAATATAAATAAGATTGAGTTCAATATATTCGAATTTTTTGGAACGCAGGGACTTCTCCCTGCGCTATAGAAATTAAAATTTAAAAAAAAATCAAACAAATCTTGTGTATGTTCGCCATTTTTCAAATTCTCTTATACACATAATGTACGTAATAAAAGTCTGGAAAAATGGGATAGCGCATATTTACACCCCAACTAATACTGTATTTTTTAATTCATTTTTTGGGAATTATATTTCAGTTAACAAATTCTTCATGTCATTATAATTGTAAAATAAAAACCATTTATTTTGATGCTACGATGATTTTATTCAAAATGAACAATATTCTACATGGTAATCAAAAGAGCTGAGTAGCAAACTTTTTGTCTTTCTTTTAGCTATGTGTACTATAATGATAGCCCGATAGGCTTCGGCAAGATTTAATTGGACCTCTTAACGCATAATTCAAAATAGCACGTAATTTCAATCTGGAGAAATTAAGACATCAACACAGTTCAGTCAAATAACGCTCATTATTGACAATATATTTTATAAAACTACCGTCTGCTGGTAATGCTCGCATTACGTTCGATTGCACATTGGACATCGTAAAATTGAATTTAATTTTCACATTATTTTCATTTTATGATATTAGTTTTGCACTGTAAAAAAAAAGCTATATACGCTGCTGGTGGTGGTTAAGTGACTTGCGAGTCGAGACTATATTGCGCTTATCGCACTCGCATCAAGATTCCAGATAGATGTACTGTACGTGTACGTGTATAGAAACATAGTTTGCTCGGGTTAAACAACGGTAGAGTGTGTATACGCTTTGCTATAACTGGTTAACAAACTTCATATATGTACCTACTGAGAGGCAAATATTCTTTTTCGATGGTCAGTTTCAGTCGACGACAGACAACTATAGCTTGGACTTAATGTTGTCCACTATAGGAGACTTCGACAACGGAATGGAGCGACGGCGCGGTGCGGTGACACTACGCGATACGACATACAGTGGGACAACCCCTTTGACTTTTTTTTTCTTAATAGAACTTTTTAAACACCAAGCAGGAGTTTTATAATGATTTCGAAATTTCAGACAGTAAATCAATAAAATACGGGGCCAATAAAATGCTGTAGGGGTTTAAAAGCTTGAAAAGATACTTTTTTTTTTAAATAAAAATAAATCAAGAACGATTCTTACAATTTTTAGAATTTAGAAGTTAAATTTTTGTGTACATCGTTAATATATTGATTTCTTTTTCCTGAATGGAATTAATGATTTGGTTTTAAAAAAGCAACATTTATTTTTCAAAGTCGTAATTAAGCTTTATAAATAGAAAAAATATTGTATAGATTTAATAGCTAGACTTGGCATTAACAATGAAATTGTATTTAATTTAGATATAAGATTTAGATATAATTATTTCGAGTTATAAGGTTATTCGGCCCCACTGTGCAATGGGTGGTAAATTAATATGTGCCGCTGAATCTATATACCTTAATACCACAGCAGTATGCCTTGAATCGGGGTGGATACGATGAATCTGAAGAATATAGCTGTGCTCTCCTATAACACCGATAGACTATATGTGTGTCTTAATATATGAATCCCATGAGTGCTGCGTATAGTGCTATAATTCTGTAAAATAATTATCCAATCTTCGCTTAATTATTATTGTAGTTAAGTTAATTAGTTTGCATTAGCTTCAATATAAATTACGTTTTTCAAATGGGCAGCGTTTGTATATCTTGAAGCTGGTGCTGCTGCTGGTGCTGCTGAAGTGAACGATTCAATAAAGTTTTTGAACTTTAAGCAGGTTAAACGCAAGCAAGTTCTATATAGCTAATGGGAGAGGTTCAATTTATATGAATATACATATATAAGCTTGATGTAAGGGGTATGTAAGTTTATTCCCATATGCATTACGTGTTCAAGTACCGTTAGATTGAAGCATACATAGAAAGTGCTTTGATTTGATATTATTGATTGAGCCACTTATAGAGTGCAGCGTGATATCACCTTCTTTTGTTTTAATTCCTGAAAGTCACCCAAGCAATTAAAGTGAAGCATGTAATTGGTCTATAATACCACCAAAGAGTGAAATGAAGAAAATTTAATTATTATCAAGTGGTGGAGATGACCGAGTGTATGAATGTTTCATAGTATTTTTTTAGTTTTTTTTTTTTTTTGTACTTGTTCGGAATTTTTGTTTGATTGACGTTTTGCTTTACTTTCACTTAAAGTGAAAATATTTTTTTTTTTATATTTATAGATTTGATTTGCATATACATACACTGTTTTTTTTTTTGTTTAAGTTGGATTAACGGGAACGAGATCATAAGATTTTTAGTTTTTTTTTTGAAAGCCGAGGAATTATTATAATGCAGTATTTTTATTTCTTTTTAAATATCATGCGGGGGAAAGCATTTTATGAGTTTTATTGGGTACCACATAAAAAAAATAGGTCGGAATTTTTGACATTTTTAGAGTTTTATAGTGTACCTCACACAAAAATTTTGGTCAAAATTTTTAAAAATCTACCACTGTTATGGTTGCTACTACCTCGAATTAAAGTAGATTTTATTTTTAACGAATAACAGCCTCGGTTAAGTTGTGATTTATACCCATATTTATTAACAAATCGAAAGACTGTAGCAGAATATACTTTGCACCTTCATTTTGGACTTCTAAAACCAAATTTATTTATGGACGCAAATAAAAACTGTTCAGAATACAATTCTGAACATTCTTTGTTTTCTCTTCAAAGGGGTAGAGAGTGCAAAGTACCTAGGTAATTTTTTGTATACGTCAAAACATGAGCATAACAGGGTTTTGGAAACTTTTCCATTCTCTATAATTTTAGATACAGAACACAGAGTTTTTGAACTTATACTAAAAATGTTCATAATTTCTCAGAATTTCAATTTTTTAAGGAGTAAAAATGCTATGTATTCAGAATTTTGTATGCATTTTGAGAAGCAATAAAATGAAACGTGCACCCTGTTCCAAATTTTTGTGATATACACTGCCATTTTGTATTTATAGTTTGACTGATGTGCTATGTGTCATTTACTATATATACGTTCTGTTAAGTATATATACACAAATATTTTCCGTAGTCTATTTTAATCCTATTCTAATTCTTAAAATTCCTTTTTTTTCTGCTCAACAGTTCAAACTCTGTTTCCTTAGTAGATGCAAAATAAATTCCGCACGCCCATCAAAACACGTTTTCTTCTTAGACATCTTCGCCTGATTCTGGTAAACCCCATATCCATCCGTGACGTGACAATAATTTATGGGCCTTGATTTGATGGTATTCCTCGGCGCATGTCACATTTATCATATCGAAAAGAAAGAGTTAAGCGAGTAAACACCGAGTATTTGTGCACTCACATAATCAAATCAAAAAGTCTTTGTGGGCTATAGATTGGCGGCGGCAGCGGCAACGGCGGTGCGGCTATGGCGGACGATGATGCGACGGCGCTGTGAGCTCTGGCTGGCGAGAATCAACAATTTGCACCGCAATCCGACTTAAATCTCCCAAAAGCCAAAATCAAAAAGAAGTTATCTAATCTTTATGGCAACAGGAAGACGCTGACAACAACTGCCCTCCTGTTGTACATCTCAAGAGAGTTGTTGTCTGATGGGAGAAGACGCGCGACAACATCTCCTCCAAGGACTAGGCTAGCTATGTATATCTACTATAGTTCTGTTTATGGTGTAGTGCTGGTAATGCGACTACGGTGACAACAATCAACGGAATATAATCGTATTTCTTGAGCCCCATAAAACCAATTCCTCTGCTCCTCCGCCTCCACACCTCCACCACCACCATCGCACCATCATCATCGTGATCAACTCAACCATCCAGATCTCGCCACCTTTATAAGCTAACTAAAGCTAAAGCAGCATCCACATGCATGTTCCTCAGAGTTTCAGAGTCTCCCTAGGCTTAGGAAAATTTATGTTGATGCGTGGGCTTGAATTATGTCTCGAATGTCATCATGAGATTCAATGCGAGAGCGTTTTGCATAAATTTAGCAAGTACAACGCAAAGAAATTAGTTCCATCACAGAGTGTGGTTCGTGCGGTCCTAGATATATTTTGTATATTCAGATTGTGCTAGATGCAATGCAATATGCGATGTAGGTATGTTATGTTGAATGGTTAAAAGGACAATGTTTAAAATTGTTGTAAGTGTTGTATGTGGATGGGTAAATATATTGTACGACGATGTCTGTGATGACTGCAAAAAGAGTTTATTTCTTTGCGAAATCAACTTAAATCACCTAAGTCTAGTTTTATAATTGAATATTTAGTTTTGGTTACCAACCCTCCTCATTCTATTTGACTTTTTAGGCTGAACGAATTCGTTAGAAAATGTTGATTATTTCAAAATGATATCTTATCCTATCTTTGTACTCAATTTTTATTTAAAAATAAATAAATACATAAATTGGTTTGTAATGTTTTGTCTATAAGCCCTAAGCTATTATAGCGTAGCATGGTTTATTATATGCTTTATTAAGCGCAGCTCGCTAATAGTAAGGGCAGGATGCCGCTATATGAGTCCAATGATTTAGATAGTTCAAGACTGATTTTTATTTACCAATTCTTACAGCTATTTATACTACTTAATTCTATTACAATTTTTGGGTTATTCCCACTTATTCTAACTATATTACAAATTACAAATGCATCAGCATTCTACTTTTCCTTATATGTAGTTCTAATATTTACAAATTCTATTACACTACAGGTTAGTGTGACAGCTCGTGTAGAACCAGGGCCTTACAACTCTCGGCCATTCCCGTGTGCGTGTTTATTTGTTTTTTTTTTACTGGAATGGAGGGGACCTTCAATTTTCTGGGAATCCGAACGGCTAAGAAGAGAAGCACATTTTTATGACAAGAGACACTCCTGGAGGATTTGTCAATTGCTTGAAAATGACAGTAACCCGTGAAAAAACATATCTGTTTTTTATTTATTTAAAACTGTGTTAATTAAAATTATAGCTAGAAGACGTTTTATCCATTTTTAGCCTGTCTGTTACATTTGAAATTTGTTAGAAAATTCTCTCCAATGACATGATTGCCGTAAAGGTCTTCAATGAAATGCAATTTAATTTAGAGCCTGCAAGCAGAATTTCGGTTATTTCTATTGCTTTTTTCCTCTTTCGATATTGGATATTGGATATTGGATATTCCCTTGTAATTGGTTCACAATTTCCTTTTATCCAGATATATACCAAAGACGAAGTTAGACTGATGGAACTTTCGTACATCATTTGATCATTTGCGCAGAGCTGCGCAAAGAAAAGAGCAGTCGCTGTCTCTATCAAATTTGTTGCATCTGCACAAATCGTTCGTGGGCAACTGCAAAGTCTATATATAATGGATATGCAAAGATCGAAGCCATTCTGGCATGTAACGAACTGACATCTGCGCGTTCACTTGTTCCATAGACTTTGTCTCCGTCATCATCATCATCACCGCCTCCGCTGCCACCGCCGCCCTCAAACTCTGGGGGTCTTTATGGATCAAAGAGGTACGCGTGATAACCAATGGGCATAAATAAATTCCGCCAAGAAATGTCTATAATAGCTCTATAGTTGGGTCAATCTGCTGCGCAGCCGCAGCCGTATAGCAGCAGCCATCTATTACGAGGGCATACACAACAGAGGCGAATAGCATCGTTAAAATCGTATACTCGAGCTATTTTGTGGCAAAAAAAAAAAAAGAAAAAACAAAAAAACAAGCATCATGCACTATTATAGCCGTTTTTTGAATTTGTTTTGTTTCCATTATTTTTTTTTTATTATTTTTTTTTTCTATGGTAACACAAAACGAAGTTTCATTTGTTAAACGTGAAGTCGTATTCCATGGGGAATATGATTTCCGACATGTCTATTAAATAATAAAGACTCAAATGATGTACGCGAGTTCAAGCCTATTTAACAAAACAAACTATTAAAGAGTTATTATAATTTTTTAATGACCGAGCGCTGAAACTTATTTGATAACCGAAGCTAAATGCCAAAAATCAATTAAGAAAAAAAAAAATAAACGTAGTTCTTGTGTTGTCTTACATTTTCATTATTTGTTAACGATGATTTTAAAGATTTTTAAGACTTCTAAGAGTGGTTAAAAAACAATGCACGAGCAGACTTATTAGTTTTTAAACTTAAAATTATTTTTATGTTTAGATATCGTATCTCATCATAAAATAAATAGTATGGGTCCGAGGAAAACTTGGGCTGTATGGAAAACTAAAAAAAAAAAATTTGACAAAACAAAACTTGGTGTGGAGATTTTTTTTAATGTCTTAGACTAGACTAGACTTTTTAAATTTATAAAATATTTTGTAAATATCTCGAAAATCACCATTTTTTTTTTTGGAAAAAGGTGGGGATAAAAATGATTCTACTCAAAAAAGAATATATCAAATTGTTTGACAGGAACAAATGATTTCGAGAAAAACTTGCTAAGACTTTACAACTACAGTTTTTTTTATGTTTTAATGAATAATTTCCCCCATCGTCATCACCGTTGACAAAACAAATTGGCTGCGAACGTTTTTGTGGTTGCCGCAATAGGCCTAATTTTTCTACTCCAACTTATTCTTTGAAAATTGACTTTGATTTCGAAAAATTCTGACAAAGCTTATATCTTTGGAGAAAATAGTGTGTTTTGACGTCTTAAGCATATCTTAAATTTGTCTGTGTGTAGAATTTCATAAGCTTCAACTTTTATCTCTACATTTCTTCCAAAAATCTGATAGTTCTCAAGCAATTAAACAAAAATTGTCCTTTTTCACCCACAAAGTCAAAAAAAAACAGGTTCTAAATTTAGGAAAAATTTTAGGAAATGCTCAAAACATACAAATAAAGATCTTCATCAAAATTTAGATTTTCGAAAGATCACTCAGACTAAGTTCTAAAAAAGTAATGTGGTTGACAAGTTTCTTCCTATTCATACGAACATCATCAATAATAATTAACAGTATGATTCGTAGTCTATATAGGTACTGCAACAAGTGCGGCTCCTTCTGCTCAATTTGGAAAAATGTCCAATAAGTTAAACATTGTCCATAAGAGTTACAAATATTTATATTACAGAAAAAGATTATGTATTTTATGTAGAACTAGACAAATTTAATTTAATAACCGACTTCATCTGTTATGACTTCTTTAGAGTAACAGATTGGGTCAAAAGCATTTTTTTCTTGGGTTATCCTTCAGCTTGAATCATATTCCTACCGTTTTTTTCCCGATTCACTTCTTCTATAGTTCATTAAAAAATCTTACATTAGCATATGAAGTACCATATTAATTAGAGTATATAACATTTTGAAAAATATTTTAAAATTTAAACCTCTCCTTTGTATTACAATAGAAATGAACAAAATGTAAAGAATCCTTAACTTTTTAAAACCTCAGTTTTATTTGCCTTCTTTAGAATAATCCTGTGCTACAAATTCCTAAGGCTGAACAAAGTAGCATAGGACTTTTAAATGTCCTGTATTTTTATATTTAGGAATTAATTGGTAACCTTTCCAGTTGATACAAATTTAAGTTTTTAAATGTCAATTACACTAACAACAATAATTTTTATAAAATTTTATTTTATACATGAATGTGTGTTTATCATTGATATTATTTTTTCAATAAAAGGCCTGATGAAGTTTTCAAGCTTGAAACGTTGCATATCATATAACACCGTCCTTTTATTGACATGGAGCCCTCTTTAAAAACTTCAATTTGTCTTCCATATCCGGATCTTCATTATGGCAAGCAAGACAGTTGTAGAATTAGCCCAAACCATCCCTCATAGTTCAGTTATATTTTCCTTCATGCATTTAAAATCAATGTATAGTTTATACAATATTTTCTCTTTAAAAGGGAAATAAAAGTGCTTACGTTATTACCTATTATCTTAATTCAGAATGTCATCCAAGCTTCTTGTAATTAAAAATAAATGTCCATCAGCTGTCATATCAGCCAATTACTGCAAACCATATGCGACACTTTCCGCACTTCAAATTCCAATAACTATAGGGAATAAACACGTTCTCCACAGCCTTATGCTCTGACAGCCTCTCGGTCTGCAATGACTTTTGATTTCAATATTATTTGCAGCCAGGGTGTGATCGGAGAATCGAGAACCATCGAAGTTTGCCAAGAGCTGAAAAATTACTTCTCTTTAACACAAAAAAATACTCTTAAGACCAAGAAGTATTCTCAATAACGGTGTGCTGCAAACAGTTAAACAAAAAGCTCCGCAACATTTAATCCGTTATGCTCTTGTATTTTATTTTATTTGATTTTTTTGAGTTTCAATCTCAAGTCTTTTGTTTTCATATTATACTCTCCTCTATTATAAACATAACGAGGAGACCAAGAAAGAGAGACACAACCGCAAAAGCAAAAAAGGCTACATAGGTAGATGATGAAGGCGGTAGTCGAAGTTGCTGTATCATGGACCACAAATCCAACCTCGAGGGAGGTGGCGGAATGAAACTGGAGGATATACTCCTGTGGACGGGGATGAAGTGAATGTCTCAAACTACTCTTCTATGGCACCACACCCATGTCATGATGTGGATTGTGATTACATTTTCATTTAATTTTTTTCACCTTGGTTGTTGGCTGGCGTGCGATTTTCTTCATTGTAAGTTCATACATACAACAAAATATAGAGGTACACATAGATACTCACTCGTACATTTTTATTATTTTTATTTATTTATTTTCTAAATCGACTATGAAAAATCTTGTTTTTGCTCTTATTTCCTTCAATTCTTGTTTGGCCCGTTTGCTTTTCTTTGTATACATGGTTTTATTGCTGAGTGACTTCTTGTTTGTTTATTTTCCGATAAAATGTGTTGTATATTTTTTATTCATTCTTTTTATTATTTGCTTACGTACTAACACTTTTACTTTTAATCAATTTATGTATTAGGGGCTACTGTTCACTTTTACTCTTGCGATAGTTATTTTTAAATTGAAAACTGAAGCTTATTATGGTATCGTTAGTGATTGATTTTATTTGATTGGATGTGTGTGATAAGTTTTGTTTCTTTTCTTTTGTTTTTTATTTTTATTTTTTTTTTTTTGCAAAGGACATGTGTGATGGAAGGTGTTTTTAGACACTTGCTGATTTGTTTGGCGATAATTAGTTTTATTTTTTTTTATTTTTTTATTTGTTGTTCTTTCTTGTATTAATTAGTAGCAACGTTTTTTTAAAGGCGTTTTGCTGTAGGCAACAAAAATTTGTATGTAGAATTAGGAAAAAAATATTGTTGGAAATTATTTTATTGTTTTTTATAAGGGAACTTTTGGTTTATGAATTTCAATATTTGGAAAGAGGACGGTTTGATTAAACAAAAGCTTTTTTTTAATACAGCATCAAAATTAATTTTTACGAGTTTACCTATTACCTTTACGCAATAAGGTTTTCAATTCTTCTATTTAAAAAAGAAAAAAAATCAACCTTGGAAACTGTGACGGTTTTGTGTTTCTCTGTCCACCTTGTTTCGTTCAATTATTTCCGGATAAAAGCATGTTCTGAATTTCAGAAAGACTACAGAGTTCATTCTTTGCTATAAATTGAGTTACTGATGGTATATATATATTTTTATTTTTTTTTTTCAAATTAATACTTTAAAAATCGAAATAGCCTTTAGTTTTGTATCATTGAAGTTTCTTAACAAAAACATTAATATTTCGAAATATCGTTTTTTTCATTCTCTTAATTTTGGAAAGATTGAAAATAAGTTTCTAACATTTCTATATCCTTTTATTGTTTCTGAACTTTAACAATTACTTTAACTACAGTGCTGAGCTGCTTTTGATTGCCTATTTTTATAGTTGAAACTTTTTTTTATTTTATTTGAATTCAATTTTTTAATAGATTCTCTTTTAAATTAATTTTTAGTTTAACTTTACTTAAATATCTAAGAAAATTAGTAAATGAACTGTCTTAAATCTACAATATCAAAAACTAGTTGTCCTGAAATAATAATCCTAAGCAACAAATAAATAAACCTTTTAGGACTCTGTACTGTACCTACTTGGTATCTCTGGGAAAATGTCAGTTTTTTTCATTCTCACTTATTTAAAATTATAAATATATTTAATAATTTTATTTAAATGAATATTTCACATTGGTGATCCTATGGGAAAATATTATTTGTTCCTGCTACATGACTTTTTTAGGAATTTATTCATTTTCCTCTGTCTTAGCGTCATCTTGATTGTAAAACTATGACCCCCTCAAATACAAATATTATAATTTTTAAGTTGGGATCTGTGTATACACTACAAGTGGAATTGGATTTGTATTGACAAAATATTTTATTTTAAACTAAATCCCAAATGATTCAAAGTTATTTTTCTTTCGTTATTTTATAATTCATTTTATTTGAATTAGTTTCAATTATGTAGCTCGTTCTTGCCAGAACACAATTTCAAGCTGCTAATGATACCCTAGTTCAATTCTAGTGTTGTTATTGATTTATCTGTCAAGATATCACACAACTACACCAAAGGCGGACACATCTTACCAAAATATAAAAAAACGAAGTAAATGACAAGACACAACATAGCGAGAGGACGAAAACCGAAACAGTGGGGGCAGGGCAGGCAGTGTGGAACTCGTGCGCAAAGAGATCCCCCCGAACTAGATTGCGCCAAAGGTAACGCCATCTTAAACTAAAACCATGTGTAAAAGAAAAAAAAAAAAAACAGTTTTATAAAAATATTAAAAAGAAAAATCAAGAAGTAAAAAAACAGAAGAAGAAGAAGCATAAAACGCGCTGCGCAAATTGGGCAGGGGCACGAATATTTTCAGCTGCGCCAAAGGCGAATTCACCTCTGCGGTGCACTTCTGCTGCTGTTGGTTGCACTCTTGCATCGAGTTGCTACTGCCGCTGCCGCACTGATGCTGCACTACTGGCGTACGTACAACGAATAGAGCTCTCGATAGGAGACATAAAAGTAATGAAGTGCGCGGGTGTGGTCGCCATTATTGCGCCGCAAATAGCGGTACTCAAGGTTGTGCTATGGTACGTTTCATTTAATTGCATTGCAGCCGGCGCGGTGATCTGCAATATTGTGTGCTATGCCTTGCTCCTCCAACATCTAAGCCGGTCTGTATATGTAGTTGAATTGTGTGGTGTGTACAAGAATGATTACGATTACGAATCAAAGCTGTCGAAGGTACTATTAAAGTAGTAGTATTTTTGTAATTTGATAACTCGAGTTGTTTTATAGTACAAATGTTTTAAAAGATTTTAAAAAATGACATTTTTACATGGGAATACAAGAATTTTTTACTTTAAGAGAAATTAAAAACAAATTTTGTACGTATAATCGTTTCTCCAATTATTATTTGGTCTTCTTGCAAACTATTAGATTCTCGAAAGTTGCTTCCAAAAACATGTGAATAAGTTCCAATAGTCCTAATCGATCTTGAATCTTTTCTTAGTTTATATACTTCCAATATTTGTAAAGTTTTATAGATACAAATGTTCTATAAAGTTCCTACCATCAAAATTTGTTAAACGACAGCCCTGTTATTGGCAAGAAAATTGAGCATCTGTATCTGCATCCATAAGATATACAAAGATATACTCTGGGTATATAATAGCTGTAGGGTTTCCTAAGCGCTCCGTGCTGGCCTGGCACATTGGTTCAAAATGATTATGAAATCGCACGAGCGGTCTTCACCAGGAATTTCTTTGTTGGTTGTAACGTTCGTTGGTAGTTCGGCAGATACCCGTACATATACATATGACCAGCTATATATTTAGGTACATGGATATGTGTATCTAATGCGAGGACCAGGTTAAGACCTGGGAGGATGGGAGGATGGGAGGATGGTGAAACTGCTGCTGGGCTAAAACATGGCTTGTCGTTCTTGAGTTCGGGCAAGTCGTGTGGCGTATGTATTGTAGGTATGTATATGTAGAGCGATGTACCCCTGTAATGACCGCACAACTCTTAACTAGTTCAATTTAAATTATTTCAAAGCTGACGCGTAACAAAATTTTTTAATTGAACAAATATTTGGTTTTGGCTTTAAGTGCATTTTTTTCTAACATAACAAAACACTGCATATACAATATACATACAAAATGATGAATTATATTGATTGATTGATTGGGTTATATAGCTTGCTTGAGTGGGAGGAAATTTTGGAGCTTATCCATTTAGCAAACTATTGCAGCATCCGCTGGCTGGCTGGCTGTGGCCATTGTTGGAAGTGCCCCTCAGAGATTTAGCTTAAATTCTATCTATTCAATTAATGATATCGGTGTATAGGGAGCTCTCCCCGCGATGCGATGGTTTTCCATTCAAAAACTGGCTGCCGAAACACCAGCACTTTGGGTGAATGAAAATTGCACGAAATCTGATCATCAGCGTGCGATTTGGTATGATTCAGTGTGGTTGAGTGAGAATAGTTAAGTTTGTGCTTGCTGGATGAGTAGGTACCTTCAGCTTAAAAGAGAGAAGAAGGAGTGGCAGCAGTAGCTTATTGTGGAAGACCTTTGAGGTCTAAGTTTTTTACAAATTGCTATAATAGATAGATTCCAATGTGCTGTGGATGTATGAATATTACCACTCCATGCCTTGGATGGTGTATTGATTTTCTTTCGCATTCTCCTTGCATCAGCATCATCAGTTGATGGTGATACAGCTGGGCTGGTTTTGGATTTTGTTGCTTCTGCTGCTGTTTATAACTACCTTGCAACTTTGTGCTCGATAGCTATGCCGCCGAATTTGAAAGATGTTTTATAGAATCAAAGTATATACCTACAAACTACAAGACGATGAAAGCTAGCTATGCAATGTTTTTTATTCGTTCGTGTTTGAAGACGTTCGTGACAAGGAAAATTTGTTTGGAAAATTGTAACACTTGGTTCATGTTTAATTACACAGCGTGTTAAATTGATGTCGAATGTGTTTTTGTGTTTTTCTTATAAATAGTGTTGCCAAAGATGTCAGAAAAGGTGTCAGAGTGATAAGTGTTCTTCAATTATTATTCAAATCATGGGATCATTTTTTTTTCTCTTGAAGAATTTGGCCGTCAAACTTCAAAACTACAAAATAAATATGAATTTCAAAAACGTTTTTATTTGTTTCGTGTACTAAGGTGTACACATGGAAAATTAAACAAAATAAATATTTTTCAAAAAATACATTCAGTAATTTTTTTTTCTCTGAACTGGTAATTTATAGAATTCCTTAATCTGTGTATGTTTAATGTTTAATGTAATTTTAATTGGTTTTGCCTCTTTTTTTATTTCAGGTTAATATGAAAAAATCGTCTTCCCAAATTTACAAACAGACTACCAGATTATTTAACAACGCCAAACTAAATTGAGTATAGATTTAAAACAGCTTTTAACGGCCTTTAGTCCACAAAAATTTTGGCGTTTTGTCCCGGCGGCGGCGATCTCAATTGGACTCATCAGTCGACTAGTGATTATTAAAATGAAATTGGGAATCAAAAAACACCCGCAAAACATCACGTCGAACAACATATAAAGATTGACCAACTGAAACCGAATTAATTAATAACAAAGAAAGCTGTGTGTTGCGACTTTGTTCTATTTTGTCCAGACATTTTCTTAGTAGGTCTTATCAAAAAGGAATTGGAAGCTAATAATAGCTAATTATAGCAGGCCTTGTTAAGACAAACCTTTTATCAGGGTTCTGAAACGATATCTTCTCAGTTGTAAGCTGAGTGCAAAAGTTCACTGTCGTATTCGGATAGTTATTTGGAGGCATCTCCAGGACAACATTTTTTATATAGCTCAGGATAATTAGAATTTCATACTAAAAAAAAATTCCAACACAGCTGAATTTTGGTGGATGTTTTAGCTTTTCCTAAAAATTTGGGACCATTAGGTCCTTTTGAGCCTGTAACTTACACTACGGTGATATTTATTTATTTACAGAAATAAGTGATATTATTTCACAGGTTTTTCTCAAAATCTTTTTCTTTTAAGAAAAAAAAAACCATCAGAACTTTTTTTGAGATATTCATAAAAATTAATTTTGATATCTAACCACGCGAAATTAAAAACAAAAAATAAAGCTATTCATCAAAATTAGGTTTTGTCAGAATTTTTTCTGAGTTTGACTTTTTTGTCTAATTTTGTAATTTTACTCGGCTAAAAAGTTTTCTAAGGAATTAATTTGGCTGGTGCATCTACATTCTACATGAAGTCTGGTGAACCAAAGTATAGTTTAGTATATACCAATTATATAAGGTGGCCTGAGTTGTAAGACCATTTTGCAATTAATTATGTTATTCAACTCAAAATTTTCACAAAATTTGGTCCAAGAATATGTTGAGAAAATAAAAGTAAGTTGAGTCAAAGAGATTTTATCGAATACCTACTCTTGTCACTTTCTTTGATGAGAAACTTAATCACCGGCAAGCCTTAACCTTGATTAGATAATTAATTTTAAATCAACAACAATTTTTGCACTCCTTTAGATCAAGAACGTTTGAAGCAAATACTTGCCCGTAAAAGACAAAAAAAGTTTGGACAATTGAAAAAACTAAAACTACTGAAGTAGGTATATCTTTTGTGATTAAATTTTCAGCGGACATCTAAACATTTTGTTTTTATTCGTAGCATTAACATTTATTAAAAGAATACAAGTTTTTAGAACAAAAAATTAAAGGGCTAAGTCTAAAACAAAGGGTCCAATAACAAAAAAAAAAACATCGTTTTATTTGCATTTATTTTACAAGTACTACAAGTTGCTACTTAAGTTTAAAAAAAATAATACTCGTAGTCAAACTATATACACAGGTTTTTCGTTATAAATCTTTGGAACAAAAACAAACAAACAAAAACCAAATGTCAAGTCACCTATCACCTGAACTCCCTCGCTTTACATTTCATTCCCAATTGCCAAATAAAAAAAAAAAAAAAACAAATCCAAAAGAAAATGCAAAAAACTAAACGAAAATTCATTAAAAGCCTGCTGAACAACAAATCTAACATTTCTTCGACGCAGAGTCGAGGAGTCGAGTTCTTCCAACAAATCGGCAAAACATCATTGACGCTGTACTAGAACGTCAGTGATGTTACAAAAAAAAAGCTGCTGCTGCGCCGAACTAAACCAAAAAAAAAAAAAAAATACAACTGAAATGAAGCCAAACGCCCAAATCGAAGTACTCAACCCGAACTGTTAGCAGCTTTGGGTGGCTATATATCGAATCCGAAGGATTACGGGATAGCTGCTTAAAGCCGAATGGCTTTTTATAGTCTTTTTTACCTTCGGCTGATGCTCAATGGTGATGCCTGTGCCGAGATGCAATGAAAAACACCAACAACAAAACAGCAACAACAAACCGGCAAACAAAAAAATCGAAGAACAGGCAAAATCACTCGTAATGTGCAGCACGCGCGAAATTCGTGACAGGGCGTACGTCTGGCAATAAATCTCGGCTAAGATACTTATTTAAATGTGGTGCAGTATGCCCAGGCCCAAGCTCAGGCTCAGGCCCAGACCCAGGCAAAGGCGTCCGTATCAAGTGGAGATTAAGCCTTACTTCACTCGGCACAGTGATCACCTCTAATTTCTGCCGTCTTCTTTCGTGTTACCAGCACTAGTACTAGGATCTGGGCTTCGTCGTCGTCGATTTGAAGACTCTAAGACTTGAACTAGCGTTCGCCGATTGACTGACTTCTGCACCTCGTCTCTGTGATTTAACTGAATTTGCATGTTTTTTTTTTTGTTTTTTGTTTTTGTTTTTAGCCGAAGTTAAGAGATACGTATGTTTGGTTGACTATATGGAAAGTAGATTTGCTGTCCGTCTCACGACGATTTGGGTGGTGATACCTTGGGAGTCTCTTTCAAGCCCCATGCTGGGGTGTTAACTGTCTTAAAACATATTAGACTTAGCCGTTTTTGGTTGGCTCTAAGTTCATAGATAGCTCTGCAATCCACAAGACCAAATTTCTCTTCGGACGACTTTTACCTTAAGTAATTGATGCTTTTTTGAATAACTTTTTGTCGACTCATCTATATACCTACCTACATCATAGCAAGCACTTAACCTAATTTTTGTTCTTCTATTCGATGGCACTGACCACAAATATTTGCCATTTGCATTGTACCGTGCCGCATCCCACGCCCTTCTTAATCGATATAATTTTTATTTTTCGTTTTTCAAATTAACTCAATCAAACCACTGTGAAAATAATTATGTCTTAATTGAGCATTGCCACAGGGTGTGGTATCTGTTGAGATTGGCGGGCGTACGATGGATCGCGAGTCAAAAATGATAACATTAAAATAAAAAACGCGGATGTTATGCAATCTTAACCACACTTTCGGGTGATTTTGAATTCCTCATGGCATCATCTTAATGTACAGGGCCGTCAGTAATCTAATTTCTTCTTATAGAAAGAAATTTGCATATAAATACATACGTATTGTACTTTTATATATCGTATGAGTTGAAAAGGATTGTACATGTACACTCCATTGATGAGTATTGTAATGTTAATGTATTTATGAAATTAGTTACTTTCAGAACTTTGTCAATACATATTAATTTATTTAAATGTCAGGAACTAAAAAAGTTAAGATTTAAGTCTCTTAAATTTGAATAGGAATTACTACCAATATTGCACTCGAGCTTAAGCATTTTTCAAAAGGTCCGGAGCTTGGGATTGAGTGTGAGTAAACTTTAAAAGAGCATACAACTCATGTCTCAGTCACGAGCATGAGTAGTTTTGAGTAACTCATGAGCAGTGGTGAGCCACTCATTCTCGTCTCATGCTCACGAGCCAGTTTCGTTATCGAGCATTATGAGAGTACTCATTATGAGAGCTTTGTATAAATCGAGCACTCGAGAGCGTGAGCAAAAATAAAAATTCTCACAGCTAACAACTCATGAGCGAGAGAATTTCATGAGTGATAACCAGGGTTAGAATCTTAGCACTAAAATTTAGGAGCAGATTTGTAAAAAAAAAGTGGAGGAAATTGAAAATTACCGGAATAGATTTGAAAGCGAAAGAAAAATACAGGTCTTCAAAAACTGTATTTTTAACAAAAAAAAAAATATTTTAACGAAAATAAAAAAAAATAAATAACATTTAAATTCCTTTCGATTCAGAACAGAGTAAATTTTAGATTCAAACAGTCAAAGTAAGAGTTGGTTAGAAAATTGAATAACACAGTGCTGTCATTTTCTTTCATGTGGTTTGGATGAAGAATTTTTTAAATTTTTCAGTGTGGAAAAAAGAAATAGATTTCAAAAAAGCAGAGTGAAGGAAAAGATTTATTTTCTTTCTTGAAATTGGAGTAAGGTTCTAACGCTGATACCGCTGAGATCAACACAATGCAGTGAAAAACTTGTTAAAATGGAAATTCGTAGTTAATAGCTTTGAATGATCTAACAAGAAACTTTAAAAATTAAATATTTACGGCTTACCAATTAACTTTGAAAACAGACACGCTATGCTATACGCTGCACTTTTTTTGGAAAGAAGAGATGCCTAAGATTTCCATAACTATGATTTAAATCATCATCGCATACAATTTGAATTGGAGAAGGAAGTGCTTGTGCAGATGGGTCTAAGTCAAGACACCCTGATCGGTATACTCATGCTTACACTAATGCTGCGTGAGGTGGTACTCAACTCAACACACAAATCCGGATCCAAATTGCATACCACGCCAAATCATCTACCATTTACAATCAGCCGCAGCCGCAGCCACCACCTTAGTCACAATCGCAGAGAATAAAATATTGTGCAAACCATTAGAGCATCGTTGTGCTTGTGGCCCCATGTATCTCGCGCTATATGTAGCTACTCAGTCGGGCTGTTGGACTGTCGGATTGTCGACTGTCCGCCCGCCTTTGTGTAAGCACTTGGCTTCGATTTTTATTGGAGCAATCAGCATCAGCATTGCGGGCAAAAAGAAGAAACCAAAACCGAAAATAAACGACCAGTTCAGCTAAAAGCGAGTGGACCGTATCGGATGCTTTGGAAATATGAAAGTAGTTTTCTAGAATGAGACCACACCTAAGCCTCAGGGCAGTTTCTAGCGCGCAACTCCCCCTGCTTGTCTGGGTTGTTGCGCGAGTATGTTGTTGCTGATCATGATGCTATTGCCGTTGTTAATGTTGTCGTCGTTGTTGTTGTTATTTTTGTTGGTTATTGTTGGAATCGTTTGGCTGGTAAGTTAGTCTGCCGCCACCGCGCACCAATTGTGGGCATTACCACCAATAACAATGTGGTGCAAAAAATAAGGCGGCTGAAGACAGTAGTAATTGTGTACATTAAAAGTGCAAGGAATTGGAGTTGCAATCTCGATAAAAGACCACTGCCACAAGAAAAAAGGTACTGCGACGTCGCTGAACCACCCGTTTCTATGCGAGGTCTTTAATGAAAATCATTAGGAGCAGCTTCAGCAGCAGCAGCAGTAAAAAGTTAGACTTAAGTTGGGCAGCGCCGGCGTGCAGCTTTAGCTGGGCTTAGGTGCCGCTTATAATTTGCGTCCAGCTTAACATTTTTAAATTAGTATCGCAAAATATGGAAAAGTCGCTGACTATGGCTTTGTGTGGTAGTAATAGCGAGCGTCTCGGAGATGAAAACCCAAGGGTACGTGCGAGCATGCCTCGTTGTTGTTTTTGACAAACTGTCGTCGGGCGGACGGACGGACATCTGAGATGGTGGTACGGGCATCAGGGGGATATATAGTGGCATATGGCGGCGCTTGCTTTGTGTGCTCGCAGATGGTCTGGTGGTGGTCTAGATGGCGGGTGTGTGTCGTTGTCGGACGAATTGGAAAGACGGAAAAGACTTTGGCTCATGATGGTGTGTAACGCTGAGCTCTTGATATCTCCCGCTGTGATAGCCAATTGCGTTGACATTGCTAATTAATGAAATTCTGTCAAGACATTGTGCTGATTAATTTCTCGGTGTTGGACGAGATCATTCCTTGAGGGAATAGCCAACTGTTATGCGCTGCGATAGTTTAAGATTGCGTGGTTGTCTCACTTGATATTGAATGCTTGATAAATGTTGATATAGTGGGTCTGGTTGATATATCCTAGCGCGTTAAAAGTGTCAACTGCTTCGTTCTCTTTTTGGTATGCATATACACTGGTTTTTGGTTATTTAATTGTTGCCAACGTGTTCATTAATTATATATTCTCTTAGTCGATGACAAGTGACTGTCAGCACAAATTATTTTAAGAAGCAAAATTGGTATTCAAAAACGACACTAAAACTAATTTATTCTTCATTCATTTATATGGTCAAAAAATTATACAAATTCACTAAAAATTCATTTGCTGCTACATGTTTGTATTACCTATGTAAAATAAAACAAATAAATTTTTTGTATAACACTACGATGGACGACAAGTCCAAAAAAGTAGGTTAGTGTTAGAGTCTTAACAAGTGGAACAGCAGTGGTACAAATTAGGTACAGGGCATTTTTATGTTATTCCCAAAGCCCGTTGTAGTAGCCATGCAAAGATTTTTTTTTTTTTTTGCAAATTTTCTCGAAAACTGTTCTAGCGATTTTCAATAAAACTTTAATTCGTACCTAAAATAATATAATCGATGGTAATAAAATTAAGTTTATAATTTATGGCAAAAAATTCACATAGTGGAGAAAACCATTCGACGTTTTTTGAGAAACTATGGTCCTATTTGCGGCTCATTCACTCAAATCTGTTCAATGGTTAGAACGATTTTGATATAGTTTTGCAATCTTGTGCTCTCAAATAGTTTAAACAATATTGCATTTAAAATATTGAAAACATATTTTAACAAAAAATCCACTTACTTAGTACTTTCGACTCTTTCAATATCTAATCTTTAATGTGTGGCTATATTACTGTTGTTTATCACAAGATTTAGTCAGGCATATATTTTTGTTTGCTACGAAAACAAAAAAAAAAGTGACAAAATTAAATACATATATCATTTACAAATTTATACATATTTTTTTAAGTCATTTGTTGCGCTTTATTTTTACTTTTAATTCTAATTCTATTTTTATGTTGAATTTTAAAAAGAAGAATATTTGTCCTCAAAATCTATTTCCATTATTTCAAGTCTTAAGAATATGATCAATTTAAATTAGGGCAGAATACTGGATGAGAAGATGCAAGATTCTTGAAAGTCTTGTCTCGTTAAAATCGATAAATCGATTTCGTTTCGTTCTTATCGCTTTTTCGAATGGTATTTGTGGAAAAAATAATGAAAAAAGTTTAATTTTAAAAGTTCTACTCATTGATATTGACAATAAAAAAATTAATTTTATAATTTAAAAGTACGATGGAATCGGTGATCGGAAAAACAGTACCTACATGCGCCTTTATATAAAATATTTATAAAATACTATTTCTTTTCGTCAAAATATTTTTTTAAATACAAAATTTTGTAAAGTTTTCACCCATCACCAATAGGTGCATTGTACATTCTCATAAAAAAAAATAAAATATTAAGTTTTATGTATATCTTCTTTTTCCTAAAAGTATTACTGGGTGCTTGTTTTTATTTTTAACCGATTCAGTTATTTTTTGTTAGTCTTCTAAGCTCAGTGTCTGCTAATGAGACTCTCGCAAATAAATTAAGGAAGGCTATTTTATTATAAGTTGAAAAGAATGCAATAAAAATTGTCTCGTCTGACACGTACTTTCAAATTTAATTTTTTTTTCACATATAACTAATTCGTATTATCCGTAACAATTTTAAGTTTTTACAGATACTATACCTAAGAGGATACAATTTAGAATCCACCGAAAACTTACAAAACAAAATATAGATTTTAACAAATTTAATACGTCAAAACCGCACTTGACAATTAATTGCCCTCGCCGAAACTTTCTTTGCACAAAATGTACTTTTTGAATAATTTCACTGGAATTAGGTAAGTTTCCCAATATTAAAATTTGCATTAAAATTTTATTAAATAAAAATATCGCGTCATCAGTCAGTTACACAGGTAAACAAATTTGGATATTCTTCTTTTTTTTTGTAGTATGTGTCTTAATTTTGAAATTAATTGGACTTTTATGCACAATCGATGACAACCTCTTAACCCTACTATTGACTATAAATTGAAATCGTTAAGGAACTTTGTGATAAACCCCAATTGAAGAATAAAACAAAAGAGCTGAGTTTCGAACCTAAATTCATAGCTTTTTTCTTCCATACGAAAATACCGTCAAAATTTATCATATTTAAGTAAACGTATTGTTAAACTTAGCAGAATAAAACGAAAGTCCGTTTGTTAAGAGGATTGAACAGCAAGTAGTTGTAATTTATTAATCTACATAATTTGCTTCAGTTATTGATATACATATATTCGTACAAGAGCGAGTATATAAAGAACTCCGAATGTTATATAGGTACCTACAAGAAGTGTAGAGTACAATGATTACAAGAAAGTACTTTGCATAATAATACAATTTTAACACTCCCACTTATTATTATATTGCAAACAAAAGAATTCATTACAATTTAAAAATGTTAATATTTTTACGAAATAATTCAAATTTAACTGCTGCAAGTGGCTTTGTGAAAGCATCGGCTAATTGTTCGTTTGATGGCACAAAACAAATCTCGAATCGGTCTTCGTTGAACTTCTCTCGAATGAAATGAACACGAACATCGATGTGTTTAGTCCTGGCGTGGAATTCGGGGTTCTTCACTAGCTTTAAAGCGCTTTGGTTGTCTATATAAAGAATTGGTTTATTGATTTGAGAAACGAGCAGATCATGTATGAGCGCGTCAAGCCACATCAACTCTTTGACTGCTTCCGATGCAGCTACAAACTCTGCCTCAGTTGTGCTCAATGCTGTACATCGTTGCCTTTTCGAAGACCAAGAAATGGGACTACCTCCAAGAAGACAAATTTGTCCACTCGTTGAACGTCTTGTTGAGTAATCTGCTGCAAAATCAGCATCACTATAAATATAAAAATTAAGATTTACGTTAGGTTTAAATAATATACCAAAGTTTTTAGTATTATTTAAATATTTAAAAATCCGTTTGACGGCTTTAACGTCATGAGAACTTGGCTTATCCAGAAAACGGCTCACCACTCCCACTGCATACGAAATGTCTGCCCTAGTTCCAATGGCCAAATACATCAGGCTACCTACTGCCTCACGATAAGGAAATCTAGTTGCAGGTGGTGAACTATCTACTACAATAGCAGATCTGCTTCCAAGTTCACTGGGCGTAGATACTGGACATGAATCCGACATGTTAAATTTGCGAAGCACTCTGTCGATATAATTGGACTGATAAACAAAGTATCCACCATTTTCCTTATGAACAATTTGAAGTCCAAGATAATAATTTGCTTTGGAAAGTTTTACTTCGAAATGTTTAGTTAGAAAGGCTTTGATGTATTCCATATCATGTGCATCTCTGACAGCAAGCAAACCGTCATCGATATAGACTGCAAGATAAACAATTTTTTGCTTGCGCTGCAGCACGAATACACACGGGTCAGCTTTAGAGATTTTAAACCCAAAATCGATCAGTAAACTCGTGAATCTGGTATTCCAGCATCTGGAGGCTTGCTTCAAGCCGTATAAGCTCTTATTAAGTTTGCACACTCGACTGGAACCATCGTTGTATCCCTGAGGTTGGCACATAAATATTTCTTCGTCTAGCTTTCCATTTAAGAAGGCTGTCTTGACGTCAAATTGGTAAAGAGTAAGGCATTGACTGGCTGCAATAGCGAAAATTGTGCGAATCGAGGTGAACTTCGCAACCGGACTAAAGGTTTCTGCATAATCGATTCCTTCTTGTTGATTAAACCCTTTAGCAACGAGACGTGCTTTGTAGCGCTCGACAGTATTTTTTGATGACAACTTTGCTTTATAGACCCATTTGTTTTTGATAATCTTTCGGTTTGGGGGTACGTCAACCAGCTCCCACGTTTTGTTAATCCGATGAGACTTCATTTCATCATCCATAGCATTGTTCCAGTCATCTGCTTCGTCTGATTGTTGAGCATCTTCAAATGTTTCTGGCTCGAAAGTACTGCAAATAAAAGCATACCCCTCTAAAGCTTTAGTGTAAAATCCAGAATTCGGTGTGGAGTTATTTTGGGAATGGCTACGAAGTTTTTCTCGGTAGTTACTTGCTGTTTGTTTTGGCTCATCATCTACATGCACTTTACTTCGAAGTTTCTCTCGGTATTCACTGTGATCATCGTCGATACTTGCTTTTCGCACTGGCTTAGATCTTATATTTGGTTTTTCTGGTTCAGCAATTAATTCATTTTTCAGATTTTCAATATCATTCTGCTTCAAAAGATTAGGGCGATTTGAATTCATATCGACCACTGAAAATTCCTTAAACAAAACATCTCTCGATACCTCAATTTTATTCGATTGTTGAAACCATACTCGGAAGCCTTTAATATTGTCAGGGTATCCAACGAAAATTCCTGGTTCTGACTTTTTATCCAATTTCTGTCTTTTTTCTTTCGGGATGTGTACAAAAACTTCGCTTCCAAAAACTTTCAAATTCTGAAAAGACATTTTTTTATTAAAATACAATTCAAATGGAGTTTTTGACTTGTCAGGACTTGGTCCAAATCTATTTATTATGAAGACAGCCATATTGACCGCTTCAGCCCATAGTTTAAGTGGCAAATTCTTGGCATGAAGCATTGTTCTTGCTGTTTCAACTATAAACCGCATATCTCGCTCTGCCCTGCCATTTTGCTGTGGTGTGTAGGGTACCGTGGTCTGATGGCAGATTGCATGGCGTTGAAGTAATGCCTCGACTTCCTTATTTTTAAATTCTAAGCCATTATCAGATCTGAGAGTTTTTATATGACGATTAAAATGAGTATAAACAAAGTTAATGTACTTTTCAATCATTGAACAGGCTTGTGATTTCTCGTTAATAAAGTAAACGACTCTAAAATTTGAGTAGTCGTCTTTGAAAAGACAAAAATATTTTGACCCAGCAATTGATGATGTTTGCATCGGGCCACACAAGTCTATGTGCACCAATTCACCAGCCTCCTTAGCGCGAGAAGTACTCTTGGGAAAGGGAGATCTATGCATTTTTCCCACCGCACAAGCATCACAAAAAAAATGTAAGTCATCAGTATATTGAATTTCATTGGATTTCAGTAAACTTCGTATTTGACCAACACACATGTGGCCAAGCCGCTCATGCCACGTTTGCAGCGATTCAGCCTTTAAAGAAATACAAGCTGAATGTAAATTTTGTGGTTCGACTACTTTGAACAACATCTTAAATAAACGATTTGAGCGAACGCCTACAGCAACAACAACACTGTTAGATTTATATCGATGGAATTTACCTAAAATACCAGAGATAAAAGTAAAAACACGACAGGTCCTTTTGATTATAAGAAAGAGAAGAAGATATTTATTATGTTAATGTCAAGTTAACAAATGTCATTTGGTTTATTGGGCACGTTCAATTAACTTTCCAATACTCTCCCTTAATTGAAATGCTATTCTAATTCAAAATTCAATTTCTTAGTAGATATCTATAAATAAAATTCATAATTTTTGTCAAACTATTTTAAATTGTATTGACTCCATTTTAATTAATTCGTTTTATTGGCAGAAGGCCATTAGTAAATTATTTTCAATTAAAACCAAAAATACTTGAGAAAACCTCTAACTTGCGACCAGAAGTTGGTTTGGTCAAAATATCAGCTGGCATCTTATTAGTTGGCAAATGAGTAAGTTTAATCAAACCCTTTTTGACGTTTTGGTGCACGAACTTTTCTTTGACATCAACGTGCTTTGTTCGTGCAGAGTATGCATTGTTGGTCGCCAGCTTAACTGCACTAATGTTGTCGCAAAACAATTCAATTGACCCAGGTGAGTTTATAAACAGTTCCTTTTCAAGCATTTTTAGCCAAATGCATTCTTGTATTGCTGCTGTCATAGACATAAACTCTGCCTCTGTTGTTGAGATTGCGATGGTTCTCTGTTGTTTGGTGCACCACGAAATTGCACCACCTTGCATGGTGAACACATAACCAGTAGTTGATCGTCGCTCGTCTTCATCACTGGCCCAATCGGCATCGCAATAGCCTTTGAGTTGTGTTTGAGAATTGTTGTATGTTATCTTCTTGTCAAGCGTCCCTTTGAGATAACGTAATATCCGCTTCGCAGCACCCCAGTGTGCTCTGCCAGGATTATTGTTATAGCGACTTAAAACGTTGACCGGAAAACAGATATCAGGTCTTGAGACTTGCACGCAAAATTGCAGAGCGCCAACCAGTTGTCGATATGGTACGTCCTTCATTTGGTTTTTCTCATCATCGTTGCTCGGACACATTTTGGCAGATATTTTCTGATTGATATCCATGGGTGCAACCGTTTGATTGCAGTCGCTCATGTTAAAACGAGATAAAATATCTTTTATGTATTGTGTTTGATCAAGAGAAATCGTACCTGTTTTCCTGTTTCTTGTTACGCGAACTCCCAAGACGGATGATATCTCTCCCATGTCTTTCATCCTGAATTGCTTGAAGAGAACATCGGTTAGCTTCTGTTCCAGCCCGTCATCATTGCTGAATATTAAGATGTCATCCACGTAAATGGCTACGATGAACAATCGAGAACCTTCGATTAGATAATATACGCATTGATCTGTCGACGAACGCTTTAGCCCAAAATCCAAAAGAACTTGGTTCAGAGTACAGTTCCAAACACGACTCGATTGTTTGAGTCCGTAGATTGACTTCACCAGCTTACAACAGCGATCGGTTCCATCGGAAAAACCTTCCGGCTGCGACATGAAAATCTCCTCTTCCAGCTTGCCATGGAGGAACGCTGTCACAACATCCAGTTGACGGATGTTTAAATCAAATTTAGCTGCAATCGCCATCAAGTACCGAATTGTTGTAAAGCGAACTACCGGGGAGAACGTTTCATGGTAGTCCACACCTTCGACTTGAGTAAAGCCTTTGGCCACCAACCTCGCTTTGTATCGGACGACTTTGCCTTGGGTATCACGCTTTGATTTATATACCCACTTACATTTAATCGGTGATTTTCCTGGGGGAAGCTGCACTAGCTTCCAGGTTTTATTTTGTTGAAGTGATTCAAATTCATCTCTCATCGCACTTTTCCACGAATCGGCGTTCTCACTCGCAATGGCTTGATTGAATGTTGACGGATCACCCACAAAAAAGGCGAAAGCAAAACTGGCGTAATCTGGCGTTGGTTTCCCTTGATTTCGAGATGATTTCTGGCGAGGTACGATATCTTGGAGCAACTCCTCCCCATCACTTGCCTCACTTGGTTGCCACATACTGTCATTGCTGTCATCAGTAAGTGAAGTAAATGAATCATCGACTGGTTGTTGATGGGATGAATCAACAGCTTCCAAATCACTCTGGGTTGTAGGTGAACTTGTAATTTGCGGATCATTTCTTGAATGAAGATCATCACGAGAGATATCCTCCTCTGATTCGCAAATCTCATCTTTTTCACCTTCGGAATAATCCAACAAAAAACGATTAGTTTTATCAGATTCGAAACCAATTACCTGATTAATGCCACTTGACTCCAAGAACGTTACGTCTCTGCTTATGACAACTGAGTTAGACTGGGTGTTGTAAAGTCTGTATGCTTTTGCATCTGCAGCATATCCAATGAAAACACATTCTATGGATTTGCTGTCCAATTTTTCCCGCTTCACAGCTGGTACGTGAGCAAAAGCTCGACATCCAAAAACCTTAAGCATCGACAAATTTGGTTTTTGATTCGTCCAGATTTCTTCAGGTGACTTCTCTCCAGTTCCTTTACATGGGATTCGATTGATGATATAAGCTGCCGTCATTGCAGCTTCTGCCCAAAACGTCTTTGGCAGGCCCGAGTCGATCAGCATGCAGCGCACTTTATCCATAATTGTGCGATTCATTCGCTCACATAACCCATTTTGTTGTGGACTATAGACAGCTGACTTCTGATGCAAAATTCCATTTTTTTCAAAGAATTCTCGGAATTTATTGTTGCAGAATTCGGTGCCATTATCGCTTCTAAAGCACTTTAATTTGTGGCCTGTTTGTTTTTCAGCCATAGCTTTGAATTTAACAAAACAATCAAACACTTCGCTTTTGTTTTTAATTACGTATATGAAGACTTTCCGCGAAAAGTCATCGACGAATGACACAAAATGACGAAAACCACTCATAGACTCTACCGACGAGGCTTGACAAACGTCACTATGTACCAATTCCAATAATTTCTTGGCGCGGTTACCTTCATCACTAAAAGGAGAACGACTTTGTTTTCCTTTCACACATGTATCGCACACACTGTTTCTTGGAATCGAAACGTTTTTTAATTCGCTCTTCAAGAAAGACATATAATCAAAATTAGCATGTCCAAAGCGACGATGCCATAAAATAATGTTTTCTTTGGGTTTTGTCGTGACAGTTGGCCCTTTCTGCGCCTCAGCAACAAAGGACTTTACATCGTGTGCAACATCTAATTTGAACAAATCGTTTACTAAGCTGGCCGTGGCAATTATATTCCAATTTGTGTCAAATATTTTGCACCCATCATTTGTAAACAAAACAGATTTATTGTTTTTTACCATTTGGCTTACCGATAACAGATTTGCGCAAATATTAGGTACATGGTGAACTTTGTTAATTGTTATCTCATTCTGGTTGACACCGTTTAACACCATTTGCTTTACGCTGCCGACACAATCAATTGAAATTTTATCGTTATTTGCCACAACAACTTCTTTTTGCACAGGTTCACTTATATTTTCAATGATCGATTTGTGTTTTGTCATATGCACGGTACAACCACTATCAATGTACCAATCTGATGGCAATTCACTAGATTGAACTAGCAATGATGTAAATAGCATCGTTTCACTTTTGTCAGTTTTGTGTTGTTGCTTTTTTTTGTTCTTTGCTTTAGGGCAATTCTTAACGTAATGTTGTTTGGAACCACATCCAAAGCAATGCTTTACGTTCCTACTTTGATTTTTTTTGTTTTTTACTGTCAAAGCCGCCTCGCTTGAATCACACTTTTCGTTTTCAAAGACTAAGCCTTGCATCAGCAAGTTTTTGACATAGTCGAACGTGATTTTATTGGAAGAGTTTTCTACTGCGAGTATCATAGGTTTATACTCTACAGGTAAACCTACCAGCATCAACGAACCGGCTACTTCATCGTCTATATTGAAGCCTGCCGTTTTCACTTTGGACCACAGTGAACTCATCTTATTGACGTAATCTTCCATTGACGCACATTCTTTTTGCTTGAGAGATACCAATTGTTGCAACAGTGCCACTTTGCGACCGGTGCCGGTGTCATCAAAAGCCGCCGCTATACTATCCCATGCTTGTTTGCATGTGCTTGCTCCCTCTATATGATTATAGTTGCACGGCTCGAGCAATAACGTCAACTCACCTATTGCTCTAAGATCTGCTTTCTTCTGGATATCATTTGCTGCGGCGGGTAATTCATTCTGGCAAGAGTCCCACAAGCCCCTGATTATCATGTGAGCTCTTGCACCGACCTTCCATTCAGAGTAATTCTCCCTGCCTTTAAGACGATTGAATGGAATTTGAGAGGTCATTTCTTCAGTTGAACGTAGAATCGTAGAATCTTCGACAAGAATATTTTCAGAATCGTCAGCTATATCTGAGATGTCTTCACACGAATCGCTTAGTTTAATTGCCTCAACTTTATCAACCATATGACAAGTATATTTCAAGGCAGTTTACAATAAGGTTAAGCGAAAGAAAAAAAAATTACAACCAAAGAAAATTTCAAGGAAATATTAACCGCGGCAAATAAATTAAATCAAATATTACTTATTTCTGATAAAATAGGCTGCGGATGGCCCATAACCTGTTAGATTTATATCGATGGAATTTACCTAAAATACCAGAGATAAAAGTAAAAACACGACAGGTCCTTTTGATTATAAGAAAGAGAAGAAGATATTTATTATGTTAATGTCAAGTTAACAAATGTCATTTGGTTTATTGGGCACGTTCAATTAACTTTCCAATTAGCCTTTATAATTTTACATTTGTCTTTAGATGAAGCAAGACTATAATTTTTGTCGAGAGCACTACCAGACGAAAACAAATTTATTTTGACATCAGGAACAAAGTAAACGTTAACAAGTTTCTTCTCAACCCATTCCTGATCATTGAAAGCTAAGATTTTGATTGAACCTTTACCATGTGCTTGAATTTTACTTCCATTTCCAATTGTTATCGGAACCGGCTCCTCAAGCTTTACATATTCGCTGAACCATTCTCGTCGTGATGTCATGTGCTCACTTGCACCTGAGTCTAATACCCAGTCATCTGCACTGACCACACAATTAGAGCTTACTGTAGCGCAAACTAAAGCATCGCAATCACTACTCTCTTCTTTGTTCGCATAATGTAATTGTTGTTTTTTTTTATTTGGACAATCGGACTTCCAATGTCCATACTGATTACATGCAAAGCACTTACCTGGACGTTTCTTCTTACCCCGAGCGTTCTGGTGAAACTTTTGTCCATGCGCTTTGCGTGCGACAAGTGCACTACTTTCCTCAGTAGGTTGTCTGCTCCCAGATGCTGAAGTTGATGTCATGTGATCCATTGCATTAAGCCTGGTTTCTTCCATGATGAGACGCGATCTCAAATTTTCAACAGTTCGGCATTTAACGTCTGTGGATTCCCAAGCACTAAAAAAATGGGAAAATCGACTCGGTAGAGTCATTAGAATTTTTGCAATAAGCATGGATTGAGAGACCACTTCTCCAACATCTCCCAGCTGCTGCACTAAGCTTTCTAATTTGCTCATGTGCGTGGCCATGTCATCTGTTGGGTCTTTTTGAAAACTATAGAAACGTTGTTGAAGTAAACTTATACTTGCACTTGATTTTTGTTCATAAACTGAACAAAGTTTGCTCCACATGTCACCAGACGTAGAGCAGTTCATAATATGAACCAGCGGCTGCTGTCCAACACAAGTTGCTATGATCTTCTGAGCCTTACGATCTTTGACTCGCCATGCCTTCAGTTTTACAGCATCAGTTGCTGCCGGAATCTCTTCGTCCCCATTTACCACCTCAAACAAATCGCTCGCGTTAAGAATAATTTTTATTTGGAACTTCCAAATGTTCCATTGTTCTGAGCATTGCAATTTCTCAATTTTTGAATAATCACTATCCATATTTAAAATAAAAATGATTCTTGAGAAAATAAAAAAGTATCTAACACGATGTTAAAATATTTAAATATTTTTCGTGAAACTTTTAATTTCAACAACTCAGATTTTACTTTTATAAAAAAAAACTTAAACACGTTTTTGGGTAACTGGGCCCATAACCTGTTAAACTTAGCAGAATAAAACGAAAGTCCGTTTGTTAAGAGGATTGAACAGCAAGTAGTTGTAATTTATTAATCTACATAATTTGCTTCAGTTATTGATATACATATATTCGTACAAGAGCGAGTATATAAAGAACTCCGAATGTTATATAGGTACCTACAAGAAGTGTAGAGTACAATGATTACAAGAAAGTACTTTGCATAATAATACAATTTTAACACGTATACAATTTATTTTTGACATACTTGTCAGACTTTCTAGTGAAGCCGTTTTTTAGTATTATAATTTAATGGGTAGGTAATTCAAGTGAATTAAATTCTTAGTAAGAAGTGTTTTGTTTCTTTGAACATACCTATAACTTTATTCGAAACTGAAAAAAAAGGAATTAATAAAAATTGAGTTTTCAGACATGTATGTATCAGTATGTGTAATTTTAAATATTTAAAGTGTATTTTTTTAATAAAATAAAAACTACGTATATCAATACCAAAAATTATTTCATGTTTCTCAATGACAAAATCTTCACATAATCTTGATCGCCACAACGATTACGTATGATCTGGTTTTTTCCATAAAGGCGGACATATATTTTTTTCATTTAAATTTAAAAACCCTTAGGAAACAAGCTTTTCCAGTTGATATCTAATTTTAAATGAAGGAGGAATCAATTTTGGTCTAAGTAGACACATATCATTAAACATTCGACACCTTGCCTATTGTTTGCGCTCATCAGCATCAAACAGGCACGACACAATGAAGAGATGGATCACAATTGAAGCGTTCCAAGAAATATCAAAAACAAATTGAAAAACCAGATTAAAAGATACATTTGATCAGCGAACACATATTATATAGACACATCAAAAAATAACTCGATGACTATAAAGGGAAAAGGAGAAGGAGAAGTATGACAAACATCAAATGATTAACAGATTTACCACTGGCAGTGGGTTAAATTGTGTGTATATCAATAGGTTTCGTTTTATCTCTTTCCTTAATTCCCCTTGTATATAGAGTTGCTGCCACTTTTGGAGACATCGAGTGCTCTCATCATATTGAGGAGCTCAGGGCAATGTGATAATTCAATCTCGATATCGAAACACTGCTGCGTAGGCGATATATAGTCTTCAAATCGAATTGAAACTAAATAAACGAAAGCGAAGAATGACAACGAGGAATTCTTCAAAACATGTCAGCGGATCAGTTTGAATTCAAATGTGTCTATGTGTTTTTTTTTTTTTTTTGGATTATTCCAGAGGTGTTATGCAATAGCAAAATCCACAATGAAACATCGATGACTTAACTAATCCTTTTGGTTTATCACAAAGACATCCAACCACCAATATACTACCAATATAATACGTTTCCTGTCCTGTTGCCTGTAAAGCTAACAATCTGTAGCATGCAATCAATTTGACTGGATTTAGTGAGTGCATGCATGAGATATGGAGGTATAGCGATTCCCCCTCCCCCCAATTTTTTGAAAATGGCCAAAGATTCCCGCCATCAGCAGCACTGCCACTCTTGCCCAACACTGGGCACTGATCAGATCTGCGACGAGCGCAAGAAAATCCAATAAAAGATTTCAAACACGGATACGTACGCATCTTGCCTTGTTAAGTGCAGCTCTAGGGCTTCGCCACCAACCTAGGAAAACAAACCCCCTTCAACCGTCACCGCCGCCGCGTCGATCATTGTTGTATCGTTAGAGAAGAAGATGAAACAGATACCAAAGAGCACATCATGACGAAGAAATGGAGTTGCAGTTTGTGGTAACGAACGCGCGGCTGATAAAGTCAAGTTTTTTTTAAGTACTGTGCATCGCGTCGTTGTTGTCGCTGCCACACAGTTCCAAAACTATCTACAAATATGTGCCCAGTGCTACACATTCGTCGAACGGTCGAGTTCTTTCAAAGGTCTATGCTTGCTTGAGGTGACCAGATTATTGTTTTTTATTTTCATCATATTTGATTATCGATTCTTCTACTACAATTAAATGAGATTGTCAAAAATCTCCTTTTGTTAAATATAATCTTGTACACCACCCACAGCAGTATTAAAACACCAAAAATAAATTTCATGGCTCGTTCGATTCTGATGATCTCATAATTAGAAGGTATAGAATATAAGTTCTCTTAGCATTCAGCTAAAGAGTCTGTTAGGCTATCATGCGGAAGATCTGAAATTAATCATATCTCGCTGAGGAACAATGGTTTTTATTTCCCAGAGACACTGTTTCTTGAGAGGAATGATAAATTCTGCAAAAATATCTCTTGTCATGTTAAAGTGCTTCTCCTCTAAGCAGTTCCGAATTACCAAAAAAATTATAGGTGCCTGCATTCAGAGTTGAAAGATATCTAGGCCCTTGTTCTCTTTGAGCTGTCGTGTCACCAAATTTATTTTATTTTTTACTTTTCTAAACTTTGGTCGAAAATGGATTACACTGTTCGCTAATTCGCTAATTTTTATAATTTTCCAAATTTAGTTCGAATTTTCAAAATGCAATAGAATTTATCTCAAAAAAATTAACTTCAAGTTATGAGTCAGATTATGAGTGAATTAAGAAATGGTCACTCTGATTCTATGCATGTTGTTTTTTTTTTATTTGTGATGTTTCACCCGATTTGCAAACCCATTCGGCTATGCAATATTTCCTATAAATGGTATCTTGAGTTATGCACCTAAAATAAAGTACTCCAGTTGTTGTTGTTGTTGCTCGTAGCATTATCGACAGTCGTTGACCTTGTTCGCTGAGCCGAGAGAAAGACCTATGAATGTGGTATTATATGTATAGAGTTGAGTGTTGCCGGAGGATGAAAAAGGGGAGTTTGGCGTTGGATGTAACAACAACAAGGCTGCTTCCGCCAAGTGAATGTGGTCAGCAAATTTTCAAACTAACCGATGGAAAAGAAGACGATGATAATAATGATGATGATGATGATGACGATGGTGCGGATGTTGATGCAGCTGGAGGTCTTGGTGAGGTCAATAATGTGGGTACATAAAACTGCCTCATCGCAATGTGTTCCAGTTTAACTCCACTATACTCGATCGTCTATGCACTCTAGGTTATATATATATATTTTCGATGAGCTCAATCGTAACTACACCACAGCAGTAGTATTAAAGTGGTACAGTGGTCTTCGTCCACTTGCCAGTGCGGACACAGTTCACTGAGCCGCTTCATTATTTCCTAGTTTAACTGAAACCGAAAAGAAGAAATGGCGATTTGTGGTTTTTCGGTCTAAGCACCAACTCTATGCGTCCCAAAAGCATTTTCAGATTTAACACAATAAATAGGACAACACCACTACCACTGTCGCATCGTCGTTCGAATTGGTATTCAAATGGTATTGTTGTCGTTTCGGTTTCTTTGCAGTAGAAACAACAACAGCAACAACAACAAAGAAAAAGAAGTATTGGCCTTCTATATTTCTCTGAATTAACAATCCTCTATCAATACAATTACGATGGGTGCATTCCACGTAAATTGGACCCACAAGCAATACACTGATAGAAAAACAGAGTGAAATTAAATTCAAAAACTCTTAAGACATTGTTTTTTTTTGTTTTTTTTTTTTAATAAATTTACATGTCCATCTTTTCAACTCTGCCTTGAGTAAGACCTAGGGTCTTCTAAATTAGGCAATGTTAGAAGGAATAGAAGGATAGGATAGATTTTTGTTGGCACAGTGGATTGAGAAATTAGGTTTTGATTTTTCTCATTAAATCCCAGGGGTGGCGTTCAGTTGAGGGAATATAGAAAAGAATGCTGCCTAGACTGGGGATCGAACCCACACATCTAAGTTAACAGTCAAGCACTACTTCCACTGCGCCGGGGCCACTATTTATAATAGTTGTTTAATAGGGAGCCCGATTATTTATTTATACAAGTTCGAGGCACATACATATGTATGTAACAACTTGAGCTAAAACAAAACAAATTGATATAATAATAATAGAATATGTTTTATTTGCTTCGTGTAAAACGAATATGCGATATAAAGAGTATATAAATTTTTCGTTAATTTATCCGTTTATTGGTATAAAATGTTCTGACACATAAAACGAAAATAATACCTACATCCAAATCGTGAAATTTCTATCTGTGTATAGCAGATAAATTATTTTATCCGTAACGCGGATATCCTTGAATAATCCACCATCAGTGTGATTGCTAATCCGGAATATTTGTGTTCGCATTTGTTAAATGATTAATTTGTGACAACTGGCACAGAACGTATATTACGTATATTACATACATATGTACAAATATACAACAACACTTTGAGAGAGGCTCGCACTCAGAGTTGACAAATAATATCACCGCTTAATTAGAATTTAATTACAATAATTGATTGGCAGCACAAGTTGTATATACAGTTGAAGTGTCAGACTAAACGTCATATATGTGACAACACAAACACACACAGACATAATATTTCGATTTGTTGCTGCTGTTACTGCAAACCAAAGTGACGCTCACGATTGAAAAGCCGTATAAAGTTGGAAGAAGATTGATTATTAAGAGATTCTAATAAAGATTTGTCAATGTTCGTTCAGCAGGGAATTTTCTTTCAAACTCTTTGGGGAAATCCGATATTTGTCAGATTGATTCTGATGAGCTTCAATCTCAAATTTCCAATGAACTAAATTAGAATTTCACATGTGATGGAAGTTAAATGTATATTGGAGTCTTGTTTTGCAGTGATTTATTGATTAAAAAAATGTGTTGTACATCCTGATTACGAGATTTATATTAATATATTGTGTGCGGATGTTCAAAAGACATACCAGTTATATTATTGTGGTGGGATTTTTCAGACATAATGAGTGAACTAAAACGGAAATTCAAAGCGAAATGGAAAAATGCTTCTAAAAAAGTAGCGATTCTAAACTTAATTATACACAATTTTTCATCCGTTTAGAATTATTGATGATTTAATTTGAGTCATTTGATATTGTTTGTTGTCATTAAGTTAGTGAATAAAATTGAATGTTTCAATTATGTTTGTTTTAAATTGTATATTTTATAGATTTTATTAAGAATTACTCTTACCAAATATATTTTTTTTATTTCATGTTTGTTTAAACCACGACATGAAAAGTAATGAAACAAAAGAGCTGATGCAAGATCCTTATTTTGATTAATTTTATTGAATATAGTTTTAAATTATAAAAAAAATTATTACAAGCTTAGTTCAATAAAAAAAAAATATTAAAAATTTTTATAAAAACAAATTGAATACAAATTGTTTCAAAAATCGGGATTAGATACAACTGAATCGGCATTCGTAATAAGGAATAATGTTTAACAAATTGAATTAAAAACTTATATATATATATTTCAGGATCAGTATATCTTTTAATTTTAATCGATCGATAATTAACAATGCAGTCTTATCAAATTAGTCAGGGTTTTGCGATACAGCAAAACTTCTGATAAAATTGTGGAAAATGCAATCAAGTTATAAATATTAAAGCATATAAAATACACTTAATCCTATTTTGATTAATTAAAAAAAAATCAAAATATTCAAATTTAATTTTCACATGCTATATTTTAACAGGTCGATTTCTATTCAAAAATTAATCAATTATTTATTTGGAAGGCAAACAAGTGGAAGGATGCTATAGGTGAAAAACTTGGAAACGAATAGATGGTTTAATAATCCAAAATAATTTCGTATAGGTTAAATGCTTTTAAATACAAAAATTTCATCCCATTTTTTATTAATTAAACTTAAAAAGAAGTACTTAATAATATTTTATTATATTCTTTTTCCTAGAATAAAAAATCTGTAATCAAATTTTATTTGAATTTATTTTTTGTTTCGAGTAATACTCTTTTATTCATATCAAATAAAATACTGTGTTATATAGGTTTATTTTCATTTTTTAATTATTGCATGATTCATAAATTTAACCAAGACAAACAAATAAAAAAAACTGTTTTAAAAAGTGATTTTGTATATTGATATAATATATTTAAATAAATGTTAATAATATTTATGTAAAATCGTTCTTTAAATTAATCAACTAATTTATAATAAAATTTAAATTTTTGTTTTATAAAATTGTTTTAAACAGGAAGACCTGTCATACTGAGACCGGTTTTTCAGCAAAAATGATTTTGTATGTACATAACATACGTATGTATATGTGTACAGTTTTGTAAACATTTAAAAATAAGGTTGTGGGTTTATGAGCTAGAAATACTTTAAGCCAATAAACTCTTTTTGGACTTGTGAATTGAAAAAAAAAATATTGGAAGCTCTTTTTGATTTGTGAATTGAAAAATATTTGAATCAAAAGCTCTTTGGGAGTTGGGAATTGAGTGAGATTTAATTGATAAGCCTTTTACTCAAAATTATTGTATGATATATAAAAGTTAGAATTTTTATAAAATAGCAATACAATTTTTTACAATTCTCAACCCTTAAAATTAATTAAAAAGATTTACAAATCATAATAATATGTATTAGAAGTTTATATTTTTGCAGGAAAAAATTTAATTAATTTGTTTTAATTGTGTATAGATTGTTGATACACAAAATTTCAATAGCAACTCGAATTGAAACGATAATTCGCAGACTGTAAGAGACAGTAAAAAAGTTATTGGCTAAAACTTGTTTGATCCTCTGCTGCATTGCGCGCCTGTCAAGTGTCCCTTCTCAGTTACTCGTGTGCCATTCAATTTAACGCATCATAAAATCCTCATGTCAATACAATTCAACAATTCACCAATCACTTTCATTTTCTGTTTTAAATCATTAAACACCGAATTCGGATCTGCGTATCTATATGTATATGATGTGATGTGTGCTCTTGGTCTTGATGTTAGCAGCCATGTCAGACCGTAATCCTGACAGGGCCAATTAAGAGCGACACAGATTTTTCATTTTCATTTATGGATTCAGCGGCGGCTGCCATATTTTGATTTTTTTTTTAATTTTTACAGAGTGCACCACAATGCAGTCTATAAATTAATATTGTGTATTAACAATTTTTTTTATATAAAAAGCACACAAGTGAAGGGTTAAAGATGGTGTAAGCACCACTTACATCTAAGACACGCATCTATCAAATTTGGGCCAAACTAAGATCGGACTTCAATTAGTTGCGGTTGGAGCCTTTTAAGGCCATGGAAATGTGCTGCCTGTCAAAGTTTATAAGCAATGTGAATCACCACGTATCGTATATACGGACGGAATATACGCGTTGTGTTTTTTGGGATGTTTTAATGGATTTCGGCGGTGCATGACGTCGTCGATGAGGAAATTTTGTCCGCTTTGGTGCTCTTTTATATACTTTTGTATGCTTTGCATATCAGCCATTTAGTGAATCTGTCAATCAAAATACCGTTAAATCTGAATTACTTCAGGAAAAATGAAAGTTTATTTTTTGTTTTGGTTGATTGATAAATTTGGAACGATCAATGACTTCGCATAAAATATTTGTTGTTTTAGTGTAAACAATACTTGAGGTTTTCGATTAGTAGAACTTGATGAAAAATGAAAATATTAATCTTAACTTTAAAAGTTAATTTACTTCAAACAAAAATATTCTACGTTTTGAATATCATTAGGGTTAAAGCTTTTAAATTTTTGGTTTCTTTAAAAAAAAATAAAATATTAAATTAGAGTCGAGCTGAAGTTAAAAATAAGAATATGATTTATATTCCGAACAATTTCTCATTCAGTTTGTTGGAATATGGGACTGTTTGTTGAAATGCCAAACAGAAACAGTTTTCTAAAACACACATTATCATATAACTTTAAAGACAAGCCCCCCCTTTCAAAAACACTTTGTTGGTACACCTTAAGGTAAAATAGGACATATATCAAACAGTTAAGTTCGTCCTTCTAACGGGTGTTTTTTTTAGAGGTATAGAACTTTAAATTGGCAACACAACTTTAACTGGCGGCCATTTTTTCAGCTTTCAAGTGATTTATTTTTAGTTTGGTTTGGCATTTCAACAAAAATAGACTGACGCCTGAACAACGCTTCCAAATTGGGCCCAAAACAACATTGTCGTTGATCCCAATTTTCATAAGCGAATTTTGATTAGCGATGAAGCTCGCTTTTGGTTGAATGGATACTCAATAAACAAAACTGCCGTATTTGAAGTGATGATAATCCTCAAGTGTATGTTAAGACACCGTTACATCCACAAAAACTGACTGTTTGGTGTGCTTTGGGTTGGTGGAATAATTGGTCCGTCAATGATGACCGCTATAGAGCCATGATTACTGACTTTTTCGTTCATCAATTGAACAACCATGATGTGCAGGAGCTGTGGTTTCAACAAGACGGCGCAAAATTTCACAGAGCTCGTGCCACAATTGATTTATTGAAAGAAATGTTTGGTAACCGCATAGTTTCTTATTACGGACCCATGAATTGGCCTCCCAGATCGTGCGATTTAACGCCGCTTGACTATTTTCTATGGGGATATGTAAAGTCGTTAGTGTCTACGCCGATAAGCCCAAAACGATTGACGACTTGGAGGACAACATTCGTCACGTTATTGCCGATATACGGCCACAAATGTTGGAAAAAGTCATCGAAAATTGGACCTCCAGATTAGACTACGTCCGAGCTCGCCGTGGCAGTCGTATGCCAGAAATCATATTTAAATTACATATAATGCCAGAAAATTATCTTTCGAATAAAGTTAATTTCATGTCAATTTAAAAAAATCATCTTTGTTTTATTTCATTTTAAAGTTCTATACCTTAAAAAAACACCCTTTATTAAACATGGACAATTTATTCGTGTAAAAAGAATTTCAGTAAAATCAGTAAAATGAGTAAAATCAAAATAATATTTTTTATGATTGTTAATTATATTGTTATTATTGCTTGCTATTTCGAAATAAAATTGCTTAAGATTATTTTTTATTTAAACAATTCAAAAAATTATTCTAATCCCATAGTTACCTATGTGTATCTAAAAAAAAATCACCCTTTAAAACTTAAAAAAAAAAAAAACAAAAACAGCTTTTAAGAGTAATCAAATAAAACTCGCATTTACTTTTTTGTACTTTATATGTTTGTTTCGGTGAAAATCTCTAAATAGGTTTATGAGGCATTAACAACGTCTCAATTTTAACGATATAGCCCTAGGATGTGAGTTTAGTATAAAGTTTATGTGAGTTTATTTGCATAAAATGTGCAAATATTTAAATAACCACACACGATTTCTTTGCACTATGCCACATGACGTTAGGGTAATAATAGAAAACCCAACAACTGCAAATAGCTGCAGTAAAACATTTTTACACTCCATCATTGTAATATTAAATTCATGGTTTTTCGGTCTGTGTTTGCCCTGAGATAATTATTTTTATACAAGCGCAGCACAATCCTCGAATCGGTTTAACTGCATGATGTGATGTGGAGGAACATTTTCACATCCATATAGCGAGACATGCCTCCGTCAGGTGTTCATCGATATTCATCTGAAGTTTCTATGCAGCAACGCAGCAGTGGCGATGTTTGCAATTGTCGCCCACGCGAATCACCTAACTGCAGCAGCAGCAGCAACAACAGCAGCAGGAAGACGCCACAAATCGATTACTTCTTGACACCACCATCGTCGTCGTCGTTGTTCAGTAGCTCTAAGCTACTGCCTCAGCCATATAGCTGCTTCCCTGCGCCCCTCACAGAAATCATGATCACATATATACAAGTGAGATGTGCGATGTGACACGCCACACCATGCTAATCGTCTAATCATGCTCCACACCAACTATTTACAACGAGCATAGACACAATATAATGTCGAATGTCCGCCTCGAAATGCCTCATGCTCACATAATTTATTCCCCACCCAATGGCAGGGAAGCTTTCTATTTACAGCGCCCCAGCCAGTCGAGTTCCAAGCCCCATCAATATAGCCTCCCATCTATATACAATATACATACTGAGCACATACTGACACCCGGAGTCGGAATCGGAGTATAGGAGAGGGAGACCCACCACTTGGCCAAGTGGCATTCAGCATTCTCGAACTCGATGCGAACATGTAACTCTTTATCGATTATTTTTCTGCTGCTTAGCACTGCTGCTCCCCACCCAAACAGTGGCGCTGCGCTGGCGGCGGCACGGCATGACAAAAAAGCGAATCTTTCGACCAAGAATGGTTGGCGGAAAATAAAAGGTAAATCACACACATATTTTTTTTTTTATTTTTTTTTTGTTTTGTTTGGTGAGGCGGGCGGGACTACTGTCCGTCGTCGTCATCGTCTTCGCCACTGCACGTCTTAGCACGGATAAGGTTGAAAAGACACAAACCCAAAAGGTGGTGTGGTGGTACACTATGGACATGTTGCACCATGTGAAGACGACACCACTGGTAATGGTGATGGTGATGGTGATGGTGACTGTTAAGTGGTGAGGCACCTTGCAGTCTTCTTCGTGCGTGCAATTGCCACAGCCAGCACAGCGCCATCCAGTAGGAAAACAAATTAACATAATTACGTTCCATCCGACAGACGATTATGTGCTCAGCGAGACGTAGCTTATGTACGCTTCTAATTGGCTGATGGTGGCATTTAGCGTAGTATTTATGTATTTGTATTCAGCTAGAGAGATGAGCAGACTTTACTCCCATTACAGTAATTTGAATACATATTTCCATAAAACGAAAGACTATTTAAAATTAGTATCGCTAAATAAATAACCACATATATTATGCGTGTTATTATTAAAATATAAGTACATGAGTTATGCTTTTGATGTTGATATAGCTTCAAGTGTTAACGTTACATTACAAACCAAAAAGATTAAAATTAATATCAGACAATTCAATTGAGCTTTCTGTTAAATAAGCTATTATGTATATTTAAAAAGTTATTATGAATATGTTCTGTAAAATTCCCAGATTTTTAAAATAAAGCAAGACGTATTCAATTATTTGATATACCTACATCCATAAGTACGTACCTACCAAAGTTAAGTTCTTTAATATATAAAAGTAATAATAAAAAACATTTTTATTCATTTTCATTCATATCTATTCACATTAAGTGCGTTCCTTTATTTTGAAACGCTGTGATTTACTATCCAAAGCAACACAAACATTCTGTCAAAGTTCATATACCTACAAAAAATAAAATGTGTAGTTTTGGATAGAAAATCACAGCTTGAAAATAAAGGAACGCAGTTATGGTGACACTTTAAGATTTAAATCTTTTAGATCATTAGTAAATTAAATTAAATTCCTATTATTTATCTTACTATTCAAAAAGTTGGAAAGATAACAATTATTAAGTCTATGTACATTAATTAATAGTTAATACTTAAATAAAATAAAATCAGGATTTGAGCTATTTAAAATAAAAACACGAAAAAATAAGAAAAAATAGAAACAAAAATTAAATAATTAATTCTAATTTGAGTAGTGCTAAATTAAAAAAGCAGAAGTCCTAACGGATCCAGGGTCTTACAATGAATGAAAGAATAATATTTAAATTTTAAAATAGAATTAATTTGTTTGAAAATAATAACAATCGTTTCTAAAAAATAAAAAAACATAGATAGATGAAAATAGGTACACTTAAAGAATAAAAACTTAGTAATTAAAATAATACAATATAAATTCTTTTATTTCAAGTCCCATCATTATATTTTCTTATTGACTGCATTAATTATTTTAATAAAGTAATTATTTGCGATCATTCCTTATATGGATCTTATGTAACAAAACCCCAAACATTTCACCAAAATTTTTGTTCAGATCTCATCTAGTTAAAATTTAAAAAAAGGTTTAAACAAACACCAAAAAAGTAGATGAAGACATTGTTGTAAAACCGAATTATTAAATATACAGTAAAATCCGCTTTAGAGAAACGGCAAAATTTCACAGTATTTCTTTCACTTTAGCGTGTTTTCACTTAACCAAACCTCGCTTAGGTGAAAAAAAATTGTACATAAGCGGAGTCCCGATATGTGAAAAAAAATTTCACTCAAGCGGATTTAAGAATTCCACTAAGCGGAAATTTAAAGCTAGAAAAAATTGAATTTATCTTTAGGATTGTCTAAAAAAAATTTAATAAAATAGATAATAGATAGATTAAATGAAATGGTTGTGCCATATAAGAAATTTAAATGTAATTTTTGAGGTCGAGGTGAAAAATAAAAAAAGAAGTGAAAGCGTTCAGAAATTTTTTTGTTGTGTTTGATTCAATTTTTGTTCACTTAAGAGAGTTTTTTCAAAGAAATATATAAAATTTAACTGAACATAACTTTCAGGTAAGCGGGTTTTTCACTAAAGCTGGTTTTTCTCTTAAGCGGGTTTCTCTTAAGCGGGTTTCTCTCAAGCGGGTTTTACTGTATACCATTTGTAAGTTTTTTTTTGTCATATTGCAAAGTGAGTTTCAATAAATTTTGGAATTAATATTCCATTTGTTTAAAAAATGGGCGTGTGAGTAGAAGTTATTTGCTTTGATGATTTACTGTTTCATATATAGATTATCATTATTGAAAATTTCATTAAAATCGGTTAAATGGCTATATCGGGGTTTTTGTTGCCACCTGTCTATGCTTCTGTTTATGTTCGTCGACTTTATATCAAACGGGTAGACTGATTTCTATGTGATTCCTTAAAGAAATAATTTATTTTAATATGTCTATAAAACAAGTATAGCTGCAAGAGAAAAACATTTTTTTTTTCAAATATTTAGAAAGTTATGAAAACATATATAATTTGCAAAATGACATAAAACGCGTTGATGTTAATATAATAATAACAATTATATAATTTTTATGGATGATTGATATTGACTTAATTTCAATTTATTTAAAACGAATGTCAAATTTCGTATTTTTTTTTAAATTAAACAATTATTTTTCATTAAAAATTAAAAAAAAATAATAATGAATGATTTTTTTTAAATATGTACATTTGACTTGAAAGTATAACAAAAATTACAGTATATATGAAAATAAAGTTTCTTATGTGAAAACATAAAGAAACTCTAAAAAATTAGTGGAATGAGTAGTTAATATTTATAATTTAGTTTTTGTGATCAAGAACAAACGTGTACAGTGAAAATCAAAAACGTATTTTCTTCAAACCGAGTAATTTTTGTAAAATGTAAAATGTACAAACAACATTATTTAGAGTAATATATATATAAATTTAGTTTAATATAAGTATGTATGAATTATGCAATACGAATTTTGCGGTATTTGATGGGATTAAAAAAAAACGGGATTATAATTCATCGGAATTTTGAATAAGATGGGATTGTAGAAGAAATGATTTAAAAAAAAGTGTTAGTGCCGGGACTCACGGTTAAGATGTAAACATCAAATAAAACATTCAAGATCTGGTTTTACATCACAGAACGCGGCGAGTTCGAACTTTCAACCAAATTTCAACCCAAACTCAACTTTATCTTTCGATTTAGTTTAAGCTACCATGAAACGTACCCAAAATTGAACGTATCCAATATACATCAACGTATCGTAACGTGTAACAGCACAACGTAATGTGCTACAGAAATTTCCACGTTTTTAGTTTACCCTACCGCCGGCATAGATGTTTACACATAAAAAAACTGGGGTTGAATCGGTTAAGGTGGTAAGTGATTGTGTCATTAACTATAGTCTTATTGATTGTTATAGAGTTTTTCGTCTGGGTAAGGTGATTCAACTATAAACTGAAGATTTTTCAATGACATTTTTCAAAAACATGGTTGCCGTAGTAATTTTTTAGAATATTTGTAACAAGCTATCGAAATTATTGAACGAAAACGATGTCTTTGCGATAAAATGCTTATATTTTCTTCATCTCGTCGAATGTAGGAAACACAGGAATGTTAATTTTTGATTATACGAATGGAATTTCAAAGCTTTTTTCGGGATTTTTGAAAAAACGGTATTTTTCAAACCGGGATTACAATATGCTGACGCTCCCTTTTACAAAGCGGTCTGATAAATCTGATATATTTTTTTAATTTCGATGGGGATTCATATTTCTTGCCTATATTTGCCTATATTAAAAAGGTTTTAGGCAAAAAAGTCATAAATATATTTTGGAATTAAAATATTCACGATTGCAAATAGCATGCACCTAATTTAATTAGCAATTCATTTGATGCATTTTAAGTATATAAATACCAATCAAGGTTAATGGTTGATTAATTCGATTTTCGAAAATAGTTTAGGTATGCTTATCCAAACACTTTTTTCAATTACGAAACTATAAGCAATGTAAAAAATAGACTTTTTTAACTGTTAAAAGCAAAAGCAGTAAATGGTAGAAAATGAAATAAATCCTCTCATAGATTAAATATGTCTAAAAATGCTTTTCCCCAGGCTTTAGAATTGCTGTGGATTAAATTTAGAATTGAATTTAAAAACATACTTAGAATATAATGACTTGAACAACATTCAAACTACATCCAATACATGCTTCTAAAATTTCCACCACCTTATAGTGAAATGCCGTGAGCAACGTGTTTTCCATCCCATTAGAACCACAAAATTGAAACTTTACTGCATATAAAGAGAACGATAAATCATTATGCTAACGTAAGTTACCCCCATTACCCTATGAGAGGTGAGCTAATTGTGAGGTAAACTGTTTTAGGAAAAGGATAGGTTCGGTCCATCCGTGGTGGTCAATTAACTCAAAAACTCATTTCTTTGATGTGGAAATTGTGACCCAGTTTATACTGCACACTCCGTTAGAACATTCAACACGGCCGTCGAAGATATCTGGAAGTGCAATTACATTTGCGGTTCATTTTACCCACAACACACAGCATCATCCATAGCATACCAAACCACTGCATGGATAGTTGCGCGAAGCTAGTTCGGTTCGGCGCAGCAAGATCTCCTGCCTGGCATCCAGTTTTCGAATGGCCACTTTTGATTATATAGGTGAGTGAACTGTGAGGCAGAGGTGTATCCCCATTAGGCGCATACCCAGAGCTCTAACGACGACGACAACGGCACAACGCTTCGACGACGACCACAAAGACGACGACAAAGACTGCAACTATATATGTGAGACGACTCTACGTCCACCTCGTACTATACTACCTACCGCATATGAACATCTGTAGCTGGAATTGCTCCAGTTTTCACTTTTTTCATATCTGATAGCCCGTCGTCGTTGTCCGTAAACTGCAACTCTTCAACACACGTCGTCGTCGTCGTGCCTGTTGCATCCACGGCAAAGCACACAAGGAGATGCCATAAGCCAGTCCAGAGCCGATACCTCCAACTGAACAAGCTCTTGTTTTTATCTATCGAAACCGCATTTTACTGCTGCCATCATAGGCCGTGTAAATTTATCCTCTCGTTGATTAAAACAAAAAAAAAAAAAAAATGACTTGCTGCAAATAGTGGGCAGTTTTGCACATACTTTTGCAACTTGCAACAATACGCCGAACGGGCTCTGAATCTATATGAACTTCTGTCCAATTAGAAACTGAAGCTGAGTGACATAATTGGTTCAGATTCCAGAATTTTTCGAAATAGAAAGGACTTCAATTCCGATACTTTTAACTCCTACTGCCACGCAACAAAATTTCGCTTTTTAGCCGCGCATTCGCATAAAGACAATGTTGGGCAGACCAGCTTTTGGAGTGTCGATCGATATTACTCAATCTTTATTGCTGCGGCTGAGGCGAAAACCAGTCCGGAAGGAGAACTTGATTCAGAATACTTCGAATAGGCTAACCCGCAGCAGTTTTTGCTTAGCCAATTTCTACATCATCCATCCTTCACTCCACTACTGTTAATGGCGGCTGTTTATTTCTAGCGGTGATTTTTCGCGTTGACGACGACGACACGAAACGAAGCGACCGACGATGGCGACGCAAAACACGATCCAGTATTTTAGTTGAATGTTGATATCTGCGAATGCGCGCGCTCTCGTATGTTATTCATTTTCATCCGCCCATTTCCTTGGCGCAGATCGAAGATACCGGAGTCATAACATAGCCCATTGTGGCTTGTTAAGATCTAATTTACGTAAGCGAAAATAGAACCGAATCACCTTCGGATGGTAATCGCCTCGCCATCCCGCCGTAGCAGCAATAATATAACAACAGAAAAAAACAACAACGCAACTCAGCGCAGGCGCACAGCGAGCACACATAGACTTCCTCGTTGTCTTTGGTAGCAGACAGTATCTATAAAATTCATAGAAATGTCGCCTACATGCGCGCCCAGTTCCAATGGCTTTTTAAATTATGCGCACCGCTCTGAAACTTCGGTTCGGTTCAGTTCGGTTCGGTTAGCTTCGAAGTTGCCCCGCGACTGCGGCTGTGCCTGCGCCTGTCCCTAAGCCTTTTACAGACTTTTGTCGTTGGGTCGCCTCTGCGTTTCTGTGCAGCGGTTGATTTTTGCTAGAATGTCAACTGGGCTCTCAAAAGGCCTTACCCACCCTGATGTCTGATCTGACCGGTCGTCATATAAAGATCAGTGTGACCAGCTTATCTTTGTTTAGGCGTATTTTCTCTTCAACATATTAAAATTTGGTTTTATTTTTTAGATAACAGATATTTAGATAACAGTCAGACCTCTTCTTCTTCTTCAAAATAAAATTCAAAAATCCGTTGACGATTGTTTTAATAACAAGAATTTGAAATGCATCATACATGTTATTTTTTTTTTTTTTTTTCATTTTATTGCGATGAAATTGATTTCAGTTTTCTTAAAGTGTTCTTCAGCCTTTCTCACCCCGTTTCCTTTGACAGGTATCATAATAGTAAGAATGAAAAGAAGTGGACCTAAGTGGCTACCTTGAGGCACACCGAACCTAGATAAAAATAGCTAGAGATGGCAGATCTGAAACACACACTCTAATAACGATTTCCAGATAAGAGGAAATAAATTTTATCGAAGTGCGTTCAAAGCCGAGATTGAACAATTTTTTTATTTTTTATTTTATTTTTTATTTTTATTATGATATGTAGCTAACAGTTAGAAAAAAAACAATTACAAGCTACAAATTGAATATACAATATTGTAAATAATATAATGTCTATCTGTCTTAAGTAATTCAAATAAAAGTAAAAAAAAAAAAAAAGAAAAATGAAAAACACATTAAAACTTTGAAATTTGAAATTTGATAAAAAAGAAAAATTAATGAGGAAAAAAGAATATAATAATAAAGAAAGCAAATTGAAGAGTTTCAGTCGTAATCGTAAACAAAGACATATCTTCGCTTATTAAAAAAAATATATACTCATATGGTCACACTGTTCTCAAATGTGTGGGGCTGATGCGTGTTTTCGAGCTCCAGAAACTGGACAACCTTCTTACGTCGATCTACGGGTGTTGGCATTATTTGCATTCGACAGCGTAAATTTACAGTCACCATCACCACCGTCACCACTCGCAATGGTCACATTTGGCCATCTTTTGATTGCTTTTATAATAATTTTATTGGATTAATTGCGGAGTATAGTCGTTACGTTGCGTACTCTGGGGATGAATCAAAAATTCATAAACCAAGTGGGTGCGGTTCCGGTTGTCGCTATATACTGAGCTGTTACAGCTCCGCACCGAACCGCACCGCACCACATATATAGCGATTGCCACAACTTGCCGCCACCGAGACCTGACAACACCACCTGAACACTTTCGGTCATACTAAGCCATCGAGTTGACAAGTAGCGCTTCCAAAATTGGATTCTTGTCCCGATGGTGCCGGGGTTATGTGTTGTGCATAGACGAGATTATATGGCAACGGAGAGGTGGTCAGGGGAATCGAATACTAGACCGATGTTATTCCTTCTATGTTATGTTCGCGGAGACGCGAAGTGCTTTTCGAATTTTATGCGACACGATTGTTGCTTCAGGAAAAAATTTGTGATCAGTTTTCCTGGCCTTTTATTTACGATGTCTTGGACCCAATGCGCGAGATCTTTCACTGCAAATCCATGGCTATAAAGAATCGCCCACACCAGCGTGTAATATTGCTTGTTCGGATCGCTCGCAATGTAGAAATATATCAAGTGGTCAGTAGCGCGCTGGCTCATGGCTCATGGCTTTGGCTGGAGGATTCGACCGGTGTTATTTTTGTAGTTGTTGTTTGGCTTTGTTTTGCTTCCTCTTTTCGTTGCCGGGCCGTATAGTTGTCGTTTGTCTGTCGCCATTGCCAACGCTAACACTTCTGAATCTCAATGCGAGTATGTGTGGATGGAGATTGCTTTATGTTTGTTGCTTCGTTAAAATGTTGACACTTTCTTGGCTATTCCAGAGTTCCATGAGTGGTTGAGGAGAGAGAGAGATCCTGCGGAATGGGAAAAAACCGATGCTGTATCCAGATAGTAAACCAACTCCAATTCCACAGCTATATAGCTCTACAAGCTCTATTTGCGCGAAAGTCAAATTTTGTGCTATGTTCAGATGTTCACTTTGGCTATCTTTGTGGGTGTCTGGATATTTACGAGTTGACAATGATAACAGTACTATACCTACTCTTAGGTCCAGCTAGGCCACGAGTAATGCCTTGTTTAAGGTAGCCGGCCGCAATGTCTTGAAGATTTAATATTTCACTCGAGTTCTGTCAGTCTGACATTTACATTCACTTTGAAGAGTAGAAAGTCGCGATCTCCAATAGGTATACATACTGCAATGCTCTATCACTATCACCTTCACCGAACTTCTCCATCAGGGGAGAGCAGAGCTGCTACTTTTCATCTCGTGTCACTCGGATTTCACATTTTAGTCTAAAAGTTCATTTCGTTTTTCTATTTGTTTGATGCTGGATTATTAATCAAAAGTAATTCAGTTGCAGTCGAATTCGATTAAGCTGACTTGGGCTTATAGTTGCATTGCATATCCGTGATGATTAAACGAATCTGATCCGTTTTTTTTTTTTAATTTTTTGTTTGCTGGCTGTGTGTATATACATACACTGCTACAAATTTTATTTCATTAAAGGATTATTACTCAACTTTTGCCATGAAATGAAAAATAAATTCATTCCACAACTTTTGCAATATTTTCAATTTCACTGCTTGCTATCATTAAGAAAAAAAATAAATTAAAGTCAAAATAGATCTTTGGAATCTTGAGTTTTCGATTTCACATCATTTCTATGAATTATTGTTTAGTTTCGTAGTATGTTCTATTCCTCAAAACCTTCCACCACACCCATGAAATTAAATTTATTAATAATTGTATTTCACTGCTAAGTTCTGAAAATTTTGTTACTTATGAGGAAATGGTAAAGGAGCTGGTATAAAAGCTTAATATCATTATTTGCAGTGAGTGAAAATGAAATAGCTGTATTTATAGAAAATCATGCCCGTTAAATTTTCATTTTTATATTCCATGGATTTTTTTTAATTAACGTGTAATATTGTCTTAAAAAAAAGTTTAAAATCATTTTTTCGGGAATGTTTTTTACTTAAGCCTATGTACGCTGCTGGAATGTTTTTTTTTTTTTTTTTACTTAAGTCTAGTATGCTGCTAATGCAAAATGAAAAATTCTTTAGTTCTCCAGTATATACGCTGACCGATGGGTGAAATTGAAAATTTTAGCATTATTCTCCACTCTTTTTCCTAAACTTCCGGGACTACACTTTGTGGCGTTTTTACATCAGGATTTAACGTAGCACCGCATGTAGTTTCATATTTTTTTTTTTTAGCAAAGTATTTTATGTAATTTACTATATTTACTTTTATTTCACTTTTGTATTTAGTTTAATAAGCTTTTTTCACTATTTCAATGATTTGAAAACTCCTCAAAAAACCAGTAAAAATTTTCATGAGTGCCTCAACTGCACGCTTAGATCTCTGCCGCCGCCGATCCTACATCAATGTATTTTGTGTTTTAGAAACTCAGACTATTTAAAAAAAAACGTAAAAATGTTTACTTACCAAAACCAATATTTATTCCGTTAGAATGGTGTCATATATGATTTACCAATTTTGGAGGATAATTTTTATTAAAATAATTTTATTTGCATCGTAGAAGATGTATTTTGTTATGTTTTGATAAAATATTTTGCTGTGTAATTTAAAATCTTCATAAAAAAGTAATCTTTTTAAAATATGTTCAAAACTACCATTCTCACCGAACATATTCATGAAAATCAGTCAAAGATTCCAACATAAAAAACAAATCCATTGGAAAGTTAATCTTCAAATAAGAGTTACTGAAGTTTTAATGTGCTTTTAGAACAACTATGTCAATAATAAAGGCAACGGAAACGGCTTTCTTACACGAATAGGGTTGTTATCTCTGAGAAATACAGGTTATCGGAGGCACCGGATACTGTGCATCGAAAAATATGCAATGGCTTTTTACCCATTTCCTTCGAGGAAAATATTTGAAATATTTGGATTGAAATTTGAATTTAGTTTTGTTTGAATGTTTTTTAAAGTTAAGGGAACTACACACCATGAAGTAAGTCGTTTGTGAACACGTATATTTACACATATTCATATTGATTCTAGGCACCCAAAATTTATTTTGTAATTGGTAAAAATTCACATGCATATATTTGTCCGCTAGTTTTCGCAAGCATTTTAGTGTGTCTTGTTGGAAACCGCGGAAACTTTTCGTATCGCATCAGTACAGTATAGCGTTGGAGGCTTTATGTGAAAACGATTCATGCCGAAAAAATTCTTTTTTCATTGCTCTGAGAGTATTATCTTAAGCACTTTTTTACTATTTTTCTCCTTCTTTTTTATCAGTGTATGCATATGTTTCCGACATCCTCAACAGAAAGATGCAACAGCCTCAATTTAAATAAATATCCATCCACTTCTTTAAACCAAAAAACAAGGAACGAATATTTCTTGTCAAGACAAGTGCGCCTAGTTCGGCTGGAAGAAAAACAGTAGTATATAAGTTCAATAAAATATACCGCTCCACTGAGTTGGTGATGCTTGTGTTCAAATCCAATATTTAGTTCAGTGATTTTGCAGAGTGGAGACAGCTCTTCAGCGTCATCAGAGATCAAAGTGATGGGTATGTCGTGGCAAAAGTAGGCAGGTATAGTTTAGGAATCGCCTGGAATGGAAGCCATTCGGTTATCCTCATGAGCGGTAAGTTGGTTGGCCGCTTGTCTTTTGACGCGCATACGAATCCATCAAAATGATGCTGACATTTGGACATGACAGTCACAATTTAGATCATCGGACAATATAAGATGATACGTTGCTGATTTACAGAAAATCAGTCTTGGACCCTTCTTGGTGATGTTATTTATGTAGTTTATCAAAATGTCAGTAATTGTCAGCAAATGTACATCAGCTAATATATGCACAGATACGTAATGGGGTGATATTACAAACATTAATAGGTGTACGAGATGGACTGGAGTATCTGCTTGATCAGTCCGTTCTTTTTATGAGAATATCTTGCAGTTGAGTGGTCTATATTGTTTCAAAAATACATAGGTACCTACACATTTGATTTCTTAAAAGTCTTTTCCGTCATCACATCGACAATTTTTAAAGTTGTTTCCATTCATGTAGATAAAAAAAAAAAAAAAAAAAAATTATAAAATTTTTAAATTTTTCATAGGATTGGTTTCATCAGAAAATTTTTTAATTTCTTAGGACCAAAAATAACTGTAAATATTATTTACATATTTTTAGCATTTTTGAAAGTCTTATTTTTCGAAAAAAATGTATCCATTATTTTTTATTTAATTAATCATATAGGCGTATTTGGTTATTAATGGCACCTTCAATAGAACCATTTTTTTTATTTTATCTTTTTCGACAACGTTTCAACTGATTTTGATCAATTTTTGTATGGAGAATATTTTAAAAAGTCTACAAACAAAAAAAAAAGAAAAAGATTTAAAAAAGATTTATATATAAAATAAGTTTCTCAAAAACCACTCCGTCTATTTTTAAAATTTTTTCTCACAAATAATAAAATTGGTTAAAGAAATTCAATATTGCCCGTACATTGTATTAGTGGCAAAACATTTTCAATCAAATTTCTAATATGTTGATCTGTAACATTTTGTCAGTTTAAACTGTAAGTTCCATTCATGTATATTGTGTATGTGTAATAAGATGGAATATTGTTCATTTTTGTATAGGTACTTAACTTAAATAACACATTTTTGGCAGGTGACATAAAATATAGGCTCCTATTACTTATTTATTTCTATTTTTTTTTTTAATAGGTTTTTAATATTCAGGCTTTAACCGCAGTGTGATCGTTCCGTGCAACGCAGCATTTTATTGAATCTATTAACTACCTACTTATAGAACAAAATATGCTTATGTCTTTAATTGATTCAAATATCGAGTTAGTTTTTTTCCTTGAAATCCACACTAAAATCACAGATCCAAGCTTGTTTTATAAATTCATAAATCACAAAACAAATTTAAATTTTTGTGGTTCGACTTTTTTTTTAAGATCTGATGTCTCCCCTAACATAAACGGTGCTATATAAACCTAATTTAAAAATAACCATTACATTCAAAAAAGTCATAATAATTTTATATAACTGACTAAAATTTATTGAATTAATTATACTTTTGCGCAATTATCGCACTTAGTTAATTCTGAGTATCCGTAACAGTAATAAATAATATACTTAATGTTCAACGAACGAACGTATGTAATTGAATAAAAAAAAAAAAAGAAAAAAAACATTTCATGTAGCAATCCAAAAACATACGGACCCCACCTTCTTAGCTCAAACACATTTGAAGGCCATGCTTGCTTAAACCACAATGACGAGAACATCATTCGATGTTGCTTTATAAGAAAGAAAACCTCTTCGCACCACAAACACACTCAGACAAGTTCGAAGTTAGTATTGAACTAAGGAGCTTTTTGTCTTCCATCATAGAAAATACTATTCTTCCTCATAATCTCTATCTCACTCTCTCTCTCTATTTATCAGTCTGTCTCTTGAATGGAGCATGTGACTGAAAAATAAACAGAGACTTTTTACGCTCTTGGTTTGATCTAGTTTTAAAGCTTTGCTTCCTCCTCTCTGTTTACATGCGATCTTGCTCCAGTTCATCATTTTCATTCGTAGCTCTTTTATGACTCATTCGTTAAGAGAACCATTATGAGAAACTATTTTTAAGCCAAGATTCAAAACCACATGGTAAATGGCAAGATCAAGCAAGAAAAATGTCTCTCTCTCTCTCTCTAATTTCAATCGACAATCTCTCTCGTGCATTTCAAAGTTGGGTGTGTTTGTATGCGCGTGCCTTGCCACGAACTCGTGGGCTGTGTACGTCCATCCGCTGCCGCTCAGAAGCAGCAGCAGCTCTCGCACTTTTCAATGAACCAAAACCAACGATGGAGCGATCTTCTACGATGCGATGACGCGGTGGCAGCGGCGGCGCAGCACAACGATGTTGTGTGCTTGGATGCTTAGTGATCTGGTGCTACTCTTGTTGTGTTTTTGTTCTGCTTTTATTTTGTTGTTTTTCTTTGCCATGCACTTTATTGTAACAGTTTTATACAGTTTCTTATTCCTCCTCGCTTCTTTCTGCCGCCATCGACCAACTGATCGAGGCTGAAGCTGAAGTTGAAGCCGAGGCATGTCTTTTTGAACTGCCCGCAACTTTGGGTATGCTAAAAAGTTACGATCGTTTTCAGTTCAGTACCTTAACTCGAACTTGTAGCAGACGACACAGTGTACGGATAACGGTGCACATGATGCCTTAAAGTGTTTCATTCGAGCCTTCTTTCGTCTTCCATCATTGAGCACATTGAGCGCAACGCTGCTCAGCGTCTCCATCTATCGGAAGAGTCTATTTGCCCGTTTGGCCGTGTTTTTTTTTGTATTCAATTGCGATTTGATTATTGGAGCGGTTATCATCATCGCGCTTGTCAACGCGTGTGCAAGTAGCGCGCAGGATCAAAACAGAAAATCAGGTCAAACGTTTCGTTTCGTTTTGTTTTTTTTTTATTTTATTTTTTTTATTTGTTGTTACTTTTTCCTGAAACAGGAAACGTTTCTTGTTTCCGGTGAGTGTTTTGTGTGAACTAATAACCATAACAGGAAAAGGATAATTATTTTTCTCCCGCTTTTTCCTTTTCCTTGTTTCGACAAAATGATATAAGGATTAAAGAAAAATATCCCTGTTTAATCGAACGTGTCTTTCTTACCACAACATTTTCAAACTGCCAATTCAAAATATTTATTAAATTGTTTTTATCGTGTTTTATTTATTTAATAAATGTAGTTTTCGTTGTGATAATTGCTGGCAAATGAATCACACAAATTGCCACTAAATATAATGTCGTTGTGTGGAATTTAATTATCTGTTTATATACCTACGTGATGAAAATAAATTAACAAGATTAAAATGAAATCGAAATAAGAAAAAAATAAGAAAAAATGCGAGGTACATAAAAATTCATGTGAATGAAAGTGAAAAATAAAAAAAAAAGAGAAATTAATTTTGTAAATAATGTTTAATGCTGATTAAGTTGGACAGCTAAAAAAAAATAGTAACAAAAACCTTAAAGGATATCATTGGCGAATTCAAATTGTTGGCTCACACACAGCTGATCACATCATCACGGAAAAAGTAAGTATTTTTTTTTTGTTGGCAATCAGTTCCGATTTTCCGTCGGAAGTTTTTTGATTTGATATTCATTTTATGTCGGGTGTTACCGTTAACGTGAAAAAAATTATTCAAAGCATTATATTTTTTCCATTGAACGAAGAACTAAGCGATGAACTTATTTATTGTAATGGCTTGGAGTTTAAGCCAAAATTAAATAAAAGCAAATTGAAATTCATTGTTTAAAATAACAAAAACATAATTTTTACTTGTGAATTTTTCATATAAAAAAAATATATATGAATCCCCCAAGAAGAAAGATATAGTTAATTAAATTATTGTAGAAGCTTATTTTTTTTAAATAGCTTTAAGTTCAAACAAAATGATTAAGAATTATTGAATCTTATAGTTAACATTAGAAAAATCTTTGTAAGACCAATTGAACAAAACAAAAAGCTGGACATTGGCGGTTCAAGTATAAGATCACAGGAAAAAAAATTTAATTTTGAATAAATTTATATTTTTGAAATATGAATATATGTATATTTAAAGTTTTAAATGTAATCAGGCAATTAGATAAATTAGTTTTTATAATTTGCAATAGAAATCTTATATTTGTTAAGTTAAAAGCACTTAGAAAATTAAATAATTAATTTAAAAACATAAATGTCGAACAACAACATATATAATAAAATATAAATATAATCAGAGCAGTTGAAGATTTCTTGTTTCGGAAGTGAATATTTTAAAAATATTTCTTTGTGGCGTCAACTTCGTCTGCAATATTGTTTTAAGAATTTTTTAACCCTAATTACTATAAAGTGATAAAGTGATAATATACCCAAACATTTATAAACAATAAATTAAATTAAGCGTTAACCGTCCCATTTCAGATTTATTAATAAATCATGCATCTTAATTGGTTTATTTTATGGCGTTGTTTTGCCAATTTAGTTTAAAGGTTTATTTATAACGTTCATTTTTTCTGTTTTTATTAATATCTACCCAGCAATATAATTATATGCTCATAACCACTACTAATTAAATCCAACAATTTTAAATAAAATTAATAAGTTCTGAGTTCCCATCGTAGGAGTCTTTAACTATACCTACTGAAAATATTTTCTTTAGGTATGTACATATATTTTATACCTAAATTTTTTTTGTTATTTTATTGTATAATTTTGATTCAGATATTATATCAAATGGTACTCGCGATACGTTAAAAACAAATGGATAACAATCAATATTTACTATTAGAATACTATACGTGTTTGTATACTTTACTTATGCCAATGCTAACGATACAGAATATATCTTTTTGACATTTTTAACATATATTATAACATACATACATATGTACGCCGCACATACACCACATATTTTCAAATAAAAGGTTTGGGAAAAATAATTACCAAACCAATGAGAGAAATTAAAAAATGTAAAAATATAAAATGTAATTTAAATACTGAGTGGAGTTAGAGAAACATAAACTATTAAAAATTATGACTGATATAACGAATAAAAAAAAAAAAAGAAATAACATAGAATAATAAATTTTTTTAACTGTTTGCAGCCTTAAGCCTAAAGCAACCTGTACCTTTGTTCTGAAATTATCGCATAGATGAAAATCGTCGAACAACTTTGAAAATTAGAAAGCAAACTTATAAGATTTGTTTATATTTTCGCAGTATAAACCGATTTTGTTTAGAAAAAAATTTAAACATATCAATTATTTGGTTGAAAGGAATTGAATCAAAACAAATATTATAAGAAATTTTTGTTATGTATTTAAGCTTTATTTTTGAATCAAAATATTAATTTGGATGTACATATTTAAAAAAAGTCATTTGTTTAATTAGTGGAAACTGGAGAACATTAAAATTTTGTTATTAGTAATTTCTTAGCTTATATCATTAAGGATTTCATCTCAATAAATGGTATGTATTACTTCTCATCGCAAATTCTATAACATTTTAATTCATTCAATTCCATTAAGTGATTCACTTATACAAATACAGGTTTTAAATGATGAGATTTTGTGATAGCTATATATCTACGTATTTTCCATTTTAGGTCAACATTTGTGTTTTTAATTTAGCTTTAAAAACCATCAGTTTTAATTTTTAAAATTCATTCATTCGATACTTTCACGAAATTAAGCTCTTTTAAATTTAAAAGTAAGTAAAACAAAGTTAAAAGGTTAGATTGGGTGTTTTATATCGATTTAAAATTTGGTATTAAATTTAGATGCGAATAGTACCTATATTCGCATCTTAATTAAGGTCTATTATATGACAAATTGAATTAACGAAATATTGGTATTTAAACTGGATCCTCATTTAAAACAATATAATTTTTGTATTTATGTAATGATAAGTAGAAAATTGGAAATTAATTAAAAAATCGTCTTATTATTTATGTATGTATTAATTTTAAAAGCACCCAAAAGTTACTGAGCTATCTAGAATCAGTGTAATAAAATATATTATATATATCTCCTCCAATTTTACTGAAGAGAATAATACAAATATGAATAATTATAGGATTATTATTAGGATTAATGTTTTTTATGTTTCCAAATTATAGATTAAAGTTTGCTATCGAAATATTTTTTTTATCAAAAATGGGTGAATTTCATCCTTGAATCTCTTTGTCATTGGATTTAAAAAAAAAATGTCTAACTACTATTATATACAGGCCATATTAAATAGATTCAAGTTAATAACTAAAAATATTTGCTGGTATTCCCAATTACTTATATTTATCTCCTACTCTATTTGTCTTAATTTATTTTATTTATAAATCTTTTTTTTAAATATTTTTTTTCAATTTTAAAACAAACAAAACAAATCAACACCTTTAACATAAATGGGACGTATTCATACCCGATTGTTAAAGTAAAGCTTAAGAGCAAATGGATAAATGAATGTAGCACATATTCATAACAAAATTAACCATCTGTATCGGTTTTTACTAAAATATTGATTGATTTATTATTATTAAAATAATAAAATAACACATCATAAAAATTTAAACAATCTCAAAAGATTCATTTAAACTACCTATTAACTTAGCAACAGTTTAAAAATGTCTATGGATTGGTCCAATATTGCTTATTTTAAATTTAATAAAAACTTTACAAATCAAATTCATTTTTGAATGGATTATGTACTTTGGTGATGTTGCAATTAATTTTTCATTTTTATTATACTGGGGATTTTAACTTCACGCGTCTGTACAAGAAAAAACTGTAAAATAGAGCTATTGATTGAGTTTTCTTCCTATTTCGACGTACATATGTCACTTTGATATTAATTGACGATAGGAACCTTTTGAGTAGGTCTTCTTAAATAAGTATGGACTTTTAAATCACAAAAAAAAAAAAAAAAAACTAAAATTTACAGTGGAATTTAGAAATTCAAGAAAAATAACAAAGCCAAATACTTCACCCTTCGCTCCACATGCTTTAAATTAAACAATATTTTCTAATTATATTTATCTGACTTTTCACAACCAAAAATTTGGCTGGTTTAATAAAATACAAAATAAGAAACAAAAGTTAAGGTTCTTAAGTTATCCACCTAAAATGACGACATTTGACGAACTAAACCTTAAAAATCATTTCAATGCGTCTGATGTATAAAATTGATGTACACTGATTGTGATCAAAACTATGATAACAAAAAATATATGACAAACTTATGTGTTGCAGCTTAAAAACATCTGCCTACTACAGATTACAAATTATTTATTTCCAAACATACAAAATTTTAAATTGTCAAATTTCAACAAATCAATGTTCCATCTTTTACAATCCATAGTTTTATAGAAATAGCTAGACACAAATTTATCATTATCTAATTACGCAAAAATAATCATTCTATTTTTTATATTTAGAGCTTTTTTATAAAATCTGTTAGAAGTTTTGGACGACACATTCAAGTTATCTTGCGTACCTGTGTTACAGAAGAAATATACGTTTTTTTTAACATGATTTTAATTTATATCTTAATACATACATGCACTGCATAAAGGTACTTGTAAGCAACAGTGTATAAATTGCTTAATAAACAATTACATTATGCAAAAGATTACCCTTATAACTTGTCTTTAATAAATAAAAAATTAAATTTTTCAACACTTTTGTAATAGCACCTAACTTCAACTTTCCACTTCTTTAAATGAAACCATAAATGATATCTAATTATTTTTTTTAATTACAAAGGCTTACAAATTTCAATAATATATTCTGGTATAAGCTAAGAAAAACAAATTTTTATTACTGGGTGTGTTTCAATGTGGTGTTGCCGGATATTTTTTATAAGGTCTGCACTTGTGTACGTAGTACAACAACAACAACAAAAAAATAATAAAAATTTGCTGCGGTTTTGCATTATTGCAGACAATAACTTAATATGTATTTGATTTACTTGATGAATCTGATATAATTAATTGGGAGGACATAAAAAAACAAACAAAATAATTTGGGTTTAATAAATCAAAGAAAAAAACCAACTAACAGGTTAGAACAATATTAATGTATCATATGCAATTAAACCAAGATCAGATTATAATAAATTCGTATAGTCGATTGTTCATCTTGTTTAACTGACTAGATTGACAGGAAGTCGTTGAAATACCTGACAATTTGTTAGGTTTAAGTTGTTGTTTTTTAATTGAGTGATAAAATATACTCTTTATATTATAGGACGTGCATCTATGTCAAACAGTCAAGAGAATAATCCTTTTCTTTAATAGAAATTTCAATTATTTTTAAAATCATATTATTTATTTTAATATTTATAATCAAATCAACTTCATGACTTGCAGTTGTTTTGGTCGTTTCTGAATCACACCTTTTAGTTCCGTTCAAAATCTTTGTAAAATCCCATACATCATTTTATTACATAATGTAAAAGTTGATGAAAGCTTTATTTATATTTGGCTTTTATAGTAAATCATTATTACTATAACAAGACTTAACTGTATTTCTAATGATTTCTTTGTTTTGGGAAAAGTATGAACTGAAATATTAATTAAAATCATTTGCAACTGTTTCTTGCCCATCATAACATTATAATAGTTTGTTATCTCCTTTACCTTAATGGGTGTTTTAATGCTCCGTTTTGCTTTATAATTTGCTAAAATTTCACTTTATAATAATTCAAAAATCAATTTTATGGTAGGTTTTTATACCGATGATGAATATTAAGACCTATAGGCGTTGTAAATAGGCTAAGTAAATTTTGTTATAGGTTTATATCATGTAAGTTCGAAAATAGGCTAATAACTTGCAGATGATAATCATCATAAAAAAATGAAAGAGGCTTTCAATATATACAAATATGATCTTGTGGTAAAAAAAAATAGCAGTAGGCTTTTTAAAAAGACCTGAGGCTATTTAGCTAAAGTCTAAGTAATTGTTACTTTTTTTCGATTTTGCGTAATTTGCAAATGGATTTTGCAATTCAATTTTAATTACAGACCTTTTATGAAAGTAATTTCATAAACCGTTTTTACGGTTTTGGGTTAATTATGATCCAATTAAATGGGTGAATTTTTACGTAGATCTTTAAGATATTGACAAGTTCCCCATTATCAATATTTATTTCAATGTTAAATGAATAAAAATTAAATTCTTTGTAGCATGAGACAAACTATATTAGAAAAAATAATAAGAAATCTAGTTCTATTAGAATGCTTTAATTGTTAAAAAATAATTTTAAAAAGTAATTAATCAAATTAAAGAAAAAGTTTAATTTTGTACAATTTTTGAATTAACTTTTCCAAAAGTCGAATAATTTCAATCAAAAATACCTGTAGTAGAAAAACATTGATTTCGAATATAAGATAAAAATAGCTTTAATTTCGAACTGAACAAATAAATAAATAATAAAAATATAATTATGATTTTTCTTAAAAATACCTTTTGGTATAACATTTCTAAGTGTTTTTGATACTCTAGCGTTTAAATTTTTTTTAAATGAATGTTATCAAAATGTAATAGATTAGGTATATATATTTAAAGGAACTACAAAGAAAAATAAAATGTGGTGAGTTTTTATTATTTTCCATCAAAAAATTAAAAGATTTTGAACATGAACATGTCAAAATTTTTGGTACGAAGCTTAATAATGTTACCGTTTACGCACGGGGTATTAGTCGCAATAGTCAGAATAGTGGTAAGTTTTGCGTTAAAGCAGAAATTTAACCTGAATATACTTTATTTGAAATATATCAAAAATAAGGAATTTTATCAAAAGCGAATCCACTTTATTTTTTTTTTTATTTAAAAATCACATTTCTACTACGTATATAAGCTAAACATGGATAATTCTCGAGAAAAACTGTTTTACCGGCAAGAATTACATACATATACCTTTCATCGATAGTTTGTACGAAAACTTCATTTTGTTTCTGTGATGATGTCGCTAATGCCCGCTGTCGTTTTTTCAACCAACACAAAGAAAAACATATCTGTAGTGTTTTTGAAAGAATTATATAATTTATTTACAAACTTTTCCATTAAAACCTTTCTAATATTTGTATTGTATAATCGCACGTTTTGGTTTTCCATAAGAATTGGCCCTTTTTAATGTATTTAAGAATATCTCAAATACATTCAAAAGGGCTATAGTTAGCTATACAAAAATTATACTATACGTTGTGAGACCTGTCATTATTAAGTTCTAAAATTCCAAATATGAGAAGTTGTTTTTTCCATACAAATCGTATATAAAAACATGCTTAAAAATAGCTTTTAACGGAACGACCCTATTCCAGAAAAATTGGTGTTTCGTCCAGAAAATATCAATTGGACGCTATCAAATCGAAACAAAAGTAATAAGACACGAAAGAGTTGAAAATAGTCACTCCCAAAAATTATGATAAAACTGCAGAAGGCCGATGTTAATTGTTTTAGATCTATTTAAATTATAAGTAATCGTAAAAAATAGAAAAAATAAAAATAACGAACAACAAACAACAAACAACAAACAAATAAAATAATTCTTACATGAATTTATCAATTTGTAGTTGGAAATTTTGTGAAATTATATTCATTTCCTTAAAGTATTATTTTATTTTTATTTTTTTTTATTCCACAAATTTAAATGAATTTCAAAATATTTCAAACGTACATCCAAAAATTTATTAAAAAAATCTTCTTTCTATTTATTTTGCATTGATTTTTCATATTTATTATTATTTAATTTAAAAATATAATAAAGCTAGAAAATTAAATTAAATTAAAAAACTTACAATTTCCTTAAAAACAAAACAACAAAAAATACTCCGATACTGATGAAGTCTTTTTTTGTCAGAGAAAAACTTGTGGTTTTAATTTAATAAAAAAAAACATGCGGTATTATCTTTTATGCAGGGTCTTGTTTCATGCAATTCAAAACAAAATAACGATAGCCTTCTTTCAAAAAGAAGTCATTAACTCTGCCCCGCAGTACTCTTTATAATAAGAAAAATTCATTAATTACAGTATTTTACGGATATAAGAAACACTCATATAAGAAAAACTCGCTTATAAGAAACGCAACCTAAAACACCATGTCTTTTTCTTAAATTTCTCTCTGAAATTGAACGTATATAAGAAACTCGCATATAAGAAAAACACGTTTATAAGAAATACCTTTTAATGCACAATACAAATTTTCAAGAACAAAAAAGTACGCATATAAGAAACTAACTTCAGCTTTACTTTGATTGAAATAAAAATTTGTTTACACATACGCACCAATATGTTTCCACCTTTAATAACAACTTCCAGTTTTCCAATAAAAATGACAACGTCAGATTGACAAGAGCGTGAATACTCCATGGTCTATAAATTGTGACATTTTGATTTTATATTTGATTGTTTGTTTTTGTTTTCGTTTTCGTTTAAATTTCCTGTTTTGTTTTTATGTTGTGTGTTTAAAATGCTTAGAAAAAAAAAAACACGGTATCCGTAAAAATAAAACTAAAAATTTTAGAAGAAATAAAATCGGGGAAAACAAGAAAAGAGGTGGCAAAAAAATTTCAGATTTCTGAAAGCACATTGTGTAAAATTATAAAGAAGGCAAATGAAATTGAAGACAAAAAGTTTTTTTTTTTTTCTTAAATCCGTTGTTCTTTATAAGAAATTTGTTTTCTTATATCCGTGTTGCTTATATAAGAAATTTTCTTTCTTATATCCGTTGTTTGCATATAAGAAAAACTCGGATATAAGAAAGAAATGTCCGGGATTTTCAGACTTTCTTATAAGCGTGTTGTACTGTATAAAAAAGTTTGATAAATTTCTTTTGATATACATATTGGTACACAATATATTTTTTTCAAAATTCGGTATTTTTTTCTAAATATTTATTGTGAATCAATTTTTTTCTTAAATTCGCAATTTGCCGCGTTCCAGCTAAGTGCATGAAACATATAAACCGCTTATCCATACTATACCATAGACTTCAAATTTAAATTAAAAAAAAAAAAGAAGAAGACTCTAGTGTACCTATACAAAAGTAAACTATATCCCGCAGGAGTCCATCTACACGTTCATGATGCATATTATTACCATTAAAACTGTTCTTTATGAATAAAATTTTAATGTCAATAATTTGCAGTGAAAATTGCCTCAAAAATTTACCACTCTACATTACCCAGAAGAAGGAACAAAATATATATATGTATATAAGTACAAAAAAAAAGTACGCGCGCGTCAATTGCCTGTTTACTGAAGCAGCCGCCCACCCCCATGCCAGCGCTGAGCAGTGTTTGCCGCGCACTTCAGTGCCATGCAAATCGATTTAAAGAAAACTAAAACGAAGCTCCTATAAGCGTTGTTGGTCTTTTGGTCGTTGTCGTTCGTTTGGGACGTCTATCTACTTCTTTTTGTTTGTGCGGTGTATCCTCTTGGCCCGACCAACATCTCCAATGTTCGCATAGCCATAGTCTACTTCGACTGAACGATATTAAAATGTCTTTGGTCCCATTTCAATACCTAGTTTTTTGTCTTCTAGTTTTTCCTTTTTGCTCATTTTGGTGTAACATTTCCTTGTTGATCAACTGATCACCGCATGCTTCAAGTATATACATATATAGTGAGTCCAAATTGTGGCCGATAGCTGGTGCCACAATAAAGCGGACATAGAGTATACATATTGTGCTTGCTTGGAGTAATTTTGAAAGTCGTTCACATTCTTCCCTATTACAAGACGACCGACCGAGCGACGGACGGACTAACGGACGGACGGTTGGACGTCTCAACGATCACAATCGACGAATGTAACGTATCACTGAATATCTGTGGCAAGAAGATTCAATTAACCAAAAAATCTCGATCTCCATGTTGTAGTGACGTATTGTAGGAGATGCCACCAACCCAGAGCACACAATGCAGCGCATGCAAATTTTCCTCCTTACCTCACCCTTTTGTCTCCCGTTGAAATGATGTGCTCTGCCAAGGCGTACATTTTTATATCACAAACCAACAAACCAACAACGACGTCCTACAATATGCCACATACATAGCAGAAGGAGCAAAAAGTTTCCGCTTTGTGCTCGTCAAGATCCACTTGGGGAGTTTTAATGCGACGACGCCATCGCCATCGCCATTCCTAACAAGCAATTGTACCCATGCCACAAATGACTTCTAAGCAGTGGTAGCGCACATCACTAGCACGTGCTGAGACGAGCCGAACTGAGTATATGTCCCTTCCCGATTCCGATTCCGATGTGATGCATAAGCCTCGTCCAATGCAATCCGAGTGCATAATATGCCGTACTTATCCGCCGCCATTAGAGACACACCATTATTTGATAGAGCACGGTATGCACGCGTTCGCGTTCGCGTTCACTATCCGTATCATTATTATTATTGTGGCGTACTCGTTCGATGTAGACCAAATGAACAAATAAATAAGCATCAACATCAAATAGTGCACAGTGGTGCAATCTGTATGTCAGAAAGGGATTAAAAAATTAGAACCCTCTATTTTCAGTTTTATAAATTTTTTGGATCAATTATTACGGCCATATTATTCACTCGATTAAAACTTAAATCCGGGTGTAAATTTTACAAATTCAATGTAAATACGTCCGGATTTAATCTGGATGTATCGAGTGAATAATATGGCGGTTAGTTTCTGTAAATTACAGTTTCGATTTATGTAGAACTGTTTACCAATTTTAGAAATGAAGCCAAAAAATTTTCAAAAACTTATTTCGATGCAAAAAGTGTCAGACTTACAAAATAAAAAAAAAATATTTTTTTGGAAATTTTGTTAGACTTCTTAAGATTAACATCTTATTTATAATTAAGCTTAAAATTGGACTTATATGGTATTCAAAAATTACAACTCAACAATTTAAGTAGATCCATTGAAAAAATTAACTTACAAATTAACTAAAATTTATTCAAATATCGAAGAAAAAAGTTAAAAATGAAAAATTTAAAAAAGAAAAAGTTAAAAATAAAAAAGAGAAGTGCAGCAAAGACAATAGAAAACAAAAGCATACAGAATAAAGAACAGAAAATAAGTTATGTCATCGCGTAGTGCTCGAAGACATCCTTCTTAAAACTAATTATATTATCTGAGTTTCGTACATTACGTGGTAAAGAATTCCATAACTTCCCATAAAGTAATTTGCCATAAAGTACACGTACGTTTATATCCCATCTAAAAATGCAAAAGTGTGTTGTCAAAATAAAATTAACAAAAAAATAAATTTTAGTATGTCCAGTGTATCTTAATAAATTATTGCATAAAGGTTTTACCACGCTCTCATGTTGAGGAAAATTATTATTATTGTTGATTATCTTTTATATAAATTTTTAAAAATTGGATACAAAATTAAAAATACAACGTTAAATATAAAAAATCTTTAAAATTCAAAATTCAAAATTAATTTAATTTTTCCTCTCCTAAACCACTGTCCATCAGCGTGTTTGAGCAAATCACATATATATTCACAATCGGTTCGGAACATTGAGAGCAACGATGACGATGACGATCTTGCCGTTGATGATGTCAAAGAGAAGTGAGGTAAACAGGAATTGCAAATCTAAGGTGAGCTAGAAAAGTTTATAGGTTTATGTCTGTTGGGCGTTTGGTTTTTTCAATTGGCTTTTTATTTTCCTCACTGCTTTTAGCTTCAGCACTAAAAGTTTGTCGTCGTTGCAGTTAAAAAAAAAGTGTCTAGCTTGGGAGTTGGAAAGAGTGACTGCTTCGTCGTCGTCGTCGTAGAGTCGTTCGGTCATATCGCTTATTAAATTATATATTTGTATATACATGAATGTGTGTGCCCATATGTCAGTTTTGACATTGCTACAGGCGGCCGGCATTGTAGATTATATATAGTAACGGAGTTTGCATAGTGCACAAATATACGCACACTATTAATGACTGCTGATGGTTATTCTAAAATCATTTTGCAATAAATCAAAATGTCCAGCGGCGGTGGCGGCAGCGACGACGACTACTCTATAGAGCTTCAGGTTGGGCAGTAAGTGAACGCCTTGCACTGGATTTTAATTAAACACACATATCTGGCAATTTAAATAAAATCGAAAAACGAGTAAATGCTCAATGCTAGCGCATGAGGTATTTCGTCTTGTCTTATATGTGCATGACTTGCTTGTCCTTCTTTAAAGTGACACTATAAGCTAAAGTTAAATGAGTTTTCAATAGAAACAAAAATTATATTTATTATTCTTAATTTTAAACAAGTTCGTATATCAGCTCTTTCGTTTTATTTTTTGAAAAAGAATGAGACGAAAAACAAAGTCAATTCTAAAAAAAACAGAATGTTTATAGTAATAATATATTTATCAATAATAAATTTCATCCAATACATTCAAAATATCAGATGAGTTTGTCTACAAAGTTTCAGCATCAGCTCTTTTGTTTTGTAGTAAGATATCTTTGGTGCGCTTGAATCTTTATACTTTTATGAGAAAGTAATGGTGCCAAAAAGGGTCAAAATCCCAAAATTCTTCCACGTAATAGCTTCACATGTATAGGTCTCCTGGTTTCGCATCGTTCATTATCTAAAACCAAATGGGTGTTGCTCCATATTGTGATGCATAAAGCCCCACTGCTTAATGCCTAGAAATCAAAATCTGCTTGTCAAATCTCTCCTCAATTAATTTAGTAAATATTACAGGATATTAAAATATACTGTCAGAGAAAGAACATTAATAAAAAACTAAAAAAAAAGTCAGGTTAAATGACTGCAAAATAACAACCGCTGAAACGATGACATACAATTTTTTTCAGTATTGTATAAATGCCTTCAAATTGATTTCAAAATGTAAATCTTCTCAATTGTATTTTTTAATAAATGAATCTTTTTGTTTTGCCATATTTTTTTGTAAATAAAACAGCTGATATCTAAAATATCCTTGCACTTTTTATAATTACTATTGCGACACATTTTATGCAACTCAGTCTTATAACGATGGCTGGATTTAAATCACCTCAATCAAAATCCAGCAAAAGAAATAGAAACGGTTACTCTCCATGATGCGACCAGCGCTAATAACCAGCGGAAGAGCATCACGTAATTCCCTGTACCTTCGGAAAAAAAAATGTAATTGAGCCACAGGAAAACCACAATATGTTAGTCTTCAGAGTTAACATGATTACAAATTTTCAATCTGCCCAAGTACCTACACTACATACATTATTTTTTTTTTCATGTACTTTCATTCACATGCACATAATATATGGATCTCCATAAAAGCGGATCAACGCATTTAGCCAAAGCAGTCTTTTACGTTAGCGTAACGCTAAAAACGATGCGGCGGCATATGGAGCACTTTCACTTTATTTTGCGGTATTTCATCTCCTTCTCTAATTCCTTCCAGTCAATCTATAGATATATACAATACACATGTATGTGGATGGATAAAATCTATAATCTTGTTTCAGCCAACAACTTCTGTGAGTGTGTGTATCTGAGTTGTATATATTGTGTATGTTGTGTGCTTGCAATAATAAATCCAAAATTAATTTATCAGCTCAATGAATCATTGTGCCTCTAAACCTGATCCAAACGGATGTGCAAGGAGACGATGGTATTTGCTAGGGAATACCATGGCTGACATGATGGCTGTAATTAGTTTTGGGGAATTTTCAACTCATTATCTACACTTAAGACCAACAAAACGCATTAAAGAAAAAATCTTTACAAACTCCAGTGCCTAGCGTTTGAAAAATGCTGTGTGCTTGGGCATTTTGTCTAAAGTAGCCTCTTACCGCAATAAATGTATGTGGTTATCTGGATTATATGAAGGTGATTCTCTTTGCGTGACTGATTGATTGGCTAACACACGCACACTTAAAATTCAAAAATCCGAACAAGTGCGTAACTGACCCCGTTTCGGCATATTGGCATAGAAGACGAAAGTCTCCTAACAAAATAATCTGAGCCAATTATCTCTTCGTTTTTTTTTTTGCTTTTTTTTTTTTTCATTTCCAACAACAAGGTGCGAAACACCCTAAAATAAAAAGAAAACACTTAAACTGGAGCAAAAATTTGTTATTTGATGAAAGCACTGCTTCCATTATGAATTGACATCTAAATTATTTCAAGATGAATTTGTACTTTCGAACCACACTGTAATACAATTTCGTTGTTATATTGTCGGCTTCTTTTCCAATGCCCGTAATGGCTTCAATAGATGACCATTTTTGGCCTCCGGCAGTAGCACATTGTACCTTATACAAAAAAAAACTTGCGTAAGAGAAGATTTTCTTAGCTTATTGGGCACTTTAGTTTTTTTTGCTTTTTTTTGTTTCTTGTATAAATATATTTTTTGATGCCACCATATATTAAAAGAGGAAACAAATCATAAAGAAAAATATTAGCCCTCCAAATTGTCGAAATTATTTCTTTCGTGATGAACCACATTTATTACAATTTAATTTTTTTTTTTTGCTTCCATATGTCGATTACGGGGTGTTTGGATGTGTAATTGGAGCAATATTTTTTTGAAAGCACATCACTGATGATGAGGACAGGTTTTTCAAACAACTTCAAAAAATGGAAATAGGCAATAGATTAGCGATCATAGAGCTTCTCCCTGAATCAACAAAATTATCGACAGAAAGTCAACAATAATTGGCATTGTAAGGGAATTTGACGTATAAAGCATTGAAATAAGTGGCAGTGAATGTGTATTAATGACCTTGAAGTAATAATTTAAATTTAAACATTTTAAGAGCTCCTTGAAGATGACAAAATAATTTGGTCAATAGTTTACTTAGTGAACAAAATTTGATTAAGCCAGTCAATGAAATTATTTGGAATATCACCGGTTTGGAAGAAAACCAATACAAGTTAACAAAATATATTTTTGAAGAGCTCTGTGAGTCCCAAAGAAGAAGATCGAAAGTGTATTTCCAGCTTATAGTATTTTTTAACAATTTCATTAGAGATGTGACAGTAATTTATTTTAAATGACGTTCTGACAGTTGTAAAATTTATGCCCGGTAAGTTGTTTGTCTATTTTGAAAAATTTTGAAAAAATAGGATGTATAAGTATATAAGTTCAGAAAAATGAGATCTCAGAGATTTCATTCAGTCAAAAAGTGAACAAGCGAATAGATTATCCAAAAATATTTTCCATAGAATTGACAGCAAAGTTGAGAAATTTTGCTGAGGAATCCTGTTCAAGTAATTGAAATTGCTAAGATCTCCGAGATCTCGTTTTCCTGAAATTGGCAGGTTTTATTGGGCGTACAAACACACATATTATAATTTTGTCATTTTAAATAGATAATATTGAAAGGCTATTATATTATGTTTGACTAAACTTTTAAAAGTCGCCTTCAACTAAATTGTCCATATATCTTCATTCTTATTTGAACTTAACTTATCTATTAACTTAAATGAGTTCCTTAATTGTTATTAAAAATTTCACCATCTTAAAAGCCCTTTTGATATTTATCGAAAGGTTTAATTTCAGCACTGAAGTTATTTGTGTTGAAAGGTTTCATACAATTCGAAAAGAAGTAAAGGCAAATTTATAAATAATAATTATACAGTAGATCTATACTCAAAAAGCCTATAAGAGGCTCCATTTAGAAAACTTTCTATATGATTTTTTTTACTGATAATGAAATAATGGATTATGTTCATAACAACAAGTAAATGTAAATTTTTAAAAGAAATTATTTTAAGTACCTCAATGTGTCCATATTTTTTTTATATTCAAGAGGGTTTATTGATTTTTCATTTCATATTTTTCAACTCGTTATAGTTTTTATTTTTAATCGATTCTAATAACATCTATTACGACAGTGTTTATAGGTTCATTGAAACCGAGAAAGTTTTTTTTTTTTTTTTTCTAAAGACGATCTTCGCATCATTCCATTACCAAACCATCATACCGTTACCAAGACCAACGACAGAAGAGTGAAACTGTCAGCATATCATAATGCAACAACTCTTGTTAGAGTTGTGGCAAAAGGCGCATCACTTAAATTGCACTTTTGCTTTTGGCGACAAAAACAAAACCAGAGTAACTTTAGCTATAGCCAGTTACACTGAGGGAAATAATGTTGTGAATAAAGAAATCATTTTTTAAGTTAAAACTTTCTTAAACTTGATGTTTGTATAAATTTTTTTATCAGGCACTAGATAAACCATTCCAAAGTATGTCTAACTTTGGATAACTGCCCAAGTCCAAAACCTTATTTATAATCATGTTCCATCGAGTGTCTAACTTAGACACTGAAATTGGTTGTCCGAACCTATTCTAAAGTGGGTACGTTCAATGAACAAATAATTGAAAAATAATCTTCAAATGAACGAAATGTTCATTGAACGTATCCAAATGCTCACGAAATTGACAGATTACAGGGATGTGAGTGAGTGTATGAGAACATTTGTAGGCCACTGTTGGAATGCGTTTATAAATAAGGAGATGTCAAACTATTTATTTAGGCAATGGCTAGCTGGAAAACTGTCCAAGAGTGTTCTAAGGAAATCTAATAAATACGACATATGTAAGTATGTTTTTATTTGCGGTAAATTTTTTGTATTTTTTGCGTTTTTAATATTTAGTCTTTGAAGTAAAAAAACTCTTTGCTATGAATTAAAACGCTCTTCAGCTAAAGATCAATATTAAGATTTTTTCTTGTTTAACTATACTTTTGCTTTTTAAGACATTGGCCAAAATATAGAGTACTCTGGGAGAGTAAAATTATTAAAAGATTTGACATATCATTGTTTTTTTTTAAGTGTATGTAGCTATGTATATAATCTAAAAAAAATTGAAAACCCGATCGATCATTGAATGAACGATGAAAATTTCTTTCACACATGAATGGATATTATAGTTTTCCCAACAACTCGACTCTACTATACCTTTACTCTCTGTGCTTTGGAAAATGTCTTGTTTCAAGCGTTCGCTCTAGTGCGTCTCAAAGGAAATGAGATATAAAAAAGTTAAGCAGAAGAAAAATACAAAAAAAACTTATAATAAATAACCAAACAGGAAGATCTGGAATTTCGCATCTTATGGATAGAGTATCTATTCGAGATACGATGCGAATGTGATGCGATGATTGCAAACTGTGTGCACACAAACCTGTAGCCTGTTTGTATATATATTGCTCTTCTCCCGGTCCCAGTGAGTGAGTGAGCGAGTGTAACAGTATTTGATGTGGGCCTCCAAGTAAATGCATTATATATGTACATACATATATATATAGCAGCACTTTTAAGTGATGGGAATTATCTTGGACACTTTTTGAATGAGCTGGTTGTTACACTTTCCGTCATGGAGATATTCGCAAATTACGGTTGCGGTTTTGTTTCACTTTTCCCAGCACAGCGCAGCGATGGACGTCTGCCTTTAGCATCGTATCGTCTTTTGCGGCACTATATACAACCACTGCCTATAGCTGTCTGGCTGACTGGATCTGGATGGCTTGGTTGAATTGACTTGACTTGAGTTGACTTGCGCGAAGAGTGTTTCTCGATCCCCTGCTGGTGGTGGTCAACCAAGTTTTAAAGTCCAATCCTCCACAGATGGTCGATCTAGCTTCTTTGCGCGCTGATGTAACACTCCAGATATGTATATAGCATTTCCAAGGAAATGTACTCTCGCTTTCAAATTCGATAATTTTCATTATGTGTGGCGGTGATAGAAACTGTCACGTAGCATAGCAGCTTGGCTGGTCTTCTTTCCCAAGACATCATTAGGAGATTTCACTTTTTAAACAATTGATTCAAGCGACCGACCGGTTGATATAATATACACGTACCGTACATACATTTATGTCGATCATATAGAAATATGATTGTAATATAAGATGATCGGTTCGATGACAAGTTTTATTCCTTGATTTCAATTTATTCTTCAAGAGTTAGCTAAAATAATTTGTTTTTCTTTTCAAGAAGTGCGTGTAGGTGTCCTTAACTTTGTATAGCTTATGAAGAAATTATTGAAATTTCGTTTAAGAAGCTGATCTTGTAGGATGTCGCTTAGTGCATTAATTTGAATACAGTTTGATCTTAATGCAACTCCATACCCGGAAGATGTTAATAAATGGAAATTAATGACTATAAGCTCCACTAATGTAATATATAATTGGATTGTCCATCCGGTAGTTAACCTATGGCTTCAGCATATAAACTTGCTGGTAGCGAATTCAAGTAGTCGTTGTTTCACTGACAACTTTCATTGGTTCTAATTTTTACTTCAATTGTGCTTTTGTTATAAGGACGGTTTTAATTTGCAAAGATGATATTTCAAGAGTGGCAAGCCATGAAATGTACTAAAAACGTACTAAATGTACTAAAAGTGTCCTGAATTTTTATTGGGCCTCTCTGCGACTTCTACGTTTGGTGGCTGCAGTATAAAACAACTGTGCATACAATCATTCGGTGACCTAGCCGCTCAGATATTCTTTCCCAAAAGTCTTCTACGTTAAATCGCAAGCTTTATATTTTTTTTTTTAAATTGGCAACTTACGCTAAAGAACCCATCTATCTATAGGAGCATATATTTCAAATAAAAAGCCCCCATTGATAAGTATAAACCTCCAAAATTGGTTGATTAAAAAATGTATATATTGAATCTTTAAATGATCATAAAGTTGAGTTGAGTTTTACTTAAGAAAATGTCATTAAAACACATTAAAACTGTCATGCCTGCTTTTCAAGCCTCACGTTTTCTAAACAAATAAACTAAAAATTTAGTAATTCAATTTGTCTAACAACAACGACAAAATGCTGAAGAAAAACCTCAACACCTACGCCCAAAACCGCCCTTAATCTCATTATATTGTTTGCTGTATACCTTAACATGATCAGCATATTTTTTTACCAAGATCGACTTAACTTTTAAAGCTTTGCCATACAAAGAAGGATGCGTCATATAATTTTCAATTGACATAAGATTACCCACAATTATTATAGAAGACTAAAACTTGACAAATCAAACTTCATAATCAGCTCCATCGAAGAACATATATAAGATCAATTGATTCAAGGCTGTCGGAAGCTACGGATTAAGACCCACTTCATTTTGATAGAGGCGAAACAATTCATCAACGCTGAACATGGACACGATTTGTATATAATACCTACACACCAAACACAATCGTGAGGAGCTATACTCCGGCCACATCAGACACCCAGGCAGCCTCTAATAAACCTATACAGCTCCAGCAGCACTCTGCAATCAAGCTAAGAAACAAATAAAAGGAATGCGGTAGTCTATAAATTACTTATGCCTAAAGTCTTCTTGTGATTAAAAAAAAACATAACACCTGCATCCATGGATGTGTATAATATAACACCTCGTATTTGCCAAAACATGATCCATGATCCATGTCTCGTCCCTCATCTCCCTAAACCAAAAGAGACATTTCGAGAAAGTTCAAGTTTACTACGATCGGACGAGTAAACATTACAAATTACGCGCGCGGCACGGCACGGCGGCGACGGCGGCCGGCGCGATTCGAACGCGAATGTGCTGTGCATTTGCTGCGCGATTTATGTTTGCCATACGGTAGCCCGTGATTTCTCCTAATTCGACATAGCTCATGTGCAACCGGGGCCAAACGGAGCTATGCTCTATTTGGTACGGTATTTCAAGCCATCGTAAACATTTACGACTGCTAATTTAGGAGTCATAATTATAAGAGCCATCGCAATGGTTTGCGATTGAGTTTAGACGAAGCAATAAAACGAGCAAACACGACTCCAGCTACTAACTTGTATACTCTGCTTGATCATTTTGATGATGATGATGATGATGATCACACTCGAGATAGATGGATATAAAAACATATTGGCCACAGGATCACCTTCGATGTAATAAAAATTGCTTCCAATTTGATATTTTAATAGGCAGTTTGTCAATCAAACGGAAGTTAAACACGCGCATGGCAAAACAAAAATACTTAATTAATTTGGTTTTCTTTGTCGGGTCGGGTGGATATACAGTGGTTCATATGGGGTATTTTTTCAGCATAAAAGTAAAGGGCACATAAAAGTTGCTCTTACAGATGGAGCTTGCGTTATAAGTCCAATTTGACTAATTCGTACATAGAAGATTTAACTTGATAAAAGTTAGAAAAATATATTTTCGACGATCTTCATTTATTCCTTAGATCAAATACAAATTGTTAAAAATTTATAATATAATTTTTATTTGTAAAGAATAAAAACATTCACCTTCCTCAACTTTTTTTTTTAATGAGTTTTATAAATAGGGTAAAAATCTTATAATTTTGTTTACTAATTTTCGTCAAACTTCTTAAATTTAATCAAACTCTCCACAATTGTTCAGAATTTCTGAGTTTAAGTTCACCTCTTCACACATCTTGAACCACTGTGCTTCTTGTCTCGTCATCAATTGTTGGCCAACAAAACCGCGAGAGGAAAATTCTTTGTCGTGATGACCCCAAAGGGTTTATCATTCCAAGATACTTTGGAAAAGGAGCATAAAGTTTCCGCATCGGATTCAATATTATAAATATAGGTATAGTATGGCCAAACAGAGATCTCCATTTGACCATCTGCGCAGAGTCAACTTTGAGTTGATGCTCGGGACAGACAAACTGGCAGATTCATGCGCGTGCATATGAAATGGATTTCGTCGACTTTATTAAAAGTGAATTAGGGAGGGACGAGCGACCAGCGGCTGGTGGGTGGTCCGTCCAAGTTCTAAGATCTTTCCTTCTCAGCTTTTGTTTGAATCTGCAAAGGTGATCTGCCGGTTAACAATAGAAAACCACGACGACGCGACGGACGATTTGACTGTACGAAATGAAGACAATGTCGAGAGGATTCAGTCTTGCACTCGTCTGTATATATATAGTTGGTTGGGTGGAGTGGCCTTCCCGAGTCGAAACCACCGCCATCAGAGAACCCCCTCTTTTGAGACGGAATGAATGAGTTATTGTAATAGACTGCCACCTCTATCTCTGTTAACCCTATCGCTGATGATGGAAACAAATAAAAGGAGATGAATGCGCGCTTCCAGTGTTATGACATCTTTCTTGCTTCATACTCTCGGCTCTGACGAAATAGTTTTTTTTTGTTTGTTTTCTATTTTATGATTCAAAGTCAGATATTAGACTAACGAACATGTAAATGTGGTAGTTAGACGTCTTTATATATCCATATAGGCAACTCTGGATTGTTCACGGTTGATAAGCGCGATATACACATGCAAATCATTTTTTTCTTACAGTTTGTGACTTTTTAATTGAAAAGAAGAAGAAGAAGGTAAAAAAAGAAATCCTTTGCCGAATACCATCATATCATCATTATTTGAGATATCGAATAACCGAAAAAGAATTGTAGCCATGGACGGTTGTAGGTAATGCTTACTTGATGAAGAAGAACTCGAGGATTCACAATCTAAAGCGGTTATTTATGAGTTGCAGTTTTTTTTTTTCAGAGACGTGCAAGGGAAATTTGATACTTTAAGTTTAAACGAACGTTTTTCTTCTTTGATTATTTTTTTATATTTTTAAGTAACTTTTGGATGCCCATCAGGATATATGTATGATGGGTTCATTGGAAATGTGTTAGCCGAGAAAATACTTTAATTGTAATGGCTCTGAAAATATTTTTTTTTTTTTCATAAATTGCTCATAGTATGTCATTATGAAAATTCTCACTTCCAAATTGGTAAACAAACAAGACTTATGGTTACGTTAAAAAATAAATTTTCAAATCTCTTATATCTAACATTATAAAAATTTCTTTATGCGAGATTTAAGTTCGTGGCCAATTTTACAGCTCGAAATAAGAGACAATTTCAATAGAATTTTAATGTATCTGAATTACATTCAGAAAATACAAAGAAATAAATACATTTTGAATTTTGAATGTGGCTCCAAACTCGATACTTTTCAACGTTTGCCAGCCAAACAATTTTAAAATTAATTCTGGAGTAACACAGGGTAGCCATTACGGTCCTGTGCTTTTTTTAATAAAGTCAAACCATCTGTGTTAAAGTTATGAAACTATCTCATTTATTCGAACAATGGATGTAACAATTTTTCAAAAATACTGGCAATTATAAAAAGTTGCATGTGTGTGCAATACACTAAGACCTGCTGAAATAAAGATATTTCCCAAATTAAAATGAAATATCATCCCCAGGCTGGCTGTTTTTTTTTTCTTTTTGAAATGGAAACAAAATCTGTGGTTTCTATTTACTATTATTCCAAAAACAAATTGTAATAAAATGCATCTGCGATTTCTAGGGATGATTTCGAAGATTTTTCGAGCTAGAGCATTGATGCTCCAACTGACCTACCCATCTAGATTATTCGAGATTTTCTTATTACTCCCATTTTTCTGTAAATTATTTTATAATTATTTAAAAACACGAACATAAAAATGATCCTTAACCGAAAGATTCTTTAACTACTGTCGTCTTCTCTAAAAAATTACAATTAATAACAAATGTCTCATTCTTTATATTTTATTTAAATTTTATTTATACGGATGGTCATAAATTATTAATTAACTTTTATTATAATTTGAAATTCAAGCGACTACAAGTTCTATTTTGTACACGTGATGAGTAAATATTTCTCGAACTTTTCATCTTAATATTAAACTAAACTGAATTAGAAATTAGACCAACCGTTTAAACTAGACATTATATTATACCAAATAATTTAAATACACGATATTGCTTACATATTTATTTATTATGATGGCTCAGTTTACTTTTATATCATCGCGCAACACCATTAATTATATTTATGTATAAACATTTCAATAAATTATACACTTATTCCTTTTAATTAAGCATATATTCGACAAAGGTACGACGTTCGATTGAATTGTTGAAGAAAAAAACTCATGCTGTCAATTTCCACAGCTATTAAGTGTTTTTTTTTTATTTTTATTTTTTTGAAGATTCGAATGACTTGCAACTATAATCTCTCTTCATATCTTTGAATAAAGCCGAGCCCTTGAATTTCCAGATATTGATTTTTGTTTTCATTTCATCAAACAATCCACACAGAAGACAAAAACCCATTTCATCTTTATTGTAAGATCTCAATTTGATTTTTTTTTTCTCCTTTGGATAAAGGCATCATCGTGCTAATAAAAATATCAAACTCAAGATGTACCAACAGACAATTGCTGCCACAATTATAAAAGAAGAAAAAAAATCACTCAATATAGACGTAGACTCAATCATACCGTTAATCACCCAATGCCGCACTCAGCCACAAGGCAACAACAACAAAAAAACGAAAAAAAATAAAATGAAATGTTTGTGGAAGACGCAGTCAATACTCATTTGCCTTCGGCATGATTTGCATAAGCTCAATGCGTAAAACATACTTCGACTTGTTTGTTTTTTTTTTTACTCAAGGCAATTAACAATTTCTAATTTGTAAATAAGAGATTTGCAATATTTTTCAAGACCAATTTTTTTAGTGACAGATATTCCTCTCTCATATAAAATAAAATAAATTATTCCCCCCACCACCTACACGTGACTTCAATGATGGTCGAGACGTGATTGGCCAACTCATCGCCTAATAGACCAATCTGGTCGATTCATCATCTCGTTAGCATTACACCTGTGCAAAAAACAAAATGTTTGCTTATAACAATCGTCTACACACATTATGCCTACAGTGTTGATATTCATACACAAACAAATAAAGTTCTACAGCATGCTTTGAACTCGAAATCGAAGCAAAGTCAGCAGAATTCCGACGAACGGCACGAAACTGCTTTACATGCCACAACATACGCCCAATGAAAATATTTTTCAGTTAGTAAATGATAATTATTAATCAAACCGTGACTTGTTTTTTAGTTGAATGTACTAACCTACCCGCCTGTAGCCCAATACACATGCACCCAATAGATACAACAGCAAAAAAAACCAGCCGCAGTGCAAATATCGTAGCAAAACAAAAGAGCTGAGCAACGAACTTGGTTTTAGCAAAATGTATAATAAACTCAGCATAAACGTTTTATTAACTCCACCGAGCATAACTCTACTTTGCAAATATAAAAAATTACACTTTTATAGATGATGTGAGATGAAAAAAGTGTGCGTTTGTATGCGCAAGTGCTGATTTAATTGGCGGATGCTAAATCAATTAACCAGTTCTCCTCCGAATAATGATTAATGAGATTATAGCAATACACATATAGTAATAGGGATATCAAGATAACTAACCGGATCTTTGAAAAAGAATTTAAATAAATATTATTTCGGTTATTAAACGATGAATTCGTGTAGTTCAAGAATATTTTATTTGCGCAGAACACACCTCCTCCGGTAGAAAAACAAAAAACGGTAGTTTTATGTGCCGCACTGGAATGATCGCTTTTAATGAACCTTTATCTTGGAGTTAGTAACAAGATTGTTTATCTTTTATTCCTTGCAAAACACACCTATTTTCATCGAATTATATACCTTCCAGCCTCAATGATCAGCTTCTGTTATTTATTCTTCAACAACGAATGAAAACTTTGTTTCGTTGATCTGGCTGAAGGCTATTTGATCCCTGGTTAACGTGGACTATACACAAAAAATAGAAGAGTTTAATAGTTAAGTTTTATTGACTTTTTTTTTGAACTTTAGTCTAATTAATATTGTAACAAGTTGAGCCAATAGCTTATTTTTTTACGGTGTATGAGTTTTGCGAAAAAGGTTCATTTTTTATATTTAATTCATTAATAAGATTATTTTTATTTTGTTTTGTTGTTTCTTACAAATAAAATAAGAAAACTGAGCTTAATTCGAAAGTTGAAATATTAATACCAATAACTGTTAAATAGTCAAAAAAATAATTTAAAGGCAACTTTTGTTTAAAAGAAACACAAAATTAAAAAAGAAAAAAATTGAATCCTGAATCTTCAATCAAAATTACTAATTATTCGCAAGACAGCCTTCTCCAAACTGCAAACTTTAAAAGAAGGATCTATACATTTAACTTTTGGCAGATCTAATCAAAATTATTACTTTATACAAAAAATTAAACTACGATCTTGGAAATGTAAAAGAAATAATGAAATGAAATGTAAAAAGAAAAAAATTCAACTGTCAATTCCTCGCAAGAGAAAGCTTTTTCAAAGGAATTGTCATTTCATGGCCTCAACTTAAGAATGTTAAGTATCATAACGGTACAGTAAGATTTAAATACAAAATAATTTCCAAATCATGGTCTCATTCTTATATTTGCATATACATATGTATTTTAGATCAATGAAAAATTTAAAATTTTCTATCAATTTCTACAAAGAGCGTATATCATCTGCCAACAAACATCCTTTAATTAACTTTTAGATAAATACAAAAATCTCACTTTCTATAAACTATCACAGCCAGTTTCTCCCGATCATGGTATTTTCGTTTCATGTTCATGAATGTGCACTGATTCTATACCAATAAAACCCGTTAAAAAAAAATTAAAAAAAGAAGAAAATTGCACAAATAATAACAAAGCATCACACAGCAGAGCACAAACACAGTCAGGCTAGCACCAGCTTCAGCTTCAGCTTCAGCGCCTGTTAAAATAGTGTGGCGGAAGAATTCACCGCACCAATTTCACCCAACAACAAAACGATACAAAACGCGCCATGCCAACCATAAGCAATCAGTTGCGGTTAAATCAATTGGAAGTCATTTGCAGCACCAAAGCATTTTTCACACTTGGCTGACTTTCAAATTACGACTAATCAACTGTATACACTTCTTTGGCTCTTCGCACGCCATCTATAAGGTGCTTATAATATTTGCGCCAATTTGGTGGGACCAGAGCAGAGTTTACAAACATTATAAGCTCTGTACATACACAATAAAATAAAATAAAACCCTGCCTAGCAACTTTAAGTCTCAATTGGGCCCACTGCGTTTGAGTTTGAAGGAATACCATCATCAGCACCAACGATTGCCTAATGAACCAATTTGCGTGCAGATTACGCTTGATGCGCCACATAGAGCTACATAGTACATTGCATAGCTAAAACACCCACACTGCACTGACTGTGGATCATTTCAAACGAGTTGCCAGTTTTTAATTGCCCATACTGATTGCGTATTCCACTCCAACATCCTCCATTTGTTGATGTCGAACTGTTTATTAACAAATTAGGTTCAAATGACATTCAATTTCATTTGCATTAAAACAATGCAATGAGGTTGTCAACATTACGAACGAGTCCTCCTCCTCCCCCTAGCAATTGCAGCGCGCCTCTCTCTCTCTCTCTCTTTCCCTCAGCTACTAAGAGCAACGCCACAGACGGCTTGTTCATCTTTTGAGTTTGTAAGCCAAGTTATCGAATTCGGCTGTAAATCACTTGCCTTTCATCTGGCGCAGGATGTGATATGTTCCTAGATGATGTGATAGTATCCCACGCTGAACATACAGACACATGGCCTGAAAGACTGTCATTGTTGTGCTCAATGTTGTGCAGAGGTGTCAATATGCCATCGCATGGAAGGTTTATATTGTTGTTTTCTTGAGCTGTCACATCATGATGCCAATGATGGTGGAGGTAAATAGTGGCGGATAAGATTTGGGGGCATATTATATCGTCTCTAAATCTAGTTGAAGTTGTAGTGAGAGCGCGCACGCCACTAGTTATTTAGGGCGCGGATGTCTATAATGAAAATTAGTTGAATTTAGTATAGATTTCTGAACGATGTATACGAGCGGTAGAATGTCAGTGTTGCGCCTAATTTCATATATTTGTCGCGTGGATAATTGATTCATCTATATGAATGGTTGATGTCCCATTATTGTGGATTGCACGATTTCGTAAGGTAGCTGGAATGTTGGGTTTTGTTGTTTTTTTTTATGTTTTTTTTTAAAGTGGGAGTCAACGTACCAGTCACATTGTAGGAAGTTTGGAATTAAAATAGAGGAATGCATTCTATCATGGTTTGTTATTGAATTTGAATTTTATTAATTTTTTATCTTGATTAAATTTTGACGAATCTGGAGTGTTAATTTTAAATTTTTATACAAATTTGAACAAAATTTAAAATTTAAAGATTTATTTGGTGATTTGTTCCTTAAGCCTCGGCGATGCATAATCACAATAATTATATTTCAGCTAACATTAAGGCCAGGGGCGAACATGCAATTTTTAGTATCGAAACATGTTTAGTTTCGATTTTGAGTCCTATAGGTTTAGGAAAAAAAATCATTTTTTTACACAAACGATGAGTTCAAGCAGCCAACACATTTAGTTATCAAACAGTTTACAAAAAAAAACATAATTTTGCCTCTTTAACCCATAATATCTAATGTAATGAAATTGACCCACATTGGGCGCCAGTTTCAGTCGTTTTTTACTATATTCAGATCATTTGTGGTAATTTCATTCATTATACTTATCACTCAGTCTTTTATTCTGATTTAAACTGAACCTGTTGCATTGAAATTTTAAATTTACTTCAATAACAACAAAACAAATTCATAACAAAAGCACCTATCGTTTTGAATCAAACATAATCCAAATGGAACCATGATTCCATTTTTTTCTTTTTTTATTTTATTTTTTCTTGATGATATTGCGCCTTCCTTCTGCAGTAGGAACTGTGTGTAAATGCCTGTAAAACACTGCTTTGTCCTGTTAAAAGCCACGTTAACAAGTTGTCGCTTGGCGCATCTCACCATCGCTTCTTTTCTATCGGTTCATTTTTTTTTGTTTCCTTATCCCAAACGCTAGTTCGGCGGGCCACGACCACGAAAGTTCTATCCTACTCTTGACTTAGGTACAACAGGGCTGATAAGCATCTGAACCCGTGTCTTGGATGAAAAAACAAAAGGACTGTCTTATGACGATGGTGTGGTGTTGTGTGGTGTGCTTTTTGAGCACAATGAAAAACCCTCTGCTATATACACACCTTGTTGTGTTCGATCGCAGCAAGGAGTCCCATCATCATCTTTAGTGGCTAAGTTCATCCCTTATGGCAGCCTCTGCTCTGATGGTACATTAATACTGTATTGTATAACTCTGGCATTTGCATATATGATCTGGAACACTATGGTGGAGATTATTAATAAACGGTTGCTACAGTTGTTTGCGCGCGCGTTGATATATCATTTATGACCTTATCACCCATCTTTGCCCGATATGGAGTACATTGTTGAGGCTATAGGCAGTCGAACTCGAAATCGGGAGACTTAGCGAGACATTAGGAAATCCAAGTGAAGCAGTTCCTCTTCGGCTTCAATGACGCGACATGTTGCAGAGAGCAACAAAAAAAAGTCCCCTTCAGAGCACTAGATCTTGGCAAGACGATAGTGTTAGATGACGTCCATATAGTTATTGGACGGCATCTGCACCTCCGCCGGTGGTTGCATTGGTCCCTCACGACGACATTATTTATTATTATTGCAGTCTTCCTTTTTTGTTGTTGTTGTTTCTTTTTTTTTGTTGTGTGCTGTCTCTTTTACTAACTGCCTGATGATGCTTGTGGCACAAAACTACTACACAGAAGAAAAAAAAAAAGTCGTTACAGGCTGAATGTAAAATGTGACCATTGCGCTATCCTGCCATTTTGTCTTAATGATACCAATTTGAGGCTATTTGGATTCCTGTTAATTCGCATTTATGCAGATAGCTTAGTCGTAGCAATTCTCTCCCACTATACTATACTATACTATACCTTTATGGCTTATGTAAAAGACACAGCACAACAAAAACACTACAAACACACAAAGTAGTGCAAACTAAACTTTGGAACTCAGTCTCAAACTCAAACTCGGGCTAAGATGAAATTACTGATATCTGTAAACTTTATTCAAAATTTATGACAATGACGCAAATGAAGACAAATATAACGATTTACCCCCAATTCTATTTTTATTAACTAGCTTGCCAAATAAAAGTGTGAAATAATACAGTTAGCAACTAAAAAAAAAAACGGTTATTTGAACAGTTATTTTGAAAAATAAGTTTGTTTTGTTTGATAAAAATGGCGCCATTACGGTACAAATACATTTTGGTTTTATTGTATAAACTAAATAACATCTCAAAGTCAAATAAAAACAAGATGATTGTTTTTCTTTTGATTTTTTTAAAGAAATGAAAGCATGTGCCTTTAAGCAAATATTTGAACAATCATCAAGTGATACGTATGGTTTAAACTCTTTAAAAGGGTGTTCACATGTCGTGTCGTTAAATTTTTGTAATGTGCACACCAGTTGAACGACCGTCAATCTAGCTAGCTCTGTAGTTCACATTTTTTAATAATTTGCTCTGTCGAATGACCGGAGTAGTAAATGTGAACTCCAGTCGGACAACTGAAAATTTAATTTAATGCGCTAGTATTGGTGAAAATTATGAAATTCACGCCATGTTCACTTTTTTAAAATTGCTGGTTTTTACGATTGTTTTTTTAGATTTTGGTAGGTGCTGGCGGAAGAGTAACGCTTCGTTACGATAATAATAATACAGTGTTTTAAAAAACAAATTTGACGATTTTTTCTGAAACTACATTACAGATATCATACAAGTGAAAATTAAGCATTTTTGTTGTTTGGGGGCATATAGGCCAGTATTGAATTTTTATTACCTTAGAAAAAAAAAAAAAACCCAGATCTTTTTTTACAAACACATGCATATAAAATTTTTAATATTGTAGGAAAGGTAAAGGTCTACTTGGAGAGGGCTAAAGTAACTAAAAAAATTTATTTAGAAACATTAATGAAATGTGTTGCCATTAAAGCTTAAAACTACAATTTCCCCAAACTATATATATATGCAACTACAGCTGAAAAATCAGTGACACTTAAACTTACAAATAAAAAAATAGAAGCCAGCCAATTTATTAACTTCATAACATATGTTCTAACCAACATTTAGATTTGAAAAGAACTTAGCAGCTGGGACATATTTGTTTACAATTTTAAAAATTTAATAGATGTTTCCTAAAGACTGGTTTAGCTTTATTTCTGATGCTTTTAACTTTTAACTAAACGGTAGATATGAAGGGTCCATATAATGATTTTTTTATAAAGTTAGATAGTACATAAACAAGTGTCAACGAATAGAACATACATAAATACACACAGTTTATATACACACTTTTAATTATAACAGCTGATGGAAAAATAAAAATTTGAAATGATAAACAAAAATTCCTTCGACATTAAACAAAAAAAAAAGTATTTACTCAGTTAAAAATAACAATAACTGTTTTAGAAAGACTTAAAAAACCATCGTGGCACGTTTCTACGTAACCTGATTTCAATATTTATTTTAATTTTTTCAATTAAATGATTGGAAAAATAACCCTCTCCCTAGAAGATGTCTTAGGCGAGTTTTTAAAATTATTTTTTAGTTCACGTATTAAGAAAGAAATATAAAAACTTTTATTAACCTTTTTCGATAACAGATCGGGCACTTTTTATGCAGTACAACTTTTCATAGTTAAAACAAAGACACTACTGTTTTTCTTCTTGCTTCCATTTTTCAAAGTGATGTTTTTATCTTCTGGTATAAAGAGATCTTACTCTGATATATTTCTGTAATATAACAACTTTTTTTGTGATACAATTTAAAGAACTATACAAAGTTTCGATTTTTTTAAATTTTTTTAATCTAACCAATAAATCTAAAAAACATAAATTTCCAATAATTTCCTCTGATTTGAACCAGTGGTTTTGATTTTATGAAGTTAAATGAAGAAAATTCATTCGTTAGCATCTCGAAAACTATGATTTTTTTTTTTTTTAAGAAATGTGAAGTTTGTAGCTTAAGAAATATACATGTGCAAAGTTTACTCTATTGGCAACGTTTATAGTGATTGGCAACGAGGCTTCTGTTAGTCTTGTCTCAGTCTCATGAAAATCAAAAATTATCATCTCTACACTAAAATTCATACCGGAATTTATTGAAGTCCGCAATATATTTTTGTTTTATTTCGCTGGGTACCTATTGAATTGATTTTATTTTAAGTTATGTAGTTAATTTCTTTCTATTAAACTGTATAAAAACACAATTATACAGAATTTTTTTGGCATAAAAAAAATTCAGATAAATAAACTCATCCCATTCACCAAAATACCCGAAATTTCAATAATTTCAGGTTCTCCAAAAACAAAAGTATGTAACTAAACTACGCCATATTCCTGTCAAGCTTTAATGAATGATCACATCAACATTCTTGCTCTGCAAAGAGAAGTAAACAATTATTTCATTCCAAATGGCCTTGGATTGAGAGAGCAGCAAATCCGTATGAGGGGGAATGCAACACTTTCTTATTTTTTCTCTTCTTTTTTTTAATTTATTTTGATTAACTAGATTTTGACAAAAAGGAAGAAAATGAAGAAAAAAATAACAACAACAACTTTAGCAACTAAAATTAAAAACTCACTCTCAAGAGTCTCAACACCACCGATGAAACTCCAATGATAAGACAAGCTTTAGTGCAGACAAACAGTTAATAACATAGCAAATAAATTAACAGCAGTTAGCTACCTGTTGTTTTACGCTGATTTATGATCGCTCTTAAATGTGTGAGATGATGAGATATGGTTTTGAAATTTATTTCAAGTTTATGACTGAAGTATCTTTCGTTTGTCGTTAGTACACTTCTTTTTTAATTGTGTCGCTTGTTTTTGTTTATTTTTTTTTTTGAACACTTGCTCGCATATAGCTCTCAAATATGTTGGTTGGAAAAGAGTGCGTTCGAAAAATACGCAATGGTATAATCGGATGTGATGTGAAATCTCAAAATAGCAGCCAAACTACTACCCAGCTGATCTATGGTGGTGGTCTTGTGCAATGGTATTTTATTACGTAATTAGTGCAATTGTAATTCTTAGGGATTACCAATCATTGTTTGCCTTGAGTGCCTTGGGCTTATACGATATGGTGGCAATCTATTGAGATCTCAATTCTTGAAGAGACTCACTCAATGTGTACACACACTCTGAATTCCCATACTTGATGATTTGACCTAGTCTCTTTAATGGCTCTGTTTTGTTTCATAACCCCCAAGACAATAAGAGTCTTGTCTTCTCAACTGGTTCTAGTCGTCTTACTTGGACGGGGTATCTTATCTGATGATCACCATCGGAATGGATACAAAACGATGCTAAATGGTTTCTGCCTCTGGCCAAGGGCGTGTGAGATTTCCATGCGCTTGCACCTGTTGAAATACTTCATATAATATACTCTCAGGTATAAATTGTTTTTTTTTTTTTTTCTATTTGAAAAATAGGTTCTATTTTCGATTGAATTTACGTGAGATCTTTAAATCTTTGTTGACGAGATACTTCATTAGCAAGACTGCAACTATATTACTTATGTCAAATGAAAGTGTTAAATAGTACAATGCCACCATTGAGAACATTAATTCACGCGATCTTTTGAATCTTTCAACGGAAAATGAAATGTTCCGTCTGATGATGGGATGTGCGCTAGCTGCAGAGTTTTTTAATTTTATTTCTAAACTTTTATAAATTCCAAAACAATTTTTCCAAAAACATTTACAATAGTTGGAAAATCATTTTTGATATTTAATAAATCTATTGTTCTCATGCTGACTTAGAAATAACTTAAGAGAAGAGCTAACAGGCTTAGTACGAAATGTGTTATCATAGCTAACAATATCTGTTTCCTTGAAGAAGCAACATTTTTTTAGGAATAGTCAGTTAAGCAAGTTGAATTTAAATATTTGTTCTTCATTCATAATCAAAATCTTAATAGCCGTTTTATTATCTGTACGGATCTGGATCGGGATCATTTTTTTTACACGGAATACAACAACAGCTTTAGACCCTACTCTGTATCTGGATCTATTTTAAGGATCCGAAAATAACTTTTCACTCTGGCGGGTAAAAGGCTCTTCAGTCGGTATAGGGAGTACAAACTGTAGTGTAAAGAAAAAAGATATTATTTGCATGAAAAATAAACAAACTTAAGAAAAAAGAGATGAGCATACAGCACTGTTGTGATTAGGATCCGTATCGTTTTATTTTCATGGGATGATCCTAATGAATCCCTAAAATGGTACCAGATGATTAAACAAATCATGTGTGATGAACTGTCAAATTATGTGAGAAATGGCCCATGGGCTGTCAGATCTTTGCGAAAGTGTGGGAGGGCTTTAAGTTAGTTACACTTTTACTTATAAGCTCTGTTTGGTAACGTGAATTTTTTTCCAAAATTGCACAAATGTTTGTTGTAACATAAAAAATTCGCAACAAAAGATCACAATTAGAGAGAGAGTTACCCCTTTCATGGGATAACTTGAAAATTTCTGCTTCACAAATTTCTGTGCGCAAGTCTTGTAAAAAGTGTCAAATACACAGCTGTTTATTTCTGTCACTTGACGTCGGCTTAGTAGATATACCTATACAAAACAAAATTAATTTCAGTATTATCCTTCGGATTTGCAAATATCAAATCACCTACATATGTACGACCGAACAAGACGTATCGCAATCGGTAGTTCTATAGATTGTCCAAATTTTACAGTTTAAAAATTACAAGATTCAAAATTATTTGTCACCGTTTGACCGTCTTGTATAAAAATGTGACATTTTATACAAAAAGTGAATAAGTACGTTTTCTAAATTTTTGTCAAGTTTTCACTCTCTGAAAGTGTTTCTTTGAAAGCCTGACAGGTTTTACACATTTTTCTTTAAAAATATACCAAACAGACCTATTACTGTTAGGAGTGTTACTTTGCTGATTCAAGGATATTTATAGATATTTACATAAGCAAAAATAGCCCAATAATAATTTTCATTGATATATATATATATATTATATATGGTACAATTTTTGTAAATATTTACGGTACAAATTTCTAAGATCTGAATATTGTTATTAAGAAGGTGTCAGTACCGGTTCTAAAATTTGGATACTTCCGAAAGATGAACGCAATATTTTCACTATGAAAGATGAACAAGTTAAAACTTTGTACTTAAAAAGATGAACGCTTAATTCCTAACTCTATTGTTTTCCTATTCTTTGCCTTTAATTCTTCGTATTATATTCATGTAACGTTATTTAGTTTTAAGATTATACTGTATGGTATGTGTATATATGCTATTGATAAAAACTCTGAAGCACATCATGTAACGAAGAAAATGTAACAACTTATTAAGTTACAAATGCATAATGTGTATAGTGTTTATCAATGCCAATTTCAGCTTTCTCCACTTTTATATATATTTCCAATCTAATTACATTAATTAATCCTCATCTGCATTTCCTATACAAACGTTTTATAAACGTCTTCAGCTTCTAAAAGCTATAAATCCCAAGATGACAGCTCCACAGGATTTTCATGGCGATCTGTGGTCTACCTCTGTGACAACATATTGATATATTTGGCTTTAATACACTTTACCTTTCCATACAATAGTATGCATATGTGTTTATCTAGATATGTGTGTCCATATGTACAAGTATGTTGCATCGGAAATTTTATATGTGGATAGTTAATAAATCTCCATTCAAATAATTTGTCTAGGGAAAATTTAAGAGTCATTCCAGAGTTTAATTCTTTCTCTCGACCCGAGGTCTACTTTTGGCTTACAACTATAGGATAGTCCCGTGTGCCGCCACAAAGAAATCATTCATCCCAATGCAAGTTATTGTTCCGCGGCCGCCGCATTTGGTTCCCCTGGTGTCTTATATATTTTTTGCGAAGCGAACCATCTCTCCATAGCGATGAAATCCATGATCCATGCCGCAGCCGTGCGCCTTGTTTCGCTTTGTGAGATGAATTTGCCACACGTGATATTTTAAGTAATCACCGATCATGACGACCCGACGACCGACGACGACGACGAAAGACGACGACAAAGCGAAATGGACTTGCGGTCAATAGAATCGGTCAGACGCGGTACGGTCAGTGTTGATGGCAAATATGAGCTGAGCTGAGCAGAGCATGGATGTGGAAGGCCACGTACAGATTGTTTAATCGTTTAATCCGAAACGGTTAAAGATCACTGTTGAATGAAGAAGTTATCAAACAAAATGCGGAAAGAAAGTGAAATCTTCCTCCCAGCGAAGGCGTTAATAAAATAAGACGAGACAAAAAATAAGTATAATCAAATATGGTAATCAAGTACTACACCCTAGATAATATGAATATGCATAGATATGTCTAAAGAGGTTTTATTTTTTTTTTATTTAGCATTTATTTGTAAAAAATGATATCTTAAAAATCTTATAAGTTAAAGCTAAATACTTATGACATGACAGGTAATTCAAAATAAAATCTGGTTTTCTTTATAAAAGTAAACAAATATTATATCTGTTCCATCCGATTTTATTTTGTCCTTGAAGCATTTCCAAGGTCAGCTTAAATATTTTATATTATCAATATGTATAGGAAAATTATATCCTATTGTGTATACATATGTTTTACCCAGGGCAAAAAAATATCTAAATTTATCCGTAAGTATATTCAATATACCTGGAGTGTAAATATTTTTATTATACCCTTGGCCATTAAACATTAAAAATTGTATAAACACATCACAATCATCAGTCATCCAAGCACGAAACTAGCAACAACAACAAAAATAAAACAACCTAACCTACAATTTCTCCGCCCAATTACGAACTAAAAAAAAAAACTCAGCTTTTAAATTACAAAACATCCGCATGCGCTCCGCTTCACTACTAATAATTACGATGACAATTTCCACATTCGGAAACTAGTTCAACATTTTTGTAACAGCGTAAACACTTAATTGACGACAGTAAGAAAGATATGAAAAGAATAACATTCAACAACAACAAAATTCCAACGATAATTTGTTTATAGGGAGGAATATACATAATGGTGGGAACTTTTTTTGGAACCTAGTACCTAAAGATGCTTGTTGCTCAGATTGCATTGTTTTATTTTTTGCAAACAATTTCGAAATAACATAATGAATGTTTAAGAATTTTGTAAAGATTTGTTCAAATAAATATCGCGCAAAATTTTAAACGATTTAGTAAGATGTTAAAGCATTTTTTTTAGTATGATGCTAGATTAAAAACAGCATTTCACAAATTTTTAACGGGGTAGCATCGTGCTTATCTTTAAAACATTTTATTAAACTTAAAATCGACAAATTAATGCCTATTTTATCATTTTAGTACCATACTTACTCCAAATGTCACTTTGATAATTAAATAGGTGAAAATATAAAAAATGTTTAAAACAAAGAAAATTTCAATAAAGAGCTTTTGAAATTACAATGAAACCTCCCTTGGACGAACAGCGAAGATCGCAACACTTTTGTCCATCTAAGGGAGTTGTCCGTCTAAATAAAAAAAAAATAGTTATACAAGAAACAAGATACAAAAACAGACCAAAGCTGCAGAAATCAAATCCGTTATGCATTTGATCACAAACAGTAACATTTGCACACACAAGCTCGGAGCTGCGTTGTTTTATTTCTTTCGTTATTTTAGTTAGTTCATTTATTTTTATCGTTTACATCTATAGCCGCTGTGAACGAATTGGAACGTTTTTAATCCAAAAGAAGATATTCTGAAAATTTCTGAAAATAAGGGTTAAAATTTACAAATTACAAACATTTTTTTTGAAACTTCGCCTGATATTCTTGTCCGAGTTCGGGTAAGGGAGTGTCCGCTTAAGGTATCATAGAATATTATGGAATTTAAATCCGAGATCCACGGTCTTGAGAATTTATCCGCTTAAGGGAGTTGTCCGCAATAAGAGGTTTCACTGTAGTAAATTGTTAAGTAGTATCATGCTTATACCTTTTCAACTGTTTTTCTCTTTTTTTTCTCTTAATTTTTGTTCATCTTTAAATAGAGTAAAATTATTAATATACATTAAAAAAAAAAGAATTTATTTCTCGATTTCTTTTGTTTGTGATAATTTTTTTTTACATTTTGGAACATAATATTATTTATTTTACTTTCCAATGTGCAAAATTTTAACATTAAAACTTAACTTGAAATGCACTTTTTTCAAAACCGATTTTGAAAGCATCCGGTCAGAAATACATTTTTCAATTTTGTTTGTTAAGAAAATTTTTAAATTCAATTTTTTCTTAAGAAATATACCTGCATACATATAAATGCAGGGTTGTAAAAATTACAATGCAAAAAAAAAATAAATTTGCATTAAACAAAATTTAATCCAGCATACAAAATATTTGAATTAAACAAAATTTGAATGTAAGCTAAAAATGTTGGGCATTAAAAAAAATTTAATCCAATTTGTATTTTTTTTGCATTAAAAAAATATTAATAGAACTTGAAAAAGTGGGCTCGGTAAAGTTGGATGAAATTTGGTATGTTGTTGGTTTTGTATTACTGACCAAAAGTATCAATAGGTATAGAACTTGGGCCTGAAAATCAACCCTTTGCTAGTTATAACGGTCTGAATCGGCTTTGCTTATGATACGACTGCATCAATGGAATATCAGATGAACATTACTATAAAAACAATAACTTTTGTGAAAAATTAATAGTACCCATGTCTTCCAAAAGTTGCAACTTAACATTCCCCCTTCCTCACTTTCTTTTCCTACTCCCTCTATGAGTTAGTTATATGAGGCCACGGTCTTGGGATCGGTACAGTGTTGTGTGTGTGTGTGTGAGTGTTTTTTTGATATAAAGCACCATTTTGAATTTTTTTAAATTTCTTCAACGAATTCATCAATATACAGTACCTAAGTGAATTTCCATGCCGAAAACTTCAATCATTTTGGTTGAAAACGGTCTCTTGTCATTAAAAAAATTCTTATACCACCACTTTTGCATGACCCAATTTACAGTGTAGCAAATTTCTATATCGAATTAATTTGGACATTACAAATCTTTATTATGTGTGTTAGTAAAGTTTTCTAACTTTGACCTGTTTTCTACTACCCGATCTAAGGTTAGACACAACAATTTAGGTATTTGTATTGTATGTAGGTATATAAAAGCTTAGACTAAGATTGTTTTTTAAGAAAAAGCTAAGCAGCTTCGATAAATTAAAAAAAAAAACTTTCTTGTCACCGTTGCTTTTTTGCAATTTCACATTAAAATGTTTATGGCTCACTTAAGAAAGGATTTTGCGCCGAAAATTCCCGGTAAACTATAAAATTAAACAAAACAAAAAAACATATAAAACATCCGTATATTATAGGAACCACCAATTAACAACTTCTTTTAATTAGTCAATAAGAAACGAGCTTAGGTATCAAAAAAATTAAGAGAAAAAAAAATCGTGTTAATTCCTCAATTAAATTCCAATAAACATACTAATCCGAAATTGAAAGTTATAATAAAAATAAACTTCAAAATCACTCATTAATTTATGCCCACTTCACTGCCACCATTTAAGCCGGGCTACCAAGTTCAGCGCGTAATTACCCCAACCTATCGCTAGCCCATCTACAACCCATAAAAAGAGCAAATCTAAAAAAAGTCGTCGCTCGCTATAGTCGTAGCCATAGCCATAAACGTATAGTTGAAGCCTCAGCACCAGCCGTCGTCGTCGTCATCGCGTCATTCTAATTTGGCAATTTGTATGCAAATTCTTTGTAACCTTTAAAATAACGATGGGAAACCTTTGAAACTATTCTGTATATACACTCTGAATGGATTAGGGCTCCGTTGTTGCTATTGCGTAACCATAGAGGGCGGCACACGTACGGTGAGAATTGTAATAAATATTTCAAGTGTGCCTGGCAAAGACAATGCGTTTTGCAAATATGTGAACAAACAAAAAAACAGAGACAGAATTGAGGACGAACCGAATTGTAATAATATAAGTAAACTGCTCTGGGAAATGGAGCAGCACCTTTAATAAGATTTGCTGCCTTTGCTATATATACCAACCTCTGGCTGATTTCTGCTACAGACGACACGACACTAAGATGGAGGTGCTCTGCCTAACTGCCACCACTGCCATGCAGCCGCACCGACGACGAGTTGAGATGATTCACATTGAGTTAACGCAATTTGGTAACAAGCGAGAGTTCTTTTTGTGCATTGCGGCGCTATTGTTGGAGTGTACCAGTTCAAAGATACATTACAAAAGCGAACAACTTAATTTCAAGATGAATCTGACACTTAACAAATGTTGAACACCACCGTCGCGTCTTCGTTGGCGGTGGCGTCGGCGGCGATGGTGGCGGCTGCACAGAATTGTGGCTACAGATGTTCATCCGTATATATTTGTCTTGCGCTATCATTCACAGAATGTAGTTAGGGCCCCAAGTGTTACAGTTTGATCTTCATCTTCATTAAATGTTGGGTATTTGTATCAGCACCAGCACGGTTGCTCAATCACTAATTATAGGGCGTTTAACCGTCTGCGTAAAAGATGCTGGAATAACTTTATGCACAATATGGTCAAAAGTCTTTAGTTTATTTGTTTCATTTGAATAAGAGTAAGAAAATAATAATTTTGTATGACATAACTTATTCTTGTTTTTCCAATCCTTATTAATAAAGTTTTCTTTTAATATACATATTTAATGAACAGTTTTGAAATTGGTTTACAAGCGAATTTTATCAAGCTTTTAATTATGAACTACAGAATAGTTTATAAATCATATTTTTATACCCAAAACAAACAAAATAGTTTGGGTGTAAAAATTTTGCTGACAAAAATACAAAATCCATAAAAAGAATAAGTCATGTTTGTTTTATTTACTTTTCTGAATAATAAAAAAAATTAAAGAAGGGGCTAAGTGCTTATTTAAAACAGCTCTTTCTCAAACAACAAGTAACTCGTCCAAAATGAGAACTGAAAGACATTCTGTAATATCGAGAATAAAAATGAATGATGATTACTCGGAAGTATGAAATAGAAAACCAAGCATGTCTGCCAACGCTCACGCTAAAGCAACCTTTGAACTTATCCACCCCCATCCCTCTGAGCCACAAATACCACCACTATACAACCGTTAGTTATAATCACCGACACATAGCAACCCATCGAACATAATCACCGACTAAAAACAATGAAAGCGCGAACAACCCGCCCCCACATGCATATTGAAAGACAAATTAAATTCTATCGTTCCATAAGCCCAAATAGGCAATGCCACCACGACCAAAACAGCCTGTCCAGCAGTACTCTCAGAGAGAGGACCATTAACCGAAGAGTACTCTACATCCTCCAAAAGATCCCAGATCCCCAGATCTCATATAGCCAAACGATCAACCTTCTGCGTCTTGTGCAATGAATGAGTTAGCAATTTATTATCCATTGCTGCAGCATAACAACAAATTATTACCATTAAAATGCAAATTTGTCGTCTTTGCAGACACATCAGAGTGCATTTATATACATACTATAAGCCAGAATATAAACAAGTCGATTCTTGGGGATTGAGCTCTTGAGGTTTTGTCGCGCTATATTGCAGAGCAATTTGCTTGGACATATTTCAAGCCTACCTACGCTATTCGTATGGTTCTCCAAGTTTCACATGTATCCATCCATCTATCTATCTATCTATCTATCCAATCTGTTTTCTGACGTAACAAGTATAACGCTTTAGCCGAATTTGCATTTTGTACAGTTTGCTTGTTTGTTGATCGCGATCTATAGACGCCCGCTTTATGGAATTATGTATTTACATTTAAAAAAAGGATATCTAAACATCCACCATACCGAATTATAAGAACGTCCAAGGCCGGTTTGGGGGTGTGGCGGGCGAAATGGATGTTAAAAATTTTTGTTTCCTAAGTTTAATAAACAAAAAGAAAATAAGTTAATAAATAAAATTGCTAAAACAGCTACTAAAAAAGTTTTTGAGCTCCAAATAAAAACGCCGCCGCGCCGTATAGTTTTTAAAAAATTTATAAAATCTCCTCAAACATTTTTAAATAATAATTTTTTTCTTAAACATTTTTAAAAATTAGAAAAAAGCGAAATAAAATTTGAAAATTTATTTGTTAATAATTTCGACTCCAAAAGACCTCCTATCAAAAATTTTTTATGAAAATTTAAATTACAATTTCTTTTTAATTCAAAATAGCTTTTTACGGCCTTTAGTCCACAAAAATTTAGGCGTTTCGTCCCGGCGATCTCACTTGGACTCATCAGTTGACTAGTGAGGACCTTGTCAATACGCAATTTTTGTTAAGTTCAGTCCATCTAACATAGATTTCATGACGAATATCTAGTGTGAACTATATCCAACAAGACTAGAATTCCTAGTCATTAAATTGGAAGTTTTTGTTTTTGTTTTTTGCCCGTGGCCTGGCATTGTTTATAAGAAGGTTTTTTTTTTTTTTTAATAATTCAAACTTTATATACTACTGAAATACATCAGCCAAGTAGAAGACTTAGCACTATTTAATTGGACTTGTTGAATTATTGATTCAAAATAGCTTTTTACGGCCTTTAGTCCACAAAAATTTAGGCGTTTCGTCCAGGCGATCTCACTTGGACTCATCAGTTGACTAGTGAGGACCTTGTCAATACGCAATTTTTGTTAAGTTCAGTCCTAGTCTTGTTGGATATAGTTCACACTAGATATTCATCATGAAATCTATGTTAGATGGACTGAACTTAACAAAAATTGCGTATTGACAAGGTCCTCACTAGTCAACTGATGAGTCCAAGTGAGATCGCCGGGACGAAACGCCTAAATTTTTGTGGACTAAAGGCCGTAAAAAGCTATTTTGAATCAATAATTCAACAAGTCCAATTAAATAGTGCTAAGTCTTCTACTTGGCTGATGTATTTCAGTAGTATATAGAGTTTGTATTATTAAAAAAAAAAAAAATTTCTTTTTAATTTAATTAATTAATTTTTAATTCTTAAATCATATTTTATTATTCTTAGATCTAAATTCTAAAATTTTATTATTTTAAATAAATTATAATTCCAGCTATTTTTATTCTAGCCTTTTGAATTATAAATTATAAGTTTTTCGAGGCCCCATGCAGGCGCGAAGTCATTTATGTACAACCCAGCACTGATAACAACAGATGAAGTAATGCATCTTAAATTTGATTTATATCTCCAAGCCCTCAAAGCCAGTGCAAGTCGAGTGGTGTGAGATGATTTGATAAAGCGATTTATTCACGACTTATACAAAATGTGCATATCAAAATAGAAAAAAAGTGTGAACTAAAATGAAAAAAGAAACAAAAAAAAAACATTAACAAGGTTGTTCAATGAAATATAAAAAATTTTTATATGTATATTTTAGAATTGGGTTAGGTTAGTGTTTTTTTTGGAATCTATCGCAACTTTAATCAGTTTATTTTTTTCTGCATGTTATGAATTTGATCTCCATCGCTGGCTAAAGCTTTATTAAAAAAAAAAAAAACAGCACTAAGCGGGCCATACTGTATAAGAAGAACCTCGTCAAATCTAGAACAGACATCTACAACTCAATTGCGTAGGCAGGCTTAAACAGAGCGAGAGATCTATATAGTAGGTTAGGTACCGAAGTATATACCGCTGCTGTAAGACCACTTATGCAAATATAAATTTCGGAATTTATTTGGCTAAAGCAAACAATTCAACAGGTATTCACCAGATAGATATATCATAGAACAAGATGTCATTGGGGTGTTTGAATTTTATTATTTTGTTCTCGATGTAGAAACACATCACAGTAAACAAGGCTTTAAAAAAAAAACAGCTGTCCTCATAATAGGTGGATATGGATTGACTAATATAAATTGCCTATGCATGCATTTGCCGAAGTTTGGCAAAGCACGTGATGTGATCATGAGGTTTTAAAGTTTCTATTAATACAAGTATACATTCGGGAAAAGGTTTCAATAGAAGAATAATATTTAGCTTAGAAGCTAAAACAAATTTGGGTTTTTTTAATTTTTACGTCTTGTGACTTCTGGATAAATTCATAGATTTTTTCTTCGCCTGTCAATTTAGCTTGGATAAACTTTTTGAAAAGGTACTTTTATAAAGTTTTTAACTTTTTTATTTTGAAATTTTAAATTATATTTATGTATGTATGTAATTTGTAAGTAAATAATTTGTATTACGTTACCTGTGTTATTTTCGTTTTGAGACGATTAATTCATTGACTAATCGCGAAGTATATGTTGATATTTCCTTTTTAGTGAGTTTTTTTTTAAATAATACAATTTGACTTCTAAGTGGACTTTAGGTCTTCTTTATTAGGTACTTCTTATTCAGATTAGATGTCTTTTCGAGCGTGGTTACGAACTTTTCTTTTCTTTAGTCACTATAAAATCAACATGAAAGCAAAACGTATAACCTTAGGATCAAAAATGACATCTAGGTCGTTTTTTTAAAACTTTTTCCAAAGGAATACTTTAATGTTCAAATGGTTTCCTTGTGGTACACCAGAAGTGACTACTACAGGATCAGACATTATTTTATTAAGGCGCACATATAAAATGCACCCCTTTAAATAAGATTTAAACCATCTCATTAAATTCGAATGAAAAACGTAAGCTTCTTAATTAAGATTAAGTGAACCAATCAAAGGCCTTGGAAAAATCTATGTAAATAACATCACTTTGACATCCAATTTCAAGATTTCCAATAACCTCATTTGATAAAATTGTTAGAATAGTAGAGTTGTCGATCTTCCAGAAACAAAACCGTCTTGAAAAAAAGAGATAAATCCCCGAACAATGAGGTTTTAAAAGTTTTTTCATAAATAGCTTTTTCAAATAATTTAGAAACAATTAGCTTTGGGCCCAATTTATAAATAGGAATAGTAAAATTTAGGGAGCCTAAAGACTTAAAGACCACTTAGAAGTCAATTTTTACATATTTTGCAGAGTATATTGTATATTTTTGATCTTAATTGCGCAGGTTCATAAGTCCACGGGACTTCTGACCCATCGATTATGGATTTATGGATTTTAATTCCCTTTTTAGGTGCTCTAGTAAAATCGAGAAAATATTTATGGACTTATGGCTTCCTTTCTAAAATTATGAATAAAATTTTATTTACCCACTTCGTGGATCATCGTCATAACCATATACCCGATTATGTCAAAGGTCAATTATGGACTTATGAAAATGGTGGTCTGTCATTTTCTCCAAGTCCTTTATCTTGATGATCCCATTAATATACTTCAAAATAATAATAAAAATTATTTTAACTGTATCCACTCCCAAAATTTGTTGTCAGCTATTTGTGTAATTTTTTTAGAATTTTTCTCAAACCTTAACTCTCAAACCTTAAATGCTTTTTAAAGACTTTTATTAAACTTTATTATTTTTAGAAACTGCTCAAACCGTACAACTTATATATACAAACTCTTTAATTATCATATACAAACTTTTCAATTTCCAACAAGTATTTTATATTTTATATTGATCTTACGATTGATACCTATGTTATTGCATCAGATTTATTGGATTTTTATTTGCTCTTAATGTTATTGAAGAATTTATGATCACCAATTTTTTCAAACCATAACATATTTACAAACATAATCCATACTCTTAAACTATGTTGTGGTTAAATATTAAAAAAAACACGTGATCTTATTGTCAGATAACGAAAAACTAACAGATCAGCCCTAAAAAAAAATATTTATATTTGTTTTGTTAGAAAAAAATGGCTTGAGTTAGGTACTTGTCTTAAATAATGGAAATAGTCAATAGTCAATTTTTGTTTTTGATTATTTCCTAAAATGGATACTGACTGTTTCCAAACTGCTAGAGTTTCAAGTCCAGGCGCTCTATAACTAGTTTCTGAATAAAATATTAGCCTTGATCTTCCAGACCAGGTATTTCCTTAATGTGTTTGAATTCTTTGGGTTGCTCTTGACACATTATTTTATACACAAATATTAAAAAAATTATGAGCTACGATATTTTGTAAAAAATTTCAGAAAACTTCAAAATAAATTTTACTCCAGCAACATTGGTTCAACATCATACATAGAATAGAACTTCTCTTGATCGATTCAGAAAACAATAACAACAAAATGTATATATTAAAAAAGAAAAAAGGGTATCGATCAGAAGTAATTAGGGGTTTCCATATCGATCAGCGATCTCAAGCAACGGGTGTATGCTATATCTAGTAGGTATATGTATATTGTATATATTATCCTACACAACACTACGCTGTATTACATCAAAGCCTAAGTCATACAACCTTCAAACTGCCAAAGCAAACTTATAACAGAACCTCTTCTGACTTCTCACTATGGAGCTTATAGGAAAAGCAGGTAAATAGGTGGAGGCCAAGATCGGATCCGTTTCCATCATCTCAACAATATATATCGCTCGCGAGGCTTCGGCAGCAGCGGCGGCAGTGGCAGTGGTGCACATTTTAAATGTACATTCCCAGTCCCAGCCCATAGCTGAGCTTCGTCCATCAAATCCAACTGGCTGACTTCAATTTCAAGAGTTATTAAGTGTGATTAGAGGTACAACTGTGCCAATTTTCTAGCTACCGATATCGATGATGCTGACGTCGCTCGTCGCTAGTATAGAAGTCGTCGTTTGTTGCCACCAGTCGATATCGTCGTCCGTCGTCATCGTCATCGTAGTTGCTGGCTTCATAAGTTGGAGTCTTTATCTCAGGGAATACTCTCCCAGATCGATTTCGACACTTTCTGCGCTTTGATCTCTAGACCCATGTTTTACCATAATTCCATTATTGTTATGATTATGATTTCGCAAAGAGCCAATAAATTATAGAAAACAGAATGAAAAGGTTGGAACTTACCCGCAATCGTTCGTCAGCTGCTGCTGCTGCTGTTGCTGCAACTAACATCAACAGCAGCTCCACAGTCAATGTGCATGTGGCAGCAGACGTGCTACCATCCATCTGATCTGACAGATTGAGATTCATATTGAGTGCTCGCCGTGCACACTCCACTTACTGACAGGAAGCACTTTTTGTTAATGTATTAGTTCTTCGACATAGAGTCGACCGAACCGACCCTGCCTCGTCCATTCGTTGGTGGCATTATTCCAGGTCAACCATCGGAATTTTCTTATAGCTCAACCTAGAAATTGATGACCCTTCGTCTGGATAGTGTGATGGCTTTGAACGAAGATCGTGCTTTTGCTGGTGCTCGCGTCCACATGGTAGCGATGGCATAATGATGACTATGCTGATGATGCACATGCAGTTTGTCCATTAATGCGCTTGAAAAGATTTATAACGAGGATATAATTAATCTTTGATTTGACTTTATGATTTTCAAGCGTATTTAACTGGCCTGGTCAGTCAGCATCGCGCAGTAATTTAAAAAGCGCGTACGTGCAATGAATAGTTGCACGAATTCTAACGTCAAAGCGCACAGGCCAATTGTTCCGTTTGAAATTGCTGGAATTGGTTGGAAATGTATAATGCTGATGGACGAATAGGTGGGGCATAGATTGGGTTCATTTGATTGATCGATCGATAAATAAATCTCAACAGACCAGAGCTCTCATGGCTTAGCTATAATATGTAGTCGAATTCGATTTTCCATTCAAATGTGCGTTGATTGGTTTAAAGGTGTTAAATTTTCGATTCTGGATGATGCTGCTGCCACTATGAATACCGGTATAGGTAAATAATAGCAATGCTGCTTCATTTCTCACTCTTGTTTGTGTAACGTATTTTTCGTTGTCCGTCAGTTCGATGCTACTTGTGTTCGACGATGTATTGTCTGTTCGTCGCTGCACGCAGAGCATAAATCGAGATCAAAGATTAATCAAATGGCAATAAATTAGCAACCGATAAAGAAAAGCCTGGAGCAGAGACCATATAATATACTTTGACAGAAGTAGACTTTGCTACTTGAAACTATACACATAATTCAATTTAATTAAACACTTATGTTCTAGTTTTACCAGGTTAGCCATTTTTTATTTAGCTAAAGCTTATTTTTTTTTAGAATTTAAATCTGATTTTATATGTTTCAGTTTAGACAATCTAGCCTAATTTTCTCTGGGTATCCTTATAGTATTTGTTTTAAGTCTTATCTTTATCTTCTTATATGCTACAACTTTATTTTGTCTTATATTGAAAATTTTAATCCAAATGTCATCCAAAAGCCTTAAAAACACCTTTTTCTGGAGCAAAAAATTTAATCTTAAAATTACGGATTTTGTAAATGTTTTTATTTTCATTTTTCTGAAGTGCATTGATGATGTGAGCAGGTTTTTGGTCGCATCTTTATCGCATGATAATCGTGATCGCCATCGCGTCGGTTTGCGCATAGCTTTACTCAACTCGCAAAAAATGTTATTTAATATTTTAATAAAGTAGTTTTTGATAGAAACATTCAAAAAATGTTATTTAATATTTTAATAAAGTAGTTTTTGATAGAAACATTTATGGGTTCTTTTATTTTATTTTATTTTATTTTATTTTATTTTATTTTATTTTATTTTATTTTATTTTATTTTATTTTATTTTATTTTATTTTATTTTATTTTATTTTATTTTATTTTATTTTATTTTATTTTATTTTATTTTATTTTATTTTATTTTATTTTATTTTATTTCATTTTATTTTATTTTATTTTATTTTATTTTATTTTATTTTATTTTATTTTATTTTATTTTATTTTATTTTATTTTATTTTATTTTATTTTATTTTATTTTATTTTATTTTATTTTATTTTATTTTATTTTATTTTATTTTATTTTATTTTATTTTATTTTATTTTATTTTATTTTATTTTATTTTATTTTATTTTATTTTATTTTATTTTATTTTATTTTATTTTATTTTATTTTATTTTATTTTATTTTATTTTATTTTATTTTATTTTATTTTATTTTATTTTATTTTATTTTATTTTATTTTATTTTATTTTATTTTATTTTATTTTATTTTATTTTATTTTATTTTATTTTATTTTATTTTATTTTATTTTATTTTATTTTATTTTATTTTATTTTATTTTATTTTATTTTATTTTATTTTATTTTATTTTATTTTATTTTATTTTATTTTATTTTATTTTATTTTATTTTATTTTATTTTATTTTATTTTATTTTATTTTATTTTATTTTATTTTATTTTATTTTATTTTATTTTATTTTATTTTATTTTATTTTATTTTATTTTATTTTATTTTATTTTATTTTATTTTATTTTATTTTATTTTATTTTATTTTATTTTATTTTATTTTATTTTATTTTATTTTATTTTATTTTATTTTATTTTATTTTATTTTATTTTATTTTATTTTATTTTATTTTATTTTATTTTATTTTATTTTATTTTATTTTATTTTATTTTATTTTATTTTATTTTATTTTATTTTATTTTATTTTATTTTATTTTATTCCTCTATGTGTGATATAGGTACCTCGGTTTTGAAATTCAGAAATGTAACTCTGATATTAAAGCTCATTTAAACAACTTTTGCAACATGACAAAATTGACACTTTAACAAGTTATTTATACCATCTTACCAAATCAGCGTTCCGAATATGTCAGTTTCGCTTAAAATTGATATGTTCATCGTCAGGTCAGCTCTCAGCTCAAGAAGTTCAAAATATGTATTGCCAAATCTCTATTACTTGATTTGTTAATTTTCGCTTTTAATTGTATGACCCAATTAGCGATGATTACACGGGGACACCCAGTACTTTATAGAATCTCAATTAATTTCTCTTTCATTTTGCAACATGAACTGTATCATAGATCCACATAAATGTAGGTATAGTGTCCGCGTATATAGACGATTCTGCAGCGATGAACGGACGGACGGACGGAAGACACGATCTGGTTGATAGTAGGTCTCTAAAGTGAACACAAGAAAAAAAAAACTGCCTCTCCTCTCGGTGCAACCATACATTTTAATCACACGAAAAACCCGTTTCATTTCGCAATTTCCATAATTACTTTAAAAAGTGCTCCAGATACAGATAGATAGATAGATAGATAGATTTACAGAATATTAACCAACCGCTCTTAAACTGTCGTCATCCTCTCGTTGGCAATGGCTGGTTAGGCTAGCCCACATGAAGTGATCTCATGAGGCTTATACCTGCTGTATATAGCTTGTTATCCGAAGGCACAATTTCGACGCGAGAAAAAAAAAATAAAATACCAATTCAAAAGAATGCTAAAGATAACTTTAAGATAGATGGTATATGTTTTAAAGGTATATTGCCATTTGAGACATTTGCAAATTGAGGAACATTTTTTTTAAATTGAACTCTTATACAGTAAGTTCGAAGGTGAAATGTTATTTTATTTAAATACATATAAAGAAGAAGCTTTGAAAAAATTCGGATTCACAAGGAATTAAAAGAATCGAATAATGAGAAAAACTGTAGGTAATGAAAAAATTCTTGAAGGAAAATATTTAATAAAACATAACATTAATTATGTAGGTATCTACATACATATATCTAGTTATATATATATATACCTACATATTTATATATAGTTCTTAATTCTACCGAACAAAAATAAATAAATATATGAAAACATTCATACAAACAACAAAAAATTATATTTATATCGGTCATATTTTAATAGTATATTTTAATTGAAAAGGGGAACTAGGGGATTCATGATACCTTGGGACACCATGATACTCTCAATTTTTGTACCTAAAATACGTTTTAAAACCACCGCAGTGGAAATATTGAGTGGCGTCTACGTTACGTTGTGTCCTCGCTTCATTATCTGCTGTCAAACGTAAGCAAAAAGTCAACGAATTTGTGTGTTCAAACAAGTTGTATTTTTTTTTTAGTTTTATCGTAATTTTTTGCAATTTGCAGTGAGAGTTTCATCTAAAATTATCTCTTATCCGAAAAAGTGATTGATTTATCGCAAACATCCACTTTTAGTAAAAAAAAAAAAATATCGATATTTAGATTTATAGAAAATTATTTAAAAAAAAGTGATATGGGGAGCTTGATGGTTCACCAGCGTAAAAAATACTGAGCAAACACACTTTCTCTTGACATTACTTGTAAATGTCAAAGCGAAGATTGTAAAATTTATAGCGATCAAACATTTTACCAATTTTACAATCGATTCAAAACTCACATGTGCTTAAGAATTTCAATTCACTGGTACATCATAAACTTTGTACCAAAAGAACACACAAAAAGTCAGAAAGCCATTTCTGACCTAGTCTTTATCTCACCAAAAAGTTAAAAATTGATTGCAAAATTTTATAATATAATAAGCCCCGAAGAATATTTTGTTCAATTTATTCAGAAACAAACATCTATTACATTATTTTATGTCACACCCTACACAACACAATCAGAAGAAAATCCCCGGCTACTATTAGCAGTGTTTTTTGAAAAAGTGAATACCAGCTTAGCAAATTTTTAGACGCAAACAATAGGCTCACCAAAAATTAGTAAATTCATTGCTTTTTTCAAGCTGTATAAACGATTAGATGACTAGAACACATAAATGCTTCAATTGTTTAAAAATTTAACAGTTTTAAATGTGAAAGTCAAACCAAATAAAAAACTTCCCTTTTTTTCTTAAATCCGTATCTCATATAACCCAAGTTCATATCATTTGCTTTTCCATGTATTCTACTATAGCTTTTTTTTTTAAAAAAGAAGAAAAACCTACTCCTAGACATATCAACTCATATGGAATGCAGAACAACTACCACATGTCATGATGCGGAAGAACTCCCGGTTTTCTAGATAATCTGCTATTAAAGTGTACATTGTACATACATTCCAAGGCGTGTTCACTTATCTTGTTCGTTAACTCATGCGATGATCAATCAATACCCGAACCAAAAAAAAATCCGTATGTCAAACCACTGCTGTGGTTCAAATATGACAGAACGAAGGCCGCTGTATAAAATCTAAACCAATATAACAACAACAATGGATCACCAAATAAATGAGCCTACACTGTGTCAATATATTCAACTCCATTGATCTAAAAAAAAAAAACAAGTATCCATATGCCTAAGTGCACGTAAAAAGTTACAAAGTGGAAATAATTACATATCTAATCCAGCCAAACCTTTTTAAAGAAAAAAAAAAAAAAAAAAACATCACTTCAATTGCGTCTCCCGGTATTTGAATTCGATATAATCAAATCGAAGTGTGGTGGGCGTTCAGGTAGCCATCAGAGAAGACCCAAAGCGAGATAACACGTGAATTCCTCCATAATCGTCTGAGCAACTTTTAGCCTCCTCTATAGCCTATAGACATCTATACCTATACAGTATAAGAAAACCATGTCGTTTGAGTGACACTTGACACTTTTGGCTTGTTTACACAATGAAATGCTTTGCAGGAATGCATTTGGAGATTTCAAGAAAATGTTCCATCACAAGATCAAACGGATTATTTATCCCCATCTATCTCTAACGGATGTGCTCATCGAAACAAATCGGATAGTTTCGGTATCCATACAAAATCGAAGATCGTGGCTGTGCTGTCGGATTATAAGACGCTGCCCTTCACTACTATATACACTGCTGTGACTTAAGACAGCCCCGAGACAAGCCGACATCAACATTAAACTCATAATAAGTTTATTTTGTTATAAACAATAACTAGCAGGCCAAAACACTTCATTATAGATAGAGATGGCAGCTTAAAATGGATGCGGACTGCGGAGTGCCATAGCTATATGTATAAGGCTTTGATCGCTTTCCGGGCATCGGATGCTGCCATTTTTATTATTTCACTTTCCTGTCCTATCCTGATGAAGCCAAAGCACTCATCATCATGAAAGTGCATATATGCAATTTTTATGTAGGTACCTATGCAAAAACCGTTAAATGACGTGCGACTTATAGCTCATCTATATAGAGAGCCTTGGTTCAGCTCAGCTCACCAGGTGATCAGCAACGATCTGTTTTCAATCACAGCAGAAGCAAAAGCAGAGCAGATTTGTGGAGCTTGGTCTGACCAGAGAGGCTGTCGCATCGCATCGCATCCCGTGGCTAGAGCCTTCATCTTCCTCATCCTCTCTATGTTCGATGGGTGATGGTTGTAGATGATGCTGCTGCTGTTGACGGAGCCACCGCATGCTATATCATTAAAACAAATATGTAGCAGGCAGCAAAGAGGCAGGCACTTTCTACTTTCTAAGCGAGCAAGCAGCGCTTCATATGCACCTTCGGATTTAGATTTGGATTCGGATGCAACTGAGCGATATAGCATCAGAGGCCGAATGTTACTTCGACAAAAATAATTTTCTTTCTTAAATTACTATTATTTGCTCCAGTTTGGTGTTCGGTTTATTTTGTTGGATGTGGACGGTCTTTCTCCTGATATACCCCATCCGCATGCTCCTTCTAATATTGCCGCTATATATATTTGTATATGTAGTTGATCTTCTTGGCATTGTGCGCCCAGCCGACGCGCTGCACTATGGCACCGTATTGCAAAATTATTGGCAACAGAGATCTTAAATATTAGAAAAATTTTGACATTTTTAAGTTCAATCAAATTCAACAGAAACTGTCTAGATCACAGTTATTGATTGTTTATCACAAAATTTACGCAATATGTTTTATGGGGCGTTTATGAAACATGTGTCAGAAACTTAACGATTTTACGACGTCGCAAAGTTTATGACATTGCATGAATACCCTTATTATATTTAAGATATACATTTTTTAGCCCCGACATCGTTTTATTCATGCAATTAATTTCGGGCTTGAAAATGAACACTCTACGCCAACTTAAAGTAGTTTTACTTCCCACGTCCACTACACAACTGCCACGCCCACTTTTCTTATTTCTAAGCTTTTTGGGAATGGATCCAATGATTCGGATGAAATGTGTAGAGTTTGTTTTTGTGAAAGTGAACAAAATTCAGAAATTGATTTAAGTAAACGCCCACTTTTCTTATTTCCTGATTTATCAAAAGCAGCCCTAATGATTTGGATGGAATTTTCAAAGGTTTTTATTATGAGCAAAAAAAAGTGGCTAAGTAAACACCGCCCACTTTTCTTATTTTTAAATCAAATACATTAATCGAAATTTAAGTTGTGCTTCATGCATACCTCTTAAAGTTAATAACTTATATTTTAATAGTCCAATCGTAAAGAATAAGCTCTTTAAATGAAGATGTTTAACATGAAGTACCTTTAACTACATGCAGGAAATTTAATCTTTTTTTCAGTGAAGTTGATGACACGGGCAAATCGGGTAGATTTATAACTTGGGTCCGATATAGGATGATGATAAGAAATAAATAAAGATATATTGTTTGTATTTGCATAAATATCAAATTTTTATATCTTTGATGTATCAATCCCATAATTTTGGGAACAAGAAAAAATTCATTTGATGCCACTGTAGTCCACCAATTCTGGCACCAGTGTCAAATCGCTGTCGGGTATGAGCTCCTTTCTTTCCGCTTACTGCTTGTTTTAGATCAAAAACTACCGTCCATCGTTTTTTTTATTGTTTTTGTTGTAGTCGTCGAGTACGTTGTCCAGATGTATGTATGTACAATTGTACATATATATTTATATTCAGTGTGCAGCACGTAAAAATAAGAGACTCCACACGGACTACGTCATAGGAGAGTGTCGTGTGCCATCCAATTTACCATTTGGCAAATGCACCACCTTATCAGTAAGGGGATCTATGGACCCAAAGGATCTCTTGTGTGATGTGTGTTCTGCTACCGCATGCATAAATACTACCACTCATGTGGGTAGGACAACAAATTTAAATTTTTTTAGGTTTATCTGTTGCACCACCATGCACACACTGGCTGGCCGTTGCTGATAATATGTTAGTTGATGGTACCACGTACGGCGACTGCCATGTCAATCTCTTACTATATACATTTATATACGAATCGGAGATACATACTACCTATAACGAATTTACTACAAGTTTTCTTTCCATCGAGGAGAATTGGTTGTTTTTAGAAAATTACCTTCAATAGCTTATAGGAGTTTCACGGGATTATATAGAACGAAGTTAAATTCAAAAAGCATAAACTGAAACTGTTTTTTGAGTTTAAGAATTTCAATGCATTTGGATTTAAGTTGGATTCTAAGATTCCTGTTAATATTTGGAAATGAAAAATATTAAATAACAGATAGTTGTTAATTAGGAATCTAAAAATCTACTCCCTATTTCATAGTTCACTTGAAAAGGATTATAGAATTCCGAAGCTTTTATGTATTTGGAAACTATAAATTATTTAAATCATTGATAAAATTTTAAACTGTGCTGTGCTGTGCTGGAAAGCTCCAATTTTAACAATTTTTTCAAAACATTTAAATATTTTTACTCCAAATTAGTTTCTGAATTGTGGCCCATTTTTCTAAATTCAAACGTGATGCAATTATAATTCAGATGTTTTAAATCGAATTTATCATGACATTTTTGAAATTCGTGGAAAAAAAGAATTTTAGCAAAATTGTTATTTCCATTAATCTTGGGACAGAAATAAAAAGATAATTTTTAATTTTGTTGACAATTGAAGTTTTGACTTAGTACGATAGGTTAATTTTTATTATAGTTTTTTAATGTTAAGCCCCATAAAATAATGGAAACCCAAAATTAATTTTGTAAGCAAATTTAATTTTTTCTCTAAAAAAAAATCGAGTCGACATAATAATATGTAATGACATTTTAAAATTTCTCTGCAGTATAAGGACACTAACTGCTAATTGACTGTGTTTTCAGTTTTCCAGTGAGTTTGCTATATTACCCTGATCGGCAGTTATAGGCCATAAAGAATCTGTACATTTTATAAGTCACGAAAATAACGTGTGCTTTTCATTTGAAGGTTTCCAACTTCGGCAAATGGATTTAAAACGCAATTTGGGACTCATCATTTGAAATGTTAAGATTTTTTAGATTTAATTTTAAATAAAGTTGATCAAAGCAGCAGCAACTGATGGGCAAAGGGACGTTGCGGGGCGTGACGGTTTTGGTTTGAGCCGCCACATATAATATGTAGCATTGGAAAACTGAAAAAGGTATATAAAGTTTGACTGCCATATTTGCTTGAAAAAAGTTTTTTAACTACTGATATCACAAATTTATGTTATTTGTTCGCCAAAAAAATTAAACTTTAATCTCGATTTTGCTACTTTGACGCCAACACAATAATTCTTAGTTCTAGTCAACATCGCCCCCAAGCCTCAGATAAAAAAGTCATTTTACAGTACATCTAACTGCTTTACTTTAATCCCATACCTACCTACTCCTTCTCGCTGATTTAATTCAATAAAAAAAATACATAACTTTGCTCCTTTTATTTATCTTCAAAACCGGACAATATTTCTGTTGTAAAAGTAAAATTTTCTTATTCCATCGAGCTACTTAGATATTGAACGCCATTTAATATAAACATACATCGCAGCTGGAGTGTACCTGTACAAGTGTACAATAGTGTATACCACGTCTATACACTCTAGTGGCAGAAAGACATAGATGGACCTACAGCATTGTGAATTGCGAATTCCACAGTTGCTATATCATTTTCGTATCGAAACACAATAAATCCTCCGGTCCACACTCTCGTCGGAATATATCTAAACTGAAGCCCAGAAAAATGTATTAGGCTGTTAGATGGTTTATTAACCAGCAAGTAGTAGCACCAGAGGCTTCACTAGACATCCATTTTGATGTGCATTGTTAACCTTTTATGGATCACACAAGTCTCTTTTAAACATTCGGCGGCCGGTCGATGATGATTGCGATGGTAGCACGAAGTTGTTACTTCTTTTTTTTTGTATAGATCTTTATCTAGATTAACGTAAAAGGCTGCCTGGGCCCGTTGCATGCGGTGCCAGACTCTATAGACTCTAGAGCTACCTATACTATACTTCTTATAAATTAATGAAAATATTGGCCATTTCGGGTCTTCCTCTAATTAGGCCCGTGCAGGCTGCACAGCACTAACTTGGATTGCAGGAGAAGGAGGCGCTGTTGCGTAAAATGTGGGGCAAAGTTCCTTTTTTCGGATAAACGAATCTATTTTGTGTTGTGTTGATGTCGTCTTTTCTTGCATACCAAACGTTAACGAGTTGCGCCAAAGTTAACATGACGGAAGAGTCCCTTACTTGGGTTATTCGATATCTCGTATATTCTCCAATTCGTTGGCATTAAAGACAGTCTCTTCCACTGATATTAGATACACACGCTTCTATTTAATTGTTTTTCTTTAATAAATAAAAGAAGGACAAGTTTAAAGGTATATGATATTTTTGGGTAATATTTGGATTTTAACGGTTAAAAATTGAATTTTTCATAAAGTCTGGAATGTTTTGTTTTCATTCCAACTTGCATGGGAAAAGGGAAATACAGTTTTATCTTGTACGTGTTGCTCAACAGTTATTATTGGCACAAGTGACTGAGTAATAGACGACAAATTTGACAGACGCTGACACCATTTACCATTTTCTAACTTTTAAAGCTATAGCTACTTAAAGTACCTAAAGGTTAGTTTTAAACATTTTTGTGCTATTTATGCTATTATCAAAGTGATATTTGGAGTTCATGTTGAAATAAAAACATCAAATTGGTTATTTTTACTCTAATAAATTTTTAAAAACACAGTACGATAGTAACTCGTTTAAAATTAGTTAAAACCCTGTTTTTAACCTAGCATCATACTAAAAATTCTTTAACATAGAAAAATCGTCTAAAATTTTCCCCAATATTTTTGCCTCTATTTTAAATGAAATAAATAAGTATTAAAAAATATTAACAAATAGTTTATATAACCTGTTTAATACGTAAATGATATTTCAGATATTTCTACAATCTGCTGGATCAATTTTTTACGCTTTTACCAGCATCGATTTTTAAACTTTTGTTGCGCTTTGGATAAATGTTAAGTTTGTCGAAATATTTTTACACAAGTGAGTCTATGTTTGTGGTAAGGACTGTATGCGAATAACGGTAGTTCAAAGTTTAGCAACCTAATATTGCAATTGAACACGATGTAAGAAAAATACCAGCCTGTAATCATATTTGGCACGCGCGTCACAAAGGAGCTGCTGATGCCCAACATCATTAACAGAAGCTCTTTGCCCTGCAAAGTGTGCAGATTTGCCAGTAATTTGCTCACTTCCTTTGGCATTGATTGATTTATACCTGCTTCGCATGTCGTTCTTCTACCCAATAATTGATACGGTATGCATCATCATCATCATCATGGTTCATGGCCATTTCGTGTCGTATATATGTATACACACATACATATGTAGTATAGGTAGGTTAGGTATAAACCTACGCCGCCGCCGCGCCGCTAACATCAGCGACCAAATAGTACATTTTCAATGGAGCACCACATTTGTTCGTTAGCCAAACCAAGTTGCGGAAGCAACTCTATAGCACACAAAATAGGCATTAAAGTCCCGAACAGAATCTGTGTATGTATATTGTATATATGTACCTATAGGAAATCTGGGAGGCTTCTTTCTCTGGTTGTCGTTCCCGATTGCATTGCTTGAATTAGGGATTCCACAATTTGAATAGGCATTCCTTTGTGGAACAAGGCGAACAGCGAGCAATGGGTCGATGTGTGTGTATGGAATGAAATTAACCGGCCATATAGCCAACATGAGGAGCTCAGAGTGCTCAATCAGCAAAAATGTGCATAAGAATGTTCTGAAGCTCTGCGTTGATGGGGGTACCATCAGTACCATGCTACCATGTGCTGTTTTTGTGCTCTATTTTCCTATCAGCCTGTGGTGGTGATGCCGTACGGCCAACGCCTGCACCCTGCGCCTCCGCCAGGAGTTTACCTGAAGCCAAAAGCGTGCATTGCATCTATTCGTTGTAACTAACTGCAAGCCATGTCTCTTGCAACTTCGCCAGAACAAGGGCACATCCTCCCACTCGTTATGCTTGTACCTACAGCTACCTACCTGGAGCAGGAACATCATTAGTTGGACGAACATCAGAAGTTGTCTTTTGTTGTTCGTCATAGTCATAGTCGTCTTCGTTTATGCGCCGTCAATGTTGTCATTAGTGGCAGATGCTCATCCTACACTCTGTGGCATAGCAGAGCATTTCCATATAGGTACCTTTACTGGACATGATTTGCGGACATTGCCTTTGGCAGACTTTGGACGCCATTTGTCAGAGAGAAGCATCGAAATGGGTGATCAAAGCGATCTACGAGTTGTTAGCATTCGCACAATCTTGCTTAGGAAAAAAAAAACTAATCCAAATCAAGCCGAGCTGTCGCAAGCTATCGTCATTGATTAATTCGTAATTCGAAAACGTTCACAACACAACCTGATTTAGTTGCGCGATACACTTGGCCAACGTCCGTCCACCGACACTCTTGCGCATCAACCACTACAAGATGATGCTTTTCCAAAAGATTCATATAAGATAATGTGCGATTTTGATCTCAATGCCAGGCTGCCAGATTGACTGACAAGGGAAAGTAATTATAAGTTTGCTGCAATTGTGTGCACTGCATAAGGAAAATGATGATGGTAACATCGGCGGAGGTCGGCGGCGGCCGGCGGTGGGCCAAGATCCGCTTGTTTGACTTTCGGTAATTAAAATAACACTTTTATGCTTCTTTCGGAAAGTTTATGACTTTTTTTTTACTGTACATATGTCGGTCTGCCACCGGGCATGAAAGTAACAAAGGTACACGCGCCAGTAATTACAACAAACAATTGCTCTGCCCTTTCTATGCCTTCAAATTAAAATACCAAACATATTTGTCGAATTAATGACGCAATTGACAGATCATTTATATTAAAGTTTCGTGTTAACATCATAAGTCCTTTCAGTATTTCATAACTAAAATGTTTAATGGAAATGGAATAGTGGATGAATTTAATGTAGAAATGTAAAGTTTAACTGAAGTTTAGAGGTTATGTATTAGGTACATCGTTTCGAGGTCGACGGAGCTCTTCCACTTAATCTTATCTTTTCTTCATTTAAAAACCATAGGTCTTATATTATTAAATACAATTTTGTTTACCATCTCATATGAAACCTGTTGCCTGGACTCAAAATCAGAATCGTTGTTTTCTTTTAGTTCACAATTTCAAATTATTCTACATATTGTGGTTTAATAGCTGTTTTGAAAGAAAGAAATGCCAATTTTGTGTATGCGGTCCAGTAGGTCCTGGCACCCCCGCCGCCGCTCCGCTGGGTATACATCAGGCACCGACAGATTTTTTTTTTTTTTTTTAAGTCGCATACGAAGCTCGTTAATGCACAACCACTGAACCACTGTTAAAAGCGATAAACTGAAATGAGCATATCTTCAATCTCGTTCATTTTGAAAATAAATCTTAAATCATAAATTTATTTACCAATTCATTCGATAACAGGTTCTTTTGTTTCTTTACAGATTTATTGAATGTTGTTGGCCGTGGTGGTGAATGCAGTCAAAATATGGAAATACTCACATCCTTTTGAGTGGAATCTGGATAACTGTGTCACCGACTTTACCGGGACAACGGAAACAGAAGCTGGAGCTGAGGTTAGTAAGAGTTAACCTCAATCAAATTTCCCTGGGCGCCAATAATGCGAGAAAAGGATCATTCACCAAGAAAAATGCTTCCTAGTCCAAAGCAAGGGTCTGTGTACCCGATGTTAGGCCACACACCCGTCTCTTATGCATCTCATGTACCTTATGATCTGTCGCCAGCAACACGAACGTCATCATCATCGTCCGGTCATTATCATCCTAGCAATGTAGATCAACCGCTAGATTTGCGGCTAGATCATAAAAAGAATTCCCCTTCTGGCAACGATGAGCTGCTTGAAGATGAAAATAGCAATCTCATTCTTCAAAATGATCGAACGTCAGATCGAAGTTCAAGTCCTGTTAGTCATAAGAACTTTGAAAATAACAATAATAATATCCACAACAACAACAATAATAATAATCTCCTGATAAGCCTTAACGACTGTAAGAAAAAATTTCGGCAAAACGCGCTTAATCACTCGCTCATGAAGGAAGAGCTGCGGATATCTTCTGGCAGCGAAGCTAGCCTTCATCAACATCAACAGCGATCTAACCTGCCTTTTCATGCGCCCGCACTTCATCCGTTGATGCTGGAAGCAATGGCTAAAGCGATACCCCTGCAATATAGAAATCCATTTGTGCCACCTAGACCACCAGCGAATGCTTTCGAACTTCTGAGGCCGCAGCAAAAGGACCTAATACGTTCCCTCCCGCAACTGGCGTCATCAATGACGAACTCCCGAATAAGCTCCAACACTACTAGCGCTAACAATAATACTAACAACAACAACAATAATAATAATGAGGCTATAGCTAATGCAAATCAAACGACAACGCCATCTAACATCAAGAACAAGGATCGCTATTCGTGTAAATTCTGTGGAAAAGTGTTCCCGCGATCGGCAAACCTAACGCGGCACCTGCGGACGCACACGGGTGAACAGCCATACAAATGTAAATATTGCGAACGTTCCTTTAGCATATCGAGCAACTTACAGCGCCATGTGCGCAACATTCACAACAAGGAGCGTCCTTTCAAGTGCGCCCTGTGTGAGCGTTGCTTCGGCCAACAGACGAACCTCGATAGGCACTTGAAGAAGCACGAAGCTGATGCGGCGTCTCTAGGCCTCGGCATCGATGACCGATTGCGAGGCTTACGACGCAACAATCGCGGCGGCTTACAAGAGGAATCATATTTTGAGGAGATCCGATCGTTTATGGGTAAAGTGACGCAGATTCCTATTCCACTTCAAACTCAGTTATCATCGTCGACCGAGCTCAACTCGCCCAGCAGAAGTTCCTCATCGTCTGAACCACCGTCGTCACCTCAAAGTAACCATTGTCTGCAAGTAATCAAGCAGGAGGAAGGGAGCGGCCACATAACGAACTGTTTTAGCGAAAACTCTCTCAATGCACCCGCAGGCGAGAGCTTGAGCACGAATATGAACGAAGAGCACATTAAAGTGACCTGACCTCACCATATAGACGTAATTCCTAAACAAAAACAAAAACACTTAAACTAAATAAAAACACAGAAACCTAACTTGCCCTAAAAATATCTCATAATACAAAACGGATATTATGCAATAAAACAAAACAACCATTAACAAGAAAATATAGATCACTTTTGGAAATCCTCAGGCGATGTGTTTTTTAAGAAGAATAGTGTGCGTCTGTTTCTGTTTTATATTTAGTGAAACCAATTTATGATGATATGATATAGGTTAACGGTAGGTGAATTATTTAAAGCTCCCGCCAGAAAAGAAAAACTCCGGTTTGTTGTGCCATTTAATAGTTTGGAAATAAATTTATAGTTTATTTTCAACATTTGATGAGATTGAATAAAATTGAGTTTTGAATATAATTACTAAATACCTATCCAGTTACAATAAACATTCGCAAAAACCTACATTTATAAAACTGTTCTGTGCTTGATAGCTCAGTAAATCGACAAGGTTTTGATAAACAATGAGTTTATTTGTAATATTCACAACTATTTATACTCAATTTAAGTGTAATGCTTAAAACAAGACCACGACATAGTTGGTCAACTTCTAGGTTGCAATATTGTAATCCCGTTAGCAAATATGTTGAGTATGCAACAAAGAAATTGACCCACTATATTCGTGTGCTATAAATTAATCAAATATAATATGATTATATGTTATGCAAACAGTGCTCAACTGTTCTCTTCAACCGACCGCATTTGATAATTAAAAATTCTAAACTAAAAAATGTCACCATTCGGCATTTCGTGTTTCTGAATAAGCAGAAGCAAGATAGGTATTTTACAAATTAACCAAATTTTTCTACTGTTATCGATAATCATGACTTTGAGTCAGTAAATTAACAACTTTTAAAAATTGCTATTTTTAAAAACGTTTCCAGAAAACCGAAAGCTCTGTAAATAGTAGATTTTGAGAAAGGAAACTGAATATAAATACAGTTTTTAAGGCCAAGATCATAAATACTGCCATTACCTTTTATTTTGCATCATATACAATGACAAATCACAATGTTCACGCCTTTAAAAAAGTGTTTGTTTTCTCTCCAACAAGACTTGTCAGCAAAATATTGTTTTTTTATTTTGCTTGTCTCCTAAAAACTGTGAGCGTGAAATTGCTCTTAAAAAAGTTGAAGGGACAAATAAATCAACTTACTTATGTACATTTCTAAAGCCCAGTTTTAGACTCTCATGAAATGCAAAATGATAACAGATGCATTTTATTATCCACATGATCTGACCTAGGTCAGATCCTCATAATAAAACAAACAGGATTACAGTGACAGCCAGTGGTCTCTCTTTTTCTTTTTTCATTGTGTTTGTATATTTTGCATTTGTTTATTGGATTTTTTCTCTGCACTAGGTATAGTTTACACTGCCTTACCATAATTTATATTTTGATTTTTCTGAGATCTCGGATCTCTTTTTTAAATCCAATTTTTCCGTATAAGAAACTAGTTCCTTAGGAATTTTCTGTTCTCATGTGAGTGTGAAATAAATTAATTTTAACAAAGAAAAAAACTTATTTTTAGTTTCTTATAAGCGGTATGTACTGTACCTATAAATCGTCTAATATTACTTGGGACGACCTTTAGGCTCAATTCACTCCTAAAAAAAAATATTAAATTTGTGTTTCTAGTTTGCCTTGGTTATTTTTCAACATAACAAACACAGGTGTTTTGAATACCGGAGGAAATGTTTTTTTGTATTTCGTTTAAATTAAATTAAATACAAATAAAACTACATACAACACAAAAACTGGTTTGATAAAGCCTTAAATCAGAATCAACAAACATAATCTCAAAGTGATTCATATCTGTTTCATTGGTTATTTTTTTGTTTTAAGACAATCCTAATATTTGCTAGATAATGTACATATGTATTTATTTTTGTCTCCAAAACAGATACGTTAAATTATAATATTAGGTATTAATGCAAGTTAAAATAATAAAACAAAAATACCAATACACAATAAATAAGACAATTATGGTTATTAATTTTGAATTGTTTTACCATAGAAATAATTTTTTTAGAAAATACCCGAAAAATTCGTATAGTCCATAAGTTTAATATGTATTTTATTTTAAAACAGAAATTTGTTTGTTTTTCATTGCGTCCATCACCTGAATGAAAATTCATCTGTTGAATCGGCCATTTTTTGCGAAAGTGGTTTTAATGTCCTTTTCTAGGTTTCTGGACACACTCCTTGGATTGGCCTTGTCAGAACTACTCTATCTACTTTAGATTTCAAGCAAATTAATGTAAGCTTCTTCAATGCGAATTAATACTTAAATGTCCAAAAAGCCGCTTTCGTATAAAAATATTCGCCCTTCACTAAACATATAATAATTGTTCAATATCCATTTGAATATTTTTTACTTTACCATGCAGGGTTTCCATCATCTTGAGATTTAAAGAATGATCTCGGTTTTCGCTTTATTTTCTAAATGGGAGGAGGCAGTGCAACATTTTTTCGTAATTAATAGATTTTGAAAATATAAGAAAGTCTTTAAATTATTTGTCACTAAAACGCATTCAAATTTAAATTAAAAACCCTAAATTATTCATTTATTGGTCGAACAGAAATAAACCTAAAACCTAAATCATTGCGAATTTTGATCTTTTAAAATATGACTTAGCTACACAGCCGCACCTATTCTCTAACTACATCGTCGTTTTTTTTTACTAAATAAATCGCAAACTTGGATCTATAGCTTTTTGATATATCCTCGCCCTTGTTTGTTTATAAAAACAACAACAATAATTTATAAATACAAAATAGAAAAATCAGCGATAAAGAAAAATATATATTTTTAAAACTAACCACCAATGTTTGTACAGTATGTAAAAAAACAAAACTAAATTCCTGTACTCTACCTATATGTATTTAAAAATCTATGTAAATCTAAAATCTACACACTACACCATAACTCAAAATGTATACTGTCTTCTTTTATAAATAAATTTGTAATTAAATAGTTTTTAATTTTAATTAAGTTAAAATTTAAGCCACAAACTGTGTAAAATATTAATTATTAAGAAAATCAACCGTGTTCTTTGCCAATTAGCCTTATAAGTCAGGTGGTAATTTAAAAATAAGAATAAATAAAATAATTTTTATAGAATAAATAAATTACGAAGCGAAACGGAATTTTGCCAAAGTATTTTTCAAACTTATGCACATGTGTACCTATCCTTATAAGTCCTGTGTATTTTAGCATCTCTGTCTATTCACCTATCCAATTTAAAGATTTGGCTTCGCTTCAAAAATAAATAATTGAAAAAAAAAAAAATACAGAAAAATTCTGTCTTCGTTTATATGTTTTAAGAAATTCAAAAAATAAAATAATAAACGCAATACTCTTCTACTTGCTAGTTACCTACTTAATATTATTTTGTAAACTAAGAATCAATTAGTATTATAATACTAGCATCTCTCTTTTGAAAGTCCTATACGTTTCAATTTTTACTGTAAAAAAAAAAATCATGTACTTAAAAAATAAATAAAAAAAAACAACTGTGTAAATCTTGTAAAGTTATAATGCGAACGTGTTGAAAATGAAGAAGTTCTAAACTAGGTGCTATTTTTGATATTTGGTGTAAAGACCGTTTTTTAGCCTAAAAAAAGCAAATATACCATGTAAATGTAAAAAATGTTTTGTAGAGAAATATTGTTGAATTTTATTGATTTTATTGTTCAGAAGTGAATGTTTGTTTATTTGAATAAATTTTTTTTTATTTTATATGTGATGGATGTATGAGTTTTTTTTATTATTAAATATTGTAATGTATAATTTTTGGATTGTATAATAGATGCAGATTTGTACTTCAGCATGCAGTATTCTACTTAACAAATTTAATTGAAAAGAAACACATGAAGGCAAGTATTTTTAACAAAGTCAAGCATTATCCGAACCGCATCTAATTTCCTAGTACATGCAAAGTGAACCATTTCCGGTTGCCTATAAGAGTAGGTGAGAGCAAAAGTATCCAACTAAAGTAACTCGATTTAAAATGGCTAATTGAGTTTTGTATTTTATGCGCACCGCCACCATTTTCCTTTACACCATCACATCGGGTGGCATTTGAAACAAAAATAAAACTGTTGCTTCAGGCTAAATTAGCCTGACCCACACCCATTTCGCGATCTAATTTTTTTTTCTCCTGCGTCCACATCATGCAAATGAAGCCGCGCACAGCGTTTGACTTTATATTGATACAAATGTCAAAGTCTGTCACTTTGTGATATGATTTAATGGCATTGTTCTGATTTAATTAGCGTTCGGCAGAGCCGCACAGAGATGTTAACTTGCACATACAGCCAAGCCGAGCCAAGCCACTAACCAACCACCCACCCACCCATCTATCGGTTATGATAAATTGAACTGTACTTGGCGCCACAAACCTAAAGTGATAGCTTAGCTTTGGTGCGCCAACAATAGATACTAGATAGAGGTATACAGAAGACACATAATGCAAGAAGTGAGTGCTTTTGGGGGCGTTGATTGGTGTTGGTGCCTAATGATCATGTTTTATGAATAATTTTAATATTTTTCTATCCGTTGCAATGTTTTTGGTTTGCTTACAGAAAATAAGAAAAATCATTATTGCAAGGGAAAATAAACTTTTTGAATGCCAAAAGAGCAATCATTTTATTCATTGAGGCAGCTTTTCGAGAATGTTATTAAAACTTTATATTTTCACAAAATATTAAAAAAAATCATTAGTTATTTGTACAAAAATAAAAACTTTTTTTAGTGACAAGAGATATCTTCTTCCCCTCTGCTTTCAGTCGTTGAAATAAAATAAATAAGTTCTTCGATTTAACTAACATCATATATCACACTGACTAAAATGTCTTCCAAGGGAGGGAGAAAAGACCCCATTTCTGCCTTAATACATTAGGAATGCACTCTTCGGCAACAATGAGTCTCAAGCTGACTTTGGGATTTTTCACAGCAAGGCATAATTGGGACTCTTGATGAATTATTTGTTGAGTCTAAAAAAAAAACAAACAAAATAAAATTTCAACTTCCATATAATTTTAACTCACATCTAAGCTATAATCCCAATGTTGTCGAGGATGGTCTATACATGTTTGAATTCGAACATTTGACCTCTGCGGAACCCTGGTACTATTGTGCTCAAAATAATCCAAGCATAAATTATCATTTCCCATGATTTGTCCTTTTGGTGACATCACAAATAAATCGTGTAGATTTGAGTCTCGAAGGCAATTAGCAACAGCTAAAATCATTGTACCCTTTTCCTCTTTGCTAATCCTCAGACAACCTTCTTCTTCTGGTTTAAACAAGTGTTCCATATCAGAGTGCTTTTCAATGTCAAGTTCAGCAAAAACTTCGGTGAGATTTTTCGGCATGGACGAAGCGGAAATGCTTTTCAATCTTTTCTCATATGGTGTGTTCAGTCTGGTTGCATTGGTTAACCATAAGATTTTTCCAAAGAATCTATCCTCTGCGGGAAAGAAATGATCGGGCCAGACGTTTTCCAGATACCATTTGAATGATTTGCAGTTGAGTCTCTTTCGTAAGGCCAAACGATCAGCTATATCCTATTATAAAATGTTATCAATTTGATTTTTATTGTGATTGATTTTCGTTCAAGAAAGTTTAATTACCAAGGACGCCGTAAACTTCTTGTCGAAATTGCCGTATCTTAAAACAAAGTTTTGCCATTGATCCATCCACACCATAGCCGCTCGAGCCAAATTGTTGGATAATACTTCACTTACACCCCCAGGAAACTTGTATGGCGTGTTTTTGCGGAATACATGACCAACATGAGAGCATCGACTGATTTCAACCGAACCCCCACATTGCCATATGCGGACGGACATTTCAATATTTTCACCTCCCCAGATCTATAATGTTAACATATAAATAAATACTTGCGACTGACATTTGATTTTCAATAGTAGACATTTGGAGAGTGCCCCAATTTAGTATTCAGGATAAACATTTTACTTCGCTCTTCTATCATTTAGCAGTTCTACTGCATAACTTACTTTGTGTGAAATGAAAGAACCTACATACCATCATTTTTTCATCATATGCGCCCACGTGGTAAAAGTAATCCTTGTCTATAGAAAATAATCCACCAGCCATGGCAGGAGTGGGTACAGGATCTGTAAACTTTACTCCTTCTTTGAGTGGAGAAGCAACCCACCTACAAGATAAGCCTTATCAAACACTGCGATTAATCAAATTCCAAAAAAAAAATCCATACTTAAAACTAAGGATCCAGTTAAAAATCCCATAATTATTTTCCAAGGTTTTCGTGTAGGAGAAATTATCTTCGGATATAACATCGATTACAGGAGAGACTACACTTTGTTTGTTTTCCTTAATTCGAGCTAAAAGTGGCTCAAGCCATCCCGGCGAGCATTCGCAATGTGCATCTAAAAATGTGAGCACATCTCCTTTAGCATTTGCAGCTCCAAGAAGTCTCGCCGGAACAATTCCCTGGCGATCGCTATGTCGGAAAATTTTCGTTTGTACTGGGAGCTTGGCAATGTAGTCTTCCAGAGGCTTCCCAAGAAATGCTATACGAATAAAATTTATTGAAAGAATTTGTTTGCTGTACGAATAATTTTTCAAAATTACCTCTATCACTGGCGTCGTCGACGAGAATAATTTCCTTTAGTACTTCAATAGGCGAACGGATTATGACGCTCCAAACTGTTCGGACCAGCACTGACCAAGCTTCATTGTGAAATACAATTATTACCGACGTACTCGGCAATTCTTTTGGATTGTACCGCACTGTTTTGCAGCTGTAAATTGTTTTCAGAAAATAAAATTAATATTTATGTTTATAAACATATTTAAAAATTAATTAATATCATAAGCCATGTTTAAGGTTATGCATAAACCGCTTCTGCTGTCTTATTCTGAATTTCATCTTGAAATTTTCTGCTCGCCTGGAATTTTAAAAGCTATCGTGAGTTTAGCGCGAACGAAATTTCGTTCGCTTACTAAAAATATGTGAAAACTTAGGCCGTCAATGGCATTACGCTCCCCCCGAAATGAATGTTCACAATGAGGGGAATTTTTCAAACATGGAATTTCGGGTGAAACTCACAATAAGCGAAAAGTGAAATTTAAAATTTTCAGGGTGAAATTTTGTTTCAGCGAAACTCACAATAAAGCTGATTTAATTTTCGTTTCAGCAAATGCACCTAAGCGAAGTTTGCAGTAGTTAGGATTTTTATATTTAAGCCTACTACACGAAACTTGGGCACAAGCAATAAAGTAAGTGGGTGTAAGGGCGATAGACAGAGTAAGGCGGTCAGAAAATTTCCAGCCGCTTATCATTTACTTGTTTCATGAATTTCAATGCAAAAACTTCCAAAAATAATTATGAAACATCGTGACTCACTCAGATGGTATGTGTATGACTTACCTTTCTATCCTGTAGTCTTTCAGAGTTCGGTTGAGAGGGATTCTATCGCTAGCCATGAGGTTATAGTTGTGTATTTTGAAGGCTCTTTGCATCTGAATGGAATATTTGGCTGGAATGATTACAGGAGCTCCCATTGATCCCTCGTTTTCCATAGGATTAAAAGCATTTTCATCGAGTTCCTCTAAAATTATAGAAACTCTCAATATTTTTCCAAAGATAATTTTAAGAAGATAGCCTTGCAAATTTCGAATTTAATTAAGAACTAAACAAATGACAAAAAAAAAAACAAACCTCTGGTAAAGTTATCATGAATGGTTCCGTATCCAACATAGTGACCGACTACAGTCTTTGTGGTTCTTCCTCGCTTCAAAGCACCAGTTTCGCTTCTGAAATTTGTTTCTAGCTAACATTTTCTAATGACTTTGTGAATGTTAAGATATTATACCTTTTACGGAGATCTGAAGATTGCAAACTTTGTACGTAAATATTAATGCTCAACGCGAACATGAAGAATGCGAAAAACAATAGAAATAAATACAAGAGCCATAATTTTCGAAGTTGTCTAAATGGTAAGCCCATTTTGGATATAAACTATATTACAAATTAAAGCAAACTATCACAATGACACATCCACCTCCACGTACAGCGTAGAAAAGAAATTATTTGCTAAAGTTAAAACATTTTTGGTAAATAAACATGAAAAATTAGCAACAGCTGCCAGTATTTTTGTTTGTTCTTTGTTGGCGATGTTAACGTCACTTTCGATTTCAATGGCTGCGAGTCGCAAGCCGCCGCCGCCGGCCGCAAATAACAATCCAGCTTTAAAAATGGGTGCGTTTAGAGTGAATAAAATTGTGATATCAACTTTAAGCACGGATCACACCAGATTTATTGTAGTTGTTTTTTCAGAACGTTTTTTTTTTGTGTGTAAACATCTATTCCAGAATTAAAACTATTTGCCTAAAACTAGGAAAATACAGGTCCAGCATTAAAATATCCACCACGCTTTTTCGAATATAGCGTTTTTTTTTATCGGCGAAGATCCATATATGCATAAAATTGTCATGGTCTAAAAATTACGGGATGATGACCTTGAAAGTAAGGTACAATTCTTAAAAGCAAGATTTGCGAAATAGATAAAAAACCCACAATATGTACGTAAATGCAAAAGTGTCCAACATAGTTCTAACATTAATTTGCTCAAATTTTAAAATGAAGATAGATCGGAATCTATGTAAATACTAAAAAAATAAATAAAATAAATAAATAAATAAACATCAAATTAAATATTCAAATGCTGGTTTTATATTACAGGACGCGGCGAGTTCGATTTAGTTTGAGCGACAAAGGAACGTTCTCAATACGTTGATGTATATTGGATACGTTCATCCAATATACATCAACGTGTCGTAACGTGTAACAGCACAACGTATTGTGCTACAGAAATGTCCACGTTTTTAGTTTACCCTATCGCCGGGGTAGATGTTTACCTACACATCAAAAATAATAAATGGTCGCGTTTGGGGATCAATCTAAAGCTATCCGGATAGGTTTGTGTTGTTTTAAAGCAATCGGAAAAGATCACTGATCTCTATATACACAATACATACACTGGGTAGTGGATAGCCTATAGTGTATAACAGTTTTTTTGAGGCAATTTTAATACTTTTGATGGGGTACAGGCCACGACCTCGTATCTCGCTCTATACCAACGAATAAAAGAGATAAATGATATTTGCCGTAATTGAGCATTTATTTGATGCCAGCAAGTGTAATAATTTCGCAGCAAGTAAAAGTCGTTGTGTTCGTTCTCAATCCTTTTATTATAATGATGATTAATGAATGGCTGACATAAACGGAAACGTATTGACAACATAAGAATAAGAACTAGATGCAACAAAAGGCTGCATTCAGCACTGATATGACAGCAAGCATTGCGGCGCTGAATATTGAAAAAGATAAAAGCTGAAAGCAAGAAAAAGATTATCTTCAAAAATAAAATTACAGGAAAGAAAAAAAAATAACAGGAAATAATCTACGAAAAATAAAAAAAAATAACTGTTATACTGTTATATGAGGGTACCGGCCACGACTATAACAGTTCTTCAATTTGCCTCACAAATTTTGTATGAATACACATCCAGTGTATAGGTATATTATAGAGATCAGTGGAAAAGATCTTTAGATTTTGAACAAACGAACATTTAGATACTACATTTTTATTGATTAAGGTACTTACTTATATAAAATTTATTGAAAAGTTACTTTGTTTGTTTTATTGTTTGGTATGTTCCCGTAAATCTCAGAAATCAAATGTCCGATTTTAAAAAAGGTTATGCACAGAGGATATGGTTTTAAGACTTAAACTTTTTCAAAATTTGGCCTACATGTGGCGAATGGAATAAAAATAAAAAAAATATATCTGATTTTAAAAATTAGTTTTTTGTCTTCAAATGTAATATTAATGATTAAAATAGATATACAATATGTAGCATGCGACGGGCACACTCAATCAAACCGTTAGTTTGATTTATTTTATTATTTAATTTCACTGCATGATGATAAAAGCTGTACCTATACCTACTTCTGTTTTCGCCATTAAGGGTATCATTGACTTCAAGAATCACTTTAGGGCCACATATTTTTTTTTAATTTACCTATATTTAAAGCCTAAAGTTTTTCAATGTTAAAAATAAGACGAGCTCAAAATTTTGCGTGTTTTTTAAAATTAAAGTAAAAAATGTTTGTTTCTTTTAACATTTTTCTTAACTTTTTTATTTAGGCGTTTTTAATTTGGATGGTATTTAAAAAAGTATTTAGAATTTTTTTTTGGCAAAATAATAATTGAGGCCTATATTTGCAGCAAAATAATCACAATAATTTAGCTTTTTAAGTTTCCAAAACGAAAAATCAAAATTTCCAATGATGTTTTATTTCAATGAAAGATATAAATTATGCAATGTGAGATTTCAATTTAGCCCGATAAAAAGTTCCATTTTCACAATAACAAATAATACCTACTCGTAATCTGAATCAAAATCTATTCACGATCCGGTGCAAAAGCTAAAAAATTCCGAATTTTATTTTCATTCAAAAATCAAAATAAAAAAACACAAATAGGCAGTTTTAGTTACTATGTTGCAATAGAGCTTGGCTTATAGATAAAGTGCACAACTGTTGCAAAATTTAGATTTTTCAGTTTTGTTGTAGTAGGTATAGTGAAGAGAATGTTGAACTTTTGTAATAATACTAAACCAGTTGCATCGGATAGTGAATATTTATTCCCCTTCCTTCAATGAACATCTTTTATCAAACGGTGACGACAAAATTTTGTCAAATTTTGAAAATTTGTAATTTACCAAATTCTTTTAACTACCTAGATATAGTGTGTAAATCTTTTGACATAACATTCAAAAAATGTCTCTGCCATATAAAACCATAAATGTGTTTTCAAGGACGCGGCCTCTTGCGAGGAATTGACAAATACTTAAAGAGTATCTTCTGTAATGAAAAAGTATTTCCCTGAAGGAATGGTTAAGAGTTGTATCGCCACAAAAATTTAGTTATTTAAAGTTAGGTATCGTTATTTCGTCGTCGTAGGAGATAACTCCAGAGATTCAAACAACATACCCTATGGTCTCTTACTGTAAAGTTCAAGTAAGGTCACGTTTGTCTTAAATCTCAAGGTCGAATCTTCTTACAAATGTAAAGGTACATAAGATACCTATACATAATTTGTCCTAGAACCAGCAGGAACAGACAGTTGGCGCCTTCCAATCAAACGAAAACATCATTGAATAAAATTCAAACTTGCATTTTTTTTAAGTTCAAACAACAAGAAATTATAGTATTTTTGACCTTCGATCTAGATGATGTGTTTTGGGTTATCTACACATTCTTTTTTCAAGGTATTAAGCTCTTAAATCTACAAATTTTGTATAGTTAACTAGAGTTAACTATATGTATGTATGTATAAAATGTTGTACAATCCCCAGCCTCCCATTCCACATTATTTTTAAGGAAAGAATTCTAATGTAAAGACAAGCATCCTTTTTTCACTGGCTCCATGTCCACACCACATATATAGAGAAAACATCGATTCCCGAAAATCAGCAACATTATAGCGTGATAAAAAGTTCCATTTTCACAATAACAAATAATACCTACTCGTAATCTGAATCAAGAAAATACCATAAACGATACAAAAAGTACACAAAAACCGAGACAAAAGCTTTGAAAGTTAACACACGAAGACGAAAGTTCTGATCCTAACTCCGTTGTTAGTAACAATCTATCTGGAGACGAGTGCAGATACCCACATCGACTATTGTTTTCCATTAAGTTTCTCTCAAAGCCATTCTGTTGCATCGCTTCACTTAAGAGAAAAACAATACAAATCTTCAATTAATTTGTCAAAAGTGCCGCTTAGTGAATCATAGTTTAATTAATTTGTTTTGATGCACTTATGTCAACAACAGAGTAGCTGAGACCTCGAAATTACCAAATAAGGTGAGAACAATAATTAAAGACGTTTAAAAACAACTCAAAGACTGATGCCAAGTTTAGTAATTTTTAATTTGATGAATCACGGTGAAGAATTAAAATTAAAAAGCAGCGCATCTTGCAGCCAATCTCGCTTCCTTGTACCCTCGCAAGTGTTGTGACGTACTTCAAAAGTTTTTGTTTTTTTTTATTTCATCTTACTTTGATAAATATGCTCCCAGTGAATTTAGCATCACACCCGCATATAAAACCACCCCCACTTCCACTCTCTCCCACCCTCATCCTCACCCACACTATCGCACATTCAAAGATGGGTCAGTTTGACCTTGAGATGCACACACTAACAAAATCTTACATCACATAGTTAGTAAAACGAGTGACGTATATTGTGACAAACTTTGTACGAGTATCTTCTATATGAAAATAGCTACTACATAATATCTACCGTGCCAAACAAATTGGTGGTAATCTGTGTTTTCATTCATCTCACCGAAGAATACAAAGCAAATGTACAATAGTTGTGGTTCATACTTGGACGCTTAAATAAGCTTACGTTTTACATACTGTTGAAAGCTCTCTTAAATAAGTTCCACACCAGTGATGAAAATCATCTTCGGTACATCCCGATTGTATTAAAAATAACAATTTTACTAAACATAGTTTTTAGCGTATACTTGCAAGATTGAATGTGTAGTGTATGGCCCTATCATAATATAAATAAAAAAATAAATAATGTTAACTGGGAAAAAATTGTATGGATATTACGGAAAATCTATACGTTTTTTTTAAATTTTTCTCTGACATTAATTTAAGTGTTCGAATTTCTCATAATGTGAAGATTTGTGAGGGTAATAGATATTGAATTTTTGGCAAGAACAAGAACAAACAAAACTTTACGTATACATATGTATGTATATCAAAGTTAAAAGAGACATTCTTTACGTTGACGAATCTGACAGATGGAAATTCTTTTTAATTTTAAGAGTAGTGTTTGCTAATATTTTGATTTTAAACTTTTTAGTATACCTAAACATAATTATAATTATTACGAAATTATTTCTTTTTTATAGAAACGTATCTTAAACGACGTAGGTATTTAGGTACTTCTCAAAATTGCTTAACAAATGTCAATTTCGAAAAAGTGAAGATTTTGTCGTTTGTGAATAAAAGAGAGAGGGTAAAACTTTGCTGTAGTCCATTTTAAAACTTTTACTACTCTTCACTTTCATTGAAAAAAAATTAAATGAATGCGACATGATTCTAAAATGATCAAAATTTCATGGAATTTCAATTTCGAAAAAGTGAAGATTTTGTCGTTTGTGAATAAAAGAGAGAGGGTAAAACTCCGCTGTAGTCCATTTTAAAACTTTTACTACTCTTCACTTTCATTGAAAATTAAATGAATGCGACATGATTCTAAAATGATCAAAATTTCATGGAATTTCGAAGATATAATTTTATAAATTTGTGTGTGCAAATGCAAATATTATAGAAACGTTAAGACTGATTTACGTCCACTAAAATTAATATTAATTACGAGTGTTTAGTAACCCTATACAATTTATTTAAGAAAGATAAAAATGTTATTTGGTGAAGTCATTATTTTATGGCATGCGTACAAAATATTAAAGTTCTGATGTTTTGAGAATTATATATTTAACAATTATAACTGCAATTACCTGTGATCCAAAATTAAATTCTAAAGCTTTTTTTATAAAATAATTCCAATTGTACTATCTACTTTTTCATCCCTGATCCACTTACAAATACAATGGGGCTTTTTGTTAAAATATAGTTTTAGATTGGCCACCTACGTATCTATATAGGTAACGTATACGCCGTCGTCGTCGTCATCATCTTCGTTGTCGGTTGTCCGACCACGACCATACACAAATACAAAACGAAGCCTAAAATTGAAATATAGTCGAAAGCTCAAACTAGTTAATCGGTTTTCCACTGAAAATATCGACAACCCCTTTAGTTGAATTAAGAACGTTGCGGGGTTGAAAACGAACGTCGTAGTTGTCGTCGCATCCCATTTGTAGTTCCGGAGTTTATTTTTCGATTTTCTATATTTGCGTTTTTTGGTTAATTTATTACAGAAGCTATAATAATTTCAAGTGCTATATATACTATTGTTGGAAATACAGTACCTGTACTCCAATTATATACATACATAGATACATTACATATTTAAAAAAATATTTTACTGTGCATCACAAGGACGACGACGAGCGACGGTTTAATAATTTCTTCGTTGGAGTGTTTTACCGTGAAGTAAAACACTTTTGAAACCCCCAAACCACCCTACAGAAGCAATACAAAAATACCCAACTTTAAAATGTCATGGAGATACGCGGTATGTTTTGATGAGTTTTGCAAAAAAATGGGAACATTTATTCAAAAAAATTTAATGGATGAGTTTGCTGCGGTGCCAGCCTCGAAGTTGTCAGCTTGCTTCATCAGAAAGTCATTGTTTGTCTTTCGCGCCATTATAGTGGAATGAATTGATACCTAAGAGGGGGGATCACAAAAGTGCAACAGCAATAAGTCAAAGAGGTTTTCTTTTTCAAGTAGGAACGTGCTTTGTTCCACCTTGAACAACTGCCCTGATAACCTAGTTTTTGGCAATGCAATCAATTTTACCAGGAAATAAAACTAAAAACCACCATACAGAATAGATTTTTGCAAGAAACGAGAAGAGCAGTGCGGAGCAGAAGGGGACTTCAAGGGTAGAGGGATGAATGTAATTATTTATTTATTTCATACTTCATGCTGCTGTGCTTCTCTCATCCTTTTGGAGGCCAACTAATTTCCATTTGGAATTTTTTTCAAGATCACATGCATTTTGTTGTGTGTAACGAGGCATTGCCAAGGTCTTGAGGATGTCTACTTGGAAATTTTTTCTATTGTTCGTATCTATAATCTTTCACAGACTCCCTTACCCCTCCATGTCCTCGTTGTTCCATGATGGCTTAATAGTTATATAACATCCACTCCTATTTTTCTGTTCTTGATTTTTGTTGTGGTTTGAGCAGAAATCTTGCCAAATTATTTTAACCGGTAAGGCGGTGGTGGTGGTGGTGGTTGGTTAATAGGGAAGGTAATCAACTATTGTTGGCTTAATACTATAGGCCTTACACGATGAATAGCCGCGGCTAAAGGGAATTCATAATGCTTTCATTTGGCTGTCACGCATTTTAAATTTTATCGAAAACGACGACCTTTGACAATCCTTTGTGGCCTCAAACGGTTAATATGGTTAGCAAATAAAAATAAGTGCCTACCTAGACAACAGACTGTTCGCCCCTTATTACTTTATTTAAAATGGTTTTGCTATTCTTGAACACCTATTTGTTGAAGAAACTCTTCAAATATCAAAGCGATATCCATCTCAGAATTGAGTGACTAATGCGAATGGCATGTATCGTACACACATGTTAAGTAGGATGAGAATTTCTATATATAGCGAGAATAATAAAACACACGCTACTTTAAATGTGCTGAACTATTTGTTTACTACTTGGTGCAGCTGGGTTGGAGCAGCACAGACAACCCATGAGTTATTTCTGTGGTGACCGTATTTTTTCCTTCACATATTATGTACAATAGTATAAATAATTATATACAAAATCCTACTATAGGAATGATTCATGATGAATGAATTATGAAAATGCTTACAAATTTTCCGGCTATAAATAAGATTCAGAATGTTTTCTTTAAGAAAGACTTTTAGCCTTTATTAACAAAAAGGCTTATTTATGTAAGAAAGCTAAGATTGTAATAGTATGTTAAGGCTTAGATAAAGATGTATACTAAAAGAGTTTGAAATAAGAAAGAAAGCTGTTTTTTAAAGCATTTTGCGAATGATTGACCAAGAACCATTCGTGGGAATTTGATTTCCACTTAATGATGAATACAGAGTAATTCACTTACAAATACATATCAAGCAAATATAGAGCGGGACAGATTCATACAAAAAAAAAAACAAATATGAACATGTTCATCTTCAAATCTGCATCTTAGTATTTCCTCTAATCTGCAAATAGCATTGCGCTCTTCTCTCTCTATGCAATAAATGTAAATTTTATATCCTATTTTCATATAAACCCACCATCATTTTATATTATAATTTTAATAGCAATTTCTGTAAAGAAGTTTTTTAGCTTTTAGAAGTTAAACTTATTAAATTCATTATAAATAAATAATAAAATAATAAAAAAAATATTTAGAATTGCATTTTCTCATATTTTAATAGAAACAAAAATTACGAAAACCGATTTTTTTTACCGTTCAGTAAAATACAGAGCAGATTATCACCATAATCATTTCACAATATTAATTCTATATATTAGTTTATTAATTACTCATAAATAGTTAACATAGCGTGCAAGCTTTCAAAAGTGTTTCATGCCTTGGGAAAGTTATTTAACTAATTATTATTTCATTGAATTAATTTTGTTTAACTATATTTTATCAAACTTATACACAAACTATACACAATACACATAGTACATACATATTTGACAATAATATGGTGCTAGTAAGCGAATTTATTTAAGGTAGCAATAATTTTATATTTCGTATCAATATTTTGTTTTATGTATTTCTAGCGAGAAGAAAATATCATTACTTTACGAGGAAATCGTTAAAATCTTATTTTACGACATTGTCAGAGTACATGGGATAAAATTAAATATAAAAAACAACTTTTTTATTGTCAGAGTTTATTTTTAGTCGGAATTATAATAGCAAACTACTCACAAAATAATTTTGATTTGAAGAATTTAATATCAAACATTTTATTTGACATTGAGGTAGACTTATTGTGAAATAAATTTTCCCAGAGATTTTCCCTTTTCGGTAAAAATCGCGAATTGTTGTGTTCCAGTATTATGATGGATGAATGAAAGTAAATGTAATTGATGAATTTATACCTCAATAAGCTTGTTAACTGATGCTGTCAAAATCATCGAATGCTTTTGTTAAAGTTATTTTTTCGGGGTGGAAAAGAATTTGCTAACAATTTTCTATAAGAGGGATGCATGACATTACAAAGAAAACCAAACTATAGTACATACATGGTAAGATGTTTTTTTTCTTAAATATTTTTCCTGGTTGTTAATGCATCACGTGCGTCGTTCGAAAAATGAGTTTCTTTCCAAAGAATATTTCTTCTTATAGTAGTAATAATTGGGAAAGTTTTTCCGTTAGTTTTTAAATAATAAAAATAAGTAATATGCACATTAAATGTTATATCAAATTTAGCAATTGACAGTTGACTCGAGCAAACTTTGCAGGTGTCTGACTTGGTGATTCGGAGTGAGTAAGCCAATGGCAAAGCATTATTAGCACTTATTTTCGATATAAAGTGATTGACGAGATGTTGACAACTCTTAAACGGGACTTTATACCTTTGAAATTTTTAGTGTCGAAATTTATCAAAGTTGGTTGAACTATGTCTTACAAAATTCTCAGCTGAAAAAAATGTATGTCAATATTCATTCATTCATATTCTGGAATGCCGAAAGCCATTAAATCTTAATAGATTCTGTATTTTCAGAGAAAATAAGTGTATGCGGAACATACATATGTACACTTAAAAACCATTTATGGTAAACCAATTACACCATCTGATTATACTTTAATAAGTCTTAATTTATGAGATTTTTTTTTTAAATTTTTCATAAATGAACATTTTTAAAATAATTTAAGAAAAAATATTGGTACTTGCGTTAATTCTAAGTATATTTATCAATTTACATTAAAAAATTAAATTTCAAAAATATTACCTACCTAGTCTATAGTAATAGTCTATATAGTAATTAACCGCTTTTTTTAAAAACAACTTTTTGTAGCCTCACATACACGTTACGATAAATTTGCTTATCCAGATACATAAGTATATACATATGTATGATACATATAGTTGCGGAGTACAAAATATTTTTTTTTTGTGTATTGCTGAACTTACATTTGACACCGACATTACATTTTCTACCGTTTTGTATCCATTCCTTACCTATCATAAAATATACGATTATGGACATAAATAATACGATCTGTCTAATAAAGCATGTTATTCTGATTTTATGAACTATGTTCATTTATTTCTCACTGACTGACAGATCTGTTAATTGAGTTAGTGCAACTTCATATCATGAATGAATTTATTTTGGTCATTAAATGTTTACCATTTTGGCAGAAGGCAGTTTGTCAATCGTGTAACCAAGCGAAAACTAAGCTGACTAATTTTGAATTTATTTCATTAATCAATAAAAATTAAAACTGTCGAATTTTCAACTTCCCTTTTTCCTTTTTCTTTTCTTAATTTTAGAGTACCTACTCTATCTATCTATAAACGAAGAAAAAGTACTAATTATAACGCTTATAATCTTAAATACACAAAATCACACTTCTCGAAATTGACTTAAGTATAGCCGTCATTTTTCATTAGTCAATAATGCGCACTTACTTTGAAGCAATACTTAGAGACCTAATAATTAGCATCAACTAAATATTGCAACACGATTTTGTACTTCTGTGAGACGGTAGCTCCGAGATTGCATTTTCGCTTTATCAATTTTGTCCATTTCATGAAACAAAACTTCGATGTCGAGTGCCATGACCTATAAAAAAAATAATAAACTGAATAAATGATGCTGCTGTTTAGCATGACAAACGAAATCAAATCAACCAATTGACTAGCTTCACTGTTAAAAATTGTTATTAATGCGCATATTACAAACACAAACGGAGTACCTACATATATGTACGTCCCAATTCGTCCTGTCGTCAAAGATTGTGCATATCATCCACAAACATGCAATAAACAAACTCTCTATTGCATCGGCTTGATGTCTGTTTTTGTAATATCAACATTTTGAAGGAAGAACACGGAAGATCTCCATCATCATGTCATTATTTATAAGCCTTCGTGATTCGTTAAGCTTGCAGTTTTCAATGTACATATGTATATCACTTAACCCATAGTCTACTTGATTGCCAATAGTAGTGTTTATAAAACGATGTCACATGTGCATATATTTCATACAAACACACACATGTACCTGCGCTATAGTGGACTCTGGCTTTCATACATGATTTAAAAAATTAAATAAAGTATTTCAATAATTTTAAAGATAATTCAATGGTGTGATGGCATGGCGGTTTGTTATGGGGCAGTTGGCCAAGAGCAGTGGCCGGACGCCACTCTAATATTAGAAAGAAAAGTGATTCATTCAGTCAGGGTCAGAATCAAAATTGAATTCAGTTTTTCCTTAAAATTTTACTTTTTCATTAATTCATTTATATTTCTTTGAAACATCTTTAAATCTTTCAAATGCGTAAACACTTCTTTTCTTTTTGCAAAACAAAAAAAGAAAGATTCTCCTCCGCATGTGTTTATTTGTGAACAATCTGTCAGATATGAGTAAGATTTCCAAATTCCACCGAGGCAAGTTTGTCATGTTAACGCGCTGATATCATGTATTTTTGGCAAACGACCAGACATTTTTCTTTCGGACGACTCTATTTTTATCCGTGGAAATTAGGCGACAGTGAAAACGCTTTTAGGATTTCGATTATTTCGTTATCGATCGCTAAAGGTGAGTAACACGTTCTCGTTTGTATTTTGGGCGTTGCTTCACCTGTTGATGTTGAAGCGGTAATAGAGGGTTGCCATTTAAGGGTTTATTTTATCTAGATCTATAGCTATAAATAGGTCCTTATTGTTTTTGACAATATCTTGGGAAAGAAATTATTTTGGAGGGATTCCGAAGGTTTATTTCTGTTCTGCTAATCGTAAACTAGTTTCATAAGTTTCGTTTAAATGTATTATGAACATAATCAATCGCTTATGAAAGCTGTTTATCAAAATACCTATTATTTAAATAAGGAAATAATAAGTACCAAGTTTTAAAAACAGGGAAAAGTAGAATTATAATGCGCATACATTTAAACTGAAATATATAGAGCTCAGTTATGAATACTCAGTACAGTTCTTAAAATTATATATGACATGAACCCCAAGTTTTTCGTTTTAAATGTATGGACATTTATTAATATCATATTTTGTAGGTTTGTTTATTTTCGGTTTATTTGCTCCTCTTTTGCTATTTTAATTTTGTCTGGCAAGATGTTTCTATAACATTTGTATATGGCAACACTAGCTTAAGATGTCCTTGATTTAATGGGTAAATAGTTCAATAATAGAATAAACGAGAATTTCATTTCACTTTCAATTTAAATTGAAACGACGTTATAGTGTTCGTTCTTATAGGGTTGGCACCAAAACTAATCGATCAGAGCGATTTGCAAACAAGAACGCCAATCAATCGATTCAAACTTACTGAAGCACAGTTCCTGACAGCAATTAATCAATCTATTCTAGCAATTGTATACCTGAAATAGCAACTGCACTGTCATGTCGATGTATAAGTTGTATAGTTGCCCATCCACGTTGTCGTAGTCTTCGATTGAATACGATGCCAACGTTAGATTTTGCAATGAATTTACATACATACATACACACATATGTACATACATGTATCATGATAAAGTTACAACAATCTGTATGAACTAAGTAAATCTCAATTAAATTGCTAATTAATACGCAAATAAATAATGTAAATTGTCGAGATCAAAAGAATTAGTTTCCGATGTCATTATTTTTTTTTTTTTTTAAATATAAAGCGTTCCTATCTGAGTGCTCTGAGAATATCTAATTTCCGCATTTCTTATGATACAAGTAGATTGATATCTGTGTATACTTTATCAACATAGTTAGGTTTTGAATTGGAAATACCAATTCGTAGCTGTAGCTATAGAAATTTAATAAGAATTTAAAAATGAATTTACCACCCCAAATAAATATTTCGATGCAAAAAAAGCTCAAATGCAATACAAGTAAATACAAAAATGATTGCGATTCATCGAGCTACAGCTTTTCAAAACACGTTTCACAATATTTAAACAAATATTTTAAGCATTTGTCATGGAACCAATAGAAATCAATTACATAATGAGGAATGGATTTCAACAATAGTTTTGAAAAGTAATTTATGCATTTAATGAATTACTATTAAGTATATACAGTTTTTGTTAGAACTATATAATTTATTGAATAAGAGAATTAACCATGTTTTGGTGAGAGTTTATAACCAGCTTAGCAAAATTTTTACATGCAAAACTGATTTCAAAAAAGTTATATAAGCCGTGTTATGGTGAAAGTGTGTAACCAGCTCAGCAAAGTATTTTACACGTAAACAATAAAACCAAAATAGCTTTAAATACTTTGTTATTGTTTGTACACAAAACAAAAAAAAAATAATTTGTTATTGTTTGCGTGTACAAATTTAACTGAGTTGGAATACACTCTCATCAAAACACAGCTACTGGGTATTTACTAGAAGTACAATTCAAGTTAAAAAAAAAACAGTAAATATAAAATACACATACACATAAAGTCAATTCAGTTCAAATAAAAATACTTGAATATAAAATAAGTTTATTTAAAATGAATAAACTAAAAATACAATGAACTTTTACACGACTAACGTGAGTCCATTTTTCAATTCAATTCAATATTGAAACGCACTTGCATTTAATTGAAGTCTCTTTATAAAAATTATGTATGTATTTATAAAAATTCAGTGAATACACATTACACACATCAATTAGAAAACATTTGAAAACTCCAGTCATTCAATCCCCTTTTTTCAATTATTTATAACATGATATTACATATTTTTTATGATTTATGTTCTGTTTGTTTTATGTGTTATTTCTATCGAGTTTAAGTTCTAATTTATTAAAAATATTATTTTTATTTTTCAGCTTTTCTTCGATTATCTTATTCAGGTTGGTTAAGGAACAAGTATAGATAAACGTAGAATTATGCATGAGTTTTTCTTTTTTCTGAAATTCATACTCATGATGTCATGAAAACAAGATTTTTGGTTTAGTTGTGAATTGCAACTTATGAACATAATTGTGATTTCAGTAAATTTATAAATTTTAATAGCCAAGTTTTTAAGTTAAAAGATGAGATTTAAATTCAACAACATTTCTTCATTTAGTGTTTGTATTGTCGTATCGGAAAGAGTTGCACTATCTGGATTTTAACAAAAATGCATGTGTTTTAAGCAGGTTCCTTATTTTTTATAAAAGAATTATGAAAGAGTTCTTGTCTTGTTTAGAAATATGAGCTATGATTAACGGAACTATACCCATGAAACATATTTATTGAACTGCACTTAGATCGATTGTGGAGCAAATCGTAAATTTCTATTGAAAGTATGTAACTTTGATTCCAAACATCACAGAAGCAACATGATACGCTTCTCGTGATTAAATAAAATGACCGATATTTAAAATAATGTTTGAAGTTTACAAACGAAGATAGAACAAATAAAGCGATAAAAACCTCTAGTTATAAGTGCCCGCATGGATGGAAATAAGTCTCCACTGATTTACAGCAGGTTTTAACAACTCCATCACAATTGCGACGCCAACCAATTGTCTTTCAAAGGTTCTTACTTAAGTAATTTCAACACTGCCCACCGCAAAGCCACATGTTCATGTTCATAATCTTGTATAAGTGTTGTTGTCATACTATGTTGTTATTTGACTCAACTCTAAAGGGATAGGGTGGCGTATGAGTGATTTTTTCTTATTTTATTTTTTTACAAAATCGTGTTATAGTAATATTTTTATTTTTACTTGTTTATTTATTTCATTTAGCATTTTTTGCTCAACATGTTAATAAATTTCACAAATTCTTTTTTCTGAGATCTCATAAATCTTTTTCCGTTAATTTGAAGGAACAGGGGAAAAGAAACCTAAAGTTTTTTCAAGATATAATATAAAATAGATAAAATATAAAATAGTTAGCTCTCTATAACCTAAAAAGAAGTATTATTTTCTAGAATAAAAACCAAACACTCACACTAAAATCTTATTTGAAAATCGTTACACAGCAAATAACACAAAATGTATTAAAAAAATGTTCCTCTAACATAAATACATATGTAGGTATATAAGATACAGTTTGTGTATTTATCCCTTACAGCAAAAATGAATTGTGCATCCAATCGCCATGAAAATCCTTGACACACATTCAAATGCACAGATTTTCCCTTGACCCACTTTTAAGCAAACTATGACGGTCAAGGCTTCATAAGCTCTATGAATGCTGGGTCATCGTCTTTCAATGCACCTGATGACAAAGTGCTTTTATAATGTGTAGGGATATGCACATTGCACATATAACGGCAGGTAGACAACAGGGAAGCAACATAAATTTATAATCATCTACCTGAGTATTATATACGTACATATATTTATAAATAAACTATATAAGTACCTCAACTTCAACGTTAACTTTAAAGGTTTCCGACATTTACGAGGGTTGCAGAATAATGAATTTTTTTTCATAGTATATGGAATATATTTCCGCATTAAGTATGGTACATAATTACACATATATATAACTATTGTTAAAAATGTAAATAGAGATTTGTGTTAAATTGAGGTTTGACAAATTAAAAATTAAACCGAGTGTTAAAAATTTGATAGTTGAAAGTTGAGCAAATAATTTTTGAAATAAACTGACCTGGTTTAATTCATTGACTTACTTATATATGTATGTACATTGTACACTACTACTTGTGTAATACTTTTACTTGAATTTGAATTTAGTTTTTCTAAATCGATATCCCATAACCATTGAATTGACACCAAAATCTATATTAATTGAAGTTCTTCAATTTCGTTTATAGAATACTTTGTGTATGAAGAATTACAAAAAGTCACATAAGGAGTAAAATAGCTAAAGTTGTAGAGATAAATGAATCTTAAGAATAAAGCTAGTACGCAGCTCAGCTGAATTGAATTGAAAATTTTCTGTGGTTTCCAAACAAAAAAAACATTAATGGTGAGTTTTACTAGATGATGCAATACGAAATTCGTCTATGGTATCCAACAGTATATTAAAATCCTAACGGAAACCAAAATGCAAAAATACCTATTGAAAGTGTCACTAATTGCCGATTAAAAAAGCTACAAATATAAATTTTGCTGGTTGAACAGCGAACTGCAGAACAAAATGAGAACGAATTTTTTTTTATGATTTCGTGGTTTCAATTTTTGTATGCAAATTTTCGATTTGATTTAGCTGCGTACTATGCTTAAGAAATAAAAGTACCCCTATTGCGGAAAAATCCTTTAAGTGGAAAATTTCCTTGAGCGGATAAACTCTCACGACCATGGACTTTGAATTTAATTTCCATACATTTTATGATCCCGCTGTACAAGGAAAAGTCAGCTACCTTAAGTAGTTGCAAGTTTAAAGTTAATTTTGAGTTGTTATTAAAAGGATTTTTTTGTGATGAATTTTTGAAGAATTTTTAATTGAAAACAAAAATATAGAAAAGCTACTAATAACATTATTAAAATCTTTACATATGCTCAAGAAAATATATGTATATAATAAATATTTAAGAGAAAATCATTTTATCAAAGAAAATGTTTTCTAATGCTATATTCTAAAAATAATCTTACTATAGAAATTATTTGCAAAATAAAATCTCACAGGTATTTATGAGAATATTCAAATCTATGAAAACATCTATGATGGCACTGCCAAGGAAATAAACACCTTTTCAAAATTGTATTTGTCTCCGTCTATCACTTTCGTTTTCTTCTTGAAAAGTTTTGAAATCTACATTCAAAGAATTCTATATAAATAGTTTAAATAATTTATTCTTCTTTTGTTTTGTTTAGTTTTTCTTTTTTCTTTTTAAATAATAATTTTTAATATTAGAAAAAATAGTCATTAAATAATTAAAATGTAACTTAAATATTTTAAGATGCTAATATTGCTCATACACTGAAAAATAACAACTGGTTAAAAAATTTAAATCAAAAATTTAAGAGTATGACTTCTGGCTTATTTTTTTAAACAGAGCTGGGTTGTAATTTTCACATATTTTGCGACAATTCATCAATCTCATTATAGTAAAATAAAAGTTTTTTTTATTAAAATTGTTTGATTAGTTTGGTAAAAGATTGGCATTATTTTACAATCATAGTTAGTCAATTACTGAATATTGTGCATGAATACACTCTTAAATGATTGTATTCTTTAATTCCATTTTTATAACAAACAATTCGCATGAATAACAAATTATACCTAAATATGTAAGAAGTGTTGTGATGATTGGTGTGCAACATTTGTCACATCTTGTCAATATCTGTTTCATAATTTTTTTTGAGAAGTCTTCCCCTGGAACATGACTTTCTCTTGATTTTAATAGGCCATTTGGCATAGACAAAAAAGATGTTTCAAAATGCAAAACAATACAATCAAATTTTATAATTGGATTTGATAGGTGAGTGGCCTTGAACTTGAAGTAATTGAAGAAAAAACAAAATTGCTACGGCTATGTTGTGCTTCAGAAACCATTTCTCAAAACGAAAACTATTCATCGTATATGAAAGAAATTTGTGAGTATGTTTCTTTTTTTATTTACTTTTCAAAAGTTAAAGCGGTAAAAGGAATGCGCATTGATGAAAAGAGAGATCATACGTAAAACAAAATTCTTAAAATTTTTGTATACGAGGAGTCCAAATCGAGAACTGAATTTTTTTTACAATGGCATCAGGATCACAACTCCAATAACCATGGCATTTTTTACATAAATAAGATATACAATCATAAAATTTGAAAAGCATAGTTTTAAAAGATAAAAAACATATGCTGACTGGTCTATTAATAAATTAAATAAAACAAGTTAATAAAACGAAAAAAATCGCAAGCAAATTTCCTAAGTATTTAAATTACAGGAAACAATTTTTCGCATCGCGCTATTTGTTTAAAATATTTCTCATAAATATTTTTTAATTATATAGTAGTATAATATATACACAGAACAGACATACTTATACAATACATTCATCGAGTATAAAACAAATGTTCATTCGTATATATTGTTCTTATAGCAACCGAGTAGAATGGAACTGTCAGATCAAACTACGGGACGCCAATTGCAAAGGGTGCTACACTATTCAGTTACCCCATGCAGGCCATTGCCAGGACTTCGAAGATCAGAATGTGCCATTCATGATGTAGACTGTGATGAAGTGTATCCTGGTATTTATGTGGGTGACGCGTGAGTTTGAAATGCCATTCCTCTATCATGTAAACTATGAACTTTAAAATTGAAATACTTTTGCATATCTAATTTGACGTTGATGATGATAATGATGTTGGTGGTGATGATGATGATGATGATGACCAAACAAAAACAGAGCTGCTGCCAAGAACAAAGTGTACCTCCGGCTCATGGGTATCACACATGTTTTGAATACCGCAGAAGGATGCAGATATGGACAGGTCGATACTGGACATATTTACTACAGAGATATGCCAAATATTAGGTATGCCCCTGCTTTGGATATAATCATACTGGAATTTGCATTTAAAGTATGATTTCTTTTTTTTTTTTTGACAGATATATGGGATTTCCAATGATGGATCAACCAACAACAGACATCTCCAGATACTTTTATGTGGCATCAAAATTTATTGAAAATGCAATAACAAGTGGAGGTAAGTTTAAAAGGTGGTAGTGCTCAAAGTTTCGTCAATATTTCAAAATTGTACGTCAGAAGCTACTTTAGAGCCCAATCTTATATTTACAACAAACAAATTTTATAAAGAGGGAAAAGAGTCAATAATACCGCTTCTGCTCAAACACACAGGCTTAACTTAATAAATTTATTAATTGCGAAGTTAATACCTTTTGTACATAATCATAATATATAAATTATGTGTAAATTATAACCAAGGCTTATTTTAACTTTTTGTTTTGTATTTCTAGGAAAAATTCTAGTACATTGCTTGGTTGGAATGTCGCGCTCAGCTACCTGCGTATTGGCATATCTTATGATTTGTCGAAAGATGACGGCAGTCGAAGCGATACGAACAGTCCGTATGCGACGAGACATTCGTCCTAACGATGGTTTCCTACAACAGATTGCAGACTTAGACAACGAACTGAAACGCAAACGTCTATACCCATACTAATAAGGGATTCGAGCATATATATATTTATATTTCTTTGTATAAAAAGATCAACGTGTCTACTAACAAAATGAAGAACAGCAAAATAATAACAAAGTTTATGTGCAACCACCAAAGTATAAATCTAATAATCTTTTAATGAAACGAAAAATATTATAACTATACCTATATATAAAATAATAATATATTATAAAATTTTTTTTTTTTTTTTTCAATAAATTTTGCGATTAAAAATAACAAATATATAAACAAAAAAAAAACAAACTGATATAGGTACCTTGTTAAGAACAGAATTTACGTGTTTTTTTTTATATTTATAAAGGTATTATAAACAAATTAAAACTGAAGTCAAAAATACAACCAAAAACAGATTTTCTTTTAAATTAGCGTCTGTTTTAAATAAACTGTCTTAAATTTTTTATTTTACGCAAAAACATAGTTTTCTTTTTCAAAATGCTGTTTTTTCACAAATCAAATAAAAAAAACTAAGTAACAACTACATAAATAGAAAAATATTATTATTACATGTTAAATAAAACAAAATAAATACATAAAAAAATTATAAAAAACAAAACGAAAATCAATAGAAAAGTGCAATTGCAATACAAAAGTGTACCTACCTTTGAAGTGTTTTTTTTTTTTTAACTTCTTGCAATATATTATGTATAGATAAATAAGTAAAATTATTATAACATTTTTTTGTAGGGCACAATCGGGATTATATTTAACTATTTTGTTTTTGCATAAATGTACGTATAGAAAATATTTAGAAATGAAAAGCAGTAGGTATATGAATATTTGAAAAACACCAGAAGCAACACTAATCTAATTTGGATGTGCAAAATCGATGAGCTTGCTAATCCACCCTAGACTTTGACCTAGAATATTTTTATACTTGTCTATTTCTACTTCCCTTTTTTTATTTTGTATAAAAATTATTACTTTGTTGAACTAGAAAATTTTTGTTTTACTATTAAACATTCTAAATTGTTTTTATGGTCTCCATAATGTGCCACTTCAGGAAACTAGTCCTTTAGGAGCAACTTTTATTTTATTCTTGTATACTTTTGTTTACATTTATACAAAAAATGTATTAAAAATGCTTAAATTTTCACTTTAAAATTGTAAAAAAGAAATAAACACATTGAGTAGTAAATAAGTTATAGAAAACCTTGAATATTTAAGAGGGTTGTAACTTGCAATGAAAAAAAAAAAAACGATATTAAAAATATATAAAATATTAACTTTTATAATCACAATACAAAAACTATTAGTTGCGTTCAATTTTAGTTATTTTTTAATCAGAGAAAATTACTGTACAACTGACATACTAGATATACCACCAGTTATTGTACACATTGGGTTTTTGTTAGTATACGGATAATACAGGGTTTTTACTTTTTAGTAATAGCTATGTGAAAAAGAAACCCTCCTTTTTCAACATTTGACAGCAATACAATAAATTAAATTTTTCATTTTCATTAGGGACAGAGTTGGTATAGTTTATGAATTTTATCAAAGTTAAGCCATACCTCCATTTTACTTTTGAATAAAAAGAAATTAAATATCAGTTTAGGATATAAATCAGTTTCCATTCATAAGCTATTTGTGGTTTGCGAATTAGAAAAGATTTTATTGACAGTTTTCACAAATTTTACTGGTTTACGAATTAGATACAAGTTAATTCGCAATTTCTTTTTTAATTGTGAATTCAAATGAAACATATATTTATTATCTCTTGATCTTGGTTTCTTTTTTATAAAGAGTTGAAGTTTCATCTTAATTCAAAAATGCAGGTAGTGAATTGAAAAAGATTAATCAAAAAGACAAAACAACTTTTTCCTAGACAAGCTTAAACTTCTTAGATAGGTAACTTTACAGTTTTATTGAACTTCCTTTCTCAGTTTGAAAAGTGATGAATACTTACTTTAAAATATGGAAACATTTTCAAGAAGAAAACAGGCGTGTTTTTTTGCAAGTCTATAAAGAATTGGACGGAAAAAAACGACATCGGAGCAAAGCAATTTCCACGTAAATATAACAACAATTAAAATACATATGGACATATTAGCTAAGTCCAGATAATTTTCGGGACTTAACTTTAGTCTCGATAAAAACTATATTAACGGCAATAATTATCATTTTGCTATTGATATTTTGAATGATTTCATTGATATTGATATTTTGATTTTTTCATGAGAACAAAATGGTAAGTCCTGATGTCGATTTTTTGTCCAACTCCATGTGGAAAAAAAATGGCTTACATAGACGAACAAAAATTTCAAGGTGTGGAATGAAATTTATGTCAGATGCTACATTTATGTAAATTGGTTTAACACGATTTTTTCTCTTAAAATAGCCGCGTGACTCAGGATTTTTTTCAAGACGTAATACAACAACAACTTTGGATCCTGCTCTCTATCTGGATCCCAAGTTGTTGTTGTATTACATGTTTAAAAACGATCCTGATACATATCCGTATAATAAAAAACACGTCACAAGTGTAACTGCCGGAACACAATGCAAATGTCTTCAGTGCTGCAACCAACTGCAGTTGCAGGCTTTTATAGCTTTCAAAAAGTGCATTTTATGTATGTATTTTAAAGAAAAAACAAATCACGGGCTTAGTATTCACATTTCTTATTTTCGATTATTAAACCGAATGGGCAATTTAACAGTAGGGGAAGTGTGGAAAAAACCACAAAATCATTTCTGTACTATGTAGCATGAAAACAAAAATTCAATGGCAAAACTTTTAATGCAAAAACGTGGGATCCCGTGGTATCCAAAACCTTTTTTTTAATTTATTTCATTTTCACCCCCAGCCAGAATCTATTCGAACCTTTAAGCTACTGCCTTTTCTTGCTTGTTAAACTACTGATAATTTCTGTTGTAAAATATATTATTTACCCAGAAACAAATCAGAAACATCCCAAATGCATTTCTTTACTTTTAATTTCTTGTCAAAAATTACAAAAACAACATCAAAAGCTCGAGTCCAAACTTTTTCCCGAACTTTTTTCCAATCTCTTCCAAAACAGTTGTGGTAAATTAATCAAAAAAAATAATGTTTTATTTTTTATTATTGCAAGATGGATGCTGAAAAATAATATAAACTAGAAAAATCGACAGGACCATTATTATTCTAAAAAAACTTCTAGAATTTAGTTATGTAAGATTGGAATGGAAGAAAATCGTACAGTACTTGCGTATCTTCCGCAAGAACTTTTTTTTAAATTCAAAATATTGGATGGGTTCACGAGCTTAGCTTATACAAATGGAGTCAATGAGAACGTTGCTTATATGATTGTTCTTCTGAGCGTAACTTGTTATTTGAGGAAAAAACCTTTTTGCCCCAAGGATAATTTGGTAGGGGTGTCTTTTTTTAAAAGTTATGAAACTTTATTTCAGTTATTTATTAATTTATATTATTGCTCAAAGTACTTTAATGAATCAAAAGACTTAATGTCAATTCCCCAATTCCCCCAGTTAAATTCCAATTCCCCCAGTTAAAGAAATACCTTTTTCTATTATTATAGGTCTATTTTTTCCAAAAAAATTTAGTGCAGTTGTAAAAGCTTCACTCTTATTTGTCATTTTATTAAAAATAAATTTGTTTGTTTTTAAAGAAATAAATAGTTATTTAAATCCAGCTTTACGAAAAATCAAAAACATTATTATACATATACATACATACATATGTATAATTTTAAACATTTAAAATTTATTAAATTTTAAAAAATCATGACAAACAATTAACACAACACTTATTTCATTGAATTTGAATACACAGAAAAAGAGGATTTCTAGGGATAACTTAACTCTAAAATTTCTTCCATTTCTAACTACACATTGGCACTGTCGAAATTACTCGCCGCCGATGAAATTTCTAATGACATTTGCGTTTGGACACCATCTTCACGACGATTGCGGTAGGTCAAAGAATTTGCACGTGCTTTACGTCCCATAAAATGCCGTTCCACCCATTTCAACATAGTGTAAACCGAATCTGTTGATGGTAATCTATGGTCAGCAGCTGTCTTCACAATATCAGATGATGATATCCTAAATGTCCTTGCCATACCCTTCAGTGCCTATATTATGATGGGAATATTTAAAAATGCAATAAACTTATGCGCTAAATAATGTTATTTAATAATTTACGTACCACCATGGCGTCTTCATCTGTCCAATCATCACCAACGTATATAATTTTAATGCGTTCACTCCAATCAACTCCAAATGATGTCCGTAAAATGTAAATTGAAGCACGACCCTTGTTCCATTGAACTGGAGGACGAGCTTCAAGCGCACACTGGGATTCGGTAGCTTTGAAACCGAATTTTTCTATCAAGAATCGGGCCTTCTCTATAATTGGAGGCCGAAGATGAGCTGGTGTTTCTCGGTAGTGGAAAGTTAAGAGAGCACCCTTGTTTTCAACCCAAGCTCCATCACGACAAACCTATTCAAGAAATATTTCGTTTAATCTTAAATGAAAAACAAATAAAAAATGAATTCTTACCGAATCTTGAAGTGACTTCAAAAGAAGGCTAACCTTCTCTTCAAATTCTATTGGCATAGGATGAACGAATTTACTGCCATCTGGATGAAGAATTTCTAAACCATGATTACCAGCATAAGTTATTCCTTCAATGCCAACCATTTTTTTTACATTGTCCACACTTCTTCCAGAAATAATGGCAACATAAACTTCTGAATGGTTCGACAGCTTGAAAAGGACGTTTTTAAGTTCGGGTGAAAGTGTAGCCAAATCTGGATGCGGAGCAATCGGGGCCAAGGTACCATCATAATCAAGCAACAGTGCTAGTTTGTGGTTATAACCGATGTACCTTTACAAAACATTAAATTAAGCTAAGAATAAAAGGAGATGTTTAATAACATACTTAAGAAGATAGTCATCGAAGTCATCAACAGATACAGGTTGCATTGTGGTTTCACCAACATCATCAACATCAAACGATCCCATGGCCTTCAAAAAGCATCGCATCCAATGGTTAACATCAGTTTCAGTTTCTCGACTCCTAAGTCTGCTCATTCGAAGAATTCTTTCATCTTCTGGCATTGTGAGTGCTCGATGAATAACCTCAGCTGCTTCGTTCACTTCATACGGATTGCAGAGCAAAGCTTCGTGCATCATTTCCCCAGCACCAGCAAATGGTGATATCACGAGTACTCCAGGTAATTGATTAATTTGACAAGCGACGAATTCCTTGGCTACAAGATTCATTCCATCTCGCAATGGTGTTACCAAGCAAATAGCAGCATCTCGGTAGAGAGCAGCCAGTTCATCCTGGGCAACATAGTCATAGATGTATCGAATTGGTGCCCAATTTGCCGTGGTGAATCGTCCATTGATACGCCCCACCAACTGATCAACTTCTTCCTTCAACTCTCTGTATTCCTTGACGTCAGTTCTAGATGGGACGGAGATCTGGAGTAGGCTAACCTTCTCTTTATGTTGTGGGTATTTTTCCAGAAGAGCTTCGAAAGCTTTTAACCTATGAACAAGCCCTTTGGTGTAGTCCAATCGGTCGACTCCCAATATGATTTGTTGCTTTGATGTCTTTAAGACTTTGGGAGCATTTTTCGCAAGCGAAGCGAAACGCTCGAACGGAATTCCAATGGGCAGAGGGCGCACACGTACAGTTCGACCACCATGCTCAACCAAAAGATTATTGCGATCAACACGACAACCCAAGTTCCTCTGACAACAGTCAACAAAATTCAAACAATAATCCTGAATATGGAAACCCACCATATCACAACCTAACATTCCCTGAAGAATTTCATCAGACCATGGCAACAAACGGAAGATATCCCATGGTGGGAAAGGAATGTGCAAGAAAAATGCCAATCGGAAGGGTAATTTTTTCTCTTCGGCTTGCTCTCTTATCCAATTGGCTGCCAACATAAGATGATAATCATGAACCCAAACTATCGGTGGACTTCCATTCCCGTTTCCATTGCTGATGACGTTGTTATTAGCTGCTGCTTTTAGCTTTAAACACTTTTCTAAAGCTTCAATTGTCTTGGCAGCAAAGTATTTATTGACCTTGACATAATTCCTCCAATGATCTGCGCCAAATGTAGCACGTCCGGGCATTGAATGGAAAAGAGGCCAGAATGTGTTATTACAACAGCCATTGTAATAGCTATTGAAAACAACTGGATCGATATTCACCGAAACGACCTAAAGATGAAAAAAGTAATTTTTTTAGGTTAAATAAAATTTAAAAAATTAATTAAGATTAAGATTAAGATTTGTTTTTTTTTATTTTTTTAGGTTTTATTAAAAATGAGTGCCTTTTAAAACAAACGATTTTTCCCTTTCCCTATTAAAGCATGGGTACAAAATGGAATAGAATAATACAAATATGTAAATATCAGCCGTAAAGAGATGTGGACTTTTTGTTGACATTGACAGTTGGTGGTCAATTAAAGGCTCAATAATATTAACACTAATTAACACAACACTATAAATCATTTTTCTGGCATTCATATAACCGGCATATCGCATCAACAAATCAAACACAATTTTTGTGGTGAGTTTGAAAATGGATTGATAATAACATTTCGAAATGCATTTACTGTATGGTAGGTATTCATTTTAATAAATTTGAAATTCATTTTATTACGGCGCTGCGTGGCAAGTCGACAAATTATTTTAACGAAGCAAGTTAATGGTATACATAAACATATGTATATTAAACGTCAGTTACATTTACAAGTTTTTTTTTTAAGTGCTGTCACATTTCGGTTGATCATTTACATGGTGAATTTCAAAATTTAAAGATGTAATGACAACCGTAAATCAACGTAATTTATTATGACCAAAAACGAATTAAATGTTTATTTGTTTTTTTATAGTTCCTGTAATTTTGCCTACAGTTGTTTTCTAGTTCCAGGTTAACTATTTTTCTTAATCACAGAAACTAAGAGGGTAAAGAATTGTTCACGTTATTTTTTTCGAATGTTGATAAAACAATCATTGACGTACTCACGATTTTTGGCCATTGTAAACCACATCAGGGTTCAAAGTAATAAAACCCAAACCAAAAAAAAGTAACTGATATGAAACACCATCATAGACATAAGTTTTTTTTAATTTAAAGAAAATAAATATAATGCATGCAAAAAAATAGACACATTAATTAAAATTGATAAGATTTTTTTATTATATAAATGTATTTTTTTTTTTTTTGTAAGACTGATTCCATCGCTCGTATCGTTGACCTTTAAACTAAGTGACACTTTAGAGTCGATGTCGTCGTTAGAACTTTTTGTTCTTTTTTTTAATGATTTATTTGAAGGTCTATATATTTTTTTATTCACAAGCTTACATGCTTTATATATGCATTTGCACGTGTTTAATTGAGAGCTCGCAAACCTTGAGCTAAAAACTGACGATTTATTGAATATTTATATTTAACTATTATTACGCTAATTTAAATTTAAAATATGATGTGTTATAAAACGAAATCTCGTTTAGACTTTGATGTGTGAAAGATGCACAAAAATTCGTTATTGATTATATATTTCACCTGCAAATATGTACCTTTAATATGGGAAGTTTTGAGTTAATCAAAGCTGACATAACGATGATAGAGAACATAAATATAGTGATTCCCTTAATTTAGTTTGATGCTTATGTTTATGTTTGTTTGAACTTGAGCAATTTGCTTCAAACTTCAGACTTAGGGAAATTCCCTAGATGGGAATATAACAACCCTAACGACATTGATAAAGATTTGTTTGTGTTCTATTGTTAGGTGAAAAAATGATTTGCATTAAAAAACATACATATACATATCTCAACCGATGTGGATTGTTTTTGTTTGAAAATAATCTAATATTGCGTATAAAAATTTACAAGGAATATTTTGTATTCATTAAAAAAAGATCAATTAAGAAGAGACTTGAACCACACACTCGCTCTCATATGAATCTTAAATCCTTATGAGTATTAACGATGCAGAAAGTCACCCAAAAAATAAAATATTTGATAACCGTAACTGAAAGGATAAATACAATTTAATAATGAAAAGTAAAAACAAAATGTTTCCAATTAATGTTTTCATAAAATATTTGTCGACAAGTCAATTTTAAATCATTCAGGATCAGCGTTGCCGCCCAAAAAAAAATTTCCGTGCCACATTTTCTAAAAAAACGAGTCATTTTCGTGCCATATGAAAAAACTAAAAATTCGTATGTTAACAAAAAACATATAAATCGTGGGGTGAAATACAAAAAAAAAAAGTGGAAATAATTGTTTCTATAAAAAATAAGAGTTTCTGCCAGTTTTTCCTCCATCTGGCCTCCATTTAGAGCAATTTTCTCAAAATTTCTTCAAAATTCGCTTTATTTGGAGTAAAAAATGGAAACAAAAAAAGCGTGCCATATTGAATTTTTTCATGCCACCGTGCCATGATAAAATGTTCGTGTCAAAAAGGCACGATCGTGCCACCTCGGCAACGCTGTTCAGGATATTCTTTTTCTTTGAAAATTTGTTTTCAAAAACAGAATTGAAAAATGTTTTATTGTTGAAAATTGCGTAGAGTAGTGTGAGTATTGAGTAACTAATATATGTACAATTTTCTGATGAATTAATTTGTCGTATATTCGTATGTTCTTAAATTAAAATAAATAAGTACTAAAAGGAACAAATATCTATATACATTTTGCTAACATTTACATTATACAAAACTAACTGCAACTGCACCAATTCGCCAACCATAAAAAAACAACGTACGTTCAGAAAACTGAATAAAATGGAATGCAAAATATCAATTTTCAAATTCGTCAAGTGAATTAACAATATGTATGTATATACATAAGTGGAATGTAGGTTGTTATAATATCTAATATTTACATGGTTTTCGATAAAAAATCCACATTCCCCTCTTCCCTCCCATAGTTGGAATTTTTGTTTTAGAAAGTTTAATAGAATATTTGATACCTAATTCTTATCACGATATGTCTTTCTTGTTTATTTTTAAGTGAAGCTTTTTTTAAATAATTGTACTTAGTACGACTTATGTTTAAAATAAAGTACCTCTTTACGTATGACCTATATTATCTACATTAAAACATTAAATAAAAAATGTATGTACATGTCAATATCAAAATAAGAAGGAGTTAATATTTGTTTATATAAAACGTACATATGTATTCCGGTCAAAAATAGGTATTGCTATGGATCTAAAAAAAGCCTCTTAAATCTTAAAGAAGACTTTAAGTTGATTAAAATATAATCATTGCAGCATGGTCAACTCAGTTTATTACACTCTCAACACAATCATATCCAGACCTATATGAAAGGTTGCCGGCTAGTTTTTGTGTTTTTATTTTTATTTTACTAGTCCTTGATTAAAATAATAAATCGGTATCAATTTGAGCCGGATGTTTACTAAAATAACAATAATTACTAAAATAAATATATTCACAAACATATGTATGTATGTATGTTATTGACTGAGGCCGTGATCTGACCTGTATAAGCGCCACGGTATAATGTAAAGTCTGCAAGTATTTGTAATTCATTCCTGTATTGTAATATTGTTAGTTTATTTATTTTTTTTTTATTCAAGATGAACACACAATTGATAAACCCAGACATCTCAGGGATTCTCTATGATATTTGCTCTTTTCCTTTGCTTTGATTTTATTGAAAAGTTTTGACTTTTCCTCGACCATTCCATTCCCGCTTCATATAGAAGAAATATTTTGATTAAAGGAATAATTGCTACTGATTAGTAGAACAATAATGCCTGGTTTTATAAAAATCAATTTTTAAATATGTAACATTATACGTGGGCTTTAGATTTATTTGCCTTAATCTTTTTTTGTGTATATGTACATATATTATAGAGAAATACTCACTTGTTCTGACTTGAGTCCAGCAGTAGGTGTGTGATCATCAGGATTGGATTCAGGAATAGGTTCATTAGGATCCTCCAAGTGCATGCCAGACCATCCAACCCATAGACCCTTACCCTTGATTACAACTGGGCATACTGCAGTTACCAAACCACCCGCACTAAAATATAAAAAATATACAATTTAGGTATATTACTTCACAGAGTTCTTTTTATCAGTTATGATTTAAAAAAAAAAACTCAAAATTTTAAACGATTTAGTACGATGTTAAAGCCATTTTGTCATAGTAAAAATGCTTTAACATCGTACTAAATCGTTTAAAATTTTGCGCTAATGTTTTTGGCAAAAAGAAGAACATAACGAAAATAGGATACTGAAATTTTTTTCAGGAAATATCCTTAATTTTGGGCTATTCACGTATGCATGTCTTTTATTTTAAGGGCTCTAAAAATTTCGTTATAATTTTATAATATTGCAAACAATAATATTGCATATCTATACAATACATTATAGTTGTTAACCACAAAAACAAGTTTGAGCGATTTAGTCGTGCATTTTTCTATTGTGTAGCGCAAGTATTGATTTAGAAATTTTGCTTATATAAATCCTGTTAACATATGCATACTACATAAGATTTGTAAGGCCTTTGAGATTTCAGAAGGATACACAATGATTTCACTTAGTTTAGAGTAAGATCGAGTTTTACCGACTAAGAGGTATGGACCAGCAGCTTTTCTTGCAACATACAAAGATTTTCATATGTAACTTTTTTCGCAAATGATTACTAATTTCTCTCATGTGTTTTGCTTCTTTTTTTATATTATTTAAAGGACGAGACTAGAGGAATTCTAATTTATAACAGTTTTTCGACAGTAAAAGAGGATTTGCATTAACGCATTAACGCGAAAAACATCTGGGTGCTGGAAGTATATGCCCACCGACGGAAAACCCTGGCCGCAGTAACTATAAAAAAACACAACTGCCATACATTTGTTTTTAAGCAATCAATTAATCAAGACCATGTTTTGATGATTTCATCAATCAAGCTAAAAAACCAAATCGAAAAACTTAGTATGTCGAAAATATAAAAGGATCGGTTTAAATGAAGCGATAAAAAACACATGCGGGCTTTTTCAAAAACATCAAAAACAATAAAGATAGCGAAAACTCATCTACTACCTACTCTTTTAGCACCGCCCTTGATTAAAATTGTTGACTTCGAAAACACAATTTAGTGCAATTTTCTGTTAATTTTTTCTTATTTTTTTATAATTTAATAATCAATTTTAAGTTATAATGTTGTTGATTTAAATTCTCTAATTTATTATTAAAAATTTCCATGATATGAATTTAATTTTCAACAATAAGATTGATGGTTCATATATAGCTACATATTTACGTACCTATGTATCTCATCTCCTTTAGTGTACATATTTAGGTACATTTCATTCAAAACACATTGTTTACCATTGTCATTACACTGGTTTTGATATCAGTAATAAAACAATTAATTTAAAAAATAATAGAAGTAGCAAAACAAAGTTGATGAATATCACAAAGTAATCTAAAGACCAAATTAATTTCTGAACTATATCATGGTAGACAGAATTTGTCAATATTAGCTTTTGTGTATAGTCTAATCAGAGTAATAAAAACATTTCAAATGCAATTATCATTATCAGCAGAAAGGTTACTACTATTGGTCAATAGGGGAGGGAGATAGGATCCAAGACATAATATAAATATAAGACAGTGCACTAAAAAAAACATGATGTTAAAAGTTTAAACTGGAAACCTTATATTATAAGCCATTTTATTATGAAATTAATTTGAAGATCCACACTCACTTTGGACTTTTATGAAACAACTTTTGAATTCTAAATATGCAGAAAGCTCAAAATTCAAAAAGGAGATGCACAGCCTAGGAGGTTATAATATTTTATTTTCAGTCACCAACACATGTACAAATTTTGTCCTTTCAAACTTCGAATGGTAAATTTTGTACATAATTTACATTTTTACAGTTTTTGTGCCAAAGTGTACAGAATTTGTTATTTAATAGATAATAATTGATATTTCATTCATATGTTACAGTTTTTGTTTTCACCAACGATTCTATAAAAAACGCAATTCGTGTATTGGAATCTGCTGGAAAATTATCGTTCTACTGAGCAATGAATATTAAGATTAGGTAAACCACAAGTTTAACAAATGAAAGCTTATTCTTTTTTTACATCAGTGTAATAATTGATAAGTTAGTGTCTATGTTTATATCAAGTTTAAATATAATAAAAACTGCATTCCACGTACAGGCCATGACCGTAGTTCGTGATAATCCTTGCCCTTCTTTATAAGAATAAAAAATAAGTTGTATCTTATCACAACTGCAAATATTTGTTTAAAAGTCTTGATAGTTACTTTAATGAAATAAAGATTAGCGAGTTAGAATTTATTATCACTAATGCTTGTGTTATACATTTGTGTCTATATTATGTACACTAGAGTCTGTATTAACCTTTTAAGAAAAAATCCTTACCTGGCTTTCCTTTCGAGATCTTTCGTTTTCGGATTTCTTATAAGGACAAACGGCAGCCTATTGGAGACAACAATAAGACTTGCCTTTGAAGGTGTCTCATTTGATGGGGTTATCACAATCTCTGGTTCAGTCATTTTATTTTTATTTACGTTTTTATTGTTGTTTTTGTTGTGTTCTTTGTTGTAAAGGATTAAGATTTTTGTTTTCTTTTTATTAATATTTTTATAAAAACTTGAGCATTATTTATTAAGATGCACTATACAAAAAATTATTTATTTGCTTCAAAGGTCTAAAACAGTTCATTTAAGGCAAGCTTATAGGCCACAATATTTAATTTTATTTAAATAAGCACTTAATTTTATTCACTAAAAAATATTTATATTTTTTTAAAATCCGTTCTCTAAAAGATTTGATCCATCAGTCAGTACAGACGATTCTGAACTAATTTAATAATCAACAGGACCTAGACAAAAGATCTAATCACAACTATTTGCAAAATTATACTATGTATATACCCAATGTCAATCTTGAAATAAAGTCTCAAAACGACGACCGGTAATCTTCTTGAGATAGTCGGACTGATTGACGGACGACAGTGTTACTCTAGTCTTCCTATCAAATTCGTTTTATTCAGTGGCGGCTTAATATTTATACCTCAAAATAGCAATCAGTATAAGTTGGCAATCGCACACAATGACATGAAAGTATTGCTCCTCGTTATTATCAACTCAGTCCCTAAATAATTTTACAAGCGTTTCTTAGTGGTGGGACTGTGCTTATGCTTTTGTTTTATTTTTTTTTAAACAATAAATATTGAGCATGTGCAAAGTCTATATATAATGTAACACTGAAGTCTTACAAAATACAATTGTTATACAAGAACTATATAACATTTTTGATAATAAAAATTAAAGAACTTCTAATCAGGCTTTTTGTGTTATGTGACATGACCTTTCGTAACTACAAATCAGCTTATAGTTATCTGAGAAAAAATTTAAAAGAGTTAAGAGTATGTTGTTGTCGTTAAAAAAAATAAATATTGATTAGATGCATCCCTCGAACATGAGTTCAAGCTAATCTTTGCAATAAATTATTCATACATCAAGACTTTGTGTAGGTAATTCAACCTTAGACGTTTGGAGTTTTTGACACGTTTTGATCGAAAAAAGTTTAAGGGGATCGTCTATCTCTGCTCTTGCATTAGTTCAACGTGAATTATGTTAAGCATGGCTCACCTAAATGTTTTATGTAACTGTGATTTAAAACAGTTTAATCAGTTCCTGGCATACAATTTGGACGAGACTAAAGAAATGCCAAGTTATAACCATTATAAAAAACAGTTTATTTTCATTTAAAGTGGGATTGCAATAACGTGCTTCACGTTACCCACCCAACGATGGAGGGGCCTGGCCCTGTGGGGCCGCATAACAGTTTCTTTACAAGCAAATTGTTATAAATTGACATTTCGTTTCTTCCATACAAATTATTTATTTATATAAGAGACGGCAATTAATAATAATTCTGATTGTACAAGGTACTAGTACTACGGCTCCGTAAGGCCAGGGCCCTTTTGATAGGGAAAACTGTTACAATTATAATAAATTGGTAGGTCTATATCTCTTCAATGAAAGAAAAAATGTGGAACAAGAGGTAAATATATAATGTCAAGGTACATATATTTAGCCAACAATGTTTAACCACATTCATTTAATACATACAGGTACTGTTTATGTGGACCATGCTCCTTCCGCCGTTGGGCATAATTCGGACACACAGATTTGTTTTTTAATTCGCACGAAACGCGTTAATGCACTATTACACACCCATTTTTAATTACGATAAACTGTTATAACTGTTATAAACTGGCATTTTGAAATAAATGCATGTATAAATTGTTACTTTGCTTGTTAGGTAGCATGAAATTCCATTCCAGTTTTATATTGACTTATGTATAATAAGTATACCTAAACATACATTTTTTGATATAATAAAGGAGGGGTATTTTAATCTATTTTCTTCAATGAATCAGTCAAAAAAACAAAATGGTAGAACTTTTGAGACATTGGATATTTACCAGACCAAACCACAAACGATGGACCGATTCGAAATTTAACTATTTTTATCAATGAAGTTAACTGAGATGAAACACATTTATTCGTTTTGAGAATCATTACGACAGCTGTTTCTTTCTGAGAATTATTCATTTTTTTTTTCGTAATTCAAACCGCAATTTAAAAACATATATGATGTAGTTTGCCGTATCGTATTCGTATTTTATCTAAACGCAATAACTTAGTTTCTAAAATTGAAACGATTGAAGACGTTTAAGCTTTTTCGAAAACTTTAGTTATCTTAAGTGGTTAGAGAGAATTTTATTAAATACAACCAGGAGACTCCAAAAAAACCTTGAGTGACTATACTTTTGTGGGAAAATTTTCTTATACCTTCATATTTATAAAGTTGTTGAAACTGTAAATGAAAGATAAAAAAAATAATCATGAAGAGAAAGTATGATATAAACTCTTATCTTCAAAATCTCAAATCCTATGAATGTAAAGCCTTTATAACACTGTTGAAGCATAAGCATTCCGGCCTAAGCTAAACCGATGCTACGCGACGCAACGAATACATTCAAGGACATCATAAAAAACATTAACTCCAAATTCCAGTAATACCTAAGCAAAAGTTGAGTGGTTGAACGTCTCTCAAAACAGAGGTTTTGTTAAATTCATTTGAATCAGGGTAATTTTGAACAATATCTGTTCTATCGATTCCAGTCGAGTGTAGATTAACTGAGAAATTTTGAAACCAACTGGTTTGCATCTAACTTCGCTTCAGTAGTCAGTCAGTAACTCTCAATTTTAATAACAATCGTTTCAGGCTTTTGATTTTGATCAGATTTATTTACTTAAATGTTTAATTTCCATTTATCTCGAGTAAAACTAACCTTGTTCTACAGTTTTTTTTTTCAATGTGAAATGTACCCTTTAAAGCTCTAACTCTAAGATCCTATTTTTTTTAAATTGTTTAAAGCAAGTGTAGGAGGGTCTCAGTGAGTGAAAAAATGGGGTAAACATTTATTAATAGTCAGCTTTAAAGATACTCTTGTTGATGTGAAGCCTGCATTATCTGCATCACGTGAAATAAGAATCCCAATGATTATGGGTTTCTAGCTCGTTAGTTTCATTGAATTATCATTTCATATTTTTTTCAACAAATACGAAGTCAGTGAACTGAAATATCTATTATTATTCTGTACATCAACTGTAGCATTGTGTAAAGACTACCTACCTACTTTATTCTCGCATACGTTCTTAAAATAGGTTTTTATGTGTGCTGCGTTAAAATATTGTCCTTATCTTAAGCAAATAAATGCAATCTTCAGAATGCGCTTAAATATAAAACGCAGGTTTCATAGACCTGTTTTGTGAGACGAGCCTCTCATTTCGTAAACATTTTTTATCTTAAAATAGTATGTATTTGAGTTTATTTTTTATCTATATTCAAGACTAAATGGATAAGGCATTTTTGAAATAAAAATACAGTTATTTAAGAATGCGTATTTTTCGGATTCAATAAAATGATAGTTTCACCACTGAGAAACAAAACAACATACAAAAAAAAAAAAAACAAAGTTTGTATAATTTTTTGAAAGATGATTTCTTCTTATCACAACGCAGTGGGCAGGCTTGAAACAGATTATACCAGTTTTAATTGGAAAAAACAAAATTGTAATATTGAACAAAATATTTTGCAAGTGACGAAAAATAAAATGTAATCGAAACTCAACCAAATAAGAACGTGAATAAGTAGTGCACAATATTTTAAAATAAAATGCTATTAATTTCACAAAGTTCTAGAATTTGAATCGCTTAATCATAAAAATATCTTACTTGAGTTGTATTAGGAATTTTTCAAATACCTACAAGAATGGATATAAAATTCGTTTACCTATACCTAATAACGTTTTAAAGACTCTTTTTAATGAACGATAACGAATTCTGTCTTTGTTTATTATTAATAATGTTTTGAAAACAATTATTATCAAATCAACAATCAGGACAGAAAGTTTTCACTCCAAAAGACTTTCTGAAAGATGTATATAGTAATAATAAGATGTTTTTAAAGCAGTCCATAAAACAAATTCAGAAGCAGTAATTCTAGATGGCTTGGAGCCGAAGGTTTTAAACATACATAATTCATCCGTTTTTTCACCGTATCTGAATGATAACATTAACTATTCGAAAGTCTCAAAAATATTTAAAGATAATACCTGTCACTAAAAATGTTACTTCTTATTCTAAACAATTCAGACAGATTGCAACTTTTAAAAAACAAGCCCCGAAAAAAAATTCTAGGAAACTCATGCGCTCTTGGAAAAACTGGAAGCAGCTATTTTTCGATTTCTGTGCTAAAAGCTATCAGGGCGTATTCAGTAGTCATTTTTATAAAGGATCTCCTTTGAACATTTTTGAGAGACTAGGATTATCATGTACATAGTTTGAAGGGTTTTTTTTATAATTTACAGGTACCTGTTTTTATCATTGATTAAATGTCTCCGCTAATTTTTAAACACAACTGTGCAGTATGCAGGTTCTTATCCCTTTAAGCACTTTCTGTTGGATTTTAAAGCTTAAGCAGTTTATTTAATTAGCTCTATAATAAAAAATAAAATTGGTATAAAAACAATTTTTTTAAAAATAAACAATACTTTTTTTTATTTATAAAATGATTGTATGTATTAACCTTGTTTTGACCGCCATTACACATATTGTTGATAAGGAACTACTCACTGTTTGCATTTGGTTACGTTTTACTTACAGTTTACCAAACGGTGCGGGTGAACAGTCTTATATCTATATCCACACTTATTGCTATACCTATACATACAGCTTAGAAATGTGTTATTAACTTTCCACTTTGCTTAATCCAGCAGTCTCTAATTCTATAAACGCCTCAGCTGCTTTCTTCATTCAAATCCAGGGTGACCGTCACATAACAATCACGGTTTTTTCTTAAAAACAGACGTGATAATTATATTTCCGGAAAGTTGTGTTTGCTGACTATGAAATCATAGCATTGAACTTCGAGTTATCTCCTCGGTTGGTGTTTTGTTTTCCAATTTTTATTTTTTGCTAAATTTCGATTTTGTTTTATTTTCAGATTATTGTACCTACCTACCTAGCTACATATTTTATTGTATTTTTATGCATACCTACATTAAATAGGTAACATTTTTATTTATGTAGATTTTTTATATAGTATAATTATGAAAGTCCATTAATTTGCCGTTGTTGAAAATTAATTTTATTGTAGGGGATGCGTTGAAGGTAAAGGGAGCTAATGTTGTGTTAATTGTTAATCTAACTTAAATTATTTAAAAAAATAATACTTGGAACTAGATTTTCATGCAATTGCAAGACGTACATACATTGTAAGAATCTGTATGGACAGTATATACATACATATATAGGTATTAGAAGTTTTGAAAATTTACTTTTTGATTGATATACGTAAATATTTTGAATTAGTTTTTTTTTTTTTAATTAAAATAAATAAAAAGATGTTTTTTTCCACATTGGCCTGGAAATGCATGTAGGTAAGTAATGTTTTAGAATTTTCCAATAAATGTCTCTGAACAAAATTATTAAAATTATTTAAAATCTCAAAATATATTAGGTAATCATTGTTGTTTCCCACATGGACAATTACGCACCAGGCAGTCGTACAAAGAGTTGATTATATTATCAAGAATAAGATTTTATTTAATTTTACTACAACTTTTCAATATAAAGAATATTTTTTTTTAAATCAAAAAATAAATTCCTAAAATACTCATACGTACATGCATTGGTATAATAAAAAAATTGTTAAAATTTAAAAATTTACTAGTTGTAACATACATTTTCTGTTACGAACTTAGTTTCTGGGCAGCGAAGTGTACTGAAGGCTATTATTTTTATAACGACGAGACTAGAGGAATGCCAATTTATAACAGTTATAACAGCATATCGCCATTGAAAGTGGGTGTGCATTAACGCAGTATCAAACTCTAGGTTCTTGAAGGCCATGGCCCTGTGAGACCGCATTAGCAGTACTTTTTTAAGCAAAACTGTTATAAATTGGAAAGTCTAGTCACTTCCAATATGGTGTATTATATAAAACGCAAAATAACAAACAAAAGTAAAAATTATATTAAAAAGATTGAAATTAAATTTCCAAGAAGATTTGTGATTTCAGCAATCGTTGGAAATAAAAAAAAAAATTACTAGCACCTATAAGGATTTCTCGGAAAGAAAAAATATTGAAGAAAAAAATTAGTGCTTGTATGAAATTTTTAAAGTTTTGATTACAAAAATATATTTCTCTTATTTAATAACCTCAAAACATTGGAAAAAATATTTAAAACAGGAATATCTGGAAAACCTGAGCTGATGGCGAAAAACGAACGACAATCCGTCGGCAAAAAAAGAATTAGGTTTAACTCCCCGTTTCCAAAACCGGTGTAAACCTGGGAAACCTGAAGAGTTTGAACTTTTTATATTTTGTTGATAAATCTTAAAAGAGTACTTTCTCGGAAACTACACATTTTGTATTGAACTTAAATTACGATATATTTTGAAAAAAGGACCAAACATACAGTGGAAATTTCGAAACCCTATAGATATAACTTACAAGTATCCTATAATCTATTCAACGACATAATCGACTTCTTTGCCAAACTCAATTAGAACCCATTCAGTGATTGGAGGCGAAGAATACTTTTAAATTAATAATATGAGTGAAATGAAAGATAAGATAAACTAAAATGTACCGCTGTTTTTTTTAATTGAGTTGAATAATTGTTCTATCAAAGTTTTCATTTGTGTTTTATGATACAAATACTTGAAAAGCTTATTTGTATAAATGGAATTTATTTACTTAATTATGTGATATAACAAGCCACGATACAATAAAGAAGAATAAAAATATTGGATAGACGGCAAGTGGTTTACGGTTTGGGGGTTGACTTTCGCCCAAAAATACGAACGAAGCTGAAATAATTGATTTAGTGTTAAAATTAAGAGAAATTCTCTTGGTTTTGCAAAACATACCGTAAGTGGCCCAAAAGAATCCAACCATTGTTGTCATTAGTCGTAAAAAGAACAGAAGCTTAGTCTGTGTTGCGAGGAGAATCACACGGCAAACAATCAAGGCAATGGCTACTGGAGTTAGGCAATATCCTAAAACACACACTGACTGAAAGAAAGATCTGAAATTTCAGGAAAAATTAATTTAGAAGGCTCAGTGTAAATGCAATTGGTGGACTTTACATATTTCCTCCAAGGAGTTTTGAGTTTAAAGTCACAACTGCTGCTCCAATCCACACAATGACGAACACCTGAGCGAATTCGGGACCTCCATCGTTAGTACTATCAGCGGATCCTTGAAGAATCGTTGCCATAAAGGTGCACAGCACCAATGGTCCCCATAGATCCCCTGGAAGATATAAATCGTACATTCAGATTCTGGTTCGAAAAAGATCCAAAAAAATTCAATTACATTCACGAATTAAACTCGATTTTTCTTTTGGATAGAGAACGTGGTAGAACTTTACTCCGACTGCCCGGATATCACGCAGCTAAAATGTACAAAACCCAATAAACTTTCTTGAAAAATATCAAATAAGATATAAAAAAACACCAACCATTGTCTCCTTGATGGGTTCATCAAGAGTATTGAAGTCAGGAGATCCCGGTTGTGACGTGTTTTTGTTTCTCGAGGGCACGGACATATCGCCCTCCAGACTTTGTGGAATGTCATCGAACATCTGCAGAAAAACTTTTTATTTGTTTTATTTAATATTAGTTTGACTCACCTGAAGTGTTGTTTCCATATTTCTTCAATTCGTTATTTATTTTGTTTTTAAGTCTATTGTCTATTTATTAAAAGTGGATTGAATAAAACATTTTTTAGAATTTATTTACGCTGTCATTAATTGACAACAGAGCTGATTGTAAATGTCAAATTTGGCATATCGTAAATAAAAGTGGTGCCAAGTTTCATCAGAGTTCTGTTCGAATTAAGTATTTCAAAAATCTTTGATCGTTTTTATATGAAGGTATTTTGTCTCCGTTAACTCTTGTTCCAGGAGAGAAGAATTGAAAAAAATAGCCACGGTCAACGATTTAAAAACAATGGCGCAAAATTTTAAACAACCTATTGTTAAGGGCTTAGCATATTACTAGTTAGCAATTTGCTAAACATTTAGTAATTTACTAGCTCTTCCGAAATTTTAATCCTTTTTTTTTTCGTTATACTAACTAGTAAAATACTAGTTCCCTTTTATTAAAAATGGTGCATCTGAACACGTCCAAACAATGACAACAAAGCAAACAAGCCTAAACCTAGGGAACGGACCTAAAAATTTGATTTACCGTTGGCCAGATACACTCCAAAACCTACATATTTCAATTTTCTTAATTTTTGCCATCATGAAGAAAAATTAAAAACATTTTGGAGTGTACCTGACCAACCATAAACCGTACAGGGATGGTTGATACCTTTTTGGAACCAGCACCTCCATTAGCTTCAGTAACTCTTGATGTCTTCCGAAAAAAACATTTTGTTTTATTTTATTTTATTTTATTTACTTTGAAAAACAATTAGCACACGAATCATAAAAAAAAAAAACAATTTAACTCTTTGCCAACAATTTTTTTTTTTGAGGAAAATGACAGATTTCATATGGATTTAGCAGGTTACTAAAAGTTAAAGTAGCCATTTTGCGATTTTAACTTTAGTAACATGTTAAGAGATAGTAAGTTGCTAAAATCGTTTAAAATTAGCAAAATCTTCTTTTTAACTTAGTAACTTACTAAAATGGCTTTAACATTTTACTAAATCGTTTAAAATTTTGCGCCATTGGCGCAAATTTTGCTAATTTTAAACAACTTTAGCAACTTACTATCTCTTAACATTTTACTAAAGTTAAAATCACAAAATGGCTACTTTAACTTTTAGTAACTTGCTAAATCCATATTCAATCTGTCATTTTTCTTCGAAAAAAATTTGTTGGAAAGAGTTAAATTGTGTTTTTTTTTTAATGATTCGTGTGCTAATTGTTTTTCAAAGTAAATAAAATAAAAAAAAATGTTTTCGGAAAAATGTTTTCAAGAGTTACTGAAGCTAATGGAGGTGCTGATTCCAAAAAGGTATCAACCATCCATGTACGGTTTATGGTTGGTCAGGTACACTCCAAAATGTTTTTAATTTTTCTTCATGATGGCAAAAATTAAGAAAATTGAAAAAGGTTTTGGAATGTATCTGGCCAATTGCAAATTGCTAACTAGTAATATGCTTAGCCCTTAACAATAGGTTGTTTAACATTTTGCGCCAATGTTATTTGAAGATCAAAAGAGAAAGTGCGTGCGAACCAGGCAGGAATCAGACCTAGAGCCCGCAGCAAATTTTGGGTGTGAATGATATAGAAATCCAAGACTTTTTCCATGGGGCTGCTTTCAGATGCACTGAAGTAATGCATTATCGACAAACGCCCCCCCACAGAATGCAAGACTTTCATATTTGCATGTTAAATGAAAAGGTTTATATAAAAATAACAGTTTTTTTAATTTTTCAGTGTAGAAAAAAGGAGTACCTAGATTTTAAAAAAGCGGAGTGGTGAAATAGATTTTTTTCTTTTTTAATTAAAAGTTTTACCTCTATTTTTATGAAGGTAGCCGTTATTTTAAATTAAACCTCTTTCATAAATGAGATATTGTGGTTAACTAAATAGTCGTATACCTAATATTTTGTTCCAATTTAGTGAATTTTTTCGACACCCGATTCCTTTATCATAGAGCTTGTGAACAAAATTATAAAACCGTTTTTGGATAAAGTTTTGATGCGTTGTTGCTGATGCATTGCATCCATCAAAATGTATATAGCAGTTCCAATGCAATAATTGGTAGATAACTACTGCGTTTTTTTTTTTTCAAAAACGAAAATATTGTTTTCATGTTTTTTTGATAAAATTGTGATTTTTAGGTTATCCTTGACTATAACTCGGTAGTTTTAAGATGTTAAAACTTTAAAGAATATTGCATAACAAAAATTGAAAATAATTTTCAAAATTAAAGTAAAAATACATTTTTGTATAGTAGGTAGTTTGAAACTTTATCATTAAATTATTAACGTATATATTTTATGTCTAGACATTTTTTTTTTAATTTGGAGCTCTCGATCAAGTTTGCATAAAAATGAAAGAAGAAATCTGAGAAATAATATTTTTGCGAAATTATAACAAAGCGAAATAAAATTGCATCACAAAAATAGTAAAAAAGAAGAAGGCAATAAATTGAATTAAAAAACTGCGAAAAAAATCCTCAAGGTGACGCCTATCCTAAGATATTTATTTATCAAAATATCTAAATAATTAAACCGAAAATCAAACATCTGACTGAGCAAATATACATACATAACTAAATAACAAAACTTAAAAAAATGAATAATTAAAATCGAACATTGCCCTCACAGTCACATCAACAAAAAAATCAAAACAAACTAATAAAAGTTCAAATATGATAATACACTGAAAAACATCAGCGCTTGAAACTGCCCCAGACAAACACTTTCATGCATGAAATATGGAAATAAATCATCCGTCAATTCGTTATTCTGTTTACAAAAATTTTCAAAAATGTTTATTACTTTTTTTTTTGCTATACTATGAGTTATATGATGGTTTTGAAATTTTCAAAATAAATAAACGACGCATGCTGTCTCACATAAATTGCATTTTCTGCCTATAAAGTGATCATAAACTAACATTATAATTATATATTATTATTGTATGTATATAGAGAAACATTTTTTTTTTTAGATTTTTTGTTTAATTTTAAATTACATAAATAAAAAAATACAAATAATGTAAAAATGAGAGCGACAACAAAACCATGGAAATTATATTGAAAAATAAATTAATATGTAATCTGGTACAAATCGATTCTATGGAAATTTACAACTTCTTTTTCTTCTCGTAGTTGGATTGGAGCCATTGCAAGAGATAGCCGACCTCTTCAGGAGTTTTGATCTGGAAGTTGGCGTATGTCTTCAAGGTTGGCAACTCTGAAACACGGAAGGTCTTGCCAATTCCACTGAGCATTTTCATTGCGTCTTCATCGGTGGTGTCATCACCGGCATAGATGATCTTCAATTTCTTGGCCCAATCAGCGTCGAATTGCTTCTCCAAAATCATCTTGGCGCCCTCACCTATATATCAGACAGAATGTTCGAGAACCCGCAGGGCATTAGAAATATAAAAATTATTCAAAAATAGATGCATTCACATCTACATGTTTAAGAAAATAAAAAGCTTCCAAATGTATATTTCCGTCGACGAGTGGAACAATTCGATCTACTTGGATCGCTATGTATAATCGAGAAGAAAAAAACCCCGAAAACTCGTCCCAAATGGATCTTTCCTTCCATTCAAGAATAAATAAGAAAAGATATTATGTCCAAAATAAAATACAAGTGAAATCGGATAGAACACAAAATGTTTTATTTATAGTCGCGCCTGTAGGCGTCATGGCGAGTTTTGAGGTAGATACGCGTACGCGCTGTTTTTCATATTAAACGGTATTTTTCGTTGGCGACCTATGGCGGGTGTATCCTGCATTATTTGAACGGCCCACTTATGAGAGACATTCATAAGAATTTTGCACTCATCTCTGAGCATTGCAAGACCAGCAGAAGACAACAACAACGGAACCGATATTAACCTAAAACTCTGATGGAATACAAAATATAAAACGAGATGATGTTGGAATGTTTTTCACAAATAAAAACGAAAAATAGAATTTCTATCTATCTATCTAGATATTTATCGCGTACTCTCCAATTTACGACCGCGTTCAAATTCTTGGCCAGAAATGTTTTTTAAACACCCTTCCCCCCCAACAAACGAAAGCACCGAATGAACGAAACCGATGATTAAGTGGTTATTGGATGTTTTTTAAAAATTTAAAAAACGCCCACGGTTTATTTATTTATGAGTTGAGAGACGCGACAGATTAATTTCTATGAGCAATAGAAGCAGCCGTTAATTTTAATTGCTTTGCACAGGTGCAGAGAGAAACTGAAATTTGAAAATTGAAAATTCCAACACAGATAATTTGAATACCACGCTCAAAGTATTTAAATGATGCACGAGATGGTTTTTAATTAAAAATTTTTCTTCGAGTTTTTTAAATCTTTTTTTTTTAATATAATATGCTTACCCTTATCCCAGTTGACCCTTGGTTTGCCCTCCAGAGCATATGGGGTTTCAATAAGCTGGAATCCATGCGATTGAATAATACCCTTGGCGGTTTCGACGAGTTTGCTCTTCAGTTTGTCGTTAACTCCTTTGTAGCGGTATGAAACTGAGATCTTTTTGTCTTCGACCCATGCACCACTGCAAACGACCTGCCAATCAATAATTCACTTAGTGGCAGATTATTGATTTTATATAGACAATGAAGACCTTACCTTTTCCCTGAGTTCTTCAACAAGTTTCTTGTGCTTTTCGAGGAGTTCCTCGGGCATTTCAATTTTGAATTTTTTGCCGGAAGGATATTCGACTTCCAAACCGTGGTTACCAGCGTAGGTAACATTTGGCAATTTCAGGTGGTTCTTGATGTCAGCCAATTCACGGCCAGAGAAAATGCAGAGGAAGATCTTTTCGTTCTGAGCCAATTTCTTGATGTTGATTTCATTGTCCTTGGGCATGGGGGAAAGTTCTTCGGTAAGAGGGGCCAGTGTACCATCGTAATCCAAAAGAAGGGCAACTTGATCCTCAGCAGGGTTGATGAAACTAAAAAACACTTTCTCAATAAAATCCAACGTTTCTATATATTATCAGTCAGATTCAAAACCCACCCTTCTAGGTTCTTGATGAAATCTTCTTCCTTCTTAAGGATCGGAGCTTTCTTTTGCTCTGCCATAATTATTAAGGTTTTTTTCTAAGCTATAAATGAAAAGTGCACCCACCGACTGATTCAGCACTACTGACAAAAAAATTTCCGAACATTTGAAATCATCCTCGAAAAGCGGGCGTTTTCATCCAAAAACTATAGCAAAAATGTTTGTGTAGAGACTAGAAACAGCCACATAACCACACGGATTCTCTCAAAGAATCTAAAATTAATAATTTTACTCTTGTCTCAGGCGTTGGCAACGAACGAAGACAGCGTTTTCGTGTACACATTAATAATATAATTTTCCTCTTTGAAAAAGAAACTCATTCAAAGTTTTTTTTTTTTTCCTGAAGATACCTAAGCTCACCTCTCTCCTCTATTTGATACATAGGTACCTATGAATACACATAATAAGAAAAGATTGTTGAAGAATTCATTAATCATTCGTGGTGTTGGTCTTGTGAAGCGTCAATAGAATTAAGTAGATTTTTGGAACAAAAATAAAATATACAAACTTGTATTACATCGCTTATTATTGGTTTATAAACATTTTAAGCGGTACATGGTTGCTTTTTGGATTAGAGTAGATATTTTATGTTTCTGATATTGTAAATGAGAAGTACTTGAATCTGATTCACAGAATATTCAAAGATAGATTCTTGCATTCAATCATGCAGTAGTAAAACATGAAGCTGGCACTACTCTGGGACATACCTAAAATCAAATTGATGTCAAAAAACATACGTGCACATTTTGCTGTCAAATGCCATTTCTTTGACAAGTAGTTAACTGTAGGTTAGGTATAGCAAGAAGTCGCAGTTGAACAAATAGACATACATACATAATATCGTTGCTGTTTTTTTGTGATTTCAATTTTTTTTTCAAAAGTTCTGACATTAATAATTTACCATTCTGATCTGTCATTTACTCACGGAAAATATAAAAACTATCTTTTAAGCACTGATTTATCATTTAAACAGTACCTACATAACTTTTATCTATTGAACAAGCAAAACTTTTTCTAGAATATTCAGTTTTCTCTAAAATAAAAAAAAAAAAACAATAACAAAATAAGATTAGATTTTTTGAGATAATAGATTCGTTCCTTTGCTTTGAAAATCTGTGTTTTTCTGTCCAAAACTATACAAAAGAATTTTTTTAAATACGCATATATATATAAATTTTTCTAAATTGCAATTTTGTTCATATATTCCGGTTTCCCTGAGTACCGAAGTCTTTAATTTAAGAAAGAACCCCAAGCCAAATTAATTTGTAAATTATATAGCTCACAATTTAAAGTTGTAGATTTTTCTAATTTAATTTATAACGCTCCCTCTTTAAAATATTTAAAAAATCTGTCAACATTAATATTTCAATTTTTTCATTAGATAGAATAGGGAATCAAGTGGAAAATTATATTTTGTCACATCAAAGTGACTTTAAAGTATAGAAAGATGAAAAATAAAAACAAATAAAATCCTACAATTTATAAAAACTACCAAGAAAGCTATCTCTTCTGCGATGGCAGACGACGATCGCCGGACATGGCTAGATTGGCTAGACATTAGGTCAACAAAACTTTATATATCAATCAATCAAAAATGACAAAATATTTTCAACTATGTATATACAATTTTAACGTCTATAACCTCCCTCTTCACTATACAATACGACAAACGCATCCTACATAAACAATAATTCTTTTTTGGAAAGTAAAAGTAATGTGTCAAATCTGGACGCAGTTTTTTATATAATATTTTTCTCAAGTTTATTTTAAATATTTAATTATTTGTATAGGAGGATCAAATAAATAATACTTATACATATATCAAATTTTTTTTTGATGAAAATTGAAAATTATTTGTGATATATATTCTCATAAAATTAATTTTTTTGTCTCTTAACCCGAGCAGAAACAAAACAGCATTAAAATGTCGCATTTTTTTAATTTCCCAAATTAACTTTTAGTCTGAAAGTATTATTTAAAAAGAAAATAATATTAAACCATTCATTTATTGGTATGCAAAGTCGTAAACAAATTTAAATTACTGCACATGCAACGAAAAAATGTCACTGATGATTTTTCACTAGATAATTTTACTGCAAAATTAGTGATTTATACGATTTTAATCATATAGTTGTACTCAGAACAGCTTTATTAGTATAAAATTGAAATTCTTTTTTGGCATATTGCCATTTGTAATAAAAATTGTGACAAAATATATTACATTTAAATACAACTCAATCTCCTTGGATTTCTGTTTTCAGAATTTTGTTTTAGGTTGACAACTGTGTCTTATTTTCTCTCTAAAGTTTCTTGTCAACTTTTAACTAGAGATTTAAATAAATTCCACATTGATAACAATATCAACTATAGGGTTACCATACCTATTATGTCTCATTTTTTTTTTCAAATTTTAACCTTTTAAAACCAATGGCGCAAAATTTTAATGTTTTTTTTTATTTTTGAGCATGTCTTTTTTTTAATAAGTTGAATTTTAACTTAAATTAAAATAAAGTAACATAAAATAAAATAAAATAAAATAAAATAAAATAAAATAAAATAAAATAAAATAAAATAAAATAAAATAAAATAAAATAAATTAAAATAAAATAAAATAAAATAAAATAAAATAAAATAAAATAAAATAAAATAAAATAAAATAAAATAAAATAAAATAAAATAAAATAAAATAAAATAAAATAAAATAAAATAAAATAAAATAAAATAAAATAAAATAAAATAAAATAAAATAAAATAAAATAAAATAAAATAAAATAAAATAAAATAAAATAAAATAAAATAAAATAAAATAAAATAAAATAAAATAAAATAAAATAAAATAAAATAAAATAAAATAAAATAAAATAAAATAAAATAAAATAAAATAAAATAAAATAAAATAAAATAAAATAAAATAAAATAAAATAAAATAAAATAAAATAAAACAAAATAAAATAGAACGTGTTTTTTTTGTATTTGTAACTTAACGGGATAAGACCATTTTGATATTATTTTAATGTTTTGTTCGTTTGTCCCCCAAAATTTACACAAAATCCCCCTTTTCTCATATCTTGTAACTCTAGAACCCAAGGTTCAGATATCAAGGTTATATATACACACATAATACGTGGGTTCAAGTTTAATTCAAAGGCTTTTAAATTCAGAATAGGTAGAAATACCCGAAAATTTACTCATACATATGCAGGTACTTCGCCACTTCTCAAGGAACACTGTTGGCATGACTCGAAACTCAACCGACTGGCCTATGTACATATGTACATATATGCGGTATGCAAGTGATCTCAAATGTTTTATTCTCATTTACTTATAATTGCAGTAGGATTACGACCGATAAAAGATCTTAAGTAGATTTCTAATGTGGTTAGATTTTTTTTAATTTCAAATTATTCTGACAGGTGTTCAATAATAGAAAATATAAAACATAAAAACCATGGTATTTTGGGAATTTCTTATTGTGCTATGCTATATAGATTCCCAAAAGACACGTCTAATGAATTCATCAATTTTTTAATAATGTGGAAGTTGATATTAGAAAATCAAACTAGATTAAAAATTAGGGCGGGTACATATGTATGTATGTATTTCTAAATGAAAACCATCTGAAGAAAAATAAAATCAATTATAATTGCAGCTCTAAGGCATATTCACAAATCAATTACAATATAATCTTGATGACAATTATAGTCACATGAATAACTAATTAATGTTGTACCTATACGCTGTGGCTGCACCAGGCATCATTTCGATGGCTTGACAAATCACTTGCTAAATGCATTTGCCAGCGTAATTCAATGTGAACGAAACATTTGCCAAAATCTACCGTATATCATGTGTTACATTCAAGTAAGCATCTCTCTGAAAATTATTAATTCAGGTCTTGTGTGTTTTTGGCAGCCAAACTCAATCAAATTGCCTAAATACATTTTTATTAATTCATAAAAACATTACGAAAAAAAAAAACAGACACATTTTTCTTTATTGACAAAAAAGGATGTTAAAAAAATTAACGAGGCATTTATGGTTAAGGAAATGTGCAGGTTTCTAGGATTGACATGAATTTTTGCAAAGCCATCTTATCAGATCATGTACAAGTTCCTGTTTGGGCAGTCTGAAGTCTGCGTATGTTTCCATTTTGGAGTCTGTTGCTACGCGAAATGATTTGCCAATTCCTTGCAGGGCCTGTAAAAAATAAAATTCGTTATAAATAGATAGTTAATAAAGATTCATGAACTTAAAATTCAGCTTACTCTCATGGCATCTTCGTCTGTTGTATCATCACCGGCAAATACGACATTGGTTTTTGACTGCCAATCGGTGCCAAAGTTGTTTTTAAGAATCAACAACGCAGCTTCTCCTGAAACGTTAAAAAAAATAAATATGAATTTGAATATTAGGGCAACTATTCCAATTAAAAATGCAAAGAAATTGTAAAAGCGAATGGCCATTTGGCAATTTGTTGTTTCCATTAAAAGTTTATTTGTCAAAGCTACGTTAACAAATTGACTAATGGTTTTCTCGCTCCCATACGCGCTGTGAATTGCTTTCTGATTTAAATCCTTTCCTGGAATTTCTTTTTGGCATCTGCCCGTCAGCCGTTACCACTTAGTTTTAAGTGAATCATGAAACTATCTCAATACATATTACCTACCTTTATTCCAATTTACTGGAGGCTTTGCCTCGATAGCCGCATGAGCTTGATTTGCTGAGAAACCATGTCGTTTGATGATTTCTATTGCTTCTTGCTTTTGTTGCTCCACCAATTCAGATGCAGTATCTCTATAGTGATAGGTGAGTGAAACCTTTTTATCCTCAACCCAAGCCCCATTTTTGTATAGCTATAAAAAATTTTAAGAAAATAATCACACACTTGCAATGAATCAAAACGTGGTCACGTTATACCTTTTTGTTCAGCTCATCAACAAGACTTCGATATGACTTTTGAATGTCATCAGGCAATTGATAGTCCTGTCTAGTTCCATCAGGACTTTGAATCTCAATACCATGATTACCGGCGTATGTGATGTTTTTGATGCCAACTTTATTCTCAACATCTTTTAAGCCTCTTCCGGAAATTACTGCCATGAAAACTTTTGGATTTTCAGCAAGTGAATGAAGATTCTTTTCCAGCTGTGGGTCCATTACAGTATTGTTGGGGTTATCACAGAGTGGCGCCAAGGTCCCATCATAGTCCAGTAAAACACACAACGTTTTGTTCGCATTTAGAAAACTATATAACGAGAAATGTAAAATTCATTAAATTTGTTTTAATTTCAGTTCATCACTTAAAATAGATAATTTAAAATTTTCAATATGGTTCATGTAGAAAAACTATTTTTAGATTTTTGGGGCAGTCGTGAATGGCTCATTGGTCTGAATAGGTTTCAATTACTTAATATTTTTATTCAAATAAATCTTGGAATGAACTTTACATAAAAATGTAGGTAATTATAAAAGTAGGTGATTGCATGGGCTAATTATCATTAATGGAATGTTTCTAATCGCGAGCCGAGCGTAAATGATGAATTTCTTGTGAAAAAAATCAACATAAAGTACCTACATTAAAAAACGGCTATACTAAAATAACTTCATGTTAATTGGATAATTAATGAATTATGAAATTAAACCATTTTTTAACTAATTAAAACAATGTATTCTATTTTCGGGTGTGAAAGATTGCCAAAAAATATTTGTATTAATAAATATGTACATATGTAGGTAGGTCTTGCTTTTCTATTCACAAATACTACCTACTTCAAATACAACAATATTTTGTTTTGGTAAACAATTGGAATTACCTTTAAGTGTTTAAGTGTATATAAAATATCTGATGTTTTATAAGACTTGCCAGATGTCTGCTTTTATCTTCATATACTTTATGGTTTATTTAACTTGATGCTTTTGGGGATATTCATTCAAAAATCATGAAGTACGGAATCGCATAAAGGAAATAGGATGTGAGGATGTCTAACTGGAGAAAGTTTTCGGTCGGAGAAAAACTTTCAGTATTTTTCGACGAATGCGCTTATTCAACCGAGGAGATCATTTTTCAACAAAGACGTTGATAATTGTTATGAACTGGGTCGAAGATATATAAGTAATTTCAGACTATGAAGTGTCCAGCACAAATTGCAGATTTGAATACGATTGAATCGCTTAAACTCTACGATAAAACTACAAACAAAATAAAGAAACTTAGAGCCAATTTTACAGTCGTGATTCATCCTTGGATAAAGATTTAATTTGGCTCGGTTAATTGAGATGAATATAAGGGGTTATGGATCATCAACCAAAAAGCAAATTTGAGGATAAGAGTGTTTTCATCAATGACATAAATAGTCGATTATTACTGTTACAGCTTTAACTTTTTGTTTGATGAAGCGATTCCGAAAGTTGTTTTCATATAGTTTTCGGATGTCACAAAAACAATCTTTTAATTTAATTTTCTTTAAAAAAAATCTTCTAATGTTAAATCGTATTTCTTAGAAAATTATATTAGAATTCTATTCTTATAGGTATCCAGCTTAATTATATTACAAACATTTAAAGTCATAAAATAATGTCACAGGAATAACAACCACGGCCGGCTAATAAACGAGTAGTAGCCAGAAAACCAATTCTATTGTTTTGTAAATAAAATTGCTATTAACTTGATTTTCTTATTCCCGAAAGCAATTTAAATTTGACCTTTTATCAAAACTAAAACTCTTTCTATGTTTATTTGTTTTGAAAGCGATATTATTCGTTTCGCCTTTGCGAAGAATCTTATTTGTTCCACCCCGCTTTTTGGAACAGGACTAAAGAACCTATGTATGTATATGTTATACAATGAGGTACGTAACAAAGTTCATTCCACGATTTATGTGAATAAAAATATTAAGTTATTGAAACATGAGCCAATGAGCCATTGTGTATGATATGAAGTATCTAATTTATCTTTTACCCTCAATAGTTCTTTCACCGGCCCCAAAACCATATAATTTTTAAAGCCAAATTCGCCTTTCAGCAAAAAGTATGCTCTATTCCTACATTATATGTTGTTGTTGATACCTGTGATGAAAATTATGTTAAGGTAAGTTAAAGATTAAAAAAAAAAACTCGACAGAACTGTTGGGTCTTCAATGCGATTTTAAATCATCGCAGTCAGGATAATTAAAAATGAATTGTAATTTTGAAATTTTCAATTTACTCCTTATTTTTTTATAAGGAAAATTATTTAAAGATATTTCAGTAAATATTTATTTTATTCAAAAAATTTATTCACTTTTAACAAATATTTCCGACTTTTTAGTAAAATATCACAAACTAATTTTTTCTTCATTCAATATTTATAGAAAATAGTTAAATGATTTTTTTTTAATTATTATTATTATTAATTTAATTTAAATATAAGGGATACAAAACACAACTTTTACTCTAATTCTTTATTGTTCCTTAAATTTCAGAGTTGTTCACAACTATCTAAGTGCCAAATTAAATCATCGTTTAAGCATTTTAGGGCTTAATGAATGTTTCTAAATTTTTCAGTTTGAAAAGTTTAAGTGCTGTTATTCTAAGAATAACACAAACATTTATGTACGAGCGAGTATGTGATACCCAGTCATGCCCTTTATTTAAATATCATAATTTGTAAGTTCGTAAAATGAAGCATTCTCTCATTGTGAACAAACAAATTTTATGGTTAATGAACCCAAAGGATCAAATGTTTTTCTTTCAAAATACAAAAAAAAACGAAAGAGAAGTAGGTTATTATATTACTTTAAGGAAATAAATGTTTTGTTTCCTATAGAAAAGTCAAAATAACTAAGCAATCAAAGCCTTAATTAACTGACAGAAATAAAATAGATTGAAGGGTATATAAAGTACGTATTTATTATCCTTTTTGCAAGTAAAATGAAAGTTTTGTATATGAAATTTATTACCTTAGCTTACTTGCATTTTTAACTAAATCAGTTCCCATAAAATAAAATTTATACTAATTTAACTTTAGTTTTCAAATACTTTAAGAAATAATTTTTCAAATCTGTTTTAAAAAATAGTTTTAAATAAAGTCCACCGCTATGTGGCAGATTGCCAAAAGTTTTCGGATATTATCTTAACTATCAAATCTTTTTCAGGAATAATACTTAATGTAATTAAACTTAAATTTAACCATAAGCGAAATATAATTATAGCTTAATAATACATAATATCTGGATTAGTCCTCAAATTCACAACTTATAAGAACATATTTACATATTTCAAATACCTACCTACATTCATAATGTACATATTATAGATAATGAATGTATAACCTATTATAATTTCTTAGGTCTGTTTTAAGTGGAATTGGGTTAGAAGAAATAGAAGATTAAGACAAAATTTTATTTGCATTCCGACTTGTGGACTTATGACCAAGCGCCAATTAGCTAAGAACTTTATTACGACACTGTGAAACAAGCTCGTAAGGTTTCATTTTAATAATAGTTTTTTAAAACTTGCAAACAGAAATATCTAGTTCTTTGCATAAAAATTCGGATGGTAACCGTACTAATGAAGACGTCTGTAAAGTTCTCTATCTCTTTAAGTCTATCGTTAACGGAAGTCAAATAAGTTTTCAGTCATAGGCAAAGTATTAGAGATGTTTCCCTCTTCTAAAATAAAGTAGAGTCCAACTATCATGAGAGTGAAATCTAAAAGTTCATCGCTCACAATTCTAATTACCCATATGTAAATTGCATAATCACCCTCAGTGTTAACAATTAATAAATACAACAAACAAGATCTAGGAACCTAAATGTTAGATTAAGAGTTCATAAATTCATATTTATATTATCTTTACCTTACATTTTTATTATTGTGTCTAACAGATATCAAAAATCAATACAGATAGATACCTATAGATAATTGTTTGTAAACTTACCCCGGAAGTTTTTGCTCGAATTCCTCGGCCTTAACTATAGTTGGAGCTACTCGTTTCGACATATCCCCGTTTTCTTCAGAACAATTTACAATCACTGTCAAGGACAACAAAATAACAAGAGCACTGCTGTACAAAGTCACTAGGAAATATTATAGAAAACCACAATGTTTTATCGATTAGATACAATAAAAATCTAATCACTCAAGAGATTATACACACGGCACACAACTGTCAAACTGCACTGCAAATGAAAACTGTTCGCTTCGCAACTAATTCGACTAAACTATATAAATGGTTTTAGTTTTTCCGTGTATATCTACAGTTGATATTTGGATGGCTTGCAAATCTCAACCTATATATGAAACTATTTTATAATGAAGTGATAGCTTTGTAAGTAGGCACTTGACTCGAAATCGCAAATATACATAATATTCTATAGACAAAAAAAAATACAACAATGATAACAACTTGAATGTTTTCCTACACTGATAAGAATCCAGAAGAGTTTCACTCAAAAAAGTCATCTGAATCCGACAATGAACTGGGCACGGTCGGTCAATGTGAAAATCATCACCAACACTTCTAAAGATAATTTTGTAGCTCAACATAAATATAAGATGAAATTCTGTTGCCATAAAATTTATGGAGAATTTGTTTTCCAATTCCAATTAGTTTTTTAAATGAAAAATATGTTGAGTTTAGTCGAGATAAATTTTCTTTGTTTTGGAAATGAAATGAAATTAAAAGGTTACCTAAAATTATTCCATGTTATGACAAAGAGATAATAAAAAAAAGTCCATTTCCTTCAGTTTTATGGCAAGAATACAAAAAAAAAATAAATAAAAAGAAATCTCATAAAGGAAATTATTACCCTTAGTGAAATAAAATAAAATTAAATTAAATTACATAAAAATTTAAAATTTAATTTTAAGTCACCTATAGGCAAACAAATTTAAAATTGATTAATTTATTCTGTCGATTCCATAAAACTATTGTTAATTTTCAATAAATAAAAAAAATCGTTTAGCTCCCATGTTGTTTTTTACACAAAATTTTATTAGAACTGCGAAAACCACGAATTTTATCATTTAAAAAAAAATATTAACAGAATGATTTTGGAAAAATTTTAATGAAATTAAAACAATAAATTATTAAATTTAAAATTTAATTATCAAAACTTACATTGTTTTTCTTTTATTCCAAAATGATCAATAATAATTAATGTTTGCTTCCCAGCATGAACTGCATGTACTATGTAGGTATTTTTATTATATGTGCAACAAAAAGCCCTTTAACTTTCATTTTAAATCAACTTTGATTATCTTAATTTACAAAATATTATTATTTTATAATTAATGCTTTATTGAAAACATAAATAAATTATATTAACAATAATTCATTAAATAAATACAGCGCCAGAGTTTACAAAATAATTAAAGATTAACTTCTTTCGAAAAAAAAAAAATTATCATAATAACGGTTCCTATGTGGTGAATTATATTTTTTATATCAACGATTTCGGTGGAAAAGTAATATTATTTCTATGTTATCAGACGACTTATTTTTTTAATTAAAAATAACAACTTATCAAATATCACATCACAGATGTCTATTATTGAGCGCATTCAGATGCATACAAAACTGTCCTAATCCTATCTTGTTCTATCTAGTTAAAAATAGCCGATGCAACGAAAAACTAAGGAACAGTTGTATATAAGCTTGGTTCAAATAATTGATCCTTGGTTCATTAACTGAGATTCAACTATATGGTTTAAGCATGTAATTGACTATTATCACACACTTGAACAGGAATGTTTGAGAATTGTAAGTCACCAAAATAATTTTTATTTTTATATCAAAAGGGAAAGTATAAGTTTTGGAGCTATATATAAGAAAGAAGGGGGGTAAGGTGTGCCATCAGTTAATTAGTAATAAATATGCTTCGAACAATAGCAGAAATAAGAAAGCATGATAGAACTTAAGGCTTTTTCATAAAATAATTTAAGAAATATAGAAACCGATTAAGGAAGAGTTCCCGAAACCCAAATAATCAATATGAAAATATCTTAAAAAAAAAAAAAAAATCGTGAAACTACCAGAAAAATAATGAAACTAATTTATTATTTGACAATGAACGTAAAAAACAGTAAACAGGATTTCAATCTCAAGAATAGCAATCATAATTCAAATTAAACACATCTCCATATATTATAAGCATTAACATAGTAAACAATAATTGTTGTTATCGTTCATTAAAATAACTTAATTGAATGTAAACATTAAATTTAGATACAAATAGTATCCTTAAGTGATGGGTATTTATACAATTTATCGATTTATTTAATCTTTATCGAAATGTGTATGAAGAGAACAACGTACAGCAATATTGCACGTGAAGTGCATGCATGATCACTATAGTTTTAAATTCAAACAATATATTATTCACTTGCTCACTTTTTTCAACTTGTTATTCTATAGTGGAATAGAACGTAGTTTTGCAAAATTGCATTTAAATCGAACCAAACGGCATGCTATTGGAAAGTTAACTGATTATTATTTATTCATCTTTCGAACTTGTAATCACTACAGATTATACATGCTGCCGTCATTATGACATGAAAATGGTAGGGACTTTCTACAATCTCAAAAGAATGACCGGGTGTCATTGAAATAAAGGGAGATTTTTAAGAGGTACTGACTTTAAAAAGAAATAAAACATATTAAAATCATGGTAATGGCGTTTTTTTTAAAGATAGATAGACGCAGCGGGTCGTATGAATTAATTTTGGACCATTTTTTCGAGCAGATAAAGTCGTATATATGTAAGTCGTATATCAGAAATAACTCAGCGAATGTTGTCCTCGAAGTGATCCAATGCCTTAGGTTTGTTGGCGAAGAGCATTGACTTCGCATGCATATACTTTCCAGAGAGTTAAGAATTTAAGATCAGACAACCATGAAGGTCAATTCAAAGGACTGAATAGAAATCAGCCATCAAAAGTCAAAATGGTTTTCCGTTGAAGTCAAACCTATAAAAAAAACACCCTTTATAACGAAGATCATTCAATCAAAAAATCAAGTATAATGCATTTATTTACTTAATAAGAATGCAATACATCAACACTCTTTACATAAAATACATCAAGAAATAAACCAAAACAAAGTTTACCGCCGTTTTGTATTTGAAGTTTATTGCTTTTTTTTACATTGGTTTACAATAATATGTCTGTTTGGTAACTTGAAACGTTGTACGACGTCGCACAATTTGCTGTTAAATTTCATAAAAAATGTTGACAATTAGTAACTTGTAGTAACTTGAATCATTCAAATTGAAAAGTCAAAAGTGCTGTACGCCAAAAGTTGGTCAGCTCTTGCAGCACCACTACAGTTGCGTTGTGTTATTTTTGTAACATTGAATTTGTGTGTATTGAATATTTTGCCAGATATTTTAGCTGCAGCTCCGTATCCAATTGGCGCGTCTTGATAGCAAAACTGAGAAATTTTGCTGAAAAATCCTGTTCATGTTACTGAGATTGCTGAGATCTCATTTTCCTGAACATGCCTATTGTCTAGAGCTAAAAGCTGTTCGGTATATATTTTTGATGTATAAAAATAAGAAACTTACCTAATGCGTGGGTGGTATAAAAGCGGCTTATATTCGGTCTGGATCAGTTCGTAAGTAGTTTTTGGTGCTGTAGTAGTTAATTCCATATGGGGGTATTTTATATAAAACAATAGAAGATCGCGGTGGTGCTTTTTCGCTTATTTTTCTATAAGGCAATCAAATTTGAATCCTGATTTATTTTATTAGAAGGAGCAGATGATATTGCCCTCTACTTCACTTTTTGTATCTTCTTTGCATTTTCATAAAAGTTTATTATGACAGCTGAAGAATTACAAAGAAATTAAAAAACACATCTCAATATACCCTTGATGCCTGGTGCATGGACAGACAGGAAGCGTGCTACGATTTTTTTTTTATAACCAATCGCGCTACGGGTGCCATGTGTTAAAAATGTTTTAAAAATGGGTCCAGTTGTGCAAATCAATCAATTAAATATCAGGAAAAATTTATGAAATCATTTTTTTAAAAAATCCTTTTTTTTTTCTTAAAAACATTTTATGTTAAATAAAAAACTGTACAACAATTTTCTCTCGATTGTCTTCGTCGCAATTCTTGTTTGTATACATTTAGTTGAATGAAATGTTCCATTCAATTAGTATTGAATATGTAAAACACATCATGTTAAGCTACTAACAGTGGGGGCTGAATAATATATAACTTCCAATCCCCAAGTATATAGTAAACCTACGCATAACGCGTCATATGTCTCATTCAAGGTAGCACGAATTGTTTACATATTTCAAACCTCTTGTGTAGACAACAAGAAGTTTGCACTTGTGGATGTTGACACCTAATTTGAAAGGACAGGACATGCAAGGATTATTATAATTGACATTTAACCTCATGTGCATAAACATGAAGTATTTTGAAAATAATATTTTTGTTATAAATAAAAACCTAAGATACATAATTTCCATTTGAATTGTATAATAAATATTCATTTTGAGCTTTAGAAATTAATTAAAATAATTGGTAAAAATTCAAAGCATGTATAGTTGTAGGTGCGTTTACGTTTTAAGTGAATTTTTTGCTGCTCATAAATCTCAAAAACTACGGCCTTTATTGTTAAACGTTAACTTCAAATAGATTGAATGAGGACACCTTTAAATCAAAAGTAACATACAAAGTTGTCACTTCAGCTGATGGAAAACATACATATTATATTTTATGATAACACATACACATCAAATAAAGATTCTTAAGCTTATTTAATAAATGGTTTAACATTATAGCTTGTGGAAAAACATATCATTAGAATAAATTACTAATTAACAATATAAGTGATGGAGTCCATCAACATGTCGTATAAGCTGGATTCGAAAGGAGGTCAGAGCACTCAACTCAACCCTGCATTTGATGAAATGATGAACTTCTATATTTACAGTAGGAAAGGGACAAACATATCTTTTGGTAAGCCATAAGTGTACAACGTACATACACTGACATGCCACTATATTATACGAATTTTCTACTGACAGTTATATTTTCATTATTCAATAGCAACATTTTATTGATTTGTTAACCAGGTTCGAATGATGGGAAGTAGCGGATCTAGGATTCAGAAGTTGGACGTGGGAATGCTTAACGCTCCACTTAGAGATATATACGTATTAAATTGTTACAGCAAGATAAAATTATTTGTTCTTATAGCTAATTAGATCAACTTTTATCTCCAAACATCAAATAAAACGCTTTGTGAGAAAATACCACAGAAAACAGATGTTCTCTGAGAAGAATATAATAGGTATTCACGTATGTTTAGTACATCAACGAACTTATTTTCACTATTTCATTATTTCATTTAAATTTAATCAAATACGATGTATTTTTTTCGTCGGCAGAGATAAATCGTTTGTTCCCAAATATTCCTCCACTCGATTTTTATTTTCGCAAAGCAAAGCTTACACACAATTCAAAAATTCCAGAACCTGTCAAAATATAAACAACTATTTCGTGCGCTTAATTTTCATGTAAAATTTTGATTTTTTACCTGGAGCTCTATATTGGGATCACGTTTCATGATCCAAAAATGTAGGTTTACTTTGGTGGGTAGAATGGCAATGCAAAGTTTTGCATATGTTTTAATAGTGTTAAAAACAGATAAAACAAACTTATTTATGAAAACAACAAACACAAGAATTATAGAGATGAATATAACGGTGTTTCCGCTCTCATCGGTATTGTTTTAATTTTATGGAATTATCTTTTTTATTCTTAAGCGGTGAATAGCGATAATAAAATATGGCTAATATCTGAATTGGATGAAATCCCAAAAAAATTAACCCCTATGGACAAAATTCCCAATATATATTTTCTTTTTTTTTCTTTTCAAAATCTACAAAAATCCCAAACACTAACAAAATAAAAAAATTTCTAAATAAAGAAATATTAATTTTAAAAATAAATGCCTTAAAGCTTTTAAAACTTTAAAACGGGAAATTTAATTTAAAAATAAAAAAATATGATCTGCCATTTTCCCTTAGTCCAACGAATTTAATATTTACGATCTGATTGATATACATATGTATGTACATACCATATAACTCATGATATAAATATAAGCTTTATTGGAGATTTTTTACAATGTAAAAATCTACAAAATAGTCTCCAGAAAAAACCCGGTTCGCTTAGTTTTATTAGTTAATTAGTTCTTTTATAATTAAATAGTCGAGAATCATGTTTTCGAACTTAGGGTAAAAGCAGAAAATCATTCCTATCTGAACCATCTAAACCAAAACCACATAAGGCGGATAAAATACATAAACAAATTTTGTAATCGATATTAGGATGTATAGGTACATTTTACTCCCAAACATTGCTGTTTTTATCTAATAGGGCACTTAATAACGACTATATAGCTCTAAAGACTTGTATATGTTAAACGAATTTCCCATATGCCAAAATTTATCAAAACAAATTAATACATACCTGTCTTAACCGAATGAATATTATTTGTTGAACAAACCGAGACAGACGATTCAAAGTATTCTGCACCGTAATAAGATGTGGCAGCAACCAATTTGAGATACTTTGGCAGTTGGTCTTGGTAGTCCTGCGCGCCAAAACTCCAGCATTTTGTTGCGAAGCTTTCAAAAAAAATACAATCAAGCAAGTTTCTTTTTCTTTCTTATAAAGGGCTTTATTGCTGCAACACAAAATGATGCTTAGCCAGAGTTAAGCTATCTACACGTTTATCTATGATTCTATTATACCTTCATTGTGTATCCAATATCCACATATACAACTTGTATAACTTGCCACAAAGTTAAAGTTTACATTCGGAGAGTAACATTCTGTTGTATCAGTTCAGTAGTTGTTGTCTTCCAAAGGAGAAGTATAGTTTCCAAAGCATTCAGCCCTGTTTGAATAAGTTCGCGCGATAGAATTCGTATAAAACGACCGAGAAACGGCTGAATTGAAATTAATCGAATACCAACTGTTGATTGGAATCATTGTAGTTCCTATTTTTAAGTCTTTTATTTTTTTGCGTATACCTGCCGTGATTACTGATTAAGTGTTAAAATAAAAAAAAAATATAAGGTCTTTTGATTTAACAAAAAAAAAAAAAAAATGAAATTTTAAGTTCTATTTTTTTTAAGTGGATTACCTACTAAACCTTACTGCCGCCCATCAAGAGTCTGAACTTACATTGCCAGATAAGCCCATCAGCACGTCGCGTTCGATATTTGTTGTGTGGTTTCAGTCGAGATGTTTAAAACGTGCGGTTATTGGCCTACTGAATGTCTATAGCGAGTGTTACCTTGAGTGTATGTCTTTAGTCCCATGAACTTTCAAATCCAATCAATTAATTTTAAATCAAAATAATTTCCTATCCGTCGATAGCAAAGGTGAGGTAAATATGACTGACGGGACGGTACCTACATTTCATATGCGTATATATATTTGATTGTTTGTATTGCGTAATGGGTTAACCAATAAATTTTAACAAAATTTCGGTAGAAGGAAACGTTTCTGAGTATTCTTTAATATTGTTGAAGCCACAAAACAAATACAATTAACGATGATATATGTATAATGTGTGAATACAGGGATCACGAAGCTTTGGGTTAAGATCAGGCGCGGGCCCAAAATTTGAGTATTTATTACAAATTTGGAAGGGTCATATCTGATTGTTTGAGTCAGGGAAATATGTCAGGTTATGTTTTGGGTTTGAATTGTTAAAGACCGAAAAAAATCATCAACAAAGTTCTATGGTATGTTTTGAAAAATTTAAATTTCACATGGCAACTCCATATAGCTTTCTTAATTAAATTAAAATTTTTTGATACAAACATTTATTTTTGGTTGTCACTGGTTTTAATTTTTTCCAGTTTTGGTCCTGAAAATTAAGTTTTGAATAAAAAAAAAATTTAAATGTCAAGTAGGTAAAGTAAACTTAGCGAAGAGAAGTTCGAAGAACCAGGCCGGAAATATTAATTGTTTTCAGAATTGAGGAAATCAGCAGACAAATCAAATAATTTTGAATAAGTACGTATAATTGAACAAATTGGCAATCATTTCGAAAAATCAAACTATTTTATGGAATATTTTACAAAATATGTAAATAAAATCGTATTTATTAATTTAATTTTGTATGGAAGCACGATATCGAAAAAGTCCAAACGTTCAAAATTTCTAAACATATCTAACACTTACTTTTGATGAACTGTTGTTAAGCAAGGGTGGGCCAACAAGTCCTTATAGCTGCTTCCAGTTACACACTCTAAAGTTCATTGAGGTCGGCTTTCGCTTTTGTCCCTATATATTTTCTCTAAATCTAACCTATAAGGGTAAGATTGGAAGGCTTGTTGGGCAGGTGTATCACAGTTCATATCTATATCACCCCAACAAGCTCTAAATCGACGTACCTACGTGACTGTATTGTAGCCATGTAGAGCACGTCGTTGAATCAACCGATTGACCTTTTGTCAAAAGTAGTCAGCAAATTAATGTTAACAAAATATTTCCTCCACTAAGGCTAAATCCGAGTCTACTCCTCAAATATGTCAAATTAAATCCCAAGTTAACTATGATTTAACTGAACAAACTAACAGATGATGGCGAAATCGAAATGTGGCACCCTTTAACATGGAAAGAGCGATTTCCATAGCACTGCCCTTCGAGTTTTTATAACGAAAAAGGATAAGTTGACTTCCATAGAAAATATGCTTCATGATTTACTCGGAATTAATATTTACTGATTTAACTTAGATTTAAGTACAATTGGCTCTAAGGTAGCCCACATGCATGAGTAAAAGACAAGAAGGGTAGTCAAGACTCCCCATGGACCTCTATTTGTACCCACACTTGGTTAGAATGTTAAACACACCCAATGACAACAGTTTCCAGGTGATAAGCACAATTAAAATCGAAAGGACGATATCAACAACAACGTCTGCTGCGATATGGTATACGGTTGTTGTGACTGTCGTCCTCGTCGTTATTGATATTTATATTTGGAACCGTTGCCGTTTGCTTAATAAATCCTACGTGTTTTCCGATGGCTATCAGTTTCACTTTGCACCTGTATCTGTATTTTACTGTTTGATTATGTATATTCTCACGGAAAATCAAAACACATGAAAATTTACAGAATTAATTACAAATTGATGGAAAATATGTATGTATGTATATATGTACATATTTTACGTTTTAAGGGCGCAATTGAATCCACATCCAAAATCATTCACCACAAGGCAACGCAACAGTTTGGTTAGATTTTGCCAATCACAATCACTACAGAAATTATATATTATAGCACGGGGGATTAAGTCGCAGAACAAAAAGACGGTGGCGGCGAACGAAGACTTCGCGAACACGATGGGGTTAGGGTAAATAAGGTTGATTACTTTCGTTTAAGAATTACGATAGGAATATTATAACGACGACGACGACGAGGTAAAACAAGCGATACAAGTAACGAGATTTTAAGATCTTAAGCCACTGGTTTTATGAAACATGTACCTATGTAAATATTCCTACTCGTACACGTAGTACCTATGGAGGGACTTCCATATTGAATTCAAACAAAAATAGATTTTCAACCAATTATTTTGGTTTATTTTGCGTTTGAAATTTAATTTATATGATTTAGATTAGAATTCAATTATGTAATTAAGCTATTATTGTGCGGATTACTAATAAGGGAGAACTCTTACATTTGTTCAATTGTTCGTAAAGTGTCAAAAGATATTACAATGTTTTCATCTAGTGATGATTGGTGAATTAAATTTTCTTGTACCGGCATCGTCATCCATTTCTGTAAAACCCTGAACTGGGACATTTTCTTGGATATGCTGAATAAAGTTAACATTATCTACATAATATAATAAAAACGTACCTACCTACCTATAGTAAAGAAACCTTTTTTTACCAATGATTTTTTTTTTAATTACAAAGAAAGTTTACATACTAAGATACTTTTTTTTTAAATATTGATTTAAAATTTTAATAGAGCAAATAGGTAAGTGGGACTTATTCGTGGCCTTTCCTTAGGTATCATTTGTCTACCAATGGTCTTTAAATGTGTAACTTCCACCGAAGATGATTTTCAAAAGTCACCATAATCAATATCTTGCCGTAGGAACCTACTGATGATTTCGTTGGGTTTGTTTTTTGTTCGCAAATTCGTCCCGAGGGCGACGACGACGGATATAAAGAGCAAATACGTGAGTGAGAAAATTAAAGATTAGGGATAACTGTTACCGCAACATCTTAAGGCATTTAAGATAATTTGCTTAGTTAAGTGTTAGGTCCAAAATTGTTTTGCCTTATTTCCGGCAACATTTGTGTTGATAAGACCCGCATAAAAAAGGTCTTTTCCATTTATTTTGAAAGATTTAAGTTTGTTTTTGTTTGACTTAAAAGATAAGGAAAAGCTTTTTCTACCCATTTTAATTATTATTATCGAAAGACAAAATATTAATCTTTATATAGGTGCAAAATGTTTCTCGGCAATTCAGTTCAACTAAATGGTTTGTTCTTTAAAAAGTTTGAAGACAAGAATCATCTTGATAAATTACTACAAATAATAATAACACAATAATGAAAGGTAGTCGTTTAATTTCGAATTGAACGAAAGTAGTCGTACAATGTTTCATTATATTTCGTTTTTTAACTTCTACAAATGCAAAGCTTTGCATGTGGTAATCCCTTAAACCCTGACACTCATATTTAAACACGAGAGTAAGCGACGAGTCGTGGGTTAAATGCAAAATTTCACTAATAAAAGTACCTATATTTCCGAAAATGGTTTTGTATACTCACACTTCTTCTTTGAATGTAGTCAATGGACTAATAAAATTTTTGCATACTGTAGTAGAATTTGTTTTTCTATTCTATTATGTTTTTATGAATAGGAAATTATAACTCATGGTTTATTAAAATAAGTAAGAGGTGAGTTAAGCGTTTTTTTTTTAAACTGTAAGAGACTATGTAACACTAATAATTTAATGTTAAAGCTTAAAGGAGAGAATTTAGACAGATTTGTATTATAATTATATAAATTATATATATTGTGGAAAATTGCTTAAATAATAGTCAGTTTCCGATAATCAGAGATGCTGTTTTCCTTATGTGAGTCATAACCGCTTAAACTTAAATACAAGAACAAGAACGATAAGAAAAACGTTCACCTTTTTATTCAGTTTTCTGTTCGAGGGAACTCAAGAAATTTTGAGATTCCTTCTCAGTTTTAAATTCAAAACCCTTCTAAAATGTTCTTTATTCGAAATTTTCACCCAGCCAAAGACTGACAAGTTATAAAGTAACAAAATAATATCGATATGTATATATATATATGTATGTTATGTTAATATAAATATATACATACATAGAACAAAATATACAAAAAATGGAAATTATTTCGTTCTTAACCAATCTTCTTAAAATACAAAAACAGAAATCAATTTTATGTAACAAATATACATACTTACACAGTACACACATATATAAAATTGTATTTAAAAAAAAAAACAAAAACAGCAATTTACTATATTTGCTGAAAGCTATATTTAAATACATGCCAATCAGCATGTTAGACTTTTATTTTCTTTAAAAATTTTTACAGTTTAAAGTTTTAAATTGCATTTATTTTGATCATAAAGCTATATTTTAAACTTGATCAATTATTTGCGTAATTAATTTTTTTAATGTCTTTTTTTAATGCCTAAACTCACATTGTTAACTTAGCACTACCTACCAACCTAGCTTTCTTTTAGTTTTTTTCAAAAAAAAAATAAATTATAATTATTTTCTTTACACAACTAATTTACAACAATAAAGGTACAATCAATTGCTTACTTAGTTTTTCTACTTACCAAAAGTGTAAGTAGTGCTAACTTGATACACAGTTAACACTAACATACCATTTTTTTTTAAATAGTAGACCTATAATTTTGTTTCCACAACTAATTTACAACTTAATTACTACTTAGGTGAACTATCTAAATAACATGAATTAACTTCAAAGGTGTTTTATTGATAAGATTTCCCAATTAAATAACCGATTGAAGATAATTAATTTTTCATTTGAGTTTATTAATAGGTTAACATGTGCATAGTATTAGGCTTTAAATATTTAAAGGAGTTCTAAAATTCCTTAGTTCGTGCCTTAAAAAAGTTTTTCTATTGCCTCTTTAATTACTTTTGTGTTAGTACCTAATGTAGTTTTTTACACCCATTTTTCATAATATTTTTTTTTGTATTTTCAGGAAACTGCTGAAAATGTAAGCCTTAAAAATCTTCTCAGCTCCAACATTCTAAGCGCCTTGAAAATGAATACAACTTCACCGAAATCTTCACTAGCTAAACTCGGATTGCACACATCTAAAACAAAAACAATCAAAGTTATGGTTCTTGGCCAAAGTGGTGTTGGAAAAACTGGTAAAGTTATAATTTAATTATAATAAATAATTTTAATTGAAAATTGTATATATAAGAAGAAATGCTTTTTATTACTGCTTTAGAGTTCTATATCATTTGAATATTTTTAAAAATGGGTTTTTAATTTGTATACATATATGTATGTGTATGTATGTACATATAATATATTTTCATATATAAAACCAAGCAAATTATAATCCAAATCTAATTTATTTATTTATTTATTAACGTCTATAAGTTACAAAACTTTCTTAGACTACAAAATACTTAAAATAATTAAAATTAAAATAAAAAAAAATTAATGGCCTCAAGAATACAATACTTAAAACTATTTCTGTTTAAATCAAGATCGATCATAGATGCATAACGATTGAAATTAACACAAGCATTCGTGATAGATTCATTACGACCATAATTTGTTGCATGACGGGATTAACTATAGATATAAACAAAAAATAATGTTTCCAGTAGTAGTATCTTATCAGGGTAGTCTTTCATGGGTGTTTTATAATTAGAGACACTTTTTCCAAAAATAAAAATGTGTCTCTAATTATAAAACACCCATGAAATGATAATTGTAAGAAATTGTGATTTTTTTTTGTGTAATACATAATAACGAAATTTTGTTTTTTTTTTTTTTTTAATTTCTACTCCTACTCTTTGTTTGTGTTCTAAAAGAGATGCAGCTATTTGCCTCTTTTCAGACCATTTGTTTTTTGATTCAGTTCAGGCATTGAAGAACAAATAAATCCAAAATTCAATCTATTACAATTGTGATATTAATTCCTACAAATATACAACTCAGAAACATAAAATCAGTCAACAATTTTAAAATTCTAACCTCGGGTCCTAACTTATTGTCATTGAAACTATTGAAACTTCATCACAACAGCTTGGCTAAATGTGAAAAGTATTTTAAAGCTCAACTTCCCATTTATTATTACATTACCATAATCTTTCAGCCTTCAACAATATTCTCTCCTAACTTTTGTAACCTAACAGTAAAAACAACAACAACAAAATATTATATATTGATAAGTATTGGAATATTATGGACTTTATTATGGCAGCTTTAAAAGTTGCGGATTTTGTAAACATACTGCTGTTTTTCCCATTATTTATTTCAAGGCAAGTTTCTTCTTTTTTTGTAATGCTTTATTGATGTGTCTTAGTATGTCCATATAAACGTTTGTACCTTTGCCTATATCAAATATCAAATTGCTACCACTCATACACGAAAGCAAAACTAAATCAGAACTGTTGTTACCAATCATTTTCTAATGCATGATGCAGAGTGTGTGGTTCATTAATATGTATGAAAGCATCATCATAACAACAACAACGATATACAAACCCAACACTCTGTCAACATATCCGGTGACCAAAATTTATTCATAAAAACCAAATCCTTGAATTTCTTCGACGTAGTACCCAGACTACGTAAAAGCTTTAATCTCGTACCCTTATACAAGCAAAAACCTCGAACTAGATTAAATGAAAGGTAGTATAATGTGTCACCTTCTTTTTTGTGTGTAGGTTACTCGTATATTATGAAGGAAGTCCCTGAGCGGACATTAAACTTACGTGTTTCTGTTTCTGTTTTTTTTTTTTTTTTTTTTTCATCATAAGGACATTTAAATGAATTTTCTATCCCACAATGCACTTGTAACGAGTTGCGGCTTAACTCGATTTAGTTCAATTCTCCACAGGGTATCTGTTCAATAATAAATTTAATATTGTGCAATTATATTAAGTGGTTTTGAGCATTTTGAAATATGTGGTGTATATGTCAGTTCAATATTAATTACCTATTAGAAAAGGTTTAAACACATGTGTGCACACACAAGGACGCGTGATTTTTTTTACTTGTTTAGTTATTATTTCATAAGGCATTAGATCGCTTAAAACAGGGTACCTAGACATACTAATGGGGAAATAAACTCAGCCCAGTATCGCGGATATGTGGAGAGAGGGGGGAGGGCAAAGGGGTCAAAACTCAAAAAAGTTTTTTTAGATTCAATATTCGTCGCTGTAGATCGAATACCTTGTAACCCAGAAAAGTGAATTTTTCAGGAGAAACAAAAAACTTGACATAAAAGTATATTCTAAATTTCAATGGGGCGATGAAGAATAAAGAGCTTTTGACCATCTAAAAAAGTGTCTTACGAATAAGCCTGTACTCGTTCTGTACGAACCATCTGCGGATCATAAATTGCCCTGGTATACGAGATATTTCAGCAACAAAAACGCATGGGGCGATACGATGTATTGCTATTTATGCGTTTAGCTTTGAAACTATTGTCCTTAGGCTTACAAGGTTTTTTCATTAGATCCGGAAAGTTGTTTACTATAAAAGTGCATCATTACCCAAAAAGTGTATTTTTCTGGGTTACGAGGTATTCGATCTACAGCGACGGTACGTCTAATAAATGCAATAAATTTTGAATTGAGGAATGTATGTATAGATACATTTAAAGACTAAACTTTTCCCATTTTTGTTTCTGGTTCATAGTTGGCTCTCTAACTAAAATTGTTTGAGTTTGTTGAATGATATTTTGCAGGTTATAATTATATTTAAAGCTCTCGCCAGTCACATTGACGTCTTGAATATAGCTCAATAAGTTATCGTTTTGGAAGTCATTTAAATTAATCATTGATTTTGTATTGAAATTATGGATACGTACAAAAAATCGAAGTCGAAAGTTAAATAAACTTGATATTCCGATGATAGGGTAGACGAAAAGGAGGTTCTCGAAATTCAGTATGTCTATCGACTAGGCTACCGTCTTAATGGATAAAGGTATTTTTTTTTATGGATTCTCCAATAAGATTTTTAAAAGCTTTTTTCAGTACCAAAAATAATAATTACGATAAAAAATTTCAAGGTATAGGTAATATGGTAAATTAGATTAAAGTTTATATACCTATTGTTGATATTATTTAACCAATTATTTATGTTTCGAGAAAAAATATCTACTGTTAAAAAGTTAATTTGTCAGCTTAAGAACATCAAACTTAATTTTATCAGTTACTAACCTTTATTTTCTTTTCGCTCGTGTTTAAACATTTAAGGGTAGTCAAAACCCCCTTTATTGGGCGCATAATTTAAAATATATAAAAAGTTATTTAGCCTTCTTCTTCATCTCCATTACTATTAGGTATTTATTTTTTCCACAAAAATTTCACTCCATAAAAATATAATTATCATTTCACCAGATTTAAAATTTATTTTAAGGGGAACCTTTTTTTTCTGCTTCAAAGCTTCGACTCCCAGTGGAAATAATTGTATTTTATAATCTTTTTTATTTTACTCGTGACAATTAAGGTAGGTATGAAGAATTATGATGAATTTTAATTCGAAAGTGTTAGGTATATTGGTCCCTCAAGTGTCTCCTTTTGTACTACGTGCTGGCTTCTTATTATCAATTTCTTCTTAAATATTTCCATACATACATATTATATAACAATAAAATAGTAGGTACAAAAATAAAAGCAAATATAGTACCTACCATTAATATGGTACTATAGTATGCCATTTAAATTAAATGTAAATATGTATTTCCATTTTTTTTTTCAAAAAATTACATGTTAGAAAAAACATATTACGCACTCAATCTATCGTTTCTATGAATATTCCTGTTTTGTACAGTTAAAGTAAAGATTTCTAAAATAATTTAACGAAATTTCCATCATCATTATGTTTATGTGCTTCGTAAAAAGTCTTTCCTCGACGACCAAACCACACGTTAATAAATTTCATCAAAATCTAAGAAAAAAAATATCTTAAGAGGCCATAAGGAGCTAAATAAGTCCAGGTGGTATGGTCTATAAAACAAGCCTTCTTTTATGAACAAACCTTTGACAGTTTGCATGTGGTTTTTCTATTTGAATAGAGCTTTTATGAAGAAATTTGTTATGAAAGGATATTCGAGTAGGTACAGTTTATGTTTGGTCGTATATTACTTTATGGTTTAAAATTGTTTCACCCTAAAGTTGTTTCTTATATTTTATACAAAATTAGCCAAAAAAATAAAAGAAGCATCAAATGGACTTCTGATGGTGCCTTTCTCATTTTAAGCAGCTTCTTATAGAATTCAATTCAATTCAATTCATTTAATTCATGTGATTTTATATCTTACGCAATTTTTTATCGAATAGTTGAAAAAAAAAATAAAAAATATGAAATGTTGTTACCCTCGAAAAAAATAGCTTTGGCAAAAATATTTTTGACTTTTTTAAAATTCCTCCTGAATTATATGTACAAATAAACCACATATACTTTCAATGCTTAACCGTTGCATGTATATTTATATACTTGAACCATATTCGTCTATTTCATATGATTATATAGACATCAGTGATACCTGCCTACACCTTTTGAAATTATGGTTTTTGTTTTTATTTCTACAAAAAAAAAACATGCAAGTGGTTCACCTTATCAATTTATTTCTCAACTATGATTATGCATGTAAAATAATAATATTTAAATATTATGAATCAATCAACAAACACCTTAATTTATCGTGACATCCAATATTTTTAAAACCATCCCTTCGATAACACCTTTACTTAGGTAGGTACATATTAATTATTATGTGGAGTGAACATTATCTGACTAACAAAAACAAACAAAAAATTCTCAGACAGAATATAATAAAGATACTGTTTCTATTTTTGTGCACGAATTTTATTTTCATTAATCAACATTTCATATTTACTCATGTAAATATATTTCCAGATAAATTCACTTTCCTGTTTTTACTATAAGCAATTTTTCATATCTGCTCAGAGCTAAATCCTAGTAAAAACATTTCCAGATAAATTCACCTTCGTGCAGCACTCGAATTAATTAGGCCAATATAATTAAAGGAATGTAAGAAACGTGATCTAAAAGGTTATGATATCTTTAAGAGATTAATGTAAAGGGTTTTTTCCATGGCCTTAGAAAAACTTTTGAATAAAACATAGATATTTCAGTGGAATTATATTTATACATGAATTCTTTCAAGATTTAGCTTTCCACTTTATACCCACGAAAAAAAAATTAAAGGCTCACTATCACTGATTAACTTCATTATTTGTCTTTCTTCTCTATCCATATTTACTTCAAAATGAAAGCCAGAGTTTGGGCGGAGTTCAACGAACTCTCATAACTTAATATGAATATTTATACGCGCTCATAAAACTGATGAGTTCAGTTGCGACAACTTTAAACTATGGATGCTTTCACCGGAAACTTGTTCGAAAACTTTTAAAATACAATCGCTTTTTCAACTATCACAATCATGATAATTTTTTTAGTTTCATTTGTTTAGATTCAAAAAAATTTCTTGGAAATACCTTTTTAAAAAGAAAATATGTAGATAAATAAATGAAAATTGTTTGCAAAAACAATATACCTATGTAGCAGTTTTTGTAAATTTATTTATGCCGTACTGAAAAGATTTTAAATTTGATAACAAAAGAAAATTGCTTTCACAGTTTAGGGTTCATTGCGTTTAGAGAGAGAGGCTCTCATTTTCGGACTTTGAAAAATTGTTATGAGTAGCAGGTAAATAAGTAGGTATAAATAATTTTCAAGTTGTAACCCCACCCGGTACCTTGCCTGAGTCAATTCTTAGATTGTATTCAGCAGACAAAAATTCTGTTGCGCTTTTATTTATGAATTACCATTTTGTTTGCACTGAGCTATCCTCAGTATACAAATTAATAAATAGTAATTTGGACTAGGTTAGTTATTACAAAAATTCTGACCTGACCAAAAATCTTCTAATACCTAATTAAAAATTATGCTGACTTATAAAAATTTGGTCAGAGATAAAATGAATCTCCATTTGAAGTATGTATGCTAAAGTGCTCTTGAATCGTATTCTTTTGGAGAAAAATAAGCAGGTTTATTTTTAGAAAGGGGCGCTGAAATTAAAAAAGTTTCATCATAAATTGTAAAAGCGTACTAAAGACAATAATGTAAATAAAATTCGTCTATCATCACAAACATTGTTAGTTGACAGTTATCCTTGTCGAAGCAGGCCAGACTTTAAACAACAAAAAAAAAACACCCTTTATATTTGAAAACTCACAAAATCTAAAACAACCCTTAAACCTATGAGTTTTTAACAATCATAATCCTGTGTTATGGTACAAAAAAAGAGGGAATTACTTCAAAAGCAAAAAAAAACGGCTTAATTAAGTAAATCATAAGTTCAAATATTTGAATAGGAAGGTAACCAACCGATTTTCATTTATGATTCCCGGCGTTGAAGCAAAAAATCTAAAAGAGAAGAATAATGTATGTATGTATGTATGCACATATTTAAATCCACGCAATACTCTTTCATATCCTATTACTGGCTAATCAATCATTGTCATTGCTTTATTCTTGGAATTCTTAAAACAAACTTCCATTTTTAAATAAAAAAGAACATTTTAATTTTAATTATCAAAATTTTTCCAATGTATGATGGGTAAGTGCGCAGAAAAAATTGACTTGTGAGATTATAAATAAAAATGAATTTTTCGTTGTTTGTATAGAATTTATATAGTATGAAATATCGACAGAAAAATAATAATAAATTTGATTATTTTTAAAGCCCAAGAGTCGTTTTAGACACATTTCCTTGTTTGTGTTTACTCTTGCTTGTGATATGAGAGGATGAACAAGTCTTATGTTTCTGCATAATATTTTTAATATATGTTTATTTTATACAATCTAGTTTTTTCGATCGAAAAGTATAAAGAGAGGAAGAATTCACGCATCATTGACCAATAAACATTCTTCTTAAATTCTACGTAAAAATCAAAGGAAATCTTATTATTTCTTGGAAAATATTTTTCTTTAGGAAGGAAGGTAAAGGTACTTTATTTATTATTCACAATTGAGGGAGATTTGGTTTTGGTAGGCAAAATCTAAGGCGAAAAGGATGGTTAAAATATTTTTTTTTCTTAAAAAATATTTATAATGTACATACAAGTACATAAGTTAAGTTATACGAATAAACTCATATATAATATGCAAAAAACTGGGACTTGTACAACTCCAAATGTACTATGCATAAATACATAGATTAGAAATTTAAAGAATTAACTCTTTAAGCTTAGTATAGTCACCTCTAGAGAAAAGAAAAACACAAAATAGACGTGAAAAATCATTGCGGAATCATGTTCTTTATGCGATTTTTTGGTACTTATACGTTGAAATTCTTATATGTAGGTAGTAGGGAAATAAATATTCACCTGCAATGACAAACTTAAAAAAATTCTAAAGACGATTGTTTAGATCCGATATTAACATACAAAAGCTTCCGTTTGCGCGTAGCTCGAGCCTTAAGAAATGTGTTGATTTATCTTTGAAAGTAGCGTTTTTTTTTTTAAATTTCGGTGAATTTTTGAAAACTCCCCGAAACTGGTTATCAAATTTTTAGGACCAAAAATAACATTAGGTATACCTACGTGCTATACAGTTTTTTAAGCATTTAATGAAAACCTTAATTTTTTTAAAAAGCAAATTCAGTAATTTTTATTAAAAGTAAATTCCGAAAAAATCGTAATTATGACATGTTTTAAAAGTTTTAAAGTTTAAATCAAGAAATCTCAACCTCTCATAGCAATATAGTTTTTGATTTTCGAATATCTTATTATCAATTTAATCAATTGTTTTAAGAACGTAACATACAAATTTCCAAGAAAATATTGTTTTGAGAAAAAGCTTTTTATTATCGATTTAAATGACGTTATTCTTTATTAAATTATTTTTTTTAATTGAATAAAAATTTTTAATTTTTACTAAATTAAATGCCGATTTTAAAACCTAGAGCGTTTTTGGGTGTTCCCTAAAATTTTGAATGAAAAAAACATACATTAATTTTGATTTAATTGAGCCTTTAAATCAAAAAAAAGTCTTAAATTTCTATAAATGTATACACTTTAATTCTCCAATTTATTCCTCTCAAATGTTCAAAATAAAAGTACATATCTTAAATAGCCAATGGTTCGAAAACACTTTAAAAGTCTTTAAAATAAAGCAGCAAAAGAATTTGACGTTCTACCTACCTTTCAAAATAAAATATTAATCGAAAAAATTCAATGTTTACTTAATGTCCTTCATAAATTGAATCCAAATTAACAGCACTCATTTCGAGATAAATATCTTGCTCCGCTCTTCTTAGAAAGATGCGAACTGCTAAAAGGTGATAAAAAAAATCAATTCCCTCACTTTAATCTGAGATTTTCTGGAAATAGGTGTAGGTATACCCAATGTCAACAACATTGGATGAACCTTCTTTACCTATACATCATGTCTATACTTAAATTTTAATCTCAAGATTTTTTTTAGATTCTGGCACCCAATTTACAATAAATGTAGCGAAAATATCAGAATATACAATATAATTCCATACAATATAAATGTTTATTTATACATACACATTATATACATATACTTGTACAATTGAAAAACTAGCTTATAAGTCATGGCACCTGCCTGCTACTTAATACTTGCATATTTAGATCTGGTATTTAAAAATTTAATGTGGTTTGTGTTTATTGTGTAAGTTTTGTATGTGTTCAAAGTCAATGTAAAAAGGAATCGACATTAATGTACATATATTTTTCATTCGATTTGTAAATAATAATATAACTTTAAATAGGTTTATATGTATACATTAACAAAGTGATGAGATAAGATAAGATGAAGTAGCTTATATGCATGTTAATGTGATTCGCTTTTTGCCAAATCACACAAATTTAAAAAAAATGCATTTTCTAATTTAAAAGCTTAAAAATTCAAAATTTGTAAATGACTGTCGATTTCCATTTCCGTTTTGAGAAAAGATATGTATATCGCTTTATATTTGACATCAAGGTTATTTTTTTATTAAGTGCATTATTTGTCAATGTTAAAAAGGGCCGACCATACCTTAGATTACCTGATAATACTTCGTAAAATCCGTACACTTTTCTTCAGAATGCATATTATTAATTTTCTTACGGGAATATAAGTAAGATTTTTTTATAAATTTATTCGACTATTGAAATTTCATATATAGCGATGAATCATTCAATATTAGGTAGACTGATTAATTCGCCATCATTTAATGTTTAAATAAATAAATTGGATGGCGCGACGCTTATACAACTACTGATAAAATCCGTAGGTATACTATGATACTGAAATATGTAGAAGGGTATTCTTCTATGTTGAATTCCATGACTGAACCTTAATTCACTTGTCAACTATTTAGTACTACATATACTAAATAAATTCTACTGACACCATCATTAGGGTATTGCCTTTTGTTATTTACGAGGTGCCGATACCACAAATTATATTGGCTTATTACCTTGGCACTTTACAAAAGATGGGTGTGCGCCAAGCGATTGAATTTAGAAGATACACGTTTGTTGTCAATGATTCAATTGGCAAAATATGACGACATTGATATATATTTATATTGTATATCCATTTGATTGGTGAACCCATATGCCGTGACGTACATATATATTTACATTTGGGTGTAACAATGGGATTTTGTAAATTATTTTTGATTCTTATTTATGTTTATGATCGTTACAATTTTACAAAGAAAGAATGTTTTATCAAAATTGCTGAATTATGTTTCGAGATTTAGTGAAATTATTTCAGTTTTTTTTTTTCAAAAGCCTCAAACTAAGTTTTAATGCAATGAATGTGATGTTCAACATAGTTACAAAATTTAGATAATCAAAGTCTTAATTAATTTTCAAGAATTTAAATATTAAAAAAAAATCAAAACCCTTATGCGAAGTATTCTTTGTACCTAATTAAACTTTTAAACAATGGTTCAAATTTCTCCCTTAGGGAATTATAATAAAAATTCTCTGTTCCAAATTCAAGGCAAATCTAGTCATTCATTAAGGCTGTTGGGCCAATGAATATTATTAAAATAATGACAAATAAAAATTTTATATACATACATTTTGACATGATTTAGGTACCTACTTTATAATTAAAAATCAAAATTCCACTTTCCACATTTTTTAATTCTAGTGTAACCGAGAGAACAGGCAGTAAATAGCGAAACCCCAGTTGTCGATTAAATGCTCCAACAAAAAGAGAAAGAAATTCGGAATTACTGTTTAGTTTTTAACAAAAATAATTAACTGCGTTACTCTTGAGTGACTGGTTAATGTAACATAGGGTAAATCATAAATGTTTGTGATATTATAGCAAATTAGATTTGGATAGAATTTAAATTTAAATTGATTTTATATAAAAATATTCAAATATTAAATCTCAAACATCTAGAAAAGAACCTGCCTAGTTTTTTCTCATTGAGCACCTGCTCTATGTACTTGCTCCTTTTTATTCATATCACTTTTATAAACCAAAAAAAAATTAAATAAGCAAATAATTCAACCAAAACTAATTTTAGGCCCACGAATTTTACCTAGATTTATAGAATATCGATCGAAAATCCAGCATACCTTCAATTAATAAATCTCTAGGAACTTCAAATACTCATGATGTTACCGAAATGTTTAACATTTTATTTTTTGCGCACACCGAAACGAGGTAGTAATTGTTAAGTACCAAAACAATTAATTATTCAATTTGCATTTAGAGTTAGTTACTTGTCACTAATTTTTTTTTGTTAACATCTCTTTGATAACAATTTCAAAGAGTCCTATTTTAAAGCCAATACCATACCTGCAGGCATGTAGCAAATATCTACAACAACAAAAGTTAAATCACTCCAAATATTAAAACATTCACAGATAAAATGTTTCTATAACCCTGACAGATAATAACCGCAATTTTAAACAAAACTCAATTTCAGTTACAAATCGGGGTGGAATTGTCAATTTTGTTTCCTAATGTTGTACCTACTTATTGAAAAGAATGTCACATTTATTTATTCAACACGCAAACAGAACTCCCTTGTCATTGCAAAACATCGTCGGGCTGAAAGAAAGTATCATCTACAAACGCACACACCCCAATATACAAAATAAATTGAGTATGAAATTACCACCAAGAGCTTACGGAAACGGTTATTTTACGACTGAGGCAATAGACTTCTCAATATTCAAATAAAAAACAGGCCTACCAGTATAGTTTCTTCGTAAACAGGGTGATTCGCATAAGATGCCATAATTGGGAAGAATGTATAAGCTGACTTGTGGTTATAAGTCAAATAGGAAAGAAGGAGTAATCCCCTGCCCCGATTTTTACCAAATTTATGTATTTTTATATAAATCTTTATGTAAGGATTTAAGAATTTATGATAATTGGTTTGGTGAATTCGTTAATTTGCGGATATTTTAAGTTATCTTATACGGCATCGCAGGCGAATCACCCTGTATCTATGCCTTACCTATATACAGCTCAATATCTATCTATACATTTTTTGTTGCTTGAGTTTGTTTATTTAAAACATGCACGTAATAGGCATCTTTATTTACTTCCCATAATATAGCAATGGTTGTTCGATTCATAACAAGGCGTTTCATTGGTGAATATGAATCTAATCTAGAGAAAATCTATACTCATACAACGATGGTAGACAACGAAATGGTGCAGTTCGATATCCTGGACGCTGCCGGTCAACCAAATGTAAGAATATATACTTATTTAAATTTATCTTAATTCACAATCATAACTCTATAAGGATTACCATCATGGTATAATTTTTGTGTTTTTATTATTTCTACAAAATCCAGGAAACAGAATTCGTACGTTTGGAATCGAATATCCGGTGGGCGGATGCATTTATTTTGACTTATTCTGTAACAGACAAATGCAGTTTTGATGAGTGCAACAGATTGAAGTTTTTGATAAACTATAATAAAAGACGTCGTAAATTGGGATACACAGCTAAGGTAAATTTAATTATAAAAAGGTTCTGTTTTGGTATTAAAAACATGAGTAAATTACGGAAGATAAAATTGCAATAAACTATGCAATTATAAATGAAATTTAATGTGGGAAGAATTATAGTTAATACTTAGTAGCAATCACCCCAGGAGGAACCACTTTTAAGCAAGAATATTATAATGAATTTAAATGAAAAAAAAGTAGCGAGTTTTCCATCCTTTTTCATCCATATACGAAATTCATATTTATCAGAGGCTCCAATTACTTTCATTTTTAACCAAGTTTAATAGGAAAAACTTATTTAATCTTCAGCACCGGTTTTTGCTTATTTTTATTTTGTATTTGTATTTATTAACAATTATTCATAGCACATATAAGATATATAAACTTTACATCTTTTAAGTTAGATTATGTGTTTCAGAGTTAAATATAAATTTAATTTCACTTACGAAAATTCGAGATGAAATTTAAGAGAAAAAAAAAGAAACGGAAACAGAAAGAGAAACAGAAAAAATAATAAGAAAAAAGAAATATCTATTAGAAATTTTTAGCAAAATATTCAAAAGCTTTTTTTTTAAAAGTGTTCGTTCTATGGTTATACACTTAATACTGGGGGAAAAAAGATAAATTGCGTGAACAAGGTTCGAGGTTATAAAACTTTCTGCCTAAAATACCCAATAATTTACAAATTGTGAATTCATCGTAGCTACCTAATAAGAAATTACTTTGCTAATATTGGGTTGCTGAACACAAAAATTACATTCTTAATGTGAGGCACTTTTTTTATGACTAACACAAGACATACATATGGCTTGTCTGAAAAATAATTTTTCCCAAAACGTGAAAGAGATTGCGATTCGATCCCAAGATCTCGCCGACAACATGACGAAGTAGCCATAACGCATCAGGCTGGTTATTTTAATAATTTTTTAAACATCGTTTTTTGTTCAAATCGTTTTTTCCATTTTTTGTTTAATAAGATACAAAACATACCTCTGCTGCAGCTTTTTTTTCATTTCGTAGACTCTACATTTTTCTATTTTTTATATTTGTCTACACTTAAATCCACTTTTTTAAACGTTCCCCCACATCTTGAAATTCTAAACTAATACGCCTAGCCTTCAATCTTAAGACAAGTTATGTTTGCCTTTGTTTACAAAATCTCTAAGCTATTGAAAAAGAAATTAAGAATGTTCCCAAATAGAATGTTAAACAAATTTGAAACAGATTCACAGCGGCACCAAAAACACTATCGCAAAATATTTTAACATAATTGGGCAGCTGAATTGTACCAAAAAAAATCAGTATCTTTAAGTGGTAAAAGAAACAAATTCTTCTCGATTGTCCTGAATTTTTTCCAAGCTCAAAGAAATAACAAAATTCCCGACAATAAAGCCCCACACGTCCGATAGCATACATATACCTACGTACATAAGCTACATTCAATCCCAGGCAATAATATAAATTAAATTCCTGATTTTTTATTCAACATGTCAGTTGTAAGAGCAAGGGGACACCCCAATTCCATGCCACTGTCATCCTTTTAATACCACACAACACACATACCCTGCTCTGGCACCCCAAGAAACATTTTCATTCAAAGCTACTAACCTATCCTTTCTTTCAGGATGGTATTTCAGATGTGCCAGTGATTCTGGTAGGCAACAAAACGGATCAATTTGAAGACCGTATGGTAAGCATCGAAGAAGGACAGCGAAGATTCCGGGAAATCTCATGTGTTTGCTTTCATGAAATATCCGTACGAGAGAGTGTTGATCAGGTAATCTAGGAGTATACATCTCGGGGGTGGGCTTTGTATCCAATAAAATAGTGTTTATCTTTTCGAAAGGTTCAATCGGTATTTCGAGATGTATGTCGCTTTTGGAGGGTACTTAGCAAGTTTCCCAAACTCAAACGGTCCACAAGTGATGTCCAAAATGCCACTGAAATGGTTTTGAGCCCTGATTCCGGAGTCGCCTTCTATCCGACTTCGTCGAGTGAGAATAATTCCCGAAGGTCATTTTTTGGTAAAACTATATTATTTATCAGATTTCAATATTTTCTTTTATTTGATTAAGATGCAATTTCAGATAACACATGCCTTGAGGAACGCTGTGACCACAACGAATTCGGAGATAAAGTCGGATCAAGTAGCTTGTGCAGTTCGAGGGGTGAAATGGAGACACCATTCCGTAGTCGTGCCTCCACCGATGGGACCCTGTTATCGCGACCGAGACGATGGCGCTACCCCCCACCGGGATGTGATTTGCCACATTCGAATCGTGTTGAACGTCGAATGAGTATCTCAGCTCGTGGCAGTAATGCCAGTTACTAAGGGCTTTTATTATTTGTTTTTTATATAGGGTGTTATGAAATTCCACTGACATTTTGGTGTGTTCAATATGTCTATAAGGTTTCTCTCGAACAAGAATTAAATACAAATATTTTGTAAACGTCACATTTTTTTCGATTTGTACCATGTCAAATTACCCAAAATGAAAGCGCCAAAAAACGCAGAAAAAAAAATTATAAAATATGTCAGATCGCCTAGAATCAATTTAGACATGTAGGTATTTCGTGTCTAATATTATAAAGATATAGAGTTAAAAAAAAAAAACTTTTGGATCTTTTAAATAAATCCAGATCCAAACCAGGATCCCATGTTGTTTTTGTATTTCTTGTTTTAAAATAACACCGATCGAATGTTAGTTGGACTTTTTAGAAGCATCTGCATAAAAATGTAAATTCAAATCGGTTAAGCTTGAGATAAACGATTCTATGTGAGAAAGCCTTTACTTACAACTTACATATATATGATTAATAATAAGTGCTGCCACAAAAAATATATCAGGATATGTTATTTCAGCAAACAGGAGCTTTTAGATAGCACATATGCAGTCGCGATTTCGGCCTGCCAGATGACAAGGATTTACTTTGTTTTTATTTTTTATATTTATATGCTTTGTGATAAAAAATTCATTATGGAATCTGTTGCTAGTACATAGTAAGTAGAATAATTATTGTAATATTTTGTTTGAATATATTATGTTTGGGGCAGACTTTTCATTTGTCCAAGAAAAAGACTTTCTTCTTCCGTAAAGAAAAAATTTGACTTCCGGGCATTAGTAGCATTAGTTTAGTACTGAAATCAAGTTTTAAATTTACCTTAAAGTATTTTATTTAAGAATCAATGAAAATCCATTGCGCCAAAAAGCAGTGAAAATAAAAGTGTGTCCCATAAACTTAATGTTAATAGAACTGATTTGTTTAAGAAAAAACGTATGTTAATAAGTACTAATTTGGCTTAACTTATAGATGGTTTTATTATTTTTTAACTGTGGTCTTATGTCTTCTAGTTTTTCAGAAAATTGAAAATAGCTAAAACTACTTCTATAAAAAATATATTTTTTGTAATTATTTTTTTTTTGTATTTCAACAAATTTTTTTAAAAATTAATTTTACTAACAATATTTTTTTTTTTTTAACTTAAAAACAGCTATTTCCAATGGATTGATAAAATAATAGTTTAAAAAAAAAAGAAAAAATAATGTTTGCCTGGTTTTTTGGGAAATTTTGCCTGTGTGAGGCTACGGGTGTTTTCTGGCATTAATTGGTATTTTCTTAGTCAACTTCCTTTTTTAACAGGTAGAAACCATAATTTTAGGTTATGAAATATGTTTTTTTAAATCGTGTAGATTATATTAAAAAAAATTGTTGCATGAATACTATTCAAACGTTTTTAAAAATTCTCCATAAAAAAAATTTATATAACAGCAGTTGAAGCGTATTCGGGAAAATATCGAAAATCAGATCCCAGAACTAATTTTAGGCGATCTGTAATTTTTCATAGTTGGGCAATTTGGAAATGGTACATCGTCAGGATAAACTAAATATTTATAAAACTTTTCCTAAATTCTCGAGGTCTTGGCTCGCAATGTTCCGCAAAACATTATTAATTCATGGAAAATCCGTTCAAACAAATTCAGTTGAAAAACATGACAACCTGTAGAAAATTTATAGTGTTTGAACGAATAAATTACATCGACTGAAAATATAAAAAAATTGTAGTATAAAATTCAGCCATATAAAAAATGTAATGGTTATTTAGGTGTTACTCCAATATGTGATCTCAAATTACATTTTTACTGCTGCGGTTTCAAGCCATAATGCAAAAAATAAAAACAAAAAAAAAATTCATCAAGTGGGAATTTTTTCTCTCAGGTTTTAAACCCACTCAAATATAAACAATTATTAACAAAACAAGGGGACGGAATACGTTTTTTAAATTATTTATAAATAGGTATACTAATAAATACATATATACAATGAGCATTTAGCAAATAAATAACCATATTAACTATGAGTACATTATAAATAAAAATTAAAGAATATTATTATAAATAGATAAATTAAATTTTTAAATGTAATAACAATGTGAGCTATTACCAAAAATTTTGTGAACTACTTCTGTACAAATTATACAAAATATTATATTATTATATATTTCAATGTAATAATGAAAAATCAATGTGCTTTAAATAAAATAATTAAAAAAAACTTGAGGTTGTACATACGTTACTATTATATTTTGTCTTAAGATAAAATGATAAGGAGTACCATAATATATATGTACCTTTCCTACTCAAAATACAAAAGAGGTATACAATGTAAGACTCTAAAGGTTAATCTTTGATAAATCTACTATCACAAATAGTTCTATAATTCATTAGTTAATTATATAACTATAAAGAAATATATATAATATATAACACGATAAAGAAAAAGTTAAATATAACCTTAAATATGAATTCAATTCGAAGTAGCTTTTTAACGGCCTTTAGTCAACAAAACTAATCGTTTTATTAGTTGATGAATTATTGAAATATATGTATGTATAAAATAAGTAAATGCACCTTCTAAATACTCATATTATGTCTAAAAAATAAATCTTATAATAAAGTCTGGTCACACCAGTTATCCGGTAAAGTTTCTCTCTTCGAACTTTGAAAGTCATATAAAATGAACTTTCACATCATAAAAGCTTTATTCCAGTTTGCCCTAAGCAAGATTTACAAAAAAAAAAAAAAAAAAATAGCATGATCATTGATCATCATCTATCCACTCGTACATGCAGCTTTTGCTCTGTTATGAATAAAGTTTGAGTGTTTGCGGAGTGAAGTTGCGATTTGGCACGGCAGTAGTCGCATATACAAAAACAAAATTTTAAAAAAATAAATAAGCTGAATTTTATGATAAACAAATAAGAACTTAATAATCTGAAAAGTAAAGCCCAGTTTTTTTCTTTTTGAGAATCTAACTAAACGATCAACTGACAAATATACCTAGTTTCATAGTTAATTGCTCTTTTTTAAAGCAAGTCTTTTTACAGTTTGTTATTTTGTGTTTATAGATAGCTGTTGTCGAGTGATTTGTTATTCATTTCTTTTTGTGTCCGAGTTTTTTTTCTCGTGTATTAAATGATTATTATTGAGTGTGAAGTCCCTTTGACATAAATATTTGTTTTTCTTAACTTATCTTCTATAGTAAACCGATTTTAGATTATTTATATCGCAACCGTACCGCTGCCGAGTGGTCACCGGTAGTTTACAATTTACTCTGAAAATTAATGCCTGTTTTCACCATTTTGTGAAAAATTGTTAACTATTTTCCATTACATTGAATTTCGATGAAAACAAAAAATTAAATCACACGGATTATTTTCAATCATCCAGATAGATAATTTTTAATTAAACATTTCAAAAATAATGTCAAATGCGAATCTGAAAATTTTATACCAGTCTTAAGTCCCGGTCGAAAATAAGAACTCTAAAAATATTTAATAGGTACCTCTTACCTATTTTTGACTCGAAACCTTTTTAACTTTGTGAAATTGTTCGTTCTTATTGTTGATTCTCACAATTCATGGATTTTAATTTTAATAATTGTGATTGGTGCTTTTTAATGACTTTAATTAATAACGTTTGATCTATTTTATTCTCTCGACTGGATTCTATAACTTATCTATTTTCATAAATGCATAATAATTATCTTAATATCTCTGTTAGGTATACCTATATATTATATTTAATATAAAAATTATAATTACGAAATACTGAAAACTAAATGCAGTTAAAACTAAATTTATGTTAAAAAATGACTTCAGTAATTTATTGCATTTTGTTCTAATTTTTACCACATGATTTCGCAAATCATGAAGGTACTCATGATAAAATGCAACTTAATACCTATACCTACTTTTAATGATTTTACAATGTTATCTTTGATTATCTTTTATAAATTGCTATTTTGATAGTATGGATTTAAAATATTAAAAGCTACCAGTTCATTCCAATTAATAAAACAATGTTCATTCTTATTGTCAGCCGTCAACATTAGGTTGTAACACCATAATCAGAACGAAATTAAATAAATAAATTAAATTGTTCGAAATACTATATTCTTGCCACAGTGTCCGCCTATATTTAAATACGCTTGTTAACCAAGGAATAAAATTTTAATTAAATTTCTAAAAATTTAATTTAAAAACATAAAAAAGACATGCATATAATTATAATCTTAATTTAATTTATTCAATATATTTCTGTTTCGCGAGAGGACTTTTGTGGTGATATTTTGTCTTCTATTCTATTTTAATATTCATTTTATTTTCTTTACAGTTATCATTTCAAAATGAAGATGTTATGCGGACTGATTTCCTTATTATGTTTTACAAGCACAATAAATTCCATACATGGGGCAAGAATACTTGGTCTTTTTCCCTATCCAGGAAAAAGTCATTTCGATTTTTTTCATCCTCTATTTTTGGGTCTTGGTGAGGCAGGACATGATGTGACGGTAGTCAGCTATTTTCCAAACAAACAACCCGTTGCTAACTATACCGATCTAGCTTTGGATGGTTTGCCTGTAATTGTTAATTATGTCGACCTCAATGTAAGTTAAATTTAACACAAATAATTTTAATTCAACTCATTCGAACTTTACGGCTATATTATTCACTCGATTCATCCAGAAACTTAAGTCCGGATATAAATTATACAAATTCAATGTAAATACATCGGGATTTAAGTTTTAGTCTGGATGTATTTAGTAAATCATAATATGAAGGTTAATGTTCTTTTTTTGCAGTTAATTGAAATGTTACACTTTTGGCTGAGAGAAATTAAGCTAGCTAATTTTGTTGTTCTAAATCAACTGGGAATTGAAGCGTGTGAAGCCGCATTTGAGTCAAAAGCTATCAAAGAAGTCTTGAAGACTTCGAAAAAATTCGACGTTGTGTTAGTGGAGAATTTTGTAAATGACTGCATGCTGGCAATTGCTTATAAGCTGGAAGCACCTGTAATCGGATTGACTAGTCACGCTCCCATGCCATGGCATTATAATAGAATGGGCAGCCCATTTGTGTCGTCTTTTATGCCGAATCACTTTTTAGGCCACTCAAGCCAAATGGGTTTCCTCCAACGATTAAATAATGTTATACATCAACGTGTTTTTAATATTTTGCATGAGTAAGTTTGAAGTTAAGGTGGGTTTACATAAATATTGAAATTGAACGATTATATATCAAACACAAAATGAACTCAATCGTTGAATTTAACATTTTAAATGAATAAATATATTTCGTTTTCCTAAAGTGAGTACATATTATCACTGGTAAATCCTTAAATGTGTAAACTTACCACTATAGCTTTCATTTTGTATTGAATTAATTTGTAAGTCAAAATTGTTTTGTTTTTTAAGATTCGTTTGCCAACGTGCCACTAATAACATGATTCGTAAATATTATGGAGATTCCGTCCCACCAATTGAGAAACTAGTAATGAATACAAGTTTGATGCTCATAAACCAACATTACTCTTTGAACGGTCCTACGCCGTATGTCCCTGGAATTGTTGAAATCGGAGGATTGCATATTCAAAAGGCGAAACCTCTAGATCCGGTAGGTTATAAGATTACAAAATATTAATTCTAAAAATATTGTTTAACCATCATTAAATTTTCAGGAATTAAAACAAGTTCTTGACAACGCAAAAAATGGGGCAATATATGTAAGTTGGGGATCTATGGTTCGGCCCGAAACTATATCAGCTGAAAAGAAAAATGCCCTTATAAAGGCGCTATCACAATTTGACCAACTCATACTCCTAAAATGGCCAAAATCATCAATTCCGAATCCACCGAAAAACTTTTACCTCCGTGATTGGATGCCCCAAAGGGACATATTGTGCCACCCCAATGTCAAAGTGTTCATGACTCACGGTGGTCTACTTGGAACCACTGAAGGTTGTCATTGTGGTGTTGCCGTTGTTGCAACTCCATTTTTTGGTGATCAATTTCTGAACGCTGCTGCAATTCAGGCTCGCAATGCAGGTGTAACATTACATTACCGTGACTTGCAAGAGGAAAACATAGTTAAAGCTCTTCGAACCGCTCTGAGCCCAAGGTACCTTATTTTTTTGTTGAAATATTAGGATCACATTTTAATTTTCGTTTAAATCTATAGCGTTCAAGAAAGTGCACAGATAATTTCAGAGGCATTTAGAAATCGTCCTCAATCACCACTTGAGTTGGCTATCTGGTGGGTTGAAAACATTGTTAGAACAAAAGGATTACCTTTGGCTGTAAACACTTCGTCGAGAATGTATTGGTTCACGTACTACAACATCGATGTATATTGTGTTCTACTTGTAGTGATGTTTTTAGTCTTTATCGGTGTGAAAAAAGTAGTGAACAAATTATTTTTTACAAACAAATTAACTGTCAAACTAAAAAATAATTAAATTTATTAAAATATTTATACATATGTACATATATCAATAAATCAATTTAATTTATGTGTATTTTTTTAGAAATTTTTAAATACTGTTCGTCAGATAAACTGGCTCTTAAATAGGCGTTGGTTTAATTTAAACCTAAGGTTAATTTCCGTCACTACTTGTCAAAAACTAAACTATAGAACATCCCTTACTTATAAACTCAATCCAACAGTTTGTCTAAATATGTCCCCATATATTCACAAACATTTATCTGTCATTTTCGAGCGAAAATCATTTCATTAATTTCTGAATAACTTTTCAATTCGTAACTATAAACTAGTCTAGTTCATTGAACCACTTTGGAAAATATTTGAACAACCAATTATTGGAGTGACTAAGTTAGACAGTCGATTTAAAACTTAGTCAATATACAAAATCCATGTTGTTTCCTTTTTTTCTTCAGAGCAAAACTGACAAGTTTTGATGAGGAATCCTGTTCGTGTAACTGAGATTGCTGGTTTCATTTTCTTCAACACGCCTAATAAAAATTTATTTGTATACCTATGTATGTATATCCAAACTTTATTCTGATTTTTGTTTAAATAAAGTAAAACACTTTCGATCCAGTGATAAGTGATCGCAATTCTTAAGCTGTGTAAAATAAATAATAGAAATTGTTAGTAGAATATATTATATACTTTTAATTAATTTAAAAATGGTGATGATTATCTTTTCTTGTCCTTTTAATTTTTTATCATTTTAAAACTTTGAAAATAAAATTTATTGGGGCTTCAACAATCCCTTTTGGTGAGCTATAATAATTTTTATGCTGAGATGTAGCAGTTGTGAGAGCGTCACGTCATCTGTTGGAAATCCCATTTTCATGCGGAAAAAATTAGATGATTGTCACTTCCTTTCCATATATGTATGTACATATAATGGAATATTCAAATATGACCACGATACACGCCTGCAAGTATGCAATTTCGCCTTTTCATTATATAGCGACTTTTCCGCTCGAAATTTCCAATCGGTTCCGTGTGTTTACCTGGTTCATGAATCCAACAAAATAATCCCCAATCGAATAATGTTCAGCCGTTCAACGTTCAAAAAAAAAAAAAAACAGTTCATTTTTTTTCGTTTTTCTTTATTCTCTCATTTTTTTATCTTTTATGAACTTAATCATAAATCATTGGGTTTTATTAAAAATATAGAACTTATTTTAGGATATGATATCGAACTATTTGGTCTTATAAGTCAAGTTTAATCGGTCTGAATTATTATTATATGCATTTGCATCACCTTTTCTTCAGCCATAGAAAGCCAATGGGTAAAATAACATACACATATCATATTATTTTCCTTAAAATCTAAAACATTTTTTTTCAAGACAATACAACATAATTTTCATAAATTAATTTCTTCTTAATTTCCCTAATAAAATTGACTTACTTGGCATGCTTTTGGCAAGTTATTCAATATTGGTTGTATACAAAGAGTCGTTTAACTTTTATATAAACTCATAATGTTGCCAAAAACACTGTGCTGTGCACATGAAGTATTTTTATTCATACAAAATTTTGCATTTACAGCTTTTCTCCTAATTATTTTTGCAATAAGGAACTCGTCTGTAAATTTTATTTTACCTTTTTGGTCAGTATAACAATTTAATATGTAATCACTTTCACTTCAAACTTTAATTTGTCTTATCTACTTTTAAGCTTGAGTTGGGATGAAATAAATGTCACACTCAGGCAAAACATTATTTAACTGTTGATCGTGGGTATGTCACATAGTGTGAGGCAAATCATTAAGATCATTATCAAAGTATCTACTACACACCTTGAAGCTCAGAAAAAAAAGCTACAGATGAGGACAAAAGATGCTGTATTAGGTGAAGGATGGTCGTTCATTTTATTTTATGAAATCTGATATGATTTGATTCCGTGAACACGATTATTGTTGCAAGTTTATGAAGTGCATGAAATTAAAAGTTTACCATCGTGCTCCTAATATTAGAAACTCTTGTTTAGCAAAGCAAAATTAATAAATAAATAATAAATAAACAAAATAATTTTTCAAATACTAAATTGAATGAAGGAGAAGTATTCATATATAGTCATACACAGTTAATTTATTCTATATGTCAGTTACCATTGGTCAATAGTACAAGTGACTTCCAACTATGAAGAATTTAATTTAACTTTGTTCCAGCAAATTTAAATATGCTCAAATCTAGAAGCATAATATCATGAATAGAAAGCAAAGTTTACTGAGCACTCAATTTGAATTACAAATGAATTTGTTTACGGAATTTCCATTAAAAAATACTTTTTATAAAAGCTTAAATGGATTGCAATTTTTTTCTGAATAAAACAAACAAGTTGTCCTTATATTATATTTGATATATTTGATTTAACAAAATGAGTTATAATTTAAATGACCCATTAAGATATATTCGAATAGGTATGTTATGTTTTTTTGCTCTACAGTTGATGAGCGGTATAATTAAATGAAATGCATGAGTGGATTATGTATAAGTTATTGTGAAGCTTGATATTTAAATATACACAAAAACAGTAACCACTATATTTCAAATTTGTATGAAAGGGCATTATCTATGTTTTTTGATGTCCCTCCGACGGAAAACTGAAATTATTTCTTTAATTGGTAGAAATAACATTCTCAAGCTAAAACAAATTATTTGAACTTTAATCTAGTTAAGTGAATAGCTAAAAGAGATATAGGAACTTATTTTGTCAATCACCTACCGAAAACCAATATTAATAAAATTTGTCCAAAGAATTTTATTTGCATGCACCGGCAATTGTTTTGCTTGTTAAAAAAACGTGGACTGAATACCAAATTTTATTATTCGCCTTTGCCGAGGCTAGGAAAGTACTTGCGACTTCGGTCACCCTACTATTCTGTCTAAAAAAGAAAGGAATGCATGAATTCCCAAAATATTGCATTCAAAAAATGATTGGAATCTTTTTGATTGAAATGAATGGTGATTGCATAACTTGAAGTCTAAAGTCTCAAAGTGAAGTCAATGAATATTTTAGCTAAATTAAATTTAAAGACATTCTTTTACAAGCCTGTTTAATATAATTTGAACAGAACGGATAGGAACAATTATTTTTGGTTAATCGGCTAGGTATATATAAATATAAGCCAGGTTACAGTGTTTTATATTAATAAATCTTAATAAATCTAGCAGTAGGTACATCAACACACCTATTGTGAAGGACATTCGTTCATCTTAATTCATAAAATTAGCATATGATATTATTCCGTGAACACCTTTCTTGTTGCAGTAGTTGCAGTCCCCAAATGCAGTACATATATTTTCAAGTTTACCACCGACTTCAAAAA